>JARHVA010000027.1:3015000-3712500 GCA_037957365.1 Torreya grandis
TGTCACTTCACTTTAAAAGATATCTTTCAGAACTTTTCCTTGGAACAATTCTTTCAGAACAATTTTTTTTGAAGATTTTACGACACTTGAATGAAGGAAATCAAGACAAAACTCATGAAGAGAGAACACTTAGTGGAACACGTAGCTAAAAGGAGAAATAATTTCTTTAGGGAAATTTTTGCACAATTTTCTTGACAGGAAAATGAAACCAAAATGGGCTTGAAAGAAATCACCTTTCACTTATTCTATGAAAGAATGAATAAGTAAAAGACTTAACCAAAAGAAGATTTTTCATTTAGCTTTTGGCTTACAGGCTTATCCTCAAACACTACTACCAGATCCATTTCTAAGCCTTTGACCTAATGTTTCATCAAAACATGCAAGAATTTCATATGTAGGGCAAAAATGGCCAACAATTATAAATAATGGTGATCTAATATGAGTATAAATATTTGGTTGACTATGATAATCTGGTCATTAATAATTTGGGAGTATTACTATCTATTATAGGTCATCAATGTGTTTTTTGATTTGAAAATTCTTAATGATCAAGTCATTGATTGGAGTTCTAATGATCGTTGAACTGTGAAAACTATATTTATGTATTGATAAGTAATTTTATGTAAAACATAGTATGAATATATATCTATATTCATATAGAAAACATATCTATACGTGGTTTTAGCGAGGTGAATAACATTATATAGCTTATTAATAGGGATATTACTAGTATTGGTATAAATAGTTGTAGTACTAAACATTTTTGTTGCAATGTCTCTATATTATTGTTTGACTAATGATATATCCATTGTTGATACAATTACATGAGCTAATTATATATGTTGACAGTTTAACTATGAATAAATATATCTATATGAAAGTCGTGAGGAGGCTATGTCTATACTTTGGCTATGTTTTGAACTCTAAGTAGAGACTAAGTAATGTATCTATAGAAAAATAGTGTTATACAAAACATGTTGACAAGGTCAAACCTATAGCAACATATAAATATGAAATGCATAGACTGTTATAGAGTATAAACACATAAAAGAACCTTGAAAATGCCTTATATGGTGAATTTTAAATAGAGGTTGTTTTTGTTATGTTTTGAGAACTAACAATAAATTAATAAGAACATAATATTATTATAAAAAGATCTATTGACTGTGGTACTTAGTTTATATCTTGATGATTCATAGATGTAATGATTGTTGAAATATTATAAAAGCCTTGACTTATGTCATAAATGACTACTAGTACATATTCATATGGTATTGAAAACTTGTGTGTGGTACATATTATGAACGTGTTAATATGTACAAGTGTTTAGACATATATAACATATAATAGTGCATAGTGATATGTGCCTACAAGTTATAGTAGTATGTTGTTTAAACATAGGGTATATCTAGGTGGTATAATCCCACACTTGCTTGATTATTATTTATGATTGTGGGTCATTTGGTTCTTGAAATCATAAGTTTGGTTATGTGTAATTATGTAGTTGTGTTCATAAATAATGAACTATTATATTATGGGATGTCATAAAATACTAAAGTATAAATGTATGTTATAACCGGGTGGTATAAACTATAATTGATATACCTAGAAGTCATTCATACGTTTGATGGACTAAATGTATGCGAGTTGGTTATTTCTATGAATAAAATGTTTTATGACAGTTAGTAGGACTTTATTTATGTGTGCATACAACCTTCCCCCTCCTCCTATAGAATATAACATATGCTAGAATGAAATATTATATGTTTCATGAGAACTAAAACTTTATTTGTTATATCTAGTTGCTTGAATAGAAGCTTATGTTTCTATTAATTTATAACTACTTTATTTGACTGGTTTGGTATTTAGTACTTATGCTCAAGAACACTAGACTATGATAATATGGGTTATCATAGGGTGTATCATGTTTGGAAACTATTTATAGTAATTAGAATTAGAATTTAGATGTATATTATACCTAGATGGTATAAATTGTAGTCATTATTTCTATTATAAGATAATTAATGTGAGAGACATTCATACATTTGATGGAATAAATCATGGTGTTAGATTATCCTATGCTTAACATGTAATGTGATATGATTGATAGTAGAATGTAAATCATATGAATCTATTGGTTATATTATGTTAACCAAATTTTACATTGCTAATATTGATTAATTAGTGAGATGGAATTCACTAGCTTACTAGCATCACAATGCCAGATGAAGGTAATTTGATCAGTTGGTGTGTATGAATTCTGATTGATCTATAGATCATTTATTATTTGAAAAATTTGGCCACAATAATGTTTAGTGAGACATTGTCATTTCATGAGTATGATTTACATGTTTGTGTGATATCTTGTAATAGAATGGGTTTTTATGATACACCGCATGTTTAGTTTTAGAAATCATACATCACATGGGTACTAGCTTGTCTCTTTGAATTCTTGTGCCATCACTATTTACTCATCTATGAAGGGAGGGCCATTCCCTGATGAGATTAATGTGGGGGATCGTTGATCCATGGTTGGTATGGAAAAGTGCTTGGATGATGTTCCCCCTCCTCACAACAATATTAATTTTGAGATGACATTTGATATTGCCACAGATACTAGAGTTCGATAAACTATGCTCTAGGGAGCCATATATATATATATTATATTGTATTTATTATTGAAACATTATCATGATGAGTTGTAATTACTCATTTATTATATTTTGACAACAATGATATTAAGCATGTATCTGCCATGGCTGACTAATTGTAATTACTTTTTATATTCATATTATGATGTGTTTCTTTTGATGATAGTGATAAATGATGTATGATGCAATATGATTCATTTACGCTTATCACACTTATAGTATTTTATGTGATCATTGATTAGATTCTCATGGTGTAATCTATATAAAGTATGTATGTGTTTAAATTTAAAAAGAAAATTCATATTCTATTTCAAACCCACTAGGGTTATTACATGTGGTATCAAAGATGTGGCTCAAACTCTAAGACCTAATGAGTTCATTAACATTTTTGTATTTTTTTTAATTATAAAGGAGTATAGTGAAATGTGTGTGGTATATTGAGTGTGTACCCTTAGGAGCACTTGTAGCCTCTTAGAGCTGTTAAAGGGTTGGTTTATCGAGTGTATTAATGGTGTTGTTTGTAATCAATCTTTGGTAGGTGAGTGCATAACATAGTTCATGAGTTGTGAACAAGAGATTCTTTTAGTATTTTTGATCATCTAGGTTGAAAAACTTGAGAGTGAATACAAATGTACTAGGTAATCAAGTCATCTCCATCATTTGTGTTTTGTGTTGTGATTGTTTAAAAAAAATAAGAGCATGGGATGATTCTCACTTTAGTATATGTGCATTAGTTTTGTGTCTTATATACACTAATCATAGGAGTGGGAAATATTATAAGACCATTTTTATATTGGCACCAACTATGGTGGGAATTTTCTTGTAGTAAAGTGAAGTCATTTTTGTTGAGGACTCCAATGTGTTAGGAGTTGGCCCATGGATTGGCACCCCTATGTTTATATGATATGAGAAAAGGTATCATATCTCATAGTTAGCTTAGAGGTGAGTTATTACTTTCTCACCCTCCTTTGACATCATTATAATCCCACTGAAAGGATTCATAGTTTCATGACGTTGATTTAGTGTTTCCTTATTCAAAAATTTGTTTCTAAAATGTTATTTTGATAATATTCCCTGGATTTCATGGGACAATGTCTTCTACTTCTTGTTGAGAGAGAAGTTGTATGATTGGATGGATTGATGCATCTATGTGGTTAGTATTTTCCTTCTAATTGTGTAAGTAGGTTGTGATACTACTCTTACAAGTTTTGTAAATGTGTAGTGATTTTGGTAACTTGGGTTGCAGTGTCTTCTTTATACCATGTGAGGGTATTTAAGAGGTAGTTATTGAGATGTTAGTTCTCTACTTTCCACTTGTGACTTTTTAGAGCCACTATTTAATCTAACTTGTGAACTTAGACCACGTGGAGTGGTGAACCTTGAATTTATATTGGTTCTAGATTAATAATTATAAGTTAATTATAATCATTATTTTATTATATACCCTTGATTAGATTGATATTATCTTTATCTTGATTAAAAACATGTTTTGATGAGACATTTATGTACCTTTCATTGGGAGCACGTAGGGTATAGGATGTGTAGAACACTTATTAGTCTAAAAGGGTTGAGATAAACTTTTAACTTGTGTACTAGCCAAGAAATCAAAGAGACATTGTATCGCTTATTTCCTTTATAAGGTTTCAAAGATGGTGTGATCATTTACCTTTGTATATTATGTTAATTTTAACATTATTTCCTCTTGACTATGAATATAATAGAATAGGTTAAGTTGTGAAATATGATACTAGTAATGTTTGGCTAGTGGAAACTTAATGCAATTATGGGATGATTGTATGATTTTTATTGAATGTATGTTGGTACATCGATAATTATTTAGCATATATCATTGCTTTGTAAGATATATTAGTATAGATTTTTGATTCATCAAACCTTGTGCACATTTTGGAGATCATTAGGTCATGGAGACCTAAGCGAAGAGTGGTTAATTAGGAACGTGAGTACTAAGAGATGGGAGTGGATTTTACTTAGTCTCACATTGACTCAGTAGTTAATGAGTTTGGATTTGACAAGAGGAACTTTTTGAATCTAATATTTGGTAGATGAACTTGTCAAATTTAGACGTATGGTCATATGCATGTATATTATGGAATGCTTATTCCTTAATTTTATATACATTGAAAATGTAATATTTATAGTTCCTATTCATCGTCCTACTTGTCAGGAGCTACATGGAGTAGCAAATATATTGACATGTTATACTTACCAGGGGTTATGTAGATTAGTGATGGTATTAACTTATACATATCATTCTTGATAGGTTTCCTAAACATTTTTCTCTAGAATGAGAAAAACACTCTCTAGATTAAAGAGATGTGTAGAGGGGATAGAAGGTTTTTGGAACTCTCCCTGGACATTTGTTTTTGTCTTCTATGATGATCTCATGTGGTTTTGAGAAGTCAGTGAAACTTTCACTAAAATATGTGGGTCCCTTTGAGGTATTATAAGTTGTCAATCTTATAGTATATAGGCTTGTTTTCTGATTCTAGACTTGAGGGTGGTCATGACAAAACCATTCAGAGTAAGTGACACTTGTAAACATTGTTTACATAATAATAAGATGTCACAGAGTAGGGTCTTGTGGAACTACTACTATAAGAATAATGCTACTTGGGAGGACTATGATGAGTTATACAAGTAAATTTAACATTTATTTATTTAATTTGACATTTTATACTATGTTATTTTTTGTTGAACAATGTTTTTAATTTAGAACTTATGTTTGAATAAGAGTCATCCACGATAATGACTAGCCTTAGGGGGAAGGATGTTACATCCTAATTCCTTGTTAAGCAAACTTACTTGATTATCCATGGATATTTATAATGACAACTTTGCATTTGGTTATTTTATCTAAGTTTTGAGATATATGTTGTTATGAGATAGTAGGATATTGGTTAGGTTATATGATTACATTGCTATGAGATAGCTATAGTGTATATGTTTACATTAAGAACATGTTGATTTATTATTTTAGTTACATTTTATGATGTATGTATATCATGATATTATGGTCTAAATACCTATTGGTTGTGAGTTTGATGCAGGAGAACTCATCCCTCAAAGTGTGATAGAGGGAGAGGATCATCAAAGAGGGTGATGCAGATAGAATTATCAAGGGATGATATAGAAACAGGGTAGAACCCTGTACACACTAAAATATCGAGCATATGTTAGATGCATTATAAATGGTTAGCATAATGTGTTTTGATTTCATTTACAATAGATAGTTTAACATGGTTGCTAGCATATTTTAATGGTTTTATGAGACTTGTTTTGTATGATTTGTGTGTGTAGCTATTAAATGCTTTTATAAGTGTGATTTACATAATTAATGCAAATTTGAGTTTATTGGTTTATGAATTAATCATTAAACCATCATGATAGTTGAAGAGCTAATTTAATTAGCAAATTTACTAATAATTATAATTAACAATAAATTAGTAAAATAGGATAAATTATATTTTAAGAGAAAAAAATGAAAAAAACAGAAGAAAATAAATAATAATAATAATAAAAGGTCTAAAGTTGGAGAAAAACAAAAGTAAGATATTAATAAAATAAAATAAAAATCTCTAAATAGAGAAGCTACGCCATGTTTTATAAGAAGAACTTTTGGAAAAAAAAGAGAGAGAAATCCAGGAGAAGAAAGAGAGGTGCATATATAGAGGAGAGGAGTTAGAGAAAAAGAAACACATAATCATAGAGGGGAGACACATTTTGAGAGGGTTTTGCCAGGTAGGCATTGTATTTAAGTTTTGTTTATTATATGAACTATATACATATATATACCTATTGTGTTTATATATATATCTACACACACACACACACACACACACACACACGTTTATTTATGTGAAATCCAATTTACATATGTACATATGTGGTGACTCAATTTTAGAGAGGTCAGACTATTTACACTAAATTATGGTGATCCATGTCCAGGTGCAATGATTCTATTCATGTTGGATAGAATTAACTTTCTAAGTTTTTTTGTAAACTGAAATAGTAAATAATAGTGATCTATACTGTAGATATGCATCAATGATTATCAACATGTAAAGTCTTGTAGTGAATTTCCTCTTTTATATAGTAAAATAGATGTGTACAGGTATGTAGTGACTCAACAACAAGTTATAAATGAGAAATGATTTATAATATATATGCATTGATCCATGGATATAATGAAGACCTTTATAGCTTAATGGCTAATTTAGGCTTAGTGGAAAGTGACTTGTAGATAGCGATCTAAGTTTATTTGAATATCTGGAAACATAGTAGTTGCATACATATGTAGTGCTTAGACACCTTCAATTGATCACCTTAATAAATATGCATCACTAAAATTTAGACTCTTACATCTCCAACCTATTAAAAGGTTATTTAAATTTCAAAAAAAGAAGATTCTAAATCTATTCTAATCAGGATAACTAGTCTTCATAATCCTTGATGGGAGAAATACTTGGGCACAAATCACAAACATAGATGACTTAATATAATTCTGACCTAGCAGTATCATGCATAGGGCAACTAGTAACCCTGTTGATCAAAACCAAGGTGGTCAAGAGGTTAAACTGGAAAAAATAAATTGAAACTGACAGTCATGGTCATTTTTACATGTTTAATAACCTCGTGCCTCCTCTCCCTTTCTTCCACCTTCCCCCCATTACTAGTGACTTCCAATCAAAGTATTTGGAATCACTTTTCCATTAAAATGAAGTACTTTAAAATGCTTATAATATTAATATCTATATCAGACTTTTCATAGGTAGTTTTCTACAATGCTATAAATGAGCAAGTGATCAGGGAATTCACACATAGATATACATTATGTGTCACTAATTTATAATCTATTTATATATAATGTCACTATAATGATTGAATTAATTATAATGTATGAATATGTTGATTATAATTATGTCTATAATGTATTTTTGTATATAATAATATATCACTATCGAGTAGTTTTTCAAATTTGTTTGGGGTACTAGGGATATATAATGGAGTGGAACACACATACTTTACAAAAAATATAAAGTAAACATATATCAGTGGCTAATTAAGATATGTGTTGAATCTCTCATTTGTGATCTGAATATGTTTGTGTGTTTGTGTCTACATATGTAGCATTGAATATTTGGAGTATTTCCTTTTTGTGGCATCCCTTACATGTGATACCTATATTCAAATTTGCATACATAGTGATGTATTTACTGTATCCAATGTGTTTGAAAATTTTAAGAGTGTGTAAGTACTATTTACAACAAGTCAACAAAATCAAACTTACATAGGGTAATATGCATAGATGGCTCTAAGGAATTGTGTGAGTGTTTGAATGTTATAAATAATGTTGATCTAATATAACTTATTGGTTTCCTATGATATTCTATTCATTAATACTCTGGGAGTATTACTATTTATTATAGGTCATCAATGTATTTTTTGATTTGAAAAGTTTCAATGATCAAGTCATTGATCGAAGTTCTAATGATTGTTATTCTTTGTAAACCATATTTATTTATTGGTAAGTAATTTTATGTAAAACATATCATGAATACAATTAAATATATATATGAGGGTATTCATATAGAAAACATATCTATACATGGTTTAAGTGAGGTGAATATCATTATATAGCTTATTAATAGGGATATTACTAGTATTGGTATAAATAGTTATAGTACTAAATATTTATGTTGCAATATCTCTATACTGTTTGATTAATGATATATCTTTCATTGATATAATTACATGACCTAAGTATATATATTGAAAATTTAACTACAAATAAATATATCTATATGAAAGTCATGAGGAGGTTAAGTCTATACTTTGGTTATATTTTGAACTCTAAGTAGAGACTAAATAATGTATCTATAACATAGTAGTGTTATAAAAACATGTTGATAGGGTCAAAACTGTAGCAACATATAAAGATGAAATGCATAGATTTTTGTAGAGTATAAACACATAAATCAACCTTGTGAATGCCTTATATGGTGAATTTAAAATAGAGGTTGTTTTTGTTATGTTTTGAGAACTAAAAGTAAAATAATGAGAATGGAATAATGCTGAGAAAGGTCTATTGGTTGTGGTACTTAGTTTATATCTTGATGATTCATGGATGTAATGATTGTTGAAATCTTATAAAAGCCTTGACTTGTGTCATAAATGATTGCTAGTACATATTCATATAGTATTGAAAACTTATGTGCAAGACATATATAAATGTGTTAATATGTACAAGTGTTTAGACATATATAACGTATAATAGTGCATAGTGATGTGTGCTTATAAGTTATACTAGTATGATATTTAATCATAAGGTATATCTAGGTGGTATAATCTCGTACTTGCTTGATTATTATTTATGATTGTGGGTCAGTTGATTCTTGAAATTATAAGTTTGGTTGTGTGAAATTATGTAGTTGTGTTCATAAACAATGAACTATGATATTATAGGGTGTCATAGAGTACTATAGTATAAATGTATGTTATACCTAAGTGGTATAAACTATAATTGATATACTTAGAATTCATTCATATGTTTGATAGACTAAATGTATGCGAGTTGGTTATTTATATGAATACTACCTTCCCCCTCCCCTCTGAGATTATAACATATACTACAATGAAATATAATATGTTTTATGAAAATTAAAACTTTTTTTGTTATATCTAGTTGTTTGAATAAAAGCTTATATTTCTATTAATTTATTTGACTGGTTGTGGTATTTAGTACTTGCTTAAGAATACTAGACTATGATAATATGGGTTATCATAGAATATAACATGTTCAAAAATATTTATAGTAATTGGAATTTGAAGTTAGATATCTATTATACTCAGATGGTATAAACTATTATCATTATTTCTATTATGGGATATATAATAATGTGAGATTAATTCATACATTTGATGGAATAAATGTATGATGTTAAATTATCCTATGCTTAGAATGTTATGTGATATGATTTTTAGTAGGATGTAAATTATATGAATCTATTGGTTATATTATGTTAACCAAATCTTGCATTGTTGATACTGAGTAAGTAATGAGATGGACTTCACTCGCCTACTAGCATCACAATTTCAGATGAAGGTAATTCTATCAAGTGGTGTGTATGAATTTTGACTAATCCATAGATAATTTATTATTTGAAAACTTTGGCCAAAGTAATGTTTGTTGAGACATTGTCATTTCATGATTATGATTTATATGTTTGTGTGATATCTTGTAATAGAATAGGTTTTTATGATACACCGCATATTTATTTTTATAAATCATACAAAAAATGGGTATTAGCTTATCTCTATAGATTTCTATGCCATCATTATCTACTCATCCATGAAGGGATGGCCATTTCATCATGGGATTAGTGTGGGGGATTTTTGATCTGTGGTTGCATAGAAAAACACTTAGATGATGCTCTTCCTCCCCACAGTAGTAATACTTTCGAGATGACAATCAAGACTACCACAAATACTAGAGTTTAGGAAACTATGCTCCAGAGAGCCATATATATATATATACACACACACATTGTATTTATTATTGAAACATTATCATGATGAGCTGTAAATTAATTATTTATTATACTTTGATAATAGTGATTGTAGGTATGTATCTGCCATGGTTGGTTAATTATAATTACTTTCTATATTCATATTATGTTGTGTTTCTTTTGATAATAGTGATAAGTGATGTATGATGCAATATGATTCATTTATGGTTATCACACTTATAGTATTTTATGTGATCACTAATTATTTTCTCATGGTGTAATCTATATAAAGTATATGAGTGTTTAAATTACAAAAATAAATTCATGTTTATTTGTGTCAAACCCAATGGGGTTGTTACAACAAGAGGTCATAGACTTCATGCATGATGTGGGAAAATTCATGCATGTTTAATTTTTACTCATTCATGGTGTGATCCTTGAGTGTGTATTACATTGCATATGGCTCTTGCCTTGTGTGACATTTATTATTCATTGTGTGATATTGATTGCTCATTGTGTGATATTGCTTAATCAAAGCATTAATATTACCCAATGTGACATTAATTGATCATTATGTGTGGGTCTTACCCTATGTGACATGATGTGTTCATTGAGTGTACTATATGCAACATTTATTTTGTGTGACATTGAGTGTTATTGTGTGTAATTATATTGTATGCATCATGGTCATGACATTGTGTGCATATATGTGGATAAATTTAGGATTGTTTAATAAGATTATGGTGCCTTGTTTTATATCTTACATATACTATTTATGGTGCCATGATATATATGATGCAACTTCATATTTATCTTATTATTTAGTGTTTATATCTATTATGTCTATTAATATGTGCATAATTTATATATCTATCTTGACATGACACTTGTATTCTTTAATATACATGTTTCAAATATACTTTAGTGATTCAATCATGTTATGATGACATATTATACTCACGTTAACACACACTTAATTTTTTTACATATTTATATATAACTTAATGTGTATAAATTTTTTATGTTGAGATGAGTAATTCATAGGCTACATCTCTCACCTCAAAATGGGGCCATATTGTGGTATTGTCATAGAGATTCAAGACTTTGTACATAAATAATTTATATTTTTAGATATATCACATGATTCAAATTGGGTTAGATTCTCAAATTGTTTAAAACTATGAGACATATATATACTTATATTGAGATAAATTTGGGGGCATATGGAATGCATATGTAGAATTTTACATGTACATGAGTGACAAGTGATAGATATAGTATGAACATATTATCATATTATAGGGACTAGATGGAACATGTTATCAAATTTATTATATTGGGTGTAGATTGAATTATGTTTACAACATTCTATATTAGAATGGTATATTAAAATTATATTATAGGGCATGGATGTTGTTTCTACATGCACTTTTATTTTTTGTAATGGTAATGAAGGTAACGAAGGAAACATTTTGAATCTAATAACAATTTTCAATGGTTGATTCAATATATTTATATTTACATATGAAAATAGTATGGGGTTCCACATTTACATACAAACCTATTATGGAATTCCAAATTTACATAAGAGTCTAGTATGGGGCTCCACCCTTACCTATAAGTCTAGTTGAGGCTTCAAATTTACATATGAGCCTAGTATAGGGCTCCATAATTATATACAATCCTAGTATGGGGTTCTAAATTTACATAGGAGCCTAGTATGTGTCTCCACCATTACATATGAGCCTCGTTCAGGCTCTAATTTTGCATATAAACTTAGTACGAGGTTTCAAATTTTTCATCTTGAACCTATTATAGGTTCTTGATTAGTTAAAGTCTAGTGAAATTGAGATTTCAACATTGATAAACTTATTATGCACTTATCCATCTTTATGAGGGTTGGAGAATTGATCTTCCCAACCCATGTTTAACATAATGGAATTAACCTTAGGATAGAATCACTCAAATCTCCAATTATTTAGAGGGAAACATGATTCACATACTTAGATGTGTATATGTTCCTTGCTTTTAAAATTTTAAATATTCAATGATATAATTTAATTTATGTTTCATATCACATATGAAAATTGATTCTTTTATGTTTTATTTTAGGTTTACTTGGATAAATTTAGATACTCAAAGCCTTCTAATCCATGCAATGTGTGGTTACATTAGTCTATGCAATCTCCTTATAATTTTACTCTAGCATTGTTAATACTAAAATAAAAGGGGGTGCATTTTTAGACATGTAATTATGATATTAGACAATTGAAAATGTCAGTCTTAACCTAAAATCACCATACATGACTTGTGTGTACACATAAATATTTTACACACTATTTCCTAGCCATTCATTTATCTACGGGCCTAACCTTCCTGATTTACTATCAGTCACCTGTAGGAATTCCATAATCTAGGGTTATTCTTTGTATTATCCTATCATATTACCTCTTAATCCCTAAATCATTATTTCCTATACCTTAGATGCCTCTAGTTACAGTCATACAAATATGGATACCAAATCCACCCACTTATACCGAATCCATATGCATGCCTTATAATATTCATTTTATTAAATTAAAATATTTCTTATGGATCATCTTGAATAATTTGTATGTTGATAGAAGAACAAGCTACCTAAAGAGTAACTTATTTAAGTAAACTATGCCTAATATTACTCCTTTATATGAGTTATATAGAAAGTACTTATCTAACACCTATCAATAGGACATATATCAATTGCACATTGAGAGGAATAATCCTAAATCTTATAAATCATAAACTTCTTAAAGGACCAGGCAATAGCCAAGTTGTAACACCTAAATCCAAGTCAAGTTTTCATATTTTGAAGTTGGAAAGCCAAGTTGTGGGTTACATCCATACTAGTAGATCACTATTATACACAACACCTAAGTGGGAGAACTACATGTGATTTGATCTGTCTTCAAATTATTGAAAAATAGTTTAGTAATCAACCACTCATTAGGGATGGTTTAGGTTAACATAAACCATACATCCTATCCATTTTTATAGGAAAACCTAAATCTAAAAGTGGATCTAGAGTTTCAATGTGAAGGAGATAGAATTTTGGACCTATGCATAATAACGAGCCTATGATATTTTATAGAATAATGGTTTATACTAGAAATAATGATATGTCATGAAATAGTTTGACACATCTGATAGAGACACTTTTAGTATAGATTAGACACATTTTGTTACCATAGGCATCTAGGTGCTACCGAATCTATCTAGGTAGGTTTAGACTATCAATTTCAGTCCTTCCTAACATCTGTACAAAGTTTTAGTCCAAAAATAATAGTAACAAAATAAGTACCCTAATCTTCTTGGCTATTTATACAAATATTAAAGTGAAATTAAATATTTGCATTTACATTCATATCTACATAATTTATATATACTTAATAAAATATGAACATTCATAGTTTTAAACTTGCTTAGATTATTAATTAAAAATAAAGTAAAACATGTGGGTGTATATATTCATTCATGTGAGCATAAAAAAAACTTATATTTCCCATGTTAGGAAATAATATCCTACTGTGCAAGAAATAAATGTGAGAATAATAAGCTAAAATAAAAATGACAAGGAAGATAACATTACACAAGTAGATAACGTGGAAACCTTGCTAAGTGCAAGGGAAAACCATGGGCAAATGATAGCTGTAGTCTTCTTATTGATCTTCAGAATATCAACCTCTCCACAAAGCTTCCTCTCAACACACTCCTCTCTTAAAATGATTTCACACAATCATTAAAGCTATGTAAAGCTTCTTAAAAAACTAATTACAAGATTCTACACACTCTCATAAGAGTCATACACTTTCACTCTTACTTTCCAAGCTTACACTTGCTCTATAAGCTTACACACGTAAAGAGGGATTATCATACATATATATAATACAAGGAGAGAAGAGAATAATGGATGGTAATGAGGAGAGAGAATAAATTTTGACCCCCTCCATGTGGCATTACTATTCATGAATAATAAACTTGTCTCCTTCACATGTGCTAGTCAAAATATGCTCCC
Organism: Torreya grandis; assembly: GCA_037957365.1. NCBI lineage: Eukaryota > Viridiplantae > Streptophyta > Pinopsida > Cupressales > Taxaceae > Torreya > Torreya grandis. The sequence continues at coordinate 3,029,229 of JARHVA010000027.1, forward strand.
ATTTTTGACTTAAGGATTCCACCTCCATGTGACTCCAAGACGCTACATCCCCCTTCACATGGGCCTTCAATCTAGAGTAGTAATCTTTGTCCCCACTTTCCCATGTGCACACATGTGTGAGTCAAAATATTCCTCAACCTTTTGACCATAATCACATACACTTGCTTGAAGGAAAAATCATTAGATCCTCTTTTTCTTGTCTCCCACATGCACCTACAAGTCAAGGGATAAGTATGGCACCCCACATGCTCCCCACATGTGATATCCAAAGGTAAAACCATGTGCCCAAGGAGAAATTCATCCCATTTCTCTCTCTTACCTTTACAACCATGAAATATACCTTTGTGGGCCATGCCACATCACCTACGAGCCATGCCATACATCCAATCACCACCAAGTCACACTAACACCTCCTCAACATAGTCACCACCAACTCACCCTTATGAATAGTGACTACCAAGTCATTACATGAATAGAGGACATGAATAGTGACTTCACATCCTAACATTCTTCCACTTAAGGTCAATATACATAGGCTTTTCCACACCTATGTATTCTTTTATCTAGTTGCCAATCGTGCCCTCTACTGACCTGAAATAAACCTAATAGAAGTTTTATTGCACTAATAAAAATTCTTTGCCATAAATGGATTTATCAACATCTACTCCTCCATAGAAGATTGCAACACTTGAAGTGATTCTTCAGTTCTCTACAACCACATAAACCAATTCTCCTATCGAGATTTTTCCATGAACCACTCATAACTCCCACTGTTTAGAAGTATTCAATCTAGTGCTTACCATGGCATCATGAGCCTTCTTAATCCTGATGAATCCAATACATAGGACAAAAACATGTCTTCTCTTCCATTATAAGATGTTCTTAAGAAGATAAATCACACTACAAGAGGTAGGGTAATTATTTGCTTTCCTATCCTTATGCATCTCCATCCTCAATTTACTCATCATACCACCTTCATCATGTCCTTGTCACTGATCCATCTCACTAGTGATCATGTTGGGGCCTTCATCCAACATGCCATCAACACACACACACACACACACACACACACACACACACACACACACACACACACACACACACACACACACACACACACACACACAAGTAACCTCTGATAAATACTTTGACTCTCCATGAAGGTACCACTACACTCGCATCCATGCATCTGCTTCAACTCATATAGTCTTCAAACTATAAACCATCAACTCTTTACCTCATACTTATATCCATTTAGCTATTCTATCTCTTCTAGAGAGATCACCATGTAGGTATCAAGTTGCTCTAACTTTGAGCAACAACTAGTGCACATAACATTCTTGATAATAGTCAAGAAAGAATATGACATAAAATTCAATACCAGACTTCTCCTCATAGCCTATAGCTATAAACTATACCCAAACATGGAACAAGTGGACCAATCACAGCTCTAGGGAAGTCATCATGTTACTCGATGCATCAATTCACCTACCAAGTTTTTGAGCCTCAAGAATGCATCCAAAATTCATCATCCTCTATCGCATGTCCAAAAATATGACCTTCTCCTTCTAGAAACACTAGGTCTCACTTTGTCTTCTTCATCTTCTCTTTCCACTACTTCAAATAGGTACAATGTCAGGTATCTATTATACTTCCTCATTTGCATGGATTTTATATCATTTAAAACATATCAGCTAATAATATGTGGTCATTAGGATACCACATCATACACCCATTATTATTTGTTTTGATAACTATACTTTATTGATTTCAAATCAAGCATGAACATTGACTTTTGCTTTAAACTTCATCCTCTTACAGGGCTTGCTTCCAGCTAGCGTCACATCACCCTGAGCAATCTTTGATGTTGTTGAATCTTCACACAATCAATACAAGGATCCATAATATTTTCCTTTTACCACAACTAGGGATCCTTTAAAAATTATAACTTTACCATTACCAAAGGTATAGGAATATCCTAGTTCACCCATCCTCTTTATGAACATCAAATTATTATTCAACATAGGAACATGATGCATATCGTTCAATGTTCTAATTATTTCATCATGCAGCCTGATCCTTATATCCCCTCTTCCCATAATATCCAATGGATGATCACCACCCATATAGATATACTCTCTACTACATGTTTGGTAACCCACAAACCAATATCTATGTGGAGACATGTGAAAATATGCTCTTGATTCCAACACCTAGGCATTGTCACGAATCTACTATGCTAGCTTCAACTAAAGGTGAATTTTGTTTTTGATCCTTCTTATTTTTCAAATGCCAACAATCCTTCTTCAAGTATCATAGATTTCCATAATCCCATCACCTGGGTTTCTACTTGGGTCCTCTAGACTATGATCTAGATGGTGTTCTTCCTTGTGCACTCTTATAACTGGATCTCCCTCTCATAGCTAAAGCTTCATTACTTGATGATGCACTCGAAGACACTCTTCTCATCTACTCTCCAAGTAATGCTATAACCACATCATCAAACTTAAGATTTATTGATGATGAATTACTGATGGTCATCACCAAATGATCCCCACTATCAGGGAGTGAACACAACAAGGTGATAGCCTTGTCTTCATCCTCCATCTTCACACTAATGGAGTGTTAAATTCATTCAAATGAGCAACAATGGATGAACTCTCCATCCTCAAACTATATAACTAATTCTATATGAATAATTTGTTTGTATCTAATTTTTTCTGGTATAGGTTGTTCAACTTCTCCCATAACTCTTCCATGGTCTTCTCCTCAACAACATTAAATAACATAGAATCCGCAAGACATAGATGGATGGTAGAAAATGATTTTCTATCAATATTTCTCCAACATTCAGATATCATACTATTAGGTTTTCTTGCAAGACCCTTCAAGGATAGAGCTTGGTCATTCTACACCAAGGGATCCTCCACCTTTAACTTCCATAGGGAGAAATTTATGCCATCAAACTTCTCTACTTTGAATCTGGTTACTCCTCTTGTCATTGTGTTAGCTACCACTTTCACAAAGTTCCCTAGTTCAATAGAAAACACTCAACATATAGAGTTTTTCAAAGATCCTAGATCTAATGCCAGATGTTAGGAAATAATATCCTTCTGTGCAAGAAATAAATGTGAAAATAAAAAGCTAAAATAACAATGACAAGGAAGATAACATTACACAAGTAGATAGCGTGGAAACCTTGCTAAGTGTAAGGAAAAACCATGGGAAAATGGTAGTTGTAGTCTTCTTATTGATCTATAGAATATCAACCTCTCCATAAAGCTTCCTCTTAACACACTCCTCTGTTACAATGCTTTTACACAAACATTTAAGATATGCAAAAATTCTTAACAAACTAATTACAAGCTTCTACACACTCTCACAAGAGTCATACACTTACACTCTTACTTTCCAAGCTTGCACTTATTATCTAAGCTTACATACATAAAGAGTGAGTATTATACATATATAGAATACAAGGAGAGAAGAGAATAATGGATAATAAAGAGGAGAGAAAAGAAATTTCAACCCCATCCATGTGGCTTTACTATTCATGAATAAGAAACTTGTCTCCCTCACATGTGCCAATAAAAATATGCTCCCACTTTTGACTTAAGGATTTCACCTCCATGTGACTCCAAGACGTTACATCCTATTTCACATGGGCCTCCAATCTAAAATAACGATCCTTATCCCCACTTTCCCATGTGAACACGTGTGAGTCAAAATATTCCTCAACCTTTTGACCATAATCACATGCACATGTTTGAAGGACAAATGATTATATCCTCTTTTTCTTGTCTCCCACATGCACCTAAAATTCAAGGGTCAAGTATGGCACCCCACATGTTCCCCACATGTGATCTCAAAAGGTAAACACAAGTGCCTTATGAGAAATTCATCTCATTTCTCTCTCCTACTTTCTAATCATGAAATATACCTTTGTGGGCCATGCCACATCACCTAAGAACCATCTCATACATCTAATCATCACCAAGTCACATTACCACCTCATCAACATAGTCACCACCAACTCAACATTGTGAATAGTAACTACCAACTCATCACATTAATAGTGGCCATGAATAGTGACTTCACATCCTAACACCCCATAGGGTTTCATATTTATACATTATGGTTTTATATCTTATTTTTGAGTTTCCATTGTCCTTTATGCAAATTTGAGTTTTTCCTCTGTTGCCCTAAAGTTTCATACTTATTCTCCTATTAAAAATTCCTCTCTTAGGTTTGTGTCTTGTCATCCTACATGTTCATATTATATCTATTTCAAAATGGTTATATTTTAAGTTTTATCATAGGTTTTTCTTAGTAATGTCATGTGGGTAAAAAACCTATTTTTGTTTCCTAAAATTCTATATGGATTTTCCAAAATTCAAGTTTTCTTATTTTTAGTAAATTTAGTTTATTAGATGAAGGATGTATCTATTTTTGAAATAAATTATCGGCTCTGTTTATCCACTAATGTCAATTTTTGTTTTCAAAAATATCTCATGGGTTTCTTGGGTGGTTGGTTCTTTATTTAGATTTTTTTAGATTGCTCTATTATATATATACACCTTAGAGTTTTATTCCCTTTTCTTTAAGGTTTCATATCTCTATATTTAAGACTAATTTTTATACCTAATTTATGATATCCAATACATAGGTGTCTCCATTTTATCCTAGAGTTCCAATGTTTAAAACCCTGACCTCTATGTTATCTCTCAGCCTAGGGGTAGGTTTTGTGCTTATATTACTTGCTATCTTAGGGTTTGTAAATTCTCTATGAGTAAGCATCCTAAAATACATGATGTTGATGACCATGTTGATTATGTTAATGATCATGTGAAGGTTTGGCATGCTAGTGATGTATCTTTGTACATTTATGGTGAAGCCAAAAAATAAAGACCTAATTTTTTAATTGAAGAAATCAATTCTCATACTCCTTTTATACACTCTTCCATTAACCAAAAAACTATATTAAAAGGAAACTCAAGCCAATTTGCATATTTTCAAGTGCCAAATTTCATGTTATAGTTTGCATCCCTACTTATGGATCACTATTGCACATATACACCTAAGTGAGAGAAATATACATGGTTTAATCCCTCTTAGTGGTATTATAATGTAAAAAAAATTGAGAAACTCAATAGGGGGTGGTTGAGGTTAGCTCAGCCCATCTTATCCAATCCCCCTTTATAGGAAAATGTAGTGTCTAAAGGGGATCTAGGGTTTCAAGGTGAAGGAGACATAGTTATAGACATGCACAAAGTTGAGCCTCTAATATTGCACAAAATAATAGTTTAAAGGTAGGAATAATGACCTATAATAGGAAATCAAAACAAACCTCATAGTGACATTTATGATAACCATATGTGTCCAAGAGCTACTAGATCTGTCCAAGTTAGTTTAGATAGTCAGTTTCTAGATTCGAGTGACTCTAGATCTAGTTTCAGTCCTTATTGACACCTATACATAGTCTCAACCCTAGACATAATGGTAAAAATATAAGTAACGTAATATTCTTAGTCATTTATATATACAATTAAGTATAATTGAATATCTACTCTTATAATCAGATCTGCATAACCTAGATATACTTTATATATTTTGAATTTTCATAATTTTATACTTATTTAGATCATTAATTCAAAATAAGGTAAAAAAAATAGTTGATTTATTTTTAATAATTTTTGGAAAAATATAATAAATAATAATTTTTAATAATTATATTATTTCATAAAAAAATAAAGTCAAAAATTAAATAATGTGCTAAAGTAAAACTTTAGAAAATGCAACAAGTTTTTTGTTGAAAGTGCCTTTTTTTTGCTCGTGGTAGAGGGGATCCACTAATGACTTTCTCTTAGCCTATTTCTATGTTGTGTAAACCTTTGGCTTCTAAGCCCAATGATTCTAGGCTATCACTTGGGTGAAAAATAAGTCATCATCTACCTTTAAAGCTCCACCTTGGCTCCTCTTGTTTGTGCTTTGTTGTCCTTAAATCCACCCTTGTTACTATACGAATTTATTTCCATTTATTTTTTTTATTCGAGTTGTTCATACACATGTGGTTTAGCTTTCTCAGGTTAAATTTGTCTTATGGAGTTACACTTGACTGTCATTATTAGCTAGTTAGTAGGAGTTACTCTTTGATTGGCTATTTGAGGTATGGGAGTTACATGCTTAGTACTACTATTCTAGGGGCAATCGCTTTTTATCTCTCCTAGTTGTACACCTATTGTAAAGCTGAATTAATGGAGAATTTGCATGGTTTTCACTCTTGATTTATCTCTTATAACTACTTGTTCATTCACTGTTATTACTTTATTCAAGTTATAGTGCATTTGGTATTCCATCTTTGATCTTGGTGGGATCTCTAACATGGTATTAGAAGGTCTAGTTTGGTAAATTGAATATCTAATTTTTTCGTTATTTTGAGTTTATTATGAAATCTTACGTCTTATTTATAGAATTTTCAGCTTTTCATTCCTTATAATTGTATTTATATGCTGGTTACTATGGTGTCAATCTATTTTAATAGCTAGACTAAACTATTTTGGTAAAGTTCATATTGTTAGAGGTTTTCTATTGGAACCACACTCAGGTTTACATTCTAGAGTGATGTATTTGAATATTGAGTTACAAATCACTACCACACTTAGCTTCCATAACCCATGTGGATTGTTTATCAGCTGTTCTATGCTGATCTCAAATTAAAATGTTGGTCTTAGTGCTATATTGGTTGTGCCAAGGCTTATTGGTAGTTGCCTCTAGTGTTTACTCTGTGCTTCTCCCACATCATACTCTTGACTCATACTAGGAGCCTCTCACTATAGTATTATTTAATCCTTCATTTGGGTTCTTCTCCTATGTGGCTTAAATGTCCACATGATGTTCATTGACCTAAGGATATACCTCTCCTTCACTTTCTCATCTTCTCCAGGACCATCACCCTCCCTTCTAATCTATTTTCTCCCATCACCATGCAAAAAGTGTTTTTTTGGCTATTTGTGGTATTCAAAATTGGTTCATGGTATTTTTGAGGACTCTTATCACAATGTTTTCCATCCAGGTCAACTATTCACCTGAGAATCTCCTTGCCACTCCCACTGATGGCCAATATCATCTTTTGACAATTTTTTTTAATAAAAAATAGTTTTCTTTTTAGGTCATGCTCTCCCTTCTATACCTTCATCCACCTTCTATCTATTGTTGCTCCTGGTCCTCACCTTTATTGGTAATTATCTCCTGCATGCATACCAAGTTAAATTTTTTTCTCAAACCCTATGAATTGCCATGAATATATTGATTTCTAAAACCACTTTAACTCCTAATTCATAGTTTTAACACTCTTTTGGGATTATTATAAAAAAGCTAGGAAGTTATTTTTTTGAGTGGAGGTGAATATTGTAAGGTTGATTAATATTAAGGGTGATTAGATATTTAAAGGGGAGTTTATTTTAGGGGATTTTTTTTTGGCATACAACAATAATATCGTGGGGCAGGGGGAGGGGATTATTTTTTACTTGTTTTTATAAAAACATTATAGGCAGGAATATTTTTTTAATTATTTTTTTGTAAATACAATATCTTGGGAGATATTATGGGAAAACACTCTTGTAAGGAGATATAAGGAGATATTATAAATTCATTTACTTGGTCACATACCCATTCTATTATCATTCACTTATCAAAGATAGAGGTCGAGGCTGCTTTGACAGGCGGCCAAATCCCTTCACAAGCAAACCAATTTTTTCTCCTTATCTCTTTGCTTTCTCACTATTTCACTCTTGTATTCTTCTTCGATGAATTATCAAAAAATCCTAATATCCTCCTTCACCTATTTGCATTTTCACACATACTAGGTTGGTGTTAACTGCACTAATTTCTCATTCTTATTAACACATTATTAGTAGAGTCTGAGATCCATTGGTTGAGACATGCATTGTCACTTATGAAATATTTGATCTTACATGTTTGGCAATATTTTCATCTGAGTTTGACATTTATACCTAGAGCGTGCACTAGTACTCACATCATTACAATAAATTTATCTCATATTCATGGACACATTATCTATTGAGCCTAACATCCATTCACTTGAGCATGTTTTGTACTTGTAAACATGGGGGCTCATTACTGATTATCTTGGAGGGTTTATTATGGGCCATACATTATATTTTGTATACACACTCATTTTCATGAATTATGTGCCACTTTAGTGTCATTTTCATAGATTTCTCTCACATTCCTTGATGCATTATTAGCTGCATCTGATTTCCATTCATTGAGCATGCATTATCACTTGTGAATTAATTGCTCTCACTTATGTGGACTCATTTTTGGCCTATTCTAAAGTTCATATCTAAAGTGTGCACTTTTAATTAATAACTTCTTGCATAGATTTTTAATTCTTAGATGCACTTTTGGTTGAGTTTAACATACTTACATTGAGTGTACATTATTCTTAAGGGGTCATCATTGGGCATTTTATATAGTTTTACACTTCTATGGTGTCTTCTCTTAGTCATATCAACTCCACTTAAGAGATATCTATGGGGGAAAGTTGATTCTACACCAATGGTTCTTATTGAAGAGACCAACTATGCTTCTCAGTGTGCTTACATGGAACACTTTCTCACAAGAAAAAATCATATTCCATTTCTAAATGGATAGATTCATGCCCCTATTAAATCAGGTCAATACACTAAGTAGGATAACATTTGTGATAAAGTTCTTGGTGCCTTACTATTACATGTTTCCATGGATATTCATTTCCATGTGGAACACACACCATGCCCTTGCACTGATTGAAACATCCTATAGTCCCTTTTCAAAGATCTTGGTGAGATCTGTATCAATCCTCCTCTTCTTCCTATTGTCTCTTTAGAGACTCTTGTACTGTCTCTTGTTAATATTTATTATGATGATACATTCATGGTGCACTGTGCTCTTCCTTCTATCAAGCCACCACTACAAGATGAAATCATAACTGACCTCACCTATCCTATTGTAGATTCTACTTCCATCCCTATTCATGATGTTTTTCTTCCATAGAATTCATAGCATTGTACTTTAGAGGTGTCTACTATTTCTAGTTTGAGTACACCCAGTGAGAGCTTCAATGACTCATATGCTCATGTGAATATGCATATTACATATCTATATGCTTCATATGTAGTATCTTATTTAGTTTTTATGGTTTTTGAGCTAAGCTCTCCTCTTCACATGGGTAATATTCCAGCTAATGTTCCATGTCCTTTTTATGATAGGTTCACTTTAGTGGCATTACATCCAATTCTTGTGCATGCTATTACCAGACCTATGCCATGCCTTATTTTTGAACCTCTTTTAGATATATTCATATTACTACCTTCATTCTTATTTATGGAATGGGCATAATTTTAGTACACACCTCATGTTATTCCTTTGGTAAAAGTAAGAAACATTATTCTAAGTATATGGAATTTTTGTAGTCTTAAGTTAGATGATCTCAACATTGACATTGGTCATCTTGCAAGCTATACTAGAGTGTGGATTGCTTCAACATCATCTTTGGTGGAGATTTTTAGCCCTCTTCTTATTTATCTCTTTTTTAGGGGTGATTTTTTTCCTATGAGTTTTATCCATTTCTCTACTTTATGGGAGTTGCTTTGGACATAGGTACCTTATTAGGCCTTGTTTTTAGGTACCATTTCCTTTACCTACCTAAGCTATGCTTAAGGGGGTGTTAGTATATGACTTTATTTCCATTTATTTTTTATTTTTATTTGTTCCTACACATGTGGTTTATCTAGAGTAGGTTCCATTTGTCATAGGGAGTTACACTTGACTGTCATTATTATCTAATTGGTAGGAGTTACTCTTTAACCAACTATTTTCGGTATGGAAGTTACATGCCTATTACCACTATTCTATGGGTAGATATTTTTAATCTCTCCTATTTGTACACCTATTGGAAATCTAAATTCATGGAATATTTTCATGGTTTTCACTCTTAATTTCTCTCTCCTAGCTACTTGTTCATGCGTCATTATTACTTTTTTTGAGCTACAATGTATCAAGTATTCCATCTTCGATCTTGGCAAGATCTAAGAAAACCCTCATTTATGTAATCGACATGTCCATCTACCTATTACTATTCCTAAATATCACATTCAACCACCACTCCTTTACATCATGTTATACTATCTAAATGGATAACTTATATCATATGTCATCCTTGTGTTTCTCTAGTTACCACTGCAACCATTATGCATGACTCTATATAGGTGATTTGTTGTGACTTATTATAATATTTATATTCTTGTGTAACATAATGTTTCCACCTACATGTCACTTCATTTTTGGAACACCATCAAATCATGTCAATGGGATTATATGGTTAAGTGGATGCTTGATCATAAGTTCCCCATTTTTTCTTTTTTTATTTAAAAAAAACCATTTAAGGCCCAAGGTCAAGATTATGCTTGACTTTGAGATCCATAGATTTAATAAAATCATAAATTTTAATTAAATTAATATCTCAGTGTATCCTTAGGACCAACCTAGGCACCTCAAGCTAAATCTCATCTTGTATGCTCTCTAGCTCCTGCATCATCTATAATGAAGCCTTGTGCCCTTTAGGCCTTCCTTGTATTAGTCTCTCATATAGTTTATGAGCCCATTTTTGTCTCTAGTTACCCTTGTGCACTCTTTGATCACTACTTTCACTATCTGGTGCCCCTTATGTGTAATTTGGTGACCTTATACACTCTCTGGTCCCTAGACACCTCTAAATTATATTTTACAAATGGACACTTCAAAAAAATTAATTGATCATACATGTTATGCTACCCTATGCTACTAAAATGATGTGTTAAAATATTTTTCCACCTTGGTGAAGGAAAAGTTGTTTCCCATAAATCTTTCCCCTCACCTTTGTGTATTATTTATAAAGTTAAAAAATTTCAAGGCCATATCTTGGTCATCCAAAATATTTTTCCAGACAATTATTTTCAATGTGTGCATTTTTCAGATAGATTTTCCATAGTGAAGTTAGATTTTGACTTGATTCAACATGGTGTTAATATTTTTTTTAAAATTTCCAAACTATCACTTGGAATGTTCTTGATTCAAACTACCATAACTTATGCATACATAAGAATTTTGTAATGAATATTTGTTTTAGGGTACATATTTTTACAAGTTCTTTGGATTTGTGATAACAATGGTAATACAAAATAATTCTCACTAACTCTAATTATTTTAACTAAAAAACCTATATTAAGGACATAATTTTAAATAAGGGACTCTACTAATGGGTGATGAATTTAGTCCCTTAGATCTTATAAAATAGGCCAAATCAAAAAAAATGTTGTGATGAAACATGAATGATAATCATATAATCAATGTCTCCTAAAATTAAATTCCACTTCTATGGCAACATGGAACCATTAGATGTTTTGGAGACCTTGTAAAAATGTTTTTGTAAGTATTATAAGATGCAATGATGTAAAATAAAAAATTGGATTTGTTCTCATGGTGATAATATTCAAAAAATCTATCCTTGATTGAGGATTTCATCACTCAAGTCAAGCACTCAAAAATTCTCCTTATTTATTTGAGAGCTACTAAAACTGATGACCAAATAATCATGGGTAGTTTATTGAAATTGGTTAATCCATATTTAGTATTTATCTCCAATCACTACGCGCAATATGATTTCTTGGGCACAATATATGTGGCACCAAACTTTGATAGGTTATGTGACCAACTTTAGAGAGAAAAAGATAAGGTAAATTTTATTAGAAACATCTAATGTTGAAGTTATACAAAAGAGGTATTGGTTACTAGAAATAATAATGCAAAGTCACACCATAATCAAGGAAAAGGAAAGGGCCATACAAAAGGAATAAATGATGAAAAATATCAGTCTAAAGATAATCAGTTGATTGAGAACAACCATTCTACTTGACAAGATAAAAGATAAAGGAAATGGACATCGAATATCAAAAATAATTCTTACAATTATTTTAGTTCTCTATATCATCAAGAAACATCCCATTGGAAGAAAATAGGAGATTTATAAGTCAAGATGAATAAATTGAAATTCATTATCTTTAAGGAAGGAGTAACAATTAATAAAAAAGCACATGGATCACTAATGTATAAATGTAATTTAGATTTAGTAGTCTCATAGCATATGGAAAATAAGGTTATTGTAATGGAATAAATTCATAAATAAAGTAGAATAATAACAATAGATCACACTATTACTGAAATATAATAGAATATATAAATAAATGATGATCCACTCTGAGGGGGCAACCTACACAATATTAAAATAAGAATACTTTTTAATATGATACTAAAATACTAACCATTGCCTCCTAGATATACCCTAATTATGCTATGTAAGTAACCTAGGATGATGCTACTACTAATATAAAGTTATATAAATGATCATATGAATTAATTAAAGGTTATGCTAGCTATAAGTTGACTACACATATACCCACACATGTTATAGGGTAAGGGTGTAACATACCCCTCCCCTTCAAACCAATGTTATCATTAATGTTAAATATTATTGGATTATTCTAAAGGAATGCTTCATCTTCCCATGTCACATATTCACTAGGCAAATTCTTCCACTTGATTAGATACTATGTAATCACTCTCATCTACAACCTCTTAGTGCATGCCTAACCCTTAGGTTCCAAGATGACTCTTCCCTCCTCATCAACCTTTGGTATTTCTGTTTGGGATAAAAATATTTCTCTAATGACCTTATTCAATAAGGAAACATGGAATATAAGATGTATTTTTATTGAGAGAGGTTACTCGAGTTTGTATGCTACCCAACCAATATTCTATAAGACTTGATAAAGGACTTAATACTTAGGTGAAAGCTTGTTATCCTTATTATATTATCTCAAGGATATTCTATTATATGGTTGTAAACACATAAAAACCTAATCTCCAACTTTGAAATGTCTTTTAATGTGGCGCTTGTCAGCTTGCCTGCTTCATGCGATTATGTGCCATTGTTGAGTTATCTCTAAGAATAACGAGTACCTCCTACTAGTGTGAAATGTGCTAATAATATGATTCAACCTTTGGTTGGATCCTCAAATATGAGGTGATGGATGGTGGAAGGTACCTATACAGTACTAAAAATGGAGACATTTTGGATGAGGTATGGAGAGAAGTGTTATACCACAATTCTACTAGTGTCAACCATTAAATCCATCTCTCTCTTTTATCTTAATAAAAATAAATAAGATGACCCTCTAAGAACTTGTTGACCACCTCAATTTTATCATTAAATTAGGGATGATAAAATGAACTAAGAGTTAGTAGGGTACCAAAACATGAGAATAACTCAGTCCAAAACTTACTAGTAAAAATAAGATCATGATCACTTACTATGATCTTTCGGGTCCCATGGAGTTTTTGAATTATATACATAAATGTTGTTATTTTAATTGATACAAATGGATTTGATAATGTGAAAAATGGACATATTTGATGAGTCCATCCACCATTATCATGATGAAAAAATTCCCTTTAGATTTTGGCAACCTTATGATGAAATCTATGGAAACCTCCTCCCACCTATGGATAGGAATAAATAGAGGTTACAAAAAACCTAAGGTTTTGATTGTATTCACTTTGTTCTGATGACACACCACACATTCTACCACAATTTTTTTGACTTCCCCTTTTATCCCTTCTTGAAATAAATTTTTCTTGACTCTATGATAAGTTTTCAAGAATCCTGAGTTCCTGCCTAATGGAGAAACTTGAAGTCCTATAATCACTTTATGATTAAGGGCTAATTTTTTTATAGGTAGGATCTATCCTTGTACCATAGAGAATCCCCTTTCCACAAAAAAATATTTGACACAATTGGATCTTGTTGGAGCTTTTGACTAAGATATTATGTAATGGCATCATTGTCCCACTCTAATATTGCTTCATCCACCTAGTTGACATGTAATATAGACATGGCACATAATATTAATTTTATGGATTCATCCTTCTTAGATAGTACATTATCCACCATTTTATCCTATCATTTCTTGTATACAATATTAAAGTCATATCCCAACATTTTAGTGACCCATTTTTGTTGTTTTTATGATGACAACCTATGTTCTAAGAAGTATTTTAGATTATGATATGTCTTCACTTTAAAGCATTTTACCATAAGATATGGTCATCATTATTTTTATGTATGAAGGATGACCATCACTTTATTCTCATATATAGGCTTGAGCAAATTATAAACCTTGAGTTAGTGACTCTCAAATGAAATGGTTTGTACTTTTTGCATGAGTACCACTCCCATGCCATACCCTGAAGCATCACATTCCAAAATGAACATTTTGGAGAAGTTTGGAGTAGCTATAATTGGGATGGTGTACATGGCCTCTTTGAACTAAAATTATTAGGTACCTACCTCATTCCATTGGAAGAAGCCATTTTTATATAAGTCTATGAGTGGTGATGCTATGATACTATAATGTTTTACAAATTTAAGGTAGTAGCTTATGATCCTAAATAATCCTGAGTTATTTTTGAGGGTTTTATGAACTTCCCTATCCACCATAGCCTTTATCTTAAGTAGATACACCTTAATTCCCTCATGGGAAACAATGTGGCCCAAATACTCAACCTCCTTGACTCCAAAAGTACATTTGGAAGGCTTGGCATAGAACCAATGTTGTTTAAGAATATCCTAAATCTGATTCACATGATAAAAGTGTTATGATTATGTTTATTTTGTATGATTCACCCATGTTTTGCTACATTAGATGTTATTAATATTTTTTTTATAGATTTTAATCTTTATGTAATGATGTTGAGGTTTACTTGATGTGTTATTAACCCAAACTAATGATTTATAGTTTTTATTTATTTTTTCAATTGAAAAAATAAACATGAAAAAAAAGTTTAATAGCACACTTCAATAAGATTTAATCCTCGTCACTTATTGAAGGCTTTATTCCTATAAACTATCATTTATTTTAAATTTCATATTGCTGTAATCTTGATTCATTCTTGAGTTCTATGTTATTTTACTTTTTTTGTTTTTATTTATATATTTTATTTTTAGATTAATATTATTTATAACTTTTGAGCCTCATAATCAATCTCTAATGAAGTCAAATCTAAACCATTTCTCACGATGCATAACTACATATAGAATGATTATTATATTGTTAATATTCATTAAAATGATATTAACAAACTTGAGTTGTCTTGTGTTTCATGGAAAAATCAATCTAGAAGCCCTTGAAACTTATTAAGGAATACAAATATATTAATATATCCTTAATCTATTCATTTTAATTGATAAAATCAAAATCTAATAATATTCTCTTTTCTATTTTCCTTTGTTTTATTTTACAAGGAATACTGCATAAGTCATTTAGATGGATTTCCTATTAACTTTGAAGTATAAAGACAATGTGGCATACAATGTTTAGAGGAGCCCATAGAGAGGAGAGTCTTAGAGGTACTATCGGTATAAAACAACCAATGCATGTTCAATTTTTTCTTGTTCTAGGTATTGATTTTATCTATTAAGTAAAAAAATTGTAAATAATGATTTCAAAACCTATATTTGCTTTGTCTCACAAAAATCAAGAATTTTTTTTTAACTTTGCATATTGAATTGGGAGATGTTATTGTTATCATCTTTTCAAACTAATATGATCTTTTAAATCCATTGAATGTTGTTGAGATAACTGATAAACTTGCCATGTAAATAAAACAAGTTTTATATAGTGCTATTACACTTCATTAAAATATTTAATATTGACATGTTTTTTAACATGTTTTCAATTTTTATTATTTTTATAGGATTTACCAAAAAATATTTTTTCATAAAGATATATATGGGTTTTAGAATATGTTACAATATTTTAAGAATGTAATAGATAATAGTTTGAGAAATTGGAGATCAAACACATGAATTGATAGTATGATTTTTTTGTAACTATCCCTTTTTATTTAAGTCCATATTTCCTTTTCTATTGTTTCTTAGAATGAAACATTGGTTTCTAATAATTGAGTAATATCTAGATGCATCTAATGCAATTTATTGATTATGTTTTGTAGAATGTAATTAAATTATTAAGTAAATTTCTATTTCGTATTGTGCCTCTTTTCTCTTTTGAATAATTAGTAAGACATTGATTTCACTTTATTAACATTTTCATTTCACCTCCTTTGTACGGTAAGAAAATGTAACCTTTTAATTAAGTTCAATAATAAATTTAAACTCAAACTTATTTATTTAAAAAAAAGTGAATATGACCTTCCTAGAATGGAGCAGACAAGGAGCGAGAAAGGAAATAGGTGAGGAAGTTCAAACTCTGGTGTAGGGGCAGAGGATGAAGAGGGTGAGAGGGATATCAAGATTCAAAATTTTGATGGAATGGAATGGTTTTATCATGATACATGTTGGCAATTTCAAAAATGTTGTGAAATGTTGTAGGCTGAGAACCCATCCTCTTTTCTATGATAAGAAGCACCTTTTATCCAAGAAGTCAGAACATATATTCAAGGAGATTGGTCCTTATTTGATTTTTTTAGGCCTTGGAAGGGCCTAATCTCATTTGTGAATATTGAGACCACATTTGTGAAATCTAAGAAAAGATGTATAAATATTTTATAAAAAATAAAGGCCTTGAATGGATCCCTATTGGGTTTAGTCTAAAGCTCAGGCAGTAGAATCTCCTCCCCAGACAACCCTACCTGGGCTAAGTTAGATGTTTTTTCTGTTAGGTCTCAATATTTTTTTGACTGGTTAAAGGATACAGTTTCCCCATTGGTGGCAAAATCCTTTTTATTTGGGTATCGAGCTTGGTTGGATTCTCCTAAATGGTGGTATCAACTCTCCCCTATTTGGGGTGGTATGGGTAATGACTCGAAGGTTATCAAGATTAATACTAATGTATATTTGAAAGGAATAGAGATCATTGATACCAGAGGAAACCATATTGTTATTAAAAAAATAGGTGAGGATAATAGAGGTCCTTCACCTACTGTAACCTTCTATGTAGACTCATACACTAATTTGGAGTGGTTTCTAGGTTTGGGATTTTGTAGATTTTTTTTGAAACCCCTATTCATCAAATATCAAGATTCTAGGTCAATGGGGATGATAAAGGATTCCTCACAAGATTATATGGAGTCTGATCTAATATTATTAAGTATTTTTTGTGGGTTTTAGTTTTATTGAGTGGGTATGTATGCTCACTTTTAGTTCTCAGGGTCTGCAGAGGATGTGTAAAAACTTTGTTGAAGACAAGACCTATGGAGGACTATATTTAGATTTGGCTAGTTTTGAGTGTGGTGGATAGAAGAAAATGAACCAAAACTTGTCTTATTAGAGTGGATGATAGAGGATTCCACCCTTGTCTCTTCTGGTTTCTCAAACTTGCCCTTGAATCTATGTGTATTGTTTATATTCAGTTGAAAAGTCCTATTTTGTTTCAAGATGTAGTTAGTTTACTGGGAATGAGTTGGATAATATCTTGCTATGATTTAGTTGTCATTAGGTCTAGTGTGAGGATAAAACCACTTGTGCTTTAGTTTCATAGAGGATGTGCAGAACTCCTAGGTGGTAGAAGGCTAACCAAAGATTTTATGCTCTTGGTGGGATCTTTTTATATAGTGAAAGTCCCACAAAAGTTATATTGAAGATCATCTACTTTTAAAGTTTTAGTGGGAACCTATTTTATACTAAAGCTTGTGGGAATATTTAAACCTTCTTGGTGTAATGGTTGTGGGATCCTAAAAACCCTTTATTTGTTTGATTTTCCAAGGTTGTGGGATCCTCCAAACCCTCTAGTTGTGCTTGTTATGGTTGTGGAAACATTAAAACCCTCTTTTTGTGCCTTGTAAAGGTTGTGTAATCCTCCAAACAATTTTGGTCATGGGACCATCATTCAAAACTCTCATCCTAGTTGTGGGTCATCAAAACACTCATTGTTTGATTCATAGCTCTAATTTCAAAAGCATTTATCCCATCAAATAAAAAAGTGAATATGACCATATATATATATATATATATGGGGTTTGTCATCATATCTTTTACAATGACAATGGTAGTAAAAAAAAAAGATCTTGTATCAATTTATTTTCCTCATTTCTTAATTTTGAAAGCAAATAAAAGAAAACTAGTAATAGGGTGTCTAGAAGAATACTTGGTAGAATGCATGCACGTGAATTCAGATGAATGTGGAAACTCCTCTATGGATAGGAAGGAATAAACTACAGATCATAAGAGACACTATAAAGTGGGTTGTTAGATGGTTGGTTGAGTGGATTGCCTAGCATGAGCTAGATCTAAGAAGAGTAATGCTTTTTAAGAGGCTATCAATTCACTTTATATGACAATAAAGTTTGAAATGATAAAAGAAGGTAATTATATTATATGATAATAAAAAAAATAAATGCTAAAAAGAAACAATAAATTTATTATTAAAGAAAATGATTAGTTCTGATGTTAGGATAGTCGGGGTTTGTTTCAAAAAATTAGAAAAGGTCCTGTGATTAGAGGGAAACATAAAAAAGGGGGTTTGATTAGTGGTAACTAGGTGAAAATGGTTTGCTAGAAATGTATGCCATAGTGAACCATTGGTGATTAGGGGAACCATCGATGGTTGGGTTTGACCGTCGATAGTTGGGTGATCATCGACAGTTGGGTCTGACTATTGGTGGTTTGGTGCCATCGATGGTTACCTATGTCAATCTAGGGGATGATCAAAATAGAAAGTATAGACTAGAAATTGAGTCAAGCAATGATTTGGTTATAAGGCTAGAAGGTGGGAATATGGTACTAATAAATATGATAAGATAGAGAGATCATAAATAGGATATATTAAAGAAAATAAGCATGAGATACCTAAAGCTTGGTGAAGGGATCCTAGAGTAATTTGGACAAAGTGATAGTGCTTCAAGCCTTTGAATATGATTTTGATAGATATTTGGGTCATCAATGATACTAATAGATACCTAAAAGGATGCTGGATACCTGTAAGAGAACTTGAATGCAAAGTACTTGATTATGGATCCCTTTTCACTTCCTTCTTTCATTTTATAAGAAGTTGCTAAATGAAAATGGGAGAAGTTACTAATTTGATGTAGGATAAAGTTACCAATCCTCATCATCTTTAAAATATTTATTTAAAGGTAAGTTTCCATTTTTGGAGTTGTTAATCTTGCATAAAGATGACAATGCTTTAAAGTTTAAAGTAGGTTGGGGACCCAACCATCGATAATTAGACCAATCATTGATGGTTAGGCTGATCATCAATGGTCGAGGGGTTAGAGGAAAATTGGTGTAAAGAGGGTGAATTAAATGATGAATTAGGTTGGGGGTATTAAGTTATAAACAAGTCTTAATGGACTAGGTGGTCCACTCAACACAAGATCAAATGAGGTTACAAAGTAGTGTGACATCAAAAACTATTAGGTGCAGTTTTTAGGTGTCTACATTTTGCCCCTTTTTATTGTGTAGCTTTGAGAAAGATGTAAAAAAAAATAGGAGGTTGGTCAAGGTCTAAGTATGGTTGCCCCAAGTATGGGAGGAGGTTTTCCCTCTCAAACTAGGAGATGAGTGAGGTGAAAATGAAATTGGGTCATGGTTTGATAAATGGGGTAGGAGTGTGCATAAGGTGGGTGATGGAAAAAGGTTGGGGCATTCAAGATGTGAACCCATGTACATAATGTGATAGTCAAGATCATGCAAAGATGAAAATTGATAAGGTTGTAAAATAAGGGTGAGATCTAGAGGGATAAAAGAGGGTAATTGGTCCATAATGTTGGTCATAACTGATCAGGTTATACCTATCAAGTGATCTAGATAAAGTCGGTGTTGGTAGCAAGTATCTAGGTTAGGAAGTGCTCTTGTAAAAAAACATAATTGGTTAGGTTGTGCATGAGTTAGTGCAAAGTGCAAAATGGGAAACTTGGAAAAAGTGGTCAATGTGGTCAATGAACCATGCAAAGTCATCACATAATACATGAAGATATGTAGTTAAGAACAACTAACATTAAGGTGAATGTGGCATAATAGGTGGTGGGTTGGGGATTGGGTGAGGGGTGGCTAAGTTGACTCTAACTACATTAGGTGAGTGGATGTTGTCTATATAGTTCCATGGATAGAGTATCTAAAAAGAACTTTAGGCCAAATTTAGTTCTAACTGAGGTGGGGTTGTGATAGTGGTTATGTTGGAAAAGTAGGTAAAAGAGTAAGGGACCAAACTATCAATGGTTATGGTTTCCCTAAGTGTCGATCATCAATGGTTACCCTGATCATTGATGGTCAGGGTAAACCCTAAAAAAATTCAAATGGTAAAAAGTGAAAACAAGAAGTCATTTTTTCATATTAACTTTTGGTGACTACATGTTAGTGATTGGGTGATTTTGACTATTGTGTTAAGTGTTGATCTTTGCATAGGCGGAGAGTTGTGATTGGTTGAGTGTGTGTGCCTGAGGGTATGATAGATGGAGGGAGGATAAGGATGTGGATGAGTAGTGGTGAGAGGGCTGTGACCACATCATCAATTCTAGAATGAGGTAGGTGTTATGAAATTGATAATATAGTTAAATTGGTGGTATTGGAGTTATAGTGATTAGTTGGAAAGGAGGGTCATAGAGTTTTGTACAGTATCCTAGGCCATGATGCCATAGGTTTTGTTTTTTATGGAATTGGGAAAATTAATGGGGTAAATGGAGATTTGAATAATGTATTTGATTGATAATGTGCTGTAGAATAGGTGTATTGAGTGTACTTTAGAAATATAGGGATGTTTTAGAATGTTTGGGGGTTGAGGGTTGCGCCAATGATGGTCACCTAAAGTGACCATAAATGATTCAACCTAACCATTAATGATCAAACTTGGGGTAAAAGGGTCCTTAAATACCATCGATAGTTCAAAGAACCATTGATAGTTGAAGTGTTAGGGGTAGAGTGGGTTAGAAAGTGACAGGTTTGTTAAAGATTTTAAAGTTTGTAAATTGTGTAAAACGTTAAATGGTAAATATTAAAATATTTTAATGTAGTTGCAAATATTTTAAAAGGGTGTGTTAAAGTGTTGGGAGGTGTTAAATTTAGTATGATTTAAGATGTTTGTGAAGTTTTAAAGTGTTTGAAGAGATGTGTCCAATGATGTAAAAGGTCAAATGTAGGTTTTATAGGATGAGATAGCTAAAAGGGTTGGTAGGTAGAGTGAGGTGAAAGACATATTAGGCATGGAAAAATAATGTGTTAGGGTGGAGGTTCAATAGCTTTAGCAAAAGTTATGTAGAGTAGAGTAGATATTTGTGATAGAAGGAATTAGGTGGTAAGATGATGGTAACATTAGTATGGATAAAGGCATAAGTTGGTTTGATTGTTAAAAGTAATATGGTAAATGAGATGGGTGAGATTGGAATAAGTTAAAAAAGATAGGTGTAGATGGGTAGCTATCTTGATGTATAAAACTAAGCATGCATGTTAATATTGTTATTTTGTAGGCCTATGACTAGATTTAGATGAGGGACTAAGTCCCTAAGATATTTACCAAGTTTCATGATGGGATGATAGATGTCGAGTGGAGACAGATATAAGAAGTTGGTCTAGGGGCCATTAGGCACTATTAGCAACTACCATGGGATGTGGTGATGATTATGGCACTCATTGAGAGATGGGATCCTACCGTAAACACTTTACTATTATTGACTAGGGAGAGGTTAATACTCCTAGAGGACATCTATAGGATCACTCAACTTTTAATTTGAGGGGAGATGATATACCATGTGCAGAGTGATGAGAGGGACTACTTCATAGATTTGATTTATGGAGCTGATTGGGTCCAAGCTAGGCACCATACTGGTGGAGTATGCTATGGGCCATTATATCATAGGTCCCCATAGGATAGATGCCTTCTAACCATGATGATGATGGGTGTATCTTGATTCATAATACCAGATTTGAGTAATAGCCATTTTTCATGTTTGTTGTTGAGAGTGTTGATAGGGATGCTTCTAGGGAGGATGGTTTTTGGATGGGCTCCAATGTTGCTAGTGTAGATATATAGAGAGATATGGGCTTTCAAAGTATGAAGATGATATGGGATCAACATCAGCTTCATGCTCCACTATTGGGCATATGAGCATATATGAGTGCTTAGACCACTTAGACTACCCTAGGATGGGTATGCATTGATCAAGTATAGGGTTAGTTTCATGAGGTGACAAGGTGGTTATAAACTTTCAGGAGCTGATGGTGAAGCCAAAGATATAGACTAGTTTTGAGATTCCCTGGAGGGCTTGATGGTAGTAGACATTATATGGAGACTTTATGTGAGTTGGCCCCTCTAGATAGGTTACAGGTACCACACTTTATCATTTTAGAGTTGGTGGTGGGTTTATGGGAGATGGGATGGAGAGACTGAGCACATTCCAATAGATCAAGTCCAAAGGTAACTTAGCTTAGTACAAGATAACCACCAAATGTTCCTTGGTATAGGAGGGAGGATTCAAAGTACCCACTTTTAGAGCCATAACTAGATGTTATTATGTTGGATTATGAGGAGATTCTAGTGAGAGATCCCATAGATAATGTGAGATTTACTGATGGATACATGGGATGGTACCATGCCAAGTATGTGGCCATAGATTTTAGATGGGGAGATGGGGGCTAACAACCCATAGATGTTGATCCTACATAGGTATAGGGTGGAGGACAAGATGACTAGATAGAAGCAACCCTTGTAGTGGCATAGGTCTAAGTGATAGGTTTATAGGGATAGGTTACTGCATTATAGGCATAGCTAAT
This sequence comes from Torreya grandis, assembly GCA_037957365.1. Classification (NCBI taxonomy): domain Eukaryota; kingdom Viridiplantae; phylum Streptophyta; class Pinopsida; order Cupressales; family Taxaceae; genus Torreya; species Torreya grandis. The sequence goes on from JARHVA010000027.1 coordinate 3,052,051, forward strand.
AACTTTATATGGGTAGGTTACCACCCTGACAAGTGAGCATGATCAGGCAAGAACCACTCTTGGGATGGTTACACAGGACATAAATTATTTGAGATAGAGAGTTGGGGTGATCACAACAGCAAGAGGACCATTTGACTTAATTTTGAGGACATGATATCTAGCCATCATGTAGGAGATTAAATAATATGAGGCTATGGTACTATCCCAATTACCAGATGTGATGAAATATGGGGAGTATAGGGCCAACCTAGCTGGGGGTCTAGCAGGAGTTACATTAGGTTAGTGGGCATCGATAATAGCATAGGTAGGTAAATCAAGGGGTCCACCATCAGATGGTGGGGCATGTGTAGATGGTTTTGGTTTTGGTACCCCAAGGCCTTGAGATATGATATTTGTATGATACATGTTTTTTAAATACATTTTGATACTGGCTTGTGTGTTGATGAGGTGAGATGTATTTCTAAGAGAGACATATATTTTGACATGTATTATTTTGTATTATGATGATGTTCATGCTCATGTTGATCATGTGGATTGTGGATGCTTATGTGGTTCATGTTTATTATTATGTTAATGATTAGGATTTGTGCAATATGATGTTTATGTTTATGATTATGGTTTATGCCTATGTTGTTTATGATCTGTTAGTTTAGGCTTGATGATGATGTGATTATTATTATAATTGATTATGATGTTTATGTTGATTTATGATCGTGATTATGATCACATATGTGTATAATGGTCATCATGTCTTTGATTATCATGTTATGATGTTGCAAGGTTGGTTATGATTATGTTTATATTGATTGGCTAGCTGAGGCATGATGATGATAATGTGGTGACTGAACTATATAATGTTTAATTTAAGTTAATTTAAATATTGGATGTGATGATATTTTGTTGATGCATTGAGACATATAAAAATGTTTTATTGGTGAGATGTGATAGTGTGGTGGACAGGTTTAACTCATTATGATAACATTTTTGATATTGTTTTGAGGTTATGGTAGGAGAGGGTGTAATATTGTTGTGGTCATAAGAATGTTTGAGTGGGTTGAAAGGCAATAAATAAAGACACACATGTTCACATGTCCCAAGAAATGGATAGGAAAGATGCATGATTCTTTGATTAGTAATGACCTAATAATAAGAAACCATAGTTGTATTGACTTAGTGAACACACGCCTATTGAATGCTTCACAGGAACATGCTTTGATTGAGAAGAAGGATATCTTGATCACTTTGTATCAAGTAAGCTCATAGTCCCTTGAGTTCAGAGAGGAGTGAAGGAGATATGGGTGATAGGTAGGAGGTTGAATGTTATTTGGTAACCTAATGTGGGTTAGCTTGCCCCTTCTGTAGCTGACCAAAGATCCATAACAGACAAGTCCATGCCTTACTATGAGATGTAAATTGATCAATATGGGAAGTATACTAATGCCATGTATAAGATCTGATTGCATCTTGATGGGATATTATGTAGACTTATTGATGCGAGAAGTCTACCAATGGCATAGCTAAGAGCTGATTGCAAATTACTTATTTTGATTTTGATAGAGTTTTGTTTATTACTTTTGCTATTGTAGTAAGTTATTGAAGCTAATCGATGGGGTAAGATTTAAATAATTATTGATTAGCCATCCTTTAAGGGAGTGGTCTAAAATTTGATTTTTATAGTTGTCCTTCAAGGGAGCAGTCTATGATTGTTAGAGATAAGTGATTTTGAATGTGAATTTAGACATGGACAAGTATACTTAGGCTTAAAGGTATACCTGTATGGAGGTAAGAATTTTAGCACAAAAGGTTAATGGGTTGATGAAAGGGAGGGGTTGAGAAACAATTGACCATGGGATTCCATCTATTGAAAGATGAAAAGTATCCATGAGAACCATATTATGGGTAGAGCCAGGACTACCCATACTTAGGATTAGGTTTTCATATGTAACAACTAAATCACATGGTTCTATGTTGTAGTCAAATGTTCCCAAAGGATAAAGGAAAATGTAGATAAGAGATGGTAAAATTATCGTGAACCAAGGGATGAGCTTAAGTTAGACACAGAAGTGAGTACAACCCTATTTAAATATAGAAAGGACATAAATGTGAAGCATTGATAGGCTCAGGTTCTAGTTTGCCTTTGAGAGAGGACAAATAATAAGCACCAGATCCATACTTATGGGTTATAATGTAGGTTCATAACCAATTAAATGCAAACTTGACTTTCTTAGCCTTATCCATGTTAGTTACATGTTGATTTTATTTAAGGATGAGGTATCTGATGTTGAATTATTTATTTTTAAAATGTTTCTTATATGTGTGCTTGATTCGCTCTTGATAGACATGAAGATGATTGAGTGTGGCAAGGTGATACTCATTAAGAATCTCTAGGCACATGAGGCATTTTTGATGATAGTCACTTTTAGAGAGGATCTCATGTAAGGATATATGAAGTGATGGAATTTGGACTTCAAAAAGAAAGATTACCTCAGCTCCAAAGATGAGGGAGAAAGGTGTTTCACTAGTAGTGGTTTAGATACTAGTGTGATAAGCCCATAAAGTGAAGGGGATATGGAGTTGTCAATCCTAACCAGAAGCATTGACCACCTTTGTGAGCATTTTAATGAAGGTTTTGCTGGAAAATTATACCTATATATTGGATTGTAGATGATAAGTTGAGGAGAAGCTTAAATTGATGCTAAAAGCATCATAAAGCTCTTGGACTTTCTTGTTTTTAAAGGACTTGCCATTATTAGTAATGATTTTATAGGGAACACCAAAGCGGTAAATAATGTGATGGTTGATGAAGTCAATGATATTTTTGGATTGGTTGATATAATTAGGATGGCTTCCACCCATTTGGTGAAATATTATGTAGTAGGGATGGTTTATTGATGTCATTATGAAGAATGGGGGTTAATTTCTACAAAAGGTCAAGGCCCCATTGTGAGAAGGGCCAATAATATTGAGATACTTGAAGACCATGGGGAGGTGCGTGATGAAGGTTAGCTTGTTGTTGACACTTGATGCATTTCTTGACATAGTCACAACAATATTTATTAAGTGTGGGCAAATAGTAGCCTAAGCAAAAGAATATGTTTGGCAATAACTAGGCCACTAAAGTGTCCCCCATAGATGCCATCATGGACTTCCTTGATGGCATAAGAGGCCTCATGACTATAGAGACAATGGATAAGGATGCCATCAAAACCCCATGTTTAAAGGATTCCTCCTAGAATGGTGTAATGAGAGGTACCTTGGGTAAAATCTTTGTGCACGTTCTTTGAAAAATTAGGAGGGAGAATACTGAGGTTAAGGTAATTGAAAGTTTGATCATACCAAATGTCATGAGGTGATGTTTCCACATTAAAAATGGTGGGAAGGTTTGAACTGATATATGAAGGTGTGATAAAATTATGAATGGTGACAAATAGTTTATATTTGGTCAGTTGGGATGGAATTTGGGAAGTGAGAGATGACATGGTGTCCACAAATTTGTTGGTGGATTGAGGAACTGATCAGATGGTGTAATGATCAAATGATGCCAAGAGTACTATTGTCTCCAAATATTATACCCTAGAAGAAAGTGTTCAATCCTCTTCCATATTTAGGAAATGTTGGAACATTTCTAGGCATGTGGGTTTGCTTATAGAGGAAATGAGCCTCTAGATTTAAAGGGCTAGCTCCCTGAATGTATCTTTGCAAAACAACTTCTATCTAAACTAGTTTTCTTGAAAGGAAAAGAGTTAAAGATTAAAGAAAAGGAAAACCTAATCTAAGAGTGGTGATATACCAAGATTATCTTCCACATGAATATCATATTCTAGTGACTAATACAACAAAATGCATAGACCATTCCAAATCTCTAAGGATTTCTAACACAAGTATTTCAGTATAGAGGTGAGATGCATGAAATGACACAAAGCAAATGAACTAAAAGACACATTACATATTCCAAGAACATTTACACACTTATAAAAATTTAACACACTTAAACACACTCTATATGACCTATTAGACTAAGAACTCTTGCTCAGGTACGAAGGATAGAGGATAGAAGGATGGAAAATCATCACTTACTGTCACTATACATCTCTTACACACTCAAAAAATTGTCTAAAAACTTGAAAGAAATAGACTTATACTAATTCTTAAAGGCAAAATATAACATCAATCCAGTAGGACTTCACCATAAAAAATGTGGTTGTTTTAACACTAGCCTAAGGGTTGTATTTATAACAAGAAGGAAGTGAGAGGAGGAGACCTTTAGTACTAGAAAGAGGAATCAATTTATTAGGAGTATCTATCTTCAGTTGCAACCATCTTTGCAAATGATGCTCATTTGAGCCATTTGATTGATCCATGTCACCTCAAGTGGTTACACATCTAGCTTACTCTCTCAAAGATGTTTTCCCAATGGTTGCACTAGCAAAAATAAGATATTTTCAAGCTGAGTAATGGAAACAATTAGTTATGCAAATGAGAGTCTGCTTGTTGTTGATTTGTCTTGATGCTAACAACTTCTCATTGACTTGCTGAGGTATGCAACAACATAGGGAAGAGTCACTTTAATTCTGTTGGCCTTGGAGAGGCATCACTTTGAGTCTATGTTTATAGCTGATTGTTCCTTTGATTGGCCATTAAAAATGACTTGGATCATTACCTAATCAATAGTGAAATGAACCCTCTGATCTGCTTTGGTGGATGAAAAATGTGAGCCCTTAGATATTTGAGTGTTTGAATGAGGACCATCTATCTACTTGAGACTCACTTTTTTAAATGCCAACAACTAGCTTATCACCTTGAAGTTGATATCTATATAACCATCTTACCATTAGGACCATTCTATCAAGGTTTTTGCTCAGACCTTTGCTTTGGCATTTTCAGCAAACAATTTTCTCATGGACCCTTTTCTCTAAAAGAAATAACCTTTTGGGCCCCTTCTTAAACTTGCAAGTGGATTGTTCCTTTGATAGATCTACCCTTTTTGACCTTTAAAAGTGCTCTTCGAAAGGCTCAAGCATGCCCTTTGAAAGAGAGAAGGACCCTTTGCTTGAAAAGTGTCCCTTCGGAAGAGAAAAGACCCTTTACCAAAATTGAAAATATCCCTTTGAAAATATTGCAAAGGACACTTTCATGAGAAAAAGACCCTTCAAAAGGATTGTTTCAAACAAAATGTCTGAAACAATTCCTTCAAAAAACTTGCAAAGTGCCCTTCAAAGAACTTGAAAAGGACCAATTTCTTGAAAGAACAAACCCTTTGGAAAAGTTGCAAAGGAAACTTTTCCTTCGAAAATCTTGAAGATGTCTTTCAGAAAGCTTGAAATATACCCTTTGAACTTTTTGCAAAGGACACTTCCATGAGAAAAGACCTTTCAAAATTTTGTAAGTGACTCTTCGAAAATATTTAAATGGACCGATTACTTCAAACTTTTTGTTTTGGACAAAAAGTTTGAAACAATTCCTTTGAGACTTGGACAAAAAACTTGAAGTAAAACCTTATTGAAAGAAATAACATTTGAGAAAAAAAGATCAAAATATCACTTGTAAAAGATAGAACAAAGGATTTCAAAGGAAATAACACTTGGTCATTTTGCTATGGGGATAAACAAATAAGGATGATGCACTTAGCCAAAATGAAAGATGCAAAACTTGGGTGTGAAAATTGGCTAACATTCTTGGTGATTCCAAAGGGAGGCATGCCTAAGACCAGTTGCTTAAATCCTTCCATTGTGCATGGAGTCATGCATATAGGAACTCAAAAATGACTTAAACAGGCACTTGGCTCAAAAAACACAAGCTGGTTGATTCACACACACAAAAGTAGAAACACACTTATGCTACAAAGCACTTAGGGAACACAAAAACAAACCAAAGGAAACACACACCTAAACTTGTATTTACAAAATAGACTTATAAGGAATAATAATAGAACTTTAGATGTATCCCATTCATAGGGATAGGTAGTTCTTCTCCATTCATCTTGGTCAGTTGAAAAGAGTTTCTCTGCTTGCACTTGCTAATGATGTAAGGGCGACTCCACAAAGTGTCAAACTTTGTATGTCTGCCTAGTTTTTCTCTATCCTCATCCAATTTGTAGACCAAGTCACCTTCCTTGAACACTCTTGCACTTGATCTTTTATCAAAGGACTTCTGCATGAGTACTTGGTGGTGTTCCATGGCCTTGTGTGCATTGTCTCTTGTTTCTTGTAGCTAAATTAGTTCTATTAATCTAACTTCCATTGGAGTATTTTCAAGTAGTTCTAGCTGCTGTGCAAGTTTTAGAGCAGGGTTTTCTTGAGATATGGACAACCTAGCCTCTCTCCCATAAATAATCACAAAGGGAGAATTACCAATTGATCTCTTAGGAGTAATCCTATCAATCCATAAGATTGTCTTCAACTTGTTGTGCCATGCTCTTTGATTGTTCTCTAATGTCCTCTCGATGATCTTGATGAGATTCTTGTTAGTAGATTCAGCCAATCCATTACCTTGAGGGTAATAGTTGGATGAGGTACTCAAGTAAAATCCATTCCTACTTTCCCAATTAAAAGTATTAACACTTATGAAGGTAAGTGCATTATCAGAAATGATAACATGGGGAACTCCAAATCTTGTTATAATTCTCTCATAAAACTCCAAGATAGAATTTTTACTTGCCTCCTTCAATGCAACAACCTCTACCCACCTTTTGAAGTAGCCAGTAGCAGTCAATATCCATTTGTGTCTAGCACCTGATGGAGGGTTGATCACACTAATGAAATCAAGGCCCCATTGCATGAAAGGCTGGTCTACTTGGATAGGATTAAATGGAAGGGATGTAAATTTTTGTTTGCCTACAAAGAAGGCACATTGAGGACACTTTTTCGCGCAATGGTAACAGTCATTAAAAAGACTAGGCCAATAGTAACCAGCCCTCATTATCTTTGTAGCTATTGTCTTAGGAGAGAAATGACCTCCATCTGTACCATTGTGAAACTTTTTAAGTAGCATATCAAACTGATTATTGTTAACACACCTAAATAACACACCATTCACATCTTTCCTAAAGATAACACCATCTAAAAGATAGTAGGGAATGGTTTGCAATCTAAAATAACTCCTTTGAGACTTGTTCAATCCATTGGGGTACTCAACATTTTAAAGAAAACTAATGATGTCTTGTGTTCAAATTTGAAATTGTATGTGATCAACTGGTTGGGGTTGAACCTGGTTGATCAAGACTTTCCCCTTTGACTCCTGATAATATGAAGCTAAATTCTCACATAACCCTTTTCCTCTTACTAGGCTTGTCACCTTAATATACACATCATACTCCATCACCTTTGTAATCCACCCAACTCTCTATTCATTGAGGTCTTTGCCTAGGAGAAACTCCTTGGTGCTAGGATGAGAAACCATGATATGTATCTTGTTTTTTGAAACCATGTGTCTAAATTTATTCAATCCTCTTATCACTATTAGATCTTGCTTCTCAAAAAATATATACTTGACCTCATAATCTTCCAATCCTTGGCTGAAGAATGCAATTGGCTGCTCAACCTCTTCATCATTATTTTGCATAATCATAGCTGAGATTGTATCAAGGTTAGAAAAGGTATAGAGTATGAAATCTTTGGCAAAGTTTTGCTTCAAGAGAGTAGGAGATTTTGTAATTGCTTACTTGATTGCCTCAAAACTACTCTTACCTTCCTTTGTCCAAGCAAAAGCTTAGTTCTTCTTAAGCATGGATGTGATAGGATTTACCACAGTTGTAAAGCCTAGAATAAACCTTCTTACAAAGTTCATTTTTCCCAAGAGTCTTTGGATCCCTTTTTTGTGTTGAGGCAAGCACAAGCTTAGAATAACCTCAATCCTCTTGGGGTCAATAAACAAGCCTTCTTTTGAAATAATATGACTCATTAACTTAACTTCATGGATAACAAAGATGCACTTTTTTGGATTAAGGGATATTCCATACTCCTTACATTTTTCAAACACCTACCTTAGATGTTCCATATGATCAGTAGCATCCTTTAAAAAAAATATTTATATCATCAAGGTGCACAAGTAGAAACTTATTAATCAAACCTTTAAAAGCCATGTCCTTTGCCCTTGTAAATGTAGCTCTAGCATTGGATAAACCAAAAGGTATCTTTTTACAGGCAAAGGTACCCCATTTTATGTAGACACCTAAAACTGGCCACCGATAACCTCCAACCAGGCTTTTGACCAATTTCCACCTAAAGTGAAAAATTTGGTCTAAAAACACTAAAACATGCTAAATGATGTGAAACTGATATATTCAAGTGCTGATTTTGGCTAGGGTATCCCTAAATGGGGAAATGAAATTTATGGGCTAGCTAACTTTCATCAGATCATTTTGAGTCAAAATGCTAATTTTGCACCTGGGTGCTCTAGATTGCTCTTTCTTATCAAATATTCTACACAAGACATGTTGGTAACATCCTAAATGGGATATTGGATCCAATGCATCTGACATCACCTTCCAATTCTAATCCAATTAAATTTTAGACTAATAACAAGGCATTCTGATCAATTTGAGTAATTTGTGCACAAAGTGATTAATCATGCTTAAGAGCTAATTAATCCAAATCAAGGCATAATTAATAATTCCATGAGAAATTGTTGAAAACTTATTTTTGGAAATAAATATTGAATATCTACATCATTAGGTGACCTTATTTCTTGGGAAGACATCCCTAGGCCATAAATGCCACAAATATCAGGATTCATGCTCTCCATGCCTCATCAATGCCTTCCATGATGCCCTCCATGCCTCTTAATTGCCCCTTCTTCCAATGTCATGATGAGGATAATTAAAAACTTAATTTCAAAAATTGATTGAATCCTCAACCACACATCTCAATCTTAGGATGGATGATTTAGATTGACTTTAGATATTTACAAAATATATAAATAGGAGGCTTTACCACATCATTTCTAATCTATTTTGGTGCAAAGTTATTATGCTCAAATATCTTCAAAAGTCTTGATAATGCAAAGTTATAATGCACAAATGATTCCAAAATTCATTGTAATTAGTGTTAGCATGCCAAATTGATTCCAAGCCAAGCCAACCCACAAGCCAAAGGTGCCAAGGAGAGATGGAGGTAGCCAAGCTTCCATTACCAAGGACATCATGAGCACAAAATCGAGCAAGCCACTACTACAAAGGCATTTGGAGCATCTAAGGAAGGTGAAGGAATTCTTGTATTTTATTCCTTACTTTTTAGTTGTGTTTGTCATTTGTTTTTATTAACTATGCTCTCCTTAGTGTCTAGGCCTAGAGATGTTATGCTATTAGTGTGTTTCTTTCATTTTATTTTCATTTTGGAACTAACACCATACTAACCATCCTCTCTTGAGCCAAATTCTTAGATAAAATTATGGCATGCTTGGTGGGACTAGATGCATCTCACACCTAAAGAAGATCATTTTCTAACTTTAAAATATTTATTTGGACCCTTAAAACTCTTACAAAGTGATTTTATAACTTTATTTTGCCATTTTTGTTTGCCATAGTTTTACACAGTAACCAATGTTGGCAAGTAAGACTGACATCAGTTGCATATCTTAACCAACATTGGTTACTATAACTGACATTAGTTTTATACCTGTCATCGCTCACATTGGTATAACCAATGTCAGTTAGATAACTGACATCGGTTAGAAAATGTAACCGTCATCAATTATATAAACTGACATCGGCCACTATGTTTTTCTTAGAACACATACTCAAGAACTCTTTTTATAAAGTTTATTATTTCAAACCAAAAAGAGCTTCAAATATAAATGACATGCTAACATTTTTGCTACAGGACCAAGCTTGACATTTGATAAAAACATGTTTTAAATTACCTTTTGCATATTTAAAAGTCAATTAAGAACTTTGTTCTGGTGTTTAATGAAAAATTTAGATGCTTAGATGAATGTTTTCAAATTTCAAAATCTTAAGACCAAGGGGTCAAATGAACACCACCAAATCCTTCATTTAGGCTTAAAATTGAACACACTTGTAAAGTTTTATTTACAATAGTTTAATTATATTTTGTTTGGAAAAAAGAGGAATGTTTCCTGTATGCTCTTCCATTTGTCCCCTTTAGGGAACCCTTGGAATCAAAATCACCATTCCTATTGTAAATAGCCTAATCTAAGGCTTAGAAAAAAATTCATCTAAAGCACTCCCCAGAAACTTGTCAAAGTTTGGTTGATCTTGAAAATGACCCTAACGTCTTTCTACTTTCATGTTTTCTTTATTTTTATGCAAATTTAGATTGTGAGGGAGACTTCATCACCTCCTATGAGTTTTTTAGGGAAGCTTTGACCTGAGGTTTCACCTCCCAACATTGACTTCATTTGGATCCTAATCAGAGTTACACATGAGATGTAGTGGCACTTTGGACATCACACTACATTGAGCGAACATCAGGATGTAGTGGTTGAAAAAAAGACTAGACATTTTTGCAATAAGCCAAGTGATACAGACCCAAAATTAATGCTTTTTTTTTTCATTGTTTGACATGAAGGTTATTGTGCAATCGATTCCCCTAGATCATTCAAAAACTTGTTAGATCTTAGATAAATCCCCACTTACCACGAAATTATTATTGGTACAAGGTGTGCCTTAAGGTCCATGTCATAGTACTATTATTTGATAGAAGGGAGGGGGTGTAAAAACCCTACTTTATGATGCATATTTAATTTTGGATGAGCACTTAAAATCTTCTCAAATGATGTTTATTGACGGATTCCAACAATACCAAACAACCTTGTCAATTTAGGATCTACGAGCGGTTAATTAGTTGGTCTTGTCCAAGATAAAAGTTTTGTTTGAATTCAAAACTTGGTGTAAATAAACAATCTAAACCAAACACATAGTCCAAATTTTAATTTTAACAAAGAGGCTTTATGCTGCCTACGTGAGATCATCAATTTTCCTTGTTCAAAAGTTTATCAAAAGCTTAAGAGTCATATCATCCACTTTGGCTTAGTTATGCTGCCCAATTGAGTCTAGACCTTTACCAAAGTTGTTTAAGTCCACTTATAATCTAAATTCAAAATTTCACCTTTATAAGTTCATAGGGTTGATGTGTTAAGTGGGTTTTCCATTTGCACTAAACTTGGGGGAACTTAGGTTTAATTTCCAATTTGGGTTGAAATCCATTTAAGACTCATAATCATTATCATCACTTGATAGACTTAAGCCATTTTGTGCTAAACACTTACACTTTGAGTCTATGCACCACAACATTTTGAGTTAAGAAAAGTAATGTTGTGATGTCAAAATTATACTAAAACATCTTTGCCTTAGAGAGTTTTTGAAACAAACCTTTTTGTCACACCTTTTGGGTAGTATAAAATTGTTACGCTACCCAAAAAATTTTGAATATTGTTTCATAGACCCTCTTTCATAGGATTCCAAATTTCTTCTTACATTTTCAGGCCCATCCAAGTGCACTTTTGTGATGTTTTGTCTAAAATAGTTATACTATTTAATTTTGTCTAGCTTGTTTGTCAAAAGAACCAAGTTTTATACCATTTTTTGTGAGAAAATAAACTATTTCTAAAGTGCATTTTGTTTCATAATTTATACCCAGTTGATCAATTTCATGTTCAATAATCAAATTCCTAGTGTTTATTAGAAGTGTTTCAAATCCATTAGATTAAAACTTTCATCTATTTTAAAGGCTAGCTTTTGACACTGTTTGGCCAAGAGTCCTAGTACATGCTTTGTTTGAGCCTAGCTTTTGATGCTACATTTGGCCAAAAGACCTAGCAACTTTTAAATTCCTCGATTATATTGATTTGAAACACTTCAACCTTAGAGTTTAGCATTCAATTTTCATTCCATTTACTTGCTTATCTTTGTGTGAACAGTGAAACATTAGGTACTTCACACTAGCTTATTTCCTCACAAATCTTTGCATAAACATTTTGATCCTTTTGATGAATCTAGACCAAGTTGAAGCATCATCTATTTTAGACATTGTCCTTTTTATAGTTTGTATAACTCTTTAACCTTTTATCTCAAAACATTGACTATGGATCCTAACATGTATTCCTACACTCGTAGTGGACTCATGTATAATCCAAGGATTAGTAATGTAGTTGCATAGGAAAAAAAGGTGAAAGACCCCTATGTAGATAATATTGCTTATGAGATCGATTCTTATCCATCTTATAGTACTCAATTAGGGGTACAAAGCCAAGATTTATTAGCTAACTATCTGGTTAACACACCACCTTATTTAGAATAAGACCAAGAATAAACCACATAATACCTAGCTATAATACCCACAGTGGATGAGCTAATTCTTCAATAGTCATATTATACTAATACGGCTTCCACGTATGATCCATTTTTGTTTGAGTGACATTTATTAGAGAACAAAGATGAGATTTTAGTTAGAGCCATAGAGGTAGGGGCCAATTTTCTAGTAGACTTTCCCCTTGAAAATTTACCAAGTTTAGTAAGAGTGCTCCACAATATCATTTACTATCAATAGGCTTCTTCTATTAATCTTATGGCTCTAGTCCAAATAACGTACCAAGATCCTAATATATCTAATCAAGGCAAAAACATCATGGAATATCATTTTAACCAAATGAAAATAGCATATCAAACTTATCTGACCTAGTTCCTTCAATAGGAGTATTGATAGAGTTAACTGGACAAGAGAATTTGAATTCTGACCCATTCGTATAAACTACTTAGATAGATAACTTGATGCTTATGCCCATTATTGAAGAAGTGTCTTTAGCCTCTGCATAGAATAATGAGATAAATTTAGAGAATAATGTGAAAACAACATCCAATCTCAATCAAAGTGGTACTACTGCACAAAAAACTAACCAACAACATGTGCCTATAGTTAATCCCATGAGTAAATCATCATACCAGGGGATAGGAGTTTCTACACCCCAACCTCAACTGAATTCTTGATCAAGTCTACAACCTATGGGATTAGGTAATCAAACAATGGCTAATGTTATGCCTCAATGACAAAATGTAATGAACTGTACTCCTCCTCAACAAGTAACAACTAATATTATATAATAATAGACATAATCTAGTGTATCAACACAATAGAGGACAAATACATTTCCATCTCAATTAGGGGCAACTAATGTTCTACCTCACCAAGTAATAATGAACATACCTCTTCAGTCATAAACTAATATGCCAATCTAAAACCAAGAAATGACTAGTCAACAATGTGCAAATATTGGTCAGCAATAGATACCAAATCTTCAACTTGATTTCACTTATTCATAGGGATTTGTGCAACAAGGAGGTCCTCATATTTCTCAAGTACCTACTAGACAACTATTGGTTCAAAATGTGTCAAAAATCTAGAGATAGGGTCTTGGTCCACAAGTTCCCACTCAGTAACAAGGTTTAATTAATTGGTAGCATGTCCCTTTTCAACCACAACAGACATAGTATAGTTATATCCTTTTATCCCAACCATAAAATCCTCCAAGCCAAACCTTTATCGCCAACCTAAACCAAAATATTGTACAACCAAATGTGCAATTTCAAGTACATGCTAATCTACATATGTGTATTCTTGATCCATTCCCCACTTAAAACAATACACCCTAATAGGTATCTCCATCATACCATGGTCAAAGTGTCCCACTTATGACCTCCCAAACCAATATTCTCCTTCAAACCAATGTTCCTTCTAGTTTCTTATCCCAAGAATTAAAACAAATGAAGGATGCAATTGTTGTCATTTAGGTTGGTAAATAGATTAAAAATTTCAAATTAGATGACATGTATTCCTACCCATTCAACATGGAGTATTTTAAAATACCATTTCCTCTAGGATACAAACCACCAACATTTGACAAATACAAAGAGAAAGGTGACCCTAAGGCTCATTTGACTGAATTCTTTGTCGTATGTCAACCAGTGGCATATAGAGACATTTACCTTTTGCTGTTGTTTCCAAGGAGCTTGGCTAGATAAGCCTTGGAGTGGTTTTTAAAGTTTCCTAAAAATTTAGTAATGGATTTTGATGATCTTTCTGATAAGTTTATGCAACACTTTTCCTATAATCTTGAGCATGAGATTTCATTAGTGGACTTAATGCAAGCAAAGAAAAAATATGGTGAGAGTGTTGTAAGTTATTTATAGCAATGGAGAGCCCTTGTAAGCCACTTCACCCATAGTTTACTAGATAAACAATTAGCCGCTATGTTTACTAAAAATTTGCATAGTGAAATAGCTTATCATTTATAACTACAATGTGTGCATACTTTCAAAGAAATAATTGACAAAGGTTTATTGATCAAGTGGGTGCTCATCAATAAAGAAGTCATCAAGCTTAATTAAAATAATAAAAATAAAATTACCAATCAGGGAAATGAACAACATCAATATCCCATTCAAGCACTAACATTGCAAGCGACATAGGCCAATAACCAAGAAAGATCAAAACAATTCAATCACAATAGAAATGTTGATGGAAATGGAGTAACTAAACCTTGTTATGTAAAAATAGTGAAAATTTCATCTACACCACCTTTTTATCTTCCTCCTACCCAGCAACCTCTCCAACCAATACCAAAAGTGCAATAACCAAGACTTGCACAAAAAATATAGTAGCTGTTACCATTGAAAACCCCTCCTCTTAGGAGAATCGTGCCTGCACCTCATTTCTTTAGTGACCTAGGAGAACCTATTGAGTCTATATTTTTCAAGCTTACTATTGTTGATATTATTAGTTGGCCTATACTAAATCATTATACATAAGGCATTCCTTATCCTGATTGGTACTGTGAAAATGAATTTTGTGACTATCAACTGGTCAACGGGCATAATCTATGAAGATGTGTCCAAATCAACATTTAATTGAGAATATATTAGAGAATGGGGAGATAAAATTGGATAATAGTGCTTCCACTTCCAATAAAACTCTTAGAATTTATCAAAATTCATTTATCTGACATAATAATTAACAACATCAACAACGATGGCCAGTGCAACAATAAAATCAATAGTATCGAAATCAAAGGCCAAACCAATAGAATAAATAAAATTAGTAGAACCCACAATGGTAGAATAATGGAAAAAACTAAGGTTGGAATGATAACAAACAAAAAACTCACCATGTAGTTGCACATGACTACAATAGGGTTGTAGGTCATATTTTAAGGGGTAGCATTAATACCATCTCCATTAATCCTAGACCAAGCACTAATCAACATAGACCAATGCTAAACAACAACATTCAACCAAATTACATGGATAATCCTTCTTTGACTTGGGAATGTGTACAACCAAACCAAAAAACTAGGACTTCCCCTTTTGAACCTTATATAGATAACTCATCATTGCCACGTGACCACATGTGAGTGTACATACAACTGAGACTTGTCTTATCTAGTCCCACACCATTCCCAACATTGATTAGTAATAATGGTCTAGTATTTAATCTTGATTGCATAATCAAAACTTACACGTCAAAGATTACTATCCTAGGCCCACAACCATCCACCTCTATGCCTGTCATCCAACCAACCATTCAACCTCAGAATAAACCATTCACTACTGACCAAGACAAGAAATTTGATATTGTGAAACCATTATAGAAGACACCAACACAAATTTCTATTTTAGATTTTTTACTAACATCAACAATCCACAAGAACATCTTGAATGAGTTTTTGACCCAATCCACTGTTGCTAGTGACATATCTCCTGATAAATTTCAAGCTTTGGTTGGACACTTAGCTCCATCCCAACAAGTCACATTCAACCAAAGTGATAGGTCTTCTCTTGGTCTACTCCATAATACATAGAAGTTTATATAAACTAGCATAAAGTGAAACATGTCCTTATAGACAATGGATCTAGCCTCAACATAGTGTCTCTAAAGCTCATCAAGCTTCTTGGGTACACAATAATAGATCTCCAGCCAAAAATAATAACTATCAAAGCTTATGATAATCAGGAAAGAGAATCACAAGGCACCATTAGTTTGCTAGTTATAATTGGGCCTTTGACCCATGATACACTTTACCATGTGCTTGATCTTGAGTTATCATACAATATGCTTCTAAGTAGGCCTTGGTTACCTGAGATTCATATAGTCCCATCAACACTGCACCAATGTATCAAGTTTTCCCACTCAAGGATAGAAGTGGATATTTCAGGAGATTTACACCCATATGAACACTACAAGCATCTTGAGAATGAATTTCAAAGCTATAATTATTAGTATGGCATGAATCCAAGTTCCAAGCAAGAAAAAGGAAAGGCTATACTTATTGATCCTTCACTAGATAATTGCATAGATCCTAATACCTTGGATTCCCTTTCCCATATGCCACCTCTTGAAGCTTATAATCATTTCACCATTTTAGATAATGGACCAGGAGAGTATGTGACCCATAATACATTTCATATTTCCAATCTTCCTTAGAATTTAAAAACCTTTGGGTGACCTAAAGTCACACTACATATGCATTGGCAACAAAAGAACAAAGATAAGGGACTTGTTACATTTGTAATAACATCTGGCCTAGGACCTAACCCTCTTAAAGGGGATGAATCATGGTTATACAATAACAACCAAGCTAATTGTTATAAAAATACAAAGTATTTTATTCTCCATGAGGATCATGGATCATCACAATTATGAAGGAAGAGGCCTTGGATCGAATCAATAAGGAACCATCAAGCTAATTTCCATAAATAAGTATGAAAGACCTTATGGACTTGGATTTAAACTGCCTGGGGGTGACCCCACATATCTTATTCAAACTCTATCATCAATGACTAGTGATGATGATGCCGATAGTGAAGCAGAGTTTGATCATTGTCCCACCTTTGATGACCTAGCTAAAACCAACCTATTTGATAATAATGCCATTTCAACCCTCACCCTGACCATTCATCACAACCCATTACCATTATATTATCCCCAACTGATAGATTGGGACCAACAAGAATCCATTTTGCTGATTGATGAGTTATAGAATGATGAGGTATTTTGTGACTTTTTAGGCCTTAGAGATAACATTCCATTAGGAGATCACAAATCAAGTGTCTCAATCACATTAGATCCTATAGATTATTTTGGAGAGTGAGTGAACACCCTTAACCATAAAAAAAATTAAAACTTGAGGTCCCAAAGTGAAAAACTCTTTGAGGTGATTTTTGACTAGGGAAAAAGTAAAGATAAAGGTCAGTCTAGTGGTGAAAACTTGTTTCAGATGCCATTAGATGGGGGTTTTCATTCTTCTTCTAATTTAGACTAGGAGAACACCAATGATGAACTTGCCTATGGATCCAAGTTCAACTTTGAGCAATAATAAGTATTTGATCAAATTCTTCAAGAATTTCCAATTGTTTTTATTACATGGCCAGATCTACCATTAGGAGAATCATATTCATCATGCTTAGGATAAGTTGAAGATCAAGTCATAATAGAAGACCTTGACATAATTCAATAGTTTAAGTCATTGCTGACTATCCTAGAAGATGGTTTGACCCTTCTAGTTGAAGATACAAAAAAGGTAAATATCAAGACTCCATCAGACATGAAATGGATAAAATTAGGAGCATCCCTCACTGAGGAGGAATGTGACATCTTCATATCTCTATTGAGAGAATTTGTAGATATCTTTGCATGGGCCTATTCGGACATGCCAAGTTTAGACCCTATCTTGGTTCTGTACCACCTTGTGGTTAATCCTAATGCCAAACTAGTAAAATAAAAGCCACTTAAGATGCATCCTTGAATTTTTGTATTGGTAAATAAAGGTTTGGAAAAAACTCTTAAAATTAAGATGTATCCGATCCATTAACTACTCAGAATATATCTCTAATGTGGTACATGTTAGTAAAAAGCCTAGGGGGATCATAATTTTTACTAATTTTTGAGATATCAAAAAATATTATCCTAAAGATGATTTTCCCTTGCCTAATATTGACATGATCATCGACTCCATGGTATGTTATGAAATGCTTTCACTCATGGATGGATTTTCAGGATATAACCAAATTAGAATAACACCAGAAGAACAACATAACACAACCTTCACCACTCCATGGGGAACATTTTGTTATCAGGTAATGCCATTTGGCCTTAAGAATGATAGAGATACATATCAAAGGGACATCACTATCATATTCCATGATATGATGCATGATATTGTTGAAGACTATGTTGATGACATATTAGGAAAATCCAAAACCAAGGCCAACCATCCAATAATGTTGTGTAAGATATATGAAAGATTACAGGAGTACAAAGTTAGACTCAATCCAAATAAATATGTGTTTAGTGTAACTTTAGGCAAACTACTTGGCTTCATCATTTCTTATATAGGTATTGAAGTTGATCTGGTTAAATTCCATGCTTTAATCGAGATGCCACCACCAACTAATTTAAAGCAACTCTATAGTTTGCAGGGTAAGATCCAATCAATCTGATGCTTCATCTCTTAGCTAGTAGACAAGTGTCATCTATTTACACACCTTTTGAATAAGGAAGTTGCATTTCACTAGGATAATCACTACCAAATCTCTTTTCAACAACTTAAAGACTATCTTTTTAATCCACTTGTTTTATTACCTCCTATGCTTGGAAAACTATTCTTGTTATACCTATTAGTTACCGACCATGATCTAGGGGCACCATTGGCTCAACATTATGATAAGGGAAAGGAGCATGCCATATACTACCTAAGCCATACCTTGGTTACACATGAACATAACTATGTACCTATTGAAAAAGCTTGTTTGGCCATGGTCTTCGTAGCTTAGAAATTGTGCCATTACATGTTGAATAATAAGACCATTATCATTTCAAAAGTAGATCTTCTCAAATATCCACTATCTAAAACAAAATTTCAAGGTAGAATGGCTAAATGGATTATTCTTCTCAGTGAGTTTGACATAGAGTATGTCACTTCGAAGGCAATCAAGAGACAAGTTCTTGTAGATCAACTTTTTGAAGCACCTCTCATAGACACACAACCACTCACATTTCAATTTCTTGATGAATCCATCATGACTATCATTGACACACCCCTTAAGGAGTAGCCTTATAAACTATATTTTGATGATTTATGTACTGCACATGGATGGGGGGTAGGCCTATTATTTATTACACCATAGGGGGATCTAAATCCTAAATCATTCAGAATTTGCTTTTCTTGTACAAACAACATGGATGAGTATGAAGAACTTATTGTAGGACTTTGACAAGCAGTACATTGAAATATATCTCATCTCTAAATATATGGTGATTCTTAGTGAATCATCAATCAGGTCATAAATCATTTTAAGACCAAAGATGACAAGCTGGTTCCATATAAAGCCATGGTCAACACTCTTACATTACAAATTACCAACATTCAGTTTGAGCACATACCAAGGGATAGTAATAGAACTATAGATGCCATGGATACTATTGGCTCTCTGATTTGACAAATAATAAAGCTAGAGAGTATTAGTTCCTCATCAAGAATTTTTTAGCATCAGCTCATGAACCTTCAACCATTACCATGATTTGTGATATTATTGGTCCTAATTCTATCTAGTACTCAAACCTTTACAACTACCTTCATGACCAAGTTATGCCATCTAACCTATTTCAAAAACAAACCAAAGCCTTCATTTATCATTCCACTCATTATACTCTACCTGGATCCACCCTTTATCATCATAGTTTTGGTGGGACTCTACTTCGTTGTTTAAATTCGACAGAGTCTACACTAGCATTAAGAGAAGTTTATGAAGGAGTATGTGGAGCTCATTCTAGTGAGGTAATCCTATCCAAAAAGCTCTTGCATACTAGTTATTATTAGCCCATAATGGATGTAGATGCCACTACATATGTAAAAAAGTCTGACAAATGTCAATGGTATGTTAATTTGATTCATGCCCCAATAAAAACTCTAAAACTGATGTTGACACCATGGCCATTTTCTACATGGAGACTTGACCTCATTGGAAAGATTAACCTCACTTCATCTGATGGTCATAAACATATCCTTACCACCATAGAGTATTTCATTAAGTGGGTTGAAGCTATAACCCTCACTTACATGACTAGAAAGCAAATTTCCAAATTCATTTTCAACCATCTCATTTGCTGCTATGGTATCCCCTCTGACATTATATCTGATAATGGAGGATCATTTAAGAACAAGGATGTAGACCAGTTATGTAATGAAGACAACATCACACAACATTTTTATATAGAATATTAGCCTCAAGGTAATGTCCAAGCTGAGGCATCTAACAAAACCATTGTCAATGTTCTCAAAAATATTGTCAATGATGCTGGTTGTGATTAGCATTTATAAATATTCCCTACCCTTTTTGCATTTCATACCAATCATCTTACCCCCATAAGAGCCACTCCATACTCAATTTTTTATGGTACTAAATCCATCCTTCCCATTGAGGTTGAGTTACCCTCAATACACATCTCTTTCAAGCATGTCCTAGATGATCAGGACTATCGAGTAACCCACTTGCAGGAGCTTGAACTACTTGGTGAGAAATGCATCCGCACTCAAAAATCTTCAAGCATATCAGAATTGACTCAAAGGCCACTATAATTAACATGTTAAGTATAGAAAATTTGAACTTGGTGATCTTGTTCTAAAAGAAAACCAAAATAATACCATGGCTAAGAAGAAGCACAAAGGAAAATTCAAACCAAACTAGATAGGGCCTTTCATCATTATTGCATATTATGGATCAAGAGCATACAAGCTTGCCACACTAGATAGAGATGAACTTCCTACACTGATGAATATTATTCAACTCAACCAGTATTATGCTTGAATGCTAAGGTGTATTATTTGTAAGGACCATTTCAGTTATGCCATTTTATCACTATTATTCTCTGTACAAATACCATCCTTATCTTCTGTACACACTTTCCACTTCTGACCTATCAACCCAGTGTGTTCTAAAGCCTAGCCCATTTGACCTTAGTTTTTTCCATTCATTACACATTTTTAGCATCATGGTATCTAATCAGTTTCATCAGTTGGTTTAAGAACTTTAGACAGAGATCATATTTTGGAGTAATGTGACAGAAGTTTTGATAGTTTCATCCTACATTTGTTATTCCTTTCTTACCACCAATCTTGTTACTAATTATAAATGCCTTTGGGAAAATTAGTAACGTTGATCTATGCCATTATATCCTAGTTATAACTGGCTATGGGAAAACTGCGGGAAACATTAAGCCTTGACATACCAACTTGCCACTTCTTATTTTAGATTATCACTTTTTACCAACTGTGCTTGTTTTATTTCAATTGACTGCTACACTAGTCAAATTCCTCCTCTGTAAGGGTGGAACTACAGTGACTTGAGGTCCTACTCTAGGATTATGTAGGTAGTGCTTGAGAATTTTTGAGGTTAGCTCAGTCAACCTAGGTAATGCTCTCACCATATTATAAGTAACCTAAGCCACACTTTTACCATTTTACGAGCAACCTAAGCTGCACTCTCACCATTTTATGAGTAACCTAAGCCATGCTCTCACCATTTTGAGAGAAACCTAAGCCATGCTCTACCTATTTTGTGAGCAACCTAAGCCACACTCTCACCATTTTACAAGTAACCTAAGCCATGCTTTTATCATTTTGTGAGCAACCTAAGCCATGCTCTTATCATTTTGTGAGTAACATAAGTAACACTCTCTACATTTTATGAGCTGGAACCATTTAAGTGTCTCATTATTCTTGATCGAGTGGAGATACTTCAAAAAAATTACAAAAACATTTGAAAAATCATTAGAAAAGAACAAAAACATTCACCACTTCTTTGCCTTAAAGATTCTGGGAACCCTTACTAAGTTACAAGCAAAACACTTATGATTTAGTTTTCCCATCTTTTTTGGCCTTTTCTCTTTTACACTTGCCATTTTTCAAGACCATTCCTATTCTTCTATCACATCCATTTTGTTTATTTTTCTCAGTTATCACATTCTTCCTAATCCTTGGGAGAACTACATTTGGCTTGAAATTTTTATTGGATATTACATCTATGGAACTATGTAGACAACATCCACTTTCCTAGTGCATATGGAGATAACTCAGCCACCCCCTTCTTTTTCTTATATTCCTCTAGTTTATTCATTTGTTAAGTTATGACCTATTTTCTAGGGGAAATGTTTGTAGGGTTTCTATTACGTTGTTTGTTTATTTGTTTCTACTTATTTTTGTTTGTTTCTCTATCTATTTGTTTGCTTTTAACACTGTTGCCTTGATTTAGTTTATATGTGTTCATTGGGTGATTCATTTCCCACACTTATACTCGAATCTATCCATATTCATATGTTTACATTGTCATCATGTTTTTTATCATTGGTGCATTATTCTCTATTGAGTATTCGATTATGGGAGTTAGTCCTTATGCATATTTTGGCTGGGTCCTCATGATGTTATATCATGAGTCCTACTGACACGTGCTACAACAACCTTAGCTTCAAAAATTTTATTCATCAATGATGGACTCTCTTCAACACCGACATCTCAATTCAATCCCAATCATATCCAAAATAGAGTAATTAACCATGAAATAATTTCAACCTTTATTAGTTTAGACACCCATCTCCCTATTAGTCAGTTGATCCAATTCATCATTACCCTCTATGTTAAGTTATCATTATCCTCAACCAAGTTTATCATGTTTTCCATAATTGGGGTCTAATGGTTATAATCACCTATGGGAAAATCATTGCACACTATCCCACCTATATTTATAAATGATTATAACTGCCTTTGGATAAATCATTGTGTTATCACCTCTTTACTTTTTCTACCCATACAGGGGCACATTGTTATCCTATTTGTTTGTCCTAACTGGGGCAATTCCATCTTCCCAATGATTATAACTGCCTTTGTGCAAATCATTGTGTTATAATACCATGTTGCCACTATCAGGGTATAATGATTATAACTACCTATGGGAAAATCATTGTACACCGTCCCACCTACATTTCTCAATGATTATAACCACCTTAGGGAAAATAATTGTGTTTTCACCACTTTACTTTTTTACCCATACAAGGGCACATTGTTATCCTATTTTTCTATCCTAACTAGGGTAGCTCCATCTTCCCAATGATTATAATCACCTTTGCACAAATCATTGTGTTATCATACCATATTTCCACTATCAGGATACAATGTTTATAACCACCTTTGGGAAAACCTTTATGCACCATCCCACTTGCATTCTCAATGATTTTGACTACCTTTTCAATATCATTATGTTTTCACCCCATCATCTTTCCTTTCTTTGGTCCCCTAATTTTTCTTCTTTCTTTTTGAAGGACCATTTGCTGACTTACTTATGCCAACCATTCCCTTGAGGGGGCATCATACAATTAATATATCATCATTACAATTGTAGGCATACAAGACATTTTCATTCTCTTATAAGATGTTACTATGCTTATATCTTGCAATGCATTCCCAAATAGGGGCAAATTGTAGACACCTAAAATTGGCCATCGATAGCCTCTAACCATGCTTTTGACTAATTTCCACCTACTGTAGACACCACAAATGTGTCTGTACCTTGGTTCTCCCCCCTTATCCACCTCAAACCCATATCCTAACCCTTGGCCTTAGTCCCCTCCACTCATTTAATTAAAATAACTTAAATATTTCAATTAAGTGGCCCCCTTTCCACCTCACCCTTGCCACCTTGGATCCTCCCTTGGATCCCTCCACCTTCCTCTTAGCCTTTATTATGCCAAATCTTCTCATTATCTTCCTCCCGCGCCCATTTAAGCATCCTCATGACCGTTCTTCCCACAATCCCTCACCCGGCGGCATGCAAGAATGGGTAGAGGCTATTTTTAGTCTCTGTCCCCATTCTGCCACTGCCGACGTCGGTGACCCTTCGGCCGATGTCAGCGATACTGCCGGCGTCGACAGACTTCAAGACTCCTTTCTGCATCCATTCCAGCCCCCGACCCCTTGAGCTCGCAAACAGATTTCTCTTGGCATTTTGGCATTCGTTTCTTCTCCCTCTGGACCTCGTGCAATAGCAGCAACAGGTGCAGGGATTCTTGAGCAGAGATTTCCTCTTGCAAAGTCTTCTGTGGTCTCAACAACAGCTCTCCCACTCTTCATTCAGCAAGCTAAAAAGGTAAGCACAGTCTGTTATTTCATTTCATTTCTTTTCTTTAGTGTTCAGTTGTTTGGTATCTGCTGTCTCCCACTCTCTCCGTCCTACCCCCTGAGAGGCTGAAAAGCCTTCTCAGGCCCTGCCCTCTGTCCATCTCCCTTTCCCCTGTCATCTTTTCAGTCCAATCCCAGACAACTCCCTCATCCCTCCTGCAAAAAAAAAGACCCCGTACAGGGCACCTAATCAAAACCAGACCATTCCCTAGTCCATTCAAATTCATCCCTAAGCTCTGCCTCGACCCTGTTCACAAACCAGACCCTTCCACAGCCCAGAAACCCGACCAGACCCGACTACAGGCCACTGCCCTGACCGATGCCGGTTACTTCCCTGACTGACGTCGGCAGGATAACCGAAGTCGGCAGACCAGGCAACCGACGACGGCAACATTACCGACCTCGGCGACTGTCATCAGCCCGACAACTCCTTTCAGGTAACCATTGATCTTTTCTTTCATTTCTAATTTGTTTACCATCTCTGTATTCTGGCATTCTGTATTTCCTTAGTCTTTTATCTATCTGTTATCAGTGGGTTGACCTCCCTTGAGGAAGTTTTCACACTTCTGGGAACAAGCTCTCGCTTGGCAACCCACTGCCTATCCATCTAACATTTTCTTGTCCAAGTTTCTTTTTTCTTGCAGGTGTCATTCCTCCACAGCCAAAGAGGGGTGCCCACAAACGTCTGGATTACGGTGCGCAATCTTTATCCAGGTACTTCTAGCCTTGTCCATTTCTTTAGTTTCTTTATTCATCTTTTGAATGTAGAAAGCGAATTAGCGATAGAAACATTCTGGCACGCCCGGTGGGACCTTAGGTTCTTCCTCAGGTTCCTCTTCCTTTCATTCATTTAGGTGCATTTAGGCTCCTTCCTTCTTGTCTCTTTCTTCTATTCCAAATGACACTATAAGCAGGACTAAAACAAATCTTTCTTCCTTGCATTTCTAGACTAGTCTAAACATCATACTCAACCCTTTCTCAAACTTGTCTTCATAACAAATCTCACATTTCGACTTGGGCTTAAAACGTATCGCACTTTCATTTCTGCTTGTGCTTGCATTAGTCCACATCTAGTAACTTAAATCCGCATATTGAATAAATCGTAGACACTTGATGTTACACTACCAAACCACATGCACTAAAATGAACATAAAACTTACTTGAGACAAGGCCCGACTGGGATTTCATCCTCCAACGGATACCTTACCCGTCCCGGTGACCCTACTTGGATTTCATCACCAAGGGGGAAGCCCACTCCGTTCTCTGGCGGAGGATAAACTCTAGGCGAGGTATATCTTGGCTAAGCGAGACTAGCTAACCACTGGAATCGTGAAGTGAGGGGAGCTTGCTCCTTAGCACCAAGCCACGTACCAGACCTAACACAGATTTTTGAGTGCCTAAAACAAGACCCGAAACCAGCTCTAGACTGCCTCTTTTAGGACCTTTCTTACAGCCAATCTCCCCAAACATTCATCTAAGGCATAAGCCACAAGATTCTAAGGTTAATTCCTAGGATTTATCGCTTAGGCTTGTCTGTCTCTCTCAGTTCTTCTCTTCTCATCTGTTTGTTTGAGTGAGTGAGGACGCTTTCTTCACTATTTTTCCAAGAATCTTAAAATCTTTTGGTTCTCTGGAAAACACAGTCACCGGCATCGGTTCTTCCACCGACGTTGGCTTTCCTCTATTACCGGCATCGGTTATCTGACTGGCATCGGCCATATTTATTACCGACATCGGTTTCTCAACCGACGTCGGTCTCTGTCACTGTCCTTTTTTTTTCAAAACCAGCAGCCTAAAACCTGTCCCTTCTCTGTCAAAAACCCCATTCTGGTTTTTTGAAACAGAAAAACATAGTTTCTGAAACCTGAACCTTCTTTGCCTTGCATGGTTTTGACTCGTAGCCAAGCCAAGGCTCTTGTCAACCACGCTAGCCGTCAACCACTTCTGTTTACCCCGTCCGTGACCAAGCCTACAATGGAGTTCAACTCGGAGACCGAAAGAACTCCTATTCGTCCAACCCCACCCCAGACTCCTATTGTCCAAGAAGGGGACCAAGATTTCGAACGATTCTTGGACCTCAACGTCAAGGCCTTGCAACACTATCTCGTGCATAGCCGAACGCGAGACTCCTTGGGCAATCCAATCTACGGAATGCCAACCTCTCTTGCCGCGACTACGGCTGTATCGACGGCATCCGTAGTTCAACCCTTGGACACTCAAGCCATCACTTTGACCACTAACCAGACTTTGACAAATCCTCTAGGCGTGGCCTCTCCCTCTATCTTTGGGCCCACTTCCACCGGGGTTTTGGCCCCCTATCAACATCAACCCACTCAACCGCTATCCACTCCTTTTCAAAACCTTGTCGTCTCTATTCCGCCCACCCTGGCCCCTATCAACACCAGGGTGGCTTCTTATCCCTTGGCCCCCGTCACCACAGTCCAACCTCTCGTGGCAACATCAGGCCTAGCTATGCCTTCTGCCCAACCACCTTTAGCCTCTTCATCTATCCCTATGACTAGTTACCCCTACCTTGCACCTTTACAGGGGCAACCGACTACGTCATATGCCTCCCCTAGCCTCTTCCAAGTGCCCTACAACTTAGGGGGTGCGCCACCCGTCAATCTGTTGACAGATATCATCAAAATGCTGATGGACAAGCTGACCAGTCTAGAGACCTCTGTTTTTGGCTCGCGCAACGCTCTCTCATACGAGCAGATCTACAACGAGCCCATTCATCCTTCTGTCCCAATTAGACCATATCCTAGCCAGTGGGAGCTTCTAAAGTTTTCTCGCTTTCAAAGCAAGGAAGACCCACAGCAACACTTGCGGGCATTCAGACATGCCTGTTACCTCATTTCCCATGACGATGCGTTGCTCTTACACACGTTTCCTATGTCTCTCTCGGGTGTTGCGCTTGACTGGTACAGCTCCCTTCCCAGCCATTCCCTCTTCTCATTCACACAATTGGCCCAGCTCTTCCTCGATCACTTTTCCATCAACATAACCAAGAAGGTCTCGATCACGGACCTCTATTCTATCTGGCAATTTGAGGATGAGTCCATAGCCGACTTCGTTGCTCGATGGAGAGGCCTCATCAATCAACTCTCCTTTTCCTTACCCCAGGCTGAGCTTATTGAACTCTTCTCCTAAGCCTGCGCTAGACATATTTCTTCCACCCTGAGGGTTCAAACCTTCCGCACCTTCGACGAAGCCTTCACGATGGCCCGCAAACTTGAGTTGCGTGCCATCGAGGAGAATAAAGTCAAGTTGCGGAGCAAGAATCCTAGCTCTAAGACCAACGACTCTTCTTCTGCTAAGCCATCATCATCCAATTCTAAATCCAAGGCCTCAGCTAACGCTGTGGTCATTAGACCTTCATCTTCTTCAACCAATCAGCTTGAGCCATCCACATCTCAGTGCGCCACTCGCCAATTCCAGTAGAGATACGTACAATGATGTTATACTCCTCTCGGAGAATCATACGCGTCTATGCTGGAAAAGCTTGTTAAGCAGGGGGTCCTCAATCTCCCTCAAGCCTGACCTCCTCCACAATTTGATCCCTCACACGCCATCCCTGCGTGGTATAGGGAACAAGACTTCTGTAGCTTCCACCGTGTTAAGGGACATGACACGGAAAACTGCAAAACTTTTAAGAACATAATCCAAGACATGCTTGAAAAGGGGGACCTCATCTTAGACAATCCCAATGCACCCCCTAATCAGGCCATTGACATCTTCAAACAGCCATTCCCTAATCATCCGCCAACTCAAAACAATGTTCGGACCTTAATTGACGACAATCATGAACACAACATTCGAACAGTCAATACGGTCTCACCTTTCATCCCCAATCAACCTCAAGAGGTTAGTCCATCAATCAGTCCATCACATGTGGATGAACCTCTTTCCCCAGCTAGTTCTCCATCAACCTCTCTCATCTTAGAGGATGCCTCGGCTTTACCAGCACCACCGGTCTCGCCATCCTCCTTTCTGCTGCCTATGGAGGACCCGACCCTTCCTACTCCTCAACCACAAGTGGAGGGTACCATCATCCCTACCCTTTACCCGCTTGAGGAGCCTCGCTCCCCGGTTTCTTCTCCACCCAGGGAAGAACCTGTCTCCCCTTCATCTTCATCTAAATCTATCATGACTTCACCATACCATGCGTCTAAGACCACTACACCCATCTCGTCTTCAACCTCGCAACCATCAACATCTTCTTCTCAGCCATTTTCCCGATTAGTGGAGAAAATCGAACTTCTCCCTCCAAGGAAAGTGACGCCTCAGGTGTTGTGGGAGCGTCTTAAAGCCCTTCAACATACCCGTGCCCTCTCATCACATGCTGCTAATCTTTCCAAGACAGAATCTCTTCAGACTCTTGACAAAGACTAGACTCTCAAACCTCAACCAAACCCAAAACCTGCATCTCTCTCATCTAAGCCTATCAAGTCACTTGGCATTTGTCTTGTCTCCACGCTCACTCACCCGCAAGTGAAGGTAGACCTAGACCAGGCCTTGACTAGTAGTAGTCTTCCAACCAAGTCAAAGGAGACTGCCAGACCACCGAAGCGAACACCTCCTCCCCCGTCACCATTGCCATCCATTTTAGGCCCCCATCCTTCGACCCTGGCTAGAATCCTTCCCACTCTGGCCTCCAATCAAAACTCATTGCCTCCTTTGCTTCCTCTGCCTACCTCCAGCCGTCCCTCTCCCAAAAAGGCGGGTACCAATCACCAAGAAAATGCCGTCTCTGCCTGTCACCGCACCATCAACCCATAAGGTGGTACGGAAACCTCTTCCAACCTCGACTAAGCAAAAGTCACCGACCTCATGCATATCAAATAGCACAGACCCTCTAGTGGGCTCATAATCGTTGATATTGTGCCGACTTCTGGAGACTTCTGACATAACCCTTCCACCCATCAAGCCTTTCCAACCTCTCGGGTCCAAGCCCTCCTGGTTCGACGACACAAAAATCTGCTTATATCATCGTACACCAGGACACGATACCGAGACTTCCTGTGCCCTCAAAGCCATCATCCGCCGCTATATGGAGAAGGACACTCTTCTCCTTGAGGAGACTCTTAACCAGACCCTGACTCCTTCCCATCCAACCTCTTCAACCACGTCAACATCTCACTAGCAAGACATGACCCCTTCTTTGCCTCCCATTTTCAAAATCCATGCTATCCGTATAACCACTAGGTCGCAAAAGGACAAGGCGAAAGAAAAAGCTGCCATTCCTTGGACCTATCCCTTCGTCAAGCCACCTCTTGCACCCAAGCCTAAAATTTCTATCCTTGGCACGTCCCAGCCTTCTTTGTCTTCTTCTTCTGGGCCAATTCATGACTCCATGCTGAAGCAGCTTCACCAGACGCCTGTAAAGATGTCTCTTTATGACCTTATCCAAACCTCACCTCAGCACCGTCAAGCCCTCATCCAAGCCTTGCAGGAAGTGGAGGTCTAACCTGAGGACCCCCAACCACTCGCTGCCCTCATCCATTCTTTATCTCCTGTCGCCTCCATCACATTTAGCGATTCTGAGATTCCCACATCTAACGCAGAAGATCAGGACACTGCCCTCTTCATCACTGCCTATGTTGATCAGACACGCATTAAACGCATTATGATCAACGGTGGCGCTAGCATCAACATAATTTCTACCCATGCCTTTGATCAGTTGGCTCTTCCCAAGAATTGCGTCTCTAAAAATGACGCGATCTTACGCTCTTTCAACGACACCACCGCCACGACCATTGGCACAATCATCCTTCACATTTGCGTTGGTCCACACACAGTCCTAGAGCTCTTCTATATCATCGAAGGAGAGTTTCAATACAACATTCTACTGGGACGACCTTGGATCTGTGCCATGGCCTGTGTCCCCTCCACCCTGCACCGTTGTGTGAAGTTTGAGCATGACGGGCAAGTCCACACCATTCCCGCTGACCCTTCACCCTTCAAGACTTGCAACACAACCTATCGTCCCAACAATGTCCTCATTCCCATCAAGCCATCAACTCCGGCTCTACCTCCATCTGCGGAAGCTTCGACCAGTTCACAATCGGCGATCGCCCTCACCCCTCCTCTTCAAGCACCGACCAAAGACCCCATGTAAGACATCTTCCAACGACTATCACTTGGGGAATATCGCTTGTTGACCCTAGACATGTTCCAAACTCCGCAAGAGTATGGACGCCTTCATCTCAGTCCCAATTACGACCATCGGATAGGGATGGTCATGCCTTATGGTCCTCCTCACCTCCAAACCAACTTTGTCTATGGGGGGCTCAATCAAGCTCCTACCAACGGCAATTCCCTCTCTTCACCCCAACCTTTCACATTAGATTTCTCGTTTCTTGGCAACCCCGCCTTTGCACACACTTACCTTTATAGGTGTGCATGGAAGGGTTTTGGTTTTGGACGTTATGAGCAGGGCTCCCATCAGCCCATCGAGCCGCTCAATGATGATGATGCCAAGAAACGGTATGGCCTGGGATATCATGACCCCACTCAGGCTCCTTCCGACCTTTGTCCCGAGCCAACCATTGATCAATCTCCTCCAAACTCACCCATTTCTCCTTCGTCACCTACAGAGTCGGTGGTTTCCATCCCTCCTAGTTTTTTTTTCCATAAACACCATCCGCCTGGAACCCCTGACCTATCAGCTCAATGGGGTGTCCCGATCTCTCCCTCTCATCTTTCCTAACATGATAGAGGATGAGTCGGCAACCATTCACACTGTCCACTGCGTTGATGATGATGCCATCCTTTCCTACATGGGTGCCGATGACTCTTTCATCCAGTGTTCCCTCCCTTTCGAGACCCAGGTTATGTTAAATGAATCAACCATTGACATCAACCTCCCTTCTTCCGATGTTCCTCACGTCTTAAAGATTGGCCAATCTTTAGACACTCAGGAGCAGCTTGACTATACCTAGTTTCTTTTCGACCATAGCAAGGCCTTTGCCTGGACTTACAACGACATGCCTGGCATCGACCCCACCATCGCTACCCATACATTGTCACCAAACCAGAGGCTAAGCCTATTAGGCAAAAGCTTCGAAAGATGCATCCTCGCGTTGCGCTCCTTGTCAAAGAGGAGCTTCAGTGCCTTCTTTCTGTCTCCTTCATCCAACCCATCGATTATCCGCAGTGGGTCTCTAACATCATCCCAATTACTAAAGCAACTGGGGGAATTTGGATCTGCATGGACTATCACGACCTTAACCTAGCCTGTCCCAAAGATGACTTTCCTCTTCCTAACATTGACCAGCTTGTTGATCTCACAGCCGGCCATGAGATGCTATCTCTCATGGATGGTTTTTCAGGATACAATCAAATCCTGATCGCACCGAAAGATCAGCACAAGACTACCTTTATCACCCCATGGGGGACTTTCTGCTATTGAGTCATGCCTTTCGGCTTGAAAAACGCTGGTGCCACATATCAGCGCGCCATGACCTACATTTTCCACGATCTCCTCCACAAAATCATGGAGGACTATGTGGATGACCTTCTCGGCAAGTCCAAGCTTCGCCGCGACCACTTGACCATTCTCAAAATCATCTTCTCTCGCCTCCTTCAATACAATGTTCGCCTTAACCCCAAGAAATGTGTCTTTGGGGTCCTCTCAGCTAAGCTTCTCGGCTTCATCATTTCCTTCCGTGGTATCGAGATAGATCCCACCAAGATCTGCGCTATCCTCGAAATGCCACCCCTGACCAATCTCAAGCAGCTTCACAGTCTACAAGGGAAGCTCCAGTCCATCTGCCGTTTCATCTCGTAGCTTTCAGACCGCTGCCAACCTTTTCATCATCTCCTTAAAAAGGACGTCTCCTTTAAATGGGATGAAGACTGTTAAGAGGCTTTTGAAGCCCTCAAAAGCTATCTGGTCTCTCCACCAGTCCTCGTTCCACCTAAAGACAACCAACCCTTCTACCTTTATATCTCTGCCACCAACCATTCGTTAGGTGCCATGATCGTGCACCGAGATGAGCATCATCGTGAGCAAGCGGTTTACTACATCAGCCGAACACTAGTCGACTATGAAACTCGGTATACTCATACCGAGAAACTCTGTTTGGCATTAGTCTTTTCTGCTACCAAACTCTGCCACTATCTTCTCAACCACAAAACCTTTGTCGTCACTCACACCGACCCTCTCAAGTTTATGCACTCCAAGCCATATCAGAATCAACGTATGGATCGGTGGCTCATGCTGCTCACTGAGTTTGACATCGAATTCATCCAGCAAAAATCTATCAAGGGGCAAACTATCGCTGACCAACTAGCAGATGCCCCTCTTCTCGACAATCAACCTTCACAGTGTGAGTTCCCTGATGAATCTATCGCTACACTTTCCACTGATGACACCGTCTACCAAATGACCATGTTCTTTGACGGCTCCAAATGTCAACTCGGTGGGGGTGCGGGGGTCATCCTCATCCCACTCGAAGGGGAGCCCATGCCTCTATCTTTCAAGCTTGACTTTGATTGTACCAATAATATGGCTGAATACGAGGCCTTAATTTTGGGACTTCAGACTGCCCTTTCCCTCCACATCAAGTCTATCAACATCTTCGGAGACTCGCAACTCATCGTTAATCAAGTTAACGGTTCATACCTCTATAAAAACAAAGTTTTGCAGAGGTATAAAAATCATGCTGACCTTCTTTTGGCATCTTTCAACCATTATCTCTTGCAGACTGTTCCATGCTCTATGAACAAGTTTGCTGACACCATGGCTTCTCTTGCTTCGCATATCCCGTCTTCATCATCATCATCTCGACTTTTTGTCACGGTGCATCGTGTACCCTTGCCTTCATACATCTCCCCTCACATCAACCATATCAACACTATCAATTCTAGCCCATGAGATGACTAGTATAAGCAACTTGTGGACTACTTGTCTCTTTCTGTCACTCCTCCCAACCTCTCTAGCAATGCGCGGTGAGCTTTCATCAAGCGCACAGCTCGCTATACCATGCTAGGGGGTCTTCTCTATAAGCGAGGCTTTGATGGCCTCCTTCTTCGCTGTCTCACCTCCACTGAAGCTTCTCAAGCCATAAAACAAGTCCACGATGGGATTTGTGGTGGACACTTCAGTGGAAACTCGGTTGCCAAGCACATCCTTCGCCTGGGTTATTATTGGCCCACCCTTCATCAGGACTGTAGCGACTATGTTCGACATTGCATCAAGTGTCAGTAGCACTCTAACCTGTTTCATCTCCCCAGCCACGCCTTACAAGTCGCTCAGGATTTATGGCCTTTCTCTCAGTGGGGCTTAGATCTCATCGGTGAGATTAACCCTCACTCGTCTCTTCATCATCAATCCATCATCACTGCCACTGAGTATTTCACCAAGTGGGTGGAAGCCATTCCTCTTGTCTCCACAAAAGCCGACAAAATTGTCGACTTCATCAGCAGCCACATCATCTGTCATTTCGGTGTCCCTCACAAAATCATCACCGACAATGGCAAGTCCTTCAAAAACAAGACTGTCCAAAAACTATGCGACTCATTTGGCATGAAACTCAGCTTTTCTTCGCCTTACTACCCACAAGCAAATGGGCAGGCTGAGGCATCCAACAAAATTTTGACTAAAATTCTCATGAAGGTGGTCAACGACACAGGAAGGGATTGGCACATTCATATTCCCTTCGCTTTGTGGGCCTACCGCACTAGCATCCAAACCTCTACGGGTGCTACCCCTTTCTCCCTCGTGTACGGAACAGAGGCTGTCTTACCTCTCGAAGTACAGATCCTGTCTCTCCGCATCTCCCTACATGACATTCTCTCCAACGATGACTTTCGTCAAGATTGCTTAGCTCAACTTGAGTTACTTGACGAGCGCCGTCTTGCTGCCCTCAATCATCTCCATGTCTACCAAAGTCGCATAAAGTGAGCCTACGACAAAAATCTGCGAGAACAAAATTTCAACATCGGAGACCTCATCCTCAAAGAGAATCAACACGTGACCAATATGGAGCGAAGCAAACGAGGCAGATTCGCCCCCAATTGGCTTGGACCTTTTATCATCACGCACAAGTATGGGTCAGGGACTTATCATCTGTCCTCCCTCGACAGACGGCCAGAACTTGAGCCTCTTAATGCGTTGCATCTACGACCATTCTTCTGTTAGTCGAGTACTCGTCTACTGGACACGTAACTTGAGCTCGTCCCTTGAGCAATCCTCATCCTCTTAATCATCATTCCTTTCAACCTGATTCCCCTTTAACAAGTCCTTTTCAACCCTTTTATGACGTATGGATGCTTTGTCATAATAAAAGGGAGTCCTTGAACTTCTACAGTCTTGTCCATGACTCAAAAAAAAAAAAAAAAAAAAAAAAAAAAATCAAGATGTCAAAACAAATCCAAGGTCACAAAATCAAATCAAAAAAGATAGACTGCTCCCTAGAAGGACAGCTGTAATATCATTGCTGTAGCTAATAGACTGATCCCTTGAAGGACAGCTATTCAAACATTATATAAAGCAAAAATATAGACCACTCCCTCGAAGGATGGCTATGACTAAATCTTGCTACAAACAACAATCTTTCTTAGAAGCTTCCCGCATTGATCAGCTTCGAAGCATGACCACTAAATCAAATGACATCTATATGTAGACTTCCTGCATCGATCAGTCTGCACCAAAAAAAAAAAAAAAAAAAAAAAAAGAGTCATGGACTTGACTTGTAGTTGTCTCAGGGTCTCCTATAAAAAGGGGCAAGGTTATTCCTTCTCTTAAACTGGGTTACCCTATCCTCCTCCTATTACCTACTCAAGGGACTTCAAGCTCACTTTAATGTCAAAGTGATTCGATTACCACTCTAACACAACACTGGTTAACGACGTAATGCATGAACGGGGCCTTTGTTCTAATAACCCCTATCTATGCTCCCTTTCTGGTCCTTGTCAATGAAAGAGCGATTCGCCTTTCACTTTTTCTCTACACTTTGGTCACATTTAACCACATCAATTGTCGACTCGAACCAAGCTATTTCTCATCCTCATGGCATCAGACATCATCCTCGTCCATTTCACATAGTTTCTATGGACACCAATACACATGGAAACTATCGACCAGACCCAATTTATGTTAAGCATAAACCAATACTTGGTGAAGCATAAATAGACCTCCATTCATTTTTAGCATACATCCATCACGACTATGGAAACTTGCTAGGGATGAAAGACTCTCGACCAATTCTACAAAATACATCATCTTATCCTCATCTTACCCTCATCATTTCGACACTTGACCACATCCAATCATCGACCAATCTTCTCAACAAGTCTGAACTACATTGGTCTGAGGCCCTATGACCAGGGCTATGTAGGCAGCACTCAGATAACACATCCTCTGAGGTTAGCTCGACCACCCCCATTTGTTCATCTCTTTGATGGACAAACCTTCTCTTCTGTGACTTTGATCATGACCAATCATTTTCTTTAACCAAGACCAATCATTTTCTTTGACCATTCCTCCCTTTTAGGGAGAACTACATTGGCCTGAGGCCCTTCACACAAGGGCTATGTAGGCAGCACTCAGATCACATGACGTTTTCTGAGGTTAGCTCGGCCACATCCTTTCGTCCATCCATCCCCTTGACCAATGACCATTGGAGATCATGCGTATCTCCTTCGACCTTCGACTACTTCCAAGCTAATGTTGCCTTGGTTGTTTTTGCGTGTGTGCTACCTCACGGCTGGTTAGCAGAATTGTCCGCAGACTATTTTTGACCCTTCGCAAGTATAGGATCGCAAGCCAGTTGATCCCTAATACTTGTGGCATTTTCATGTTTTTGGAAGCACTTTTTGAGCCTGGGATACCTAGAACACGATGACCATTTGGAGCTTCAGCTTAGATTGAGTAACCCGATCAGCAGACAACTAAATGCTGGGGCCCGGTTACTTCAATTTTGGCACTCCTTGACCCTCTACATGCGACAATTTGACCCAATTATCCCGTGAAGTGGTATACGTGCAATCATGACTATTGCAACATTTTTGCGCACACTCTTCTATCCATCTCTCTGTCAAATCGACACTCGATCTCCAGTTCCCTTCTCTTGACTATCGCTTTGAGGGGGGAACACCTCATCCTTTTCCTGGGGCAACCAACTCCTGTTTTTGTCTTGCAGTTCGTCAAGAACAACCAACAAGACAAAAAGGGGCAAATGTAGACACCACAAATGTGTCTATACCTTGGTTCTCCCCCCTTATCCGCCTCAAACCCATATCCTAACCCTTGGCCTTAGTCCCCTCCACTCATTTAATTAAAATAACTTAAATATTTCAATTAAGTGGCCCCCTTTCCACCTCACCCTTGCCACCTTGGATCCTCCCTTGGATCCCTCCACCTTCCTCTTAGCCTTTATTATGCCAAATCTTCTCATTATCTTCCTCCCGCGCCCATTTAAGCATTCTCATGACCGTTCTTCCCACAATCCCTCACCCGGCGGCGTGCAAGAATGGGCAGAGGCTATTTTTAGTCTCTGTCCCCATTCTGCCACTGTCGACGTCGGTGACCCTTCAGTCGACGTCAGCGATACTGCCGGCATCGACAGCCTTCAAGACTCCTTTCTGCATCCATTCCAGCCCCCGGCCCCTTGAGCTCGCAAACAGATTTCTCTTGGCGTTTTGGCATTCATTTCTTCTCCCTCTGGACCTCGTGCAATAGCAGCAACAGGTGCAGGGATTCTTGAGCAGAGATTTCCTCTTACAAAGTCTTCTGTGGTCTCAACAATAGCTCTCCCACTCTTCATTCAGCAAGCTAAAAAGGTAAGCACAGTCTGTTATTTCATTTCATTTCTTTTCTTTAGTGTTCAGTTGTTTGGTATCTGCTGTCTCCCACTCTCTCCGTCCTACCCCCTGAGAGGCTGAAAAGCCTTCTCAGGCCCTGCCCTCTATCCATCTCCCTTTCCCCTGTCATCCTTTCAGTCCAATCCCGAACAACTCCCTCATCCCTCCTAC
Organism: Torreya grandis; assembly: GCA_037957365.1. Classification (NCBI taxonomy): domain Eukaryota; kingdom Viridiplantae; phylum Streptophyta; class Pinopsida; order Cupressales; family Taxaceae; genus Torreya; species Torreya grandis. The sequence continues at coordinate 3,089,209 of JARHVA010000027.1, forward strand.
CAAAAAAAAGACCCCGTACAGGGCACCTAATCAAAACCAGACCATTCCCCAGTCCATTCAAATTCATCCCTAAGCTCTGCCTCGACCCTGTTCACAAACCAGACCCATCCACAGCCCAGAAACCTGACCAGACCCGACTACAGGCCACTGCCCCGACCGATGTCGGTTACTTCTCCGACTGACGTCGGCAGGATAACCGAAGTCGGCAGACCAGGCAACCGACGACGGCAACATTACCGACCTCGGCGACTGTCATCAGCCCGACAACTCTTTTCAGGTAACCATTGATCTTTTCTTTCAATTCTAATTTGTTTACCATCTCTGTATTCTGGCATTCTGTATTTCCTTAGTCTTTTATCTGTCTGTTATCAGTGGGTTGACCTCCCTTGAGGAAGTTTTCACACTTCCAGGAACAAGCTCTCGCTTGGCAACCCACTGCTTATCCATCTAACATTTTCTTGTCCAAGTTTCTTTTTTCTTGCAGGTGTCATTCCTCCACAGCCAAAGAGGGGTGCCCACAAACGTCTGGATTACGGTGCGCAATCTTTATCCAGGTACTTCTAGCCTTGTCCATTTCTTTAGTTTCTTTATTCATCTTTTGAATGTAGAAAGCGAATTAGCGATAGAAACACCTACAATGCACAATTTGGCCTAAAAACACTAAAACATGATAAATGATGTGAAAATGATATATTAAAGTGCCGATTTTGGCTAGGGTATCCCTAAATGGGGTAATGCAATTTATGGGCCAGCTAACTTTGATCAGATTATTTTGAGTCAAAATACTAATTTTGCACTTGGGCTGTTTTCTATCAAATTTTATGCACAAGACACATGCCTTTGTTATTTTCTATTGGTAACATCATAAATGGGATAATGGATCCAATGCATCTAACATCACCTTCTAATTCTAATCCAGTCAAATTTTGGATTAATAATAAGGCATTTTGATCAATTTGAGTAATTTATGCACAAAGTGCTCAATCAAGCTCAAGAGCTAATTAATCCAAATCAAGGCATAATTAATAATTCTATGGAAACTTGTTCAAAAATTATTTATTGAAATGAATATTGAATATTTACATCATCAGGTGACCTCATTTCTTGGGAAGACATCCCTAGGCCATAAATGCCACAAATATCAAGATTTATGCCCTTTATGCCTCATCAATGCCTTCCATGATGCCCTCCATGCCTCTTAATTTCCCCTTCCTCCAATGTCATGATGAGGATAACTAAAAAATTAATTTCAAAAATTGTGTTAATCTTCAACCACACATCTCAATCTCAAGATGGACGGTTCATGTTGATTTTAAACATTTGTAAAAATCTATAAATAGAAGGCCTTACCACATCATTTCTAAGCTATTTGGTGCAAATTTATTATGCTAAAATATCTTAAAAAATCTTGATAATTCAAAGTTATAATGCACAAATGATTCTAAAAGCCATTGCAATTAGTGTTACTAAACTAAATTGATTCCAAGCCAACCCAAGCCATAAGCCAAAGGTGCCAAGGAGAGATGGAGGTAGCCAAGCTGCCATTACCTTGGACTTCATGAGCACAAAAGCAAGCAAGCCACTACTACAAATGAATTTGGAGAATCCAAGGAAGGTGAAGGAATTCTTGTGTTTTATTCTTTACTTTTTAGTTATGTTTGTCATTTTTTTTTGTTAACTAAGCTCTCCTTAGTGTCTAGGCCTAGAGATGTTATGTTATTAGTGTGTTTATTTCATTTTATTTTCATTTTAGAACTAACACCATACTAACCATCCTCTCTTGAGCCAAATTTCTATATCATATTTTTTAGTGAAGGCCATCTTGAACTGATCCTCTTCATTCACTAGTATTTGATTGTAACCTGAATAACCATCAAAAAGTGAGAAGTGTTGAGAACCTAAAACAACTTGCAAAATTTATTCCATGGAAGGTAGTGGATAATTATCCTTAAGAGACACTCTATTATGGTCTCAAAAATAGACACAAGGTTTGATCTCTCCATTCTTATTTTAGATAGGTACAATATTAGCCACCCAAGTTGAGTGTTTGATAGGAAAGATAATCCTAGACTCAATCAACTTGGTTAGCTCTTTCTTCATGATTTCCTCTATCTTGGGATTCATAGGCCTTTGTTTTTTCCTGACTAGTTTAACTCTAGGTTATAACTCAATTGTGTGGTGAGCTAGACTTGGATCAAACCCTTTAAATATTTATATTCCCAAGCAAAGATGTCATGGAACAGTTTGCATAATTTAATAAAGGCCTGCCTCCTAGAATAGAACATATCTTACCAATTTTTAGGATCTTGTCCTTGTAAATAATGACTCTCTCATAGTTTTCTTCTTTTTTTGACATTCTCACTCTTTCTTTCTTATTTTGAGCATCTTAATTGAAAAAAATCTCTAATGTAATCAACCCCTTAGGTATCTTGTTTATCTTTAGCTAAATAACTTATCCTTCATATTGATCATGTAGTCTCTTTTGGTTCCTTGAGAAGAATCCTGCCTCATTTTGTAAGAAGTGTGCAATGTGTTCATCACTTTAAAACACCTATCATGACACTTCATTATATAGAATAGAATGAATCATAATGACCTTGATATGTGACTAATCTTTCTCCTTTCTTACATCAGCAATTGCATTAAATCGTGCTCCTATGGTAGCTAATCTATCAACGTGTTTATTTGAATCCCTTGGTATGGGTTATATGTTGAAGGCATAAAAGTATTCAAGTAGGTCCCATAACCTATGCTAGTAGGATTTAAGTAAGGGATTCTTGGCTATAGCTTGATTTCTTACTTGGTGGATGACCAACTCACTATCCCCATAAACTTTCAAATTCTTGATCCCTCTCTTCTTTGCCCCTTGGAGGTTGTGAATTAAGCCTTCATATTCTACCACATTATAGGTGTAGCTAAAGTGGAATCTATATGAGGAATAATATTGATTATTTTTTGGAGAGACTAACCTAACACCAGCCCCTGAACCTAATTTTCTTCTTGAGCCATGAAAAAACATTTCCCAAATCCGTTCAAGTTCATGATCTTCATTAGTGAGTGAAGGGATTGAAACATCCTTTTCACGCATATAATAAACTCCTAAATCAGTCTCTTATATGAATGTATATAGATCAATTACATGTGTTTTAGTGTTTTACTTATCAAGGAAAAGATTATAAATACCTTTAAGGGGGGAGGATGATTCACCATCCATGACACCTTCTTCTTCTTTACTAATTAAATAATTTTGATTTGAACTTGTCTCCATAAATGGCTCAATATGAAACCTTGATAAGGGATGAGTCCTTATAGTCACCTTGATTCTATATCTTGTTTTAAAATCTATAAAATACCAATCAGTAGAAATTCACCCTCCTATCTTAACCATGAAGTCCCTTGACAAGCAGATAACAAAATGAGCTGGAGGGTCTACCACCACAATATCTTGTAAAATGGGGAAACTTGGGAAATCATGTAGAAATACTTTTAGACCTCTGACCAATCCCACTATCTTGGTTGTATTTCCATTAAGTTTCAACACACCTTTACTATGTAGTTCATACTTCAATCCCAATTTATCAGCCACCACCGTAGGCATCACAGTGGTACTAGCTCCAATATCTACAATACAATTATGAACCAATTTGTCTCCCATAATGAGAGTGAGGTATAAAGGTGGAGGATTTTAAGATTTGGTAGAGGGATCAAAGACATTATATGGAGAATTGGTAAGGGCCACACTATTGTGTTTTGAAGTTTGAGGGGCTACATGAATGCTTATGAGCTGTTCTTGGAAGAGCTCCTTTTGACCAGGTATATGCAAGACTTCCCAAAGATATATGCTTGTTTTGGTATTATTCAAAGAATTAAAAAAAATTAGAGGGGAAGTATTCAGATTTTCTTGCATTCTTAAAGGTACTAAGGGAGTTTGAACCTACTGTATTCTAGGCTTGATAAACCTACTTGCATTATGACTTTGTTGAGAAACATGACTGGAAGTAGGTATTGCACTAGGATTCACACTTTGTGGCCTTGGAGAGGCATCATTTGGAGTCACATGTACTCCTAGAACATATCCCAAATGTCTCTTATTATATCTTGTGTAGGCCATAATTGATGTGTTTTGATTCAACACATAATCATCCTTTGCTTGAAAGTTCATCATACCGACACTCTGGCTACTACCTTCTCCATGAGTATCTCTTTACTTGAGATTCACCTCTTCTGATGTCACATAAGGATTAGATTCTTCTTGTCCCACCAAAGCATGGCCATTTTCTCCACCATCATGCATAAACTGACCTTGAGGTTATCCCCATTGGTCCAAATGATCCTCCCCTTAGACAAAGTTAGCATGTAATAGAGCAATAGACTTTGTGGAAGGATTGGAATTAGGTTTATAGGCATTTGGCTACATGTTGAAACCTTGTTGACCTTTTCCTCTTCCTTGGTAGTTGTATTAGGGTGGAGCTCTATAGCCTTGTTGAGGATAGTATTGAGGGTTAGGTGGAGCAAGAACTTAGAATTGAGCTTTCTTTAGCTGAGCTCGTAATGATCGGATCTCCTCATCTTGGTCCATAGCATTATCCACCTTCTTGGGAAAGGATCTCATCTTGACATTGACATTAGGAACTTCTTCTATGCTTAGAGCTTCAACTAAACTAGGAGACAAAAAGGTATGGAAACTCTTGGAGGTAGCTTTTTAGCCTATATTAAGCTATTCTCAACTTCAATATCTATCTCATATGCATCTAGCAGAGTGAATCCTCCCATTGAATATAACATCACCACCACATCAATACCAATACCCTTGAGATAAGTGGGTAACATAAAGCTCAGAGGAGGTCTTATGATAGTGGCAACCTATGCCATGTCCTTTGAAATCTTTCATTAAAATCTCCCATGGATTATTTAGGACCTCTCTTTATCACATTCAACTGATGGATTAGTAAAGTATGGTCACTTTTATTCTCAAATATAGTTACCAAAAATTCCCCAAAGCCATACCAACTTACAATATAACCTTCTTCCAAAGTCCTATACCAGTAAAGTGCCTTACCTATTAGAGACATGGCAATTAATCTAATGGATATGTTAGCTCAGGTGACATTATGGAAGTTAATTTTTTTTGAAATGTCCCTAATATGCTCAGACGGTGTAATAGGACCCTCTCCATTAAAACTAAGGAGACTTTTGGTAGCATTGGGAGGAATAGGGTCGTATGCAAGAAGGTCAATTGGATTTTGGGTGTTAAATGCTGGGAAAGGTTGTTGTCTATCCATTTATCTTCTTTAATCTTGATCTCATATCTCTTCAAATTCTTCTTCTTCTTCAAAACCTCCTTGTCTAGGATATCTAAGCATTAAGAATGGTTCAGGGTGTTGTTCTTCGAGAAGAACTTCAGCTAAAGGGGCTTGGTTGAAAATCCTAGATGACCTAGTGAGGACCATAAAGTATAATGTGAGAAACTTAATCTAAAAAAAGAGATTATAACCTTCTGGAGTCACCAAATGCTAGATTAAGAATATTTCTACAGCCTTAGGCTTGTCAAGAACAACATTCACCTTGACATGTAAATAATTAGGACCAACAGTCCCACCGGGCATGCTAGAACTGTTGTCTCTAAATCTTGTACCCTAGAAGAGAGTGTTTAATCCTCTTCCAAATTTGGAAAATATTAGAAAATTTCTAGGCACGTGGGTATGCTTATAGAGGAAATAAACCTCTACATTTAAAGGGCTAGCTCCCTGACTGTATCTCTACAAAACAACTTCTATCTAAACTAGTTTTCTTGAAAAGAAAAGAGTTAGAGATTATAGAAAAGGATAACCTACTCTTAGAGTGGTGATACACCAACATTATCTTCTACATGAATATCATATTCTAGTGCACAATAAAAAAAGATGCACAAACAATTCCCAAGCTCTAAGGATTTCTAACATAAGTATTTCAGTATAGAGGCGAGATGCATGAAATGACACAAATAAAATGAAATAAAAGTCAAATTTCACATTCTAAGAATAGTTATACACTTACAACAACTCAACACTCTTGAACACACTCTACTTGACCTGTTAGACTATGAAATATTGCTCAGGCATGAAGGATAGAGGATAAAAGGATGGAAAATCATCACTTACTATCACTATACATCTATTACACACTCAAACAATTATTAGAAAAAATTGAAATAAATATACTTATACTAATGCTTAAAGGTAAAATATAACATCAATCCAGAAGGGCTTCACCGTACACTGTGTGGTTGTTTTTACACTAGCATGAGGGTTGTATTTATAGTAGGGAGGAAGTGAAAGGAGGCCTTTGTTGCCAAAAAGAGGAATCAATCTATTAGGAGTATCCATATTTATCTATAACCATATTTTTAAATGATGTTCATTTTGGCCATTTGATTGATCCATATCACCTAAAGTGGTTACACAGCTAGCTTGCTCTCTCAAATATGCTTTCTTAACGGTTACACTATGAAAAACAAGATATTTTCAAGATGAGTAATGACATTAATTAATTATGTAAATGAGAGTCCACTTATTGTAGATTTGTCTTGATGCTAACAAATTCTCATTGACTTGCTGAGGTGTGCAACACCATAGGGAAGAGTCACTTTCATTCTGTTGGCCTTGGAGAGGCATCACTTAGAGTCTATGTATGTAGTTGATTGTTCCTTTGATTGGCCATTAAAAAATGACTTGGATCATGACCTGATCAATGGTGAAATGAACCCTTTGATCTAATTTCATGGATAAAGAATGCAAGCCCTTGGATCTTTGAGCATTTGAATGAGGACCATCAATCTACTTGGGACCCACTTGTTTAAATGCCAATGGATAGCTCATCACCTTGAAGTTGACATCCACATAACCATCATTCCACTGGGACCATTCTTTGGGTTTTTTTCTTAGACATTTTCCCCAAATTTTTTTCCCACAAATCCTTTTCTTTGAAAGAAATTACCTTTTGGGCCCCTTCTTAAACTTGCAAGTGGACTGTTCCTTTTATAGACCTACCCTTAAAGACTTTGAAAAGTGCCCTTTAGAAGGCTCAAACATTCCCTTTGAAAGATAAAAAGACCCTTCGGGTTTTTTTAAAGTGTCCCTTTAGAATTTATATGGACACTTTTACCAAGAATAACCCTTCGGCATTTTCATTTCACCTTTTTGAAAGCCTTAATATGCTCTCTAACATTGTTAAAATGTCCCTTCAGAAATATGCAAGGGACATTTCTTTCAAAAATATTGTAATGTACCCTTTGAAATCCCTGAAATGTACCCTTCGAAAGATAAAAAGACCCTTTGCTTGAAAAGTGTCCCTTTAGAAGAGAAAAGACCTTTCAATAAAATTGAAATATTTCCTTCAAAAATATTGTAAAGGACACATTCATGAGAAAAAGACCCTTCGAAAGGATTGTTTTAGATAAAATTTATAGATTTTTTTCGTAAAACTCGCAATGTGGCCTTCAAAAAACTTGAAAAGGCCCAATTTGTTGAAAGAACAAACCCTTCGAAAAAGTTTCAAAGGACACTTTTCCTTCAAAAATATTAAAGATTTCTTTTGGAAAGCTCAAAATATACCCTTTGGAATTTTTACAAAGGACACTTTCGTGATAAAAGACCCTTTATAATTTTGTAAGTGACCCTTCAAAAATCTTGAAATGGACTAATTCATTCAGACTTTTTGTTTCGGACAAAAAGTCCAAAACAATTCCTTTGAGATTTGGACAAAAAACTTGAAGTAAATCCTTGTCAAAAGAAATAACACTTGAGAAAAAAAGATCAAACTGATACTTTCAAAAGACCAAATAAAGGCTTTCAAAGGAAATAACACTTGGTCTTTTTTCTGTGGGGATAAATAAATAATTATGTTGCACTTAGCCAAAATGAATGATGTAGAACCTGGGTGTGAAAATTGGCTAACAAGTACATCTACAAGTTGTTTTTACTTTAAGAGGACATCATTTTTGCACTGATAAGATCTATTGACTTGGTTGATGACAATTTAAGAGTCTCCAAAGATGCTAATTATTTTTATTCCCAAAGCTAGGGTGGTTGAAGACCTATGACTAAGGCTTCATATTCAAATACATTATTGGTACAATCAAATTCAAGTTTAAAATAAAGGGGAAGAAGTTATCCATTAAATGGAATAAGGATCACTCTAGCTTCCCCACCATTTTGGAATTTAGAGTCATTAAAAAACATGGTCATTTCATAGGTCGGTTTCTCTAGAAAAAGAGTTGATATAGACTCATTTAGGAAGGTAAGAGGAAGAGGTTTTTTGTTAGGTAGAAGGGCTTTGGTTAAATGGTCAGTAATGACCTATCCTTTAATGAAACTTTGTGAAGGAAACTCAAGATTAAACTCTACTAAAAACACGAGCCATTTATCCATACATTGGTTTTGATATGGCTTAGAGTGCATATACTTGAGAGGGTCAATATTATTAATGACATAGGTTTTGTGATTACGTAGATGATGATGGATCTTGGAGGCTATGGAGACTAAGGCAAGGCAAAGTTTTTTGGGATGGGTATACCAAGTTTCATATTTGATTAGGGTGTGGCTGATGTAATAGACAACCTATTCTTCATTATGTTCATCATGATGCATGAGAATTGTGCCGAGGGAATGGTATGTGGCAAAGATATATAGGTAAAAGAGTTGATCATCTTTAGGAGTGAGGATAGGTGGAGATAAAAGGTACTCCTTGTCAATTCAGAGGCTTGTTGGCACTCTTTGGTCCACTTAAAAGAAACATCTTTCTTTAAGAGGTGGTGGAAGGGTTAGAATTATCTGATAGTTGGGAGATGAAGCATCGATTGGATTGAAGTTTTCCTTGTAGGCTACAAAGTTGGGTAAGGTTGGTAGGAGGTAGCATCTCCAAAATGTCTCTGACCTTGGTGGGGTCTATTTCAATTCTATGAAGATAGATGATGAAGCCAAGGAGTTTGCCTAATAGGACTCCAAAGATACAATTCTTGGGATTGAGCTAGATATTGTAATGGATTAGTCATTCTAATATGATGGTGAGAACAACTAGATGGTCCTTGTGATGTTTGGATTTCCCTAGGAGATCATCCATATAATCCTCTAAAATCTCATGGATGAGGTCATGAAAGATATAGGTCATGGCCCATTGATAGGTAGCTCTGGCATTATTTAGTCCAAATGGCATAACTTGATAGTATAAAGTCCCCCATGGGGTTACAAAATAAGTTCTATTTTGATATTTTGGGGAAATTAAGATCTGATTTTATCTTGAGAAACCATCCATGAGAGATAGCATTTTATGGCCAGTCATGAGATCAACAAGTTAGTTGATATTAGGTAAGGGAAAGTTATCTTTCGGGTAAGTGAGACTAAGGTCATGAAAGTTAATGTAGAGGTAAAGGCCCCTCATGGGCTTGGTGATAGGAATGATGTTAGAAACCCATTGTGGATAATCAATGGGTTGAATGAAGTTAATGGATAGGAGGCATTAAAGTTCTTCTTTGATAATCATAGCTATGTGGGGATGCATGCAATGAAGTTTTTACCAAATTGGCTTAACCTCAAGATGAGCGATGATGTTATGGAGAGAAATAGAGGTATCAATTCTGAGCATGACCTGATAGGACTAAGCAAATGCTATGCTATGGTCATGAAGAAAATAAGGGTAGTCTTGCTCCTCTTTAGGGCTTAAAGATTAGCCAATTTTGACAATGTGAGGGTTCTCTTGAGTTTCTAAGTTGACATCAATGGTTGATTCATTTAACATTATTTGGTTCTCAAGAGGAGAGATTTATGAATAGAGGAATCCCCCACACTGAGGTAGGTAAGAATAGAATTGTCATTTTGACATTGGGTGGTGTTGATGGTGGGAGAATTGCACTTGATCATTTTTAGGTGAATGAGAGGAATGGTTTTAATTTGGCCAACCTTGTGATAGGTCAGAGGGCCTAAAATAATAGTGTTGATAAAAAAAAGTTAGCTGGGATGATGTCAGAATCGTCAGATTGGGAAGATTGGGTTGGTGAAAGTGATATTTCTTTGCTAGTGGTAGCAATGGGTTTTGGTGATGTGGGCTCTTCTGGTGGTTCAAACTTGAGACCAAAGAACTCATGAGGTTTCTGGGTTTTAATAAAAAACAACTCATGAAGTCCTTGCTCATAGAGGCCAATGAAAAATCCATTCCAAGTGAATTGATAAAGGTAGGTTTTGGCAAAGTCTAGGTTGCTTAGGTAAGAAAAGTTAGAAGTAAAGGGTTGGATACATGGAGTGGTGGTGGGAGCTAAAAGTGGTCAATCAATTCCCCCATAGATGAAATTTATTAAATTATTGGGAAGCCCAAAAGGGACAATGGTGTCGATGTTGGGGTTATAGGAAGGGTAATTTTGAATATTCCCATATTCATATAGAGTAGGGAAGGCATTTAAAGCGAGAAAGCGATATTCCCCTAGTGAGAGTCATTAAGATGTTGATTGCAAGGGGTCTTCCACTAGAATTTGTGATAAAAGAATAAATGAGCTAGTGGATGATTCATCATTATAGTGGGGGGAAATGTTACTAGGATCATATTTGATTGTAATGACTTGTCCCTCATGCTCAAATTTGATGTATCAATGTAAGGTGGAAGGGATGAAACTCATTTCATAGATCCAATGGTGTCCAAGTAACACATTATATTAGAACTTTCCTTTGACCACGTAAAATAGTTTAAGAATGGTTTAGGGTCCCAAACAAATGTGGAACACCGTGATCCGTAAGGTAGTTTCAAGGGTATCATTGAAAGATTGAAGGACCATTATAATCTTTGACATGATGTTTAAGGGGAGTTGAAGTTGATCATATGTATAGGAGGAGATGATGTTGATGCTATATCCTCCATCAATCATTACCCTTTTGACATGGGTTTCATTGATGTATGTTGTGATGAAGAGAGGGGGATTAGGATCTTCAATATGAAAAGGTGAGATTTTTGAATCCTAAAAGGTGATAAGGGTGGCTTGTTAGAGGGCTCCAACAAAGGATGCAATAGGTTATGGATTATTTGGTTGAACCTCTATGAAATGCAGAGCCTCCATTAGTGCTTGGCAATATTGAGGTGAGGTGTTGATTAAATCATAAAGACTCATTTTCATTAGTGTTTAGTGAAGTTGTTTTAGAATGATTTATTATATAAATGGAGTAGGGTTGGGAGGTGGAGTTCCCAAAATGGAGAGTTTAGGTTTTGAGGGTTTAAAGGGTGGACTTGATATTTTATTTGGTTCCTCCTATTTTCTCTTAGGTGAGGGTAAGGGAGTAGGTGTTTGTTGAATAGGTTGGTTAAGTAAGGGAGTGGATGATGGGCTCAATGGTGGTTCCTCCAACAGATCGTCTTCATCCAAAAGGATATGAATAAGTGTTTGGGGAGATTTTCAATTATCTGTATCATGTCCAAGAGTCCTATGGTAAATAAAAATCAAATAATTATTGAACCATGTTGGTTTAGGATGGGTAGAGTCAAAATGTTTAATTAGAGGCAAGCTAACGGAGGAGGTTTGCAACAACCTTTGAAAAATAGTTATGTAAGACTCTAAAAAGGGTGTTTTTAGTAAGGGGTTTTGGATTCTAGGGCTGAGAAATTTATTGGGCATAGGCTTCTTCATGGAAGTAGTAGTGGAGGAATGATTTTGGTTGGGGGTTTTGGTTGGGTTTGCTTAGCTATGATTGGCTTGAGGGTTGGAGACTTGGATGCAAAAGTTTTTGATGATGAAGGTTTGGTTATAGGTGGGAAGGTAGATAAAGATAGATTTGTTAGGAATGATGAATCACTAGAGGGTTCAATGGTTATAGGTAGATAAAAAGGAGATGTTTTCTTAAAAGAGTAATAAGTAACAGGGATGGTATATGGATGGGGTCCTAAAATAGAAGGTAGGTTGGAAGGAGGTGGTATGGGTCTATTTTTTGGTGGAGGTTTGGGTAGACCTTCCTTATTAATGGACTTGATTGGATTTGGTTTTGGTGGGTTTGACGGAGTTAAGTCCAATCTCAAAGGAGGGTGAGTGTGACTTGGTGTGGGAAGAATCAATAGGTTCTTGATTGGTTTGGTGAAAGAAGCGTAAGGTGTCTTGGCAATTTTAAGTGGAGGTGTTTGATATGGTTAATTTATGAATTTAGAGGAGGTAATTGGTGGGGTGGTAATAATGGGTTTAACTATTGGATCTAATGAAGTTAAGGAGTCAGATTTGACTTGATAAGGAAGGCCAAGTCTATGCCAAAAGGTGGCTTTATCAAAGTTAGGCTGGGATGTGAACTCTAAACTTTGAAATAACCTAGAGAAGGGATTATAAATGGGTGTATTTCCTTGATCATTGGTCTCAAAGATTAAGTCCTTGGGTGGAGATGAAGGAATGGTTTCAATATTGGTATCTTTGGTGGAAGGCTCTAAAGTCGATGATTTGGTGGATGAAATAATGGACTCTTGGGGAATGAATTACAAAGGAAGCATAGATGGTTCTACAATTGGAGAGGTAGGTATGGTTGCTTCCTTTTCTTGGTCATCCAAATAAGTAGGTAATTCTACCACTTGGATTGGAGGGGTGGAGGTAGTGGTTGAAGCAATAATTATCTCCTTGGGTGTTTTGACTAAAGGAGGGGTAGATAAAGCTGTGGTCACATCAAGTGGAGTGAGAGAGGTAGTTGATTCCTATATTTGGGTGATAGAGTTAATGATATATTCAAAAATGGGAATTTTATTGATAACATTGATTGTATGTGCCTCATGGGAGTTAGATGATTCAAGTTTACTGTCATGATGTTGGGTGGCAGGAGTGTGATTTGGGAAAGGCTTACATAAAATATTGAGATATTTGTTAGGAGGTGCATTGGGGTTATCAAAAATGAGATCTCCATTATAAATTAGGTTTTGGACAAGACTTTTAAAGGTATTACATCTATTAATGTAATGTTTAGTGAAATATGTAATGGTTATTTTCATTATACCACCTAGGTACAGGGCAAGAAAAACCAAATTGTTGGGGTGGTTTAATTGATGAAAGTTGTCCTTGAACAAATTATCCAAAATGGATGCATATGAATCCCTAATGGGAGTATATTGTATTAGAGAGGCTCGATTTTGAGTAAAATTATGTTGATAATAATATTTGGAAGAATTATTTTGATGCAATTAGTTAATAGTTAGAGGTGGGTAGTTTTTAGAACCACTAAATTTGTGGAGTTGAAGTTGATCATATGCATGGGAGGAGATGATGTTGTTGATGCTAGCTCCTCCATCAATCATTACCCTTTTGACATGGGTTTGATTGATGTATGTTATGATGAAGAAAGGGGGATTAGGATCTTAAATATGAAAAGGTGAGATTTTTGAATCCTAAAAGGTGATAAGGGTGGTTTGGCAGAGGGATCCAACAAAGGATGAAATAGGTTGTGGATTATTTAGTTGAACCTCTATAGAATGCAGAGCCTCCATTAGTGCTTGATGATATTGAGGTGAGGTGTTGATTAGATCATAAAGACTCATTTTCATTAGTGTCTAGTGTAGTTGTTTCATCATGATTCATTGGATAAATGGAGTAGGGTTGGGAGGTGGAGTTACCAAAATGGATACTTTGGGTTTTGAGGGTTTAAAGGGTGGAGATGGAGATGCTTGGGTTAGGTTGGCAAGTTGAGAGGTCGAAGGGTAAGTCTAGGGGATGGTTACATTGGTTTTCTCTATATCCTTTTATTGGGATTGGGAATGGGTAACCATATGAATGGTGTGGATAAGGGGACTTGATATTTTATTTGGTTCCTCCTCTTTTCTCTTAGGTGAGGGTGAGGAAGTAGGTGTTTGTTGGATGGGTTGGTTAAGTAAGGGAATGGATGATGGGCTCAATGGTGGTTCCTCCAATAGATCATCTTCATCCAAAAGGATATGAATAAGTGTTTAGAGAGATTTTCAATTATCTGTATCATGTCTAAGAGTCCTATGGTAAAGAAAAATCAAATAATCATTGAACTATGTTGGTTTAGGATGGGTAGGGTCAAAATGTTTAATTAAAGGCAAGCTAATGGAGGAGGTTCACAACAACCTTTACAAAATAGTTATGTAGGACTCCAACAAAGTATTGTCAGTAAGGGGTTTTAGATTTTAGGGCTAAGAACTTTATTGGGCATAGGCTTCTTCATGGAAGCAGTAGTGGAGGAATGATTTTGGTTGGCGGTTTTGGTTGGGTTTGCTTGGATATGATCGACTTGGGGGTTGGAGACTTGGGTGCAAATTTTTTTGATGATGAATGTTTGGTTATAGGTGGGAAGGTAGATAAGGATAGATTGGTTAGGAATTATGAATCACTAGAGGATTCGGTGCTTATAGGTAGAGAAAAATGAGATGGTTTCTTAGAAGAAGAATAAGTAATAGGGATGGTAGATGGATGGGGTCCTAAAATGGAAGGTAGGTTGGAAGGAGGTGGTATGGGTCTATTTTGTGGTGGAGGTTTGGGTAGACATTACTTATTAAGGGACTTGATTGGATTTGGTTTTTGTGGGTTTGATGGAGTTAAGTCCAATCTCAAAGGAGGGTGAGTGTGACTAGGTGTGGGAAGAATCAATAGGTTCTTGATTGGTTTGGTGAAAGAAGCGTAAGGTGACTTGGAAATTTTAAGTGGAGGTGTTTGATATGGTTCATTTATGAATTTAGAGGAGGTACTTGGTGGGTTGGTAATAATGTGTTTCAGTGTGGGATTTAATGAAGTTGAGGAGTCAGATTTGCCTTGATAAGGAAGGCCAAGTCTATGCCAAAAGGTGGCTCTATCAAAGTTAGGTTGGGATGTGAACTGTAAACTTTGGACTAACCTAGAGAAGGGATTATAAATGGGTGTAGTTACTTAATCATTTGTCTCAAAGCTTAAGTCCTTGGGTGGAGATGAAGGAATGGTTTCAATATTGGTATCTTTAGTGGGAGGCTCCAAAGTCGATGATTTGGTGGATGAGATAATGGTCTCTTGGGGAATGGCTTCCAAAGAAGACATAGATGGTTCTACAATTGGAGAGGTAGGTATGGTTTCTTCCTTGGATTGGTCATCCAAATAAGTAGTAATTCTACCACTTGGATTGGAGGGGTGGAGGTAGTGGTTGAAGCAATAGTTATCTCCTTGGGTGTTTTGAATAAAGGAGGGGTAGATAAAGCTGTGGTCGAATCAAGTGGAGTGAGAGAGGTAGTTGATTCCTTTATTTAGGTGATAGAGGTAATGATATATTCAATAGTGGGAATATTACTAATAACATTGATTGTATGTGCCTCATGGGATTTAGATGATTTAGGTTTATTGTCATGATGTTGTGTGGAAGGAGAGTGATTTGGGAAAGGCTTACATAAAATGTTGAGATATTTATTAGGAGGTGCATTGGTGTTATGAAACATGAGATATCCACTATAAATTAGGGTTTGGAAAATACTTTTAAAGGTACTACATCTATTAATGTCTTGTTCAATAGTTTAGTGAAAGGTGTAATGGTTATTTTCATTATACAACCTAGTTACATGGCAAGAAAAACCAAATTGTTGGGGTGGTTTAATTGATGAAAGTTGGCCTTGAACCACTTATCCAAAATGGATGCATATGATTCCGCAATGGGAGTATATTGTATTAGAGAGGCTAAGTTTTGAGTTCAATTTTATTGATAATAATATTTGGAAGAATTGTTTTGATGTGATTGGTTAACATTTGGAAGTGGGTAGTTTTTAGAACAACTAAATTTGTGGTTATTTTTTCCTTGGTATTGGATTGGCTGGTGGTTTTGGTAGAGGGAGGCTCATTGGGTTTAAAAGTAGAATTATTATTCCATAATTTCAATTTCCTTTCATCAATGGAATGGTTTTCAAGATTTTGTGCCATGGTGAATGCCTCATCAAATGTTTAAAAAGTTTGAACTTGAAGAGTAGGTGCAATATGCTTAGCACAATGCCTAGAGAAAATTTAAATTAATTCAAGTTGGGTTAAGGTGAAGGAAATTTTATTGGTGAGGCCTCTCCATCTAGCCACAAAATCAACACTTGACTCATCATCAAATTATTTGATAGAATAGAGGTCAGTTATGGAAACCTTTTTAGTTATGTTTATCGAGAAATGTTATAAAAAGAATTGGGCTAGTTGGGAAAAGGAGAAGATGGAATTTGTAGGGAGAGAACTATACCAATCAAGGGTGGGTCCTAATAAAGACATTGGAAAGGTTCAAAGGAGGAGAACATCATCATATGTGATCAAGTAACAAGAATGACACAATGCTCTCAAATGTTGTTGGGGATCCTCCTTGCCTTGGAATTTGAAAACTTTAGGAAATTCCCATTGAGGATGATGAGAGTGGATGAGGACAGATGGATGTATAGGTTCGTTGCAAATTTGGTCATAGAATAAAAGTTTATGAAACCCAAAAAATGATGATTCCAAGTAAGTCATTTTTTCCATTAGCATCTTAATTAAATTAAGCTAAGGTTGGGAAGATGCATAATTGAGGGGTGCATTCTGTTGGGGTTGAGTTGTAGCTATGTAAGGATAGGTGGTAAAAGACATTGAAGAGGCCACATATTGGTAAGTAGTAACAAAAGGTTGAGATGGTGCCACATACAAGCTGATTGGCACAAATGGCTGGGTCGAAGGTGGTGTGTACCAATATTGGTAGGTTGTAATAGGCACTTGTTGTGGGACAGATGTGGGTTGACTGAGGTGGCAGGTGGAGGTTGGGTGGTGACTCTAGTGCTGATAGGTGGAAGTGTTTATTGTATAAAAAGCACTAGATTCTAAAATGGGGTAGAATTTAGCAGATTGATTAAGATAAAGGTAATAGATGAAGCAAGGGTAGAAGATAATCCCATGGTAGGTGGGGTATATGTAACTAAAGGTAAAGTTGAATCTATATGAGGTGTGGTAAGAGGTGTTTGGTTGGAGGTTGGGATATTGGATTGGGCTTGGCTAGTGGTGGTGGATGGAATGTTTGAAGGTTGGGTTGAGGTAGTACCCACCATAATATGGGATGGCATACCATAAGGAGGATCCATTGGAAGGATCAAAGCAATAGATGTACAGTTGGGCAAATTGTTAAGATAATGTTGAAGGTCAACCATATTGTTTTCAAAAAAGGCACTGAAGTCTACATCACCTTAAAAAATAATCATAGGAGGGGGAGGAGAATGAGGGGAACCCTAATCATTAGAAGTGTACTCTATGGAGGAAGAAGAAGATGGTGGTGGTTGGTTAGTTTGATTTCTCTGTTGTTGTCTAGTAAGGACCATATGAGAAATTGGGGGATATTATGATGAAACTCACACCTCAAACAAAGAGCAACCAAAAATAATTCAAAGCAATCAATGCATACACTAAAAGTGCATTTATACTAGGATTCCTTTTATATTTCTTTTGGCTTATGCCTTAGAGAGTGTGAAGAGGGATTTTGGCTTATAAATTGGGTACTTAAGAGGCAATCTATGGCTGATTTCAAGTTGTTTTGGTGCTCAAGAGAGAAAATCTGTATTGAACTTCAGTACATGGCTTGATATTAGGGCCTACCCCCTCACTTCATGGTCCTGAAATAATAAGAGTGTCAGGTGCTTGGCCAAAATAGACCAAGTTTAGAGTTTATACTCAACCAGAGAGCTAAGTTGGTTCTCCCCTTGGTGGTGAAATCCAAGTCAGATAGTTGAGAAGGGGTAATATTTCCATTAGGTGATGAAATCCTAGTTGGGCCTTGTCTCAAGTATATTTAAATGTTAATTTTATGAAAGTTATTTGGTTTGTGTAAAATAAGTGCACTATGATTCAATTATGATGTCTTTAATTAAGATAAGTGAGATAAAATAGATAAGCAATCAATGCATGAAGATGGTTTATTTTGAGCCCCAAAAGGATTTTTTTTGATTTCATTTATGAACAAATAATAAAAGAATAAAATGGAACTAGGGTCCCACCAAGTGTGCCAAATTGTTTCAGTTTATTTTCCTCATTTCTTAATTTTGAAAGTAAATAAAAGAAAACTAGTAATAGGGTATGTAGAAGAATACCTGGTAGAATGCGTGCATGTGAATCTAGATGAATGTAGGAAATCCTCTTTGGCTAAGAAGGAATAACCTAAAAATTATAAAAGACACTAGAAAGGAGGTTGTTAGATGGTTGGTTGAGTGGATTGCCTAGCATGAGCTAGATCTAAGAAGCATAATGCTTTTTAGGAGGCTGTCAATCCACTTTTATGACAATCAAGTCTGAAATGATACAAGAAGCTACTTTCATTCAATTTTAAGTAAATAAATATATGAAATAAAGGAAATGATAAATTATTTGTTAAATAAAATGATTAGTTTTGATGTTAAGATGGTCATGGTTTGGTTTAGAAAATTAAAAAAGGTCCTATGATCAGAGCGAAACATAGAAAAGGGGGTTTGATTAGGGGTAAATAGATGAAAATGGTTTGATAGAAATGTATGAGACAATGAGCCATCAGTGGTTAGGGAAACCATCAATGGTTGGGTCTGAACGTTGGTGGTTGGGTGACCATTGACGGTTGGATTTGACTGTTAATGGTTTGGTGACCGTTGGTGGTTACCTATGTCAATCTGGGGGATGATCAGAACAAAAAGTACATACTAGAAATTGAGTCAAGCAATGATTTGGTTACAAGGCTAGGTGGGAATATGGTACTAGTAACTCTAATAAGATAGAGAGATCATAAATAGGATAGATTAAAGCAAATAAGTGTGAGATACTTGAAGCTTGGTGAAGGGATCCTAGACTAATTTGGTTAGAGTGATGGTGCTTTGCTCCTTTGAATGTGATTTAGATAGAGCTTTGGGTCGCTAATGATACTGTTGGATACCTAAAAAGATACTAGATACCTATAAAATAACTTGAATGCAAAGTACTTGATTGTGGATCCTTTTTCACTTCTTTCTCGTCTCTTTTTATAAGAAGAAGTTACTAAATGAGAATGGGGGAAGTTACTAATTTGATGCAAGATAAAGTTTCCAATCCTCATCATCTTTAAAAACTTACTTTAAAGGTAAGTTTCCATTCTAGGAGTTGATAATCTCGCATAAAGGTGACAATGCTTTAAATTTTAAAGTAGGTTGGGGACCCAACCGTTCACTATTAGACTATTCATCGATGGTTAGGCTGACCGTCGACAGTCGAGGGGTTAGAGAAGAATTGGCAGAAAGAGGGTGAATTAAATGATGCATTAGGTTGGGGGGGTATTAAGTTGTAAATAAGTCTTAATAGACTAGGTGGTCTACTTGATGCAAGGCCAAACGAGGGTCCAAAATAGTGCAACATCAAAAAATCTCATGTGCAGTTTTAGGTGTCTACAGAACTTTTCGAAAGTGAAAAAAAACCTCTTGACTTAATTAAAACTTATTTTTTCCAACACAGAGAAGTCCATTAGTTATGATTATAATTACCCTTTTTTTTATTAATGTAATAGTAAATGGAAAACATTATGAAATTAACATTTTTTTGAAAGACGAAAATCCAAAAAAAATTTAAATGGAGTAGAATAAAAATATTTATAAATATCAAAAGAAAAAAATTATATAAATTTTTTTTAAATTGATTTTGAACATAATTGTTTTAAAAATATAATAATAATCTTTTATCACAAACTTCATAGATTAACAATTAAAAATATATATATTAAAATAGAAATTTTTAAAATTAATCTTGAACATAATTGTTTTCAAAATATAACAATAATCTTTTATCAAAAACTCTATAAATTAACAATTAACAAAATGTATACTGAAATTTAAACTTGAATAAGAAAGGAAGAAACCTACCCATTTTAACACTCGATTTATCTTGCATTGATAACACTAATACATTAAAAAACAAATTAAAACATTGAAAAATAAGTACACCATAGTCTGGCTATGGAATATATCATAATATATCCAAAAGATATCCAAAAGATTATTATAAAAAAAGGTATAAAATAGTCTGGCTATGGAATATATGTAGAATTAAAGGTTGTCATATTAAATGGCAATGGTTGAAGGGGGACACATTAAAGTTTAATGAGGATGAATGAATCACTGAGAATATTATCATGGAGAAAGAGAAATATTTGAAGAATATTATGGATATAAATAATGATAAGTTGGAAGATTATGAACATGATTATTATGAGGAAATTGAAGAGGAGTTAGAGATTTCATTGATGGAAAAGGAATAATAAATTATCAATTTTGGAGATGGAGATATAGGAGTTTTTGAGGTTTATGTTCAAGATAAATATAAGGAGAAGAGGAAAAGAATGAGATTGGAGTCTTGGAGTTTCATGTTCATGACGAACAACAAGGAGAGGAAAAAAGTGATATCATTGTTTTAAAGGAACAGGGCAATCTCTAAGATAAATATTAGGAATATGAGGGTTCTTACCTTTTGGGAAGGATATATGTGTAAAGATTACATTAACAAGGGAATGGAAAAAAGTGAGACAAGAGTCATCCATAAGAATATAGAAGATAATAATATTCAAAATTTGATGACTAACAAGAAATCCAAATCCAAAAAAACTATTGTATGATAGAATGACCAATAATACTAAATTGAAAAAACTTACTAGATCCAAATATAATTACTCGAAATATTACTGAATATATATTGTGATGTCCATAACTTATTATTATATTTCTAAGTATAATACAACTCAAATCACATTATATTCCATTTTTTATTTAATTTTTATGCTTACATTTTATCCCCTTTCTCATACCCTAATCACATCATAAAATGGAACTATGCACAATTTTACGTGTTATGTTAAACTTGGAATATTTAATTTTGAATATATTATAATTAAATTTTAAATATTATTAATATATATATATATATATAAATAAATAAACAATATTATCTTTTTATTTATGAAAATTATATACATTTCATTATAATTATAAACTAAAATAGATATGTATAATTTTAAATATTAATTAATTTATTAAAATATAATATTTAAATGTAATAATTGGTTAGGAAGATACGTCTTAAAACAAATATGTTTTTTTCAGGAAGGCACATTACCTTGAATAGGGTTAGTGTCTTGTCTATTTTACCTCTATAATTAATTTTCAACGATTTTACCATCAATCAAAATATATGTAACATGTCAAACTTTAAGATTGAAATGAAAGAAAGGTATATGTCTATTCATGACAATAAATTTATTGAAAGTTATATCTTATTTGGCATTTGTCTCATAAAACTTTCAAATAATTTTCAAGAGACTTTTTAGAAAACCTAAAATAGATATACAACTTTAAAATATTAATTTATTTATTAAAATATAATATTTAAACGTCACTACCCTATTTAAATATTATATAAGAAACACTTTCAACATAATAATTGGTTAGGAAGATACTTCTTAATTTTTAAAGCAAATATGGCTTTCTTAAGAAGGCATGTATACTTTAAATAGGGTTAGTGTCTTGTCTATTTTACTCCAATAATTTATTTTGAACAATTTCACCATCAATCAAAATATACATAACATGACAAACTTTAATATTGAAATGAAAGAAATTATATGTTTATTCATAACAATAAAGTTATTAAAAGTTATATATATTATTTAGAATTTGTCTCATAAGACTTTCAAAATAATATAACATAATAAACTTTAATACTGAAAGAAAGAAAGAAAGAAAGATCTATGTTTAAATGTGACAATAAATTTATCAAAATTTATACATATTATTTAGCATATGTCTTATAAGACTTTCAAATAATTTTCAAGAGACTTTCAAATAATTTTCAAGGGAATTTTTAGGAAACCTAAAACATGTATTGTTTGTTATACAATATTAAAAATTATAAACTTTCATAATTTTTGTGTTATATTTATAAATAAAGTTAATTTTGTCTAAACTTTATTAAATATATATAGTGTGTTAATATTTAGAATATTATATATAGATTTTTTATGATTTAAAATATATTCTATATATAATTGTAATTATGGATAAGAATTAATTATATGTACTTTTATTAATAATTTATTATTAAAAAAATTATCAATTAAATATTTATTCAATAATTTTTTTTAATAATAAGAAGTTATATTTTAAGAATATTTGTTGTACAAACAAGTTACTCTCCAAAACATTAATCCTAATCTCTTTTTTATCTTTATAAAAATATAAAAAGCCGATGTAAAAAATTGATAATTGAATAAAATTATTTTTGTAAAATTAACTTATTTTATGAGAAATTAATCTAAAAAGATAGACCTTTTTACCTAAATAAATCCATGTCTATTTTTTAAAATTACATTCAATGATTAAGTCTATGCATTTAAGTAAAAGAATTTAAAACAATTTTATAGATTTTCAAAGTTTTGTTTTGGAAGCTTTACTTTTTACACTTCTTTAATTTTTGAAATTTTGTATGGAAGCTACTTAGAAGGAGTCTATCTTGATTAGTAGATTTTGGTGTTTCTGATAGTAATTGTGACTTCACCATTGCATACAAAGTATATGAAAAATTTGGTTTAAACTTTTCTTTCACCATTGCATACAAAGTGTATGAAAAAGTTGGTTTAAACTTTTGTTTCATCAAAATACACACTAGTACTCGTTTGATAGATGTATGAATCTAGCCATTAATGGCCCTTTCTTTCCCTCTCTTTATATAATTTTTGCATAGTTTATTTTTAAATATTTTTGGAAAAAAATAATAAACAATATTTATAATCATTTTATTATTTAAAAAATAAAGATTAAATAAAAAAAGTTAAAGTTGAACATTATTAAAGGCAACAATTTTTGTTCTTGTAAGTGTTGTTTTTGTGTTCATCACACAAGGAAGCTACTCATGACCTTTTTTTAGCCAATATTATGTACCTAGAAGGATAGTATTAAGATATAAATTGATGGGTAGAGATGTCGATATGTGGAATACATTCTCTTAGTCATATGGGTAACTTATAGTATTTATTATACTAGGTAATGAATTGGCATATATTGGGATTAGGGATATACCTATTCATATGGACAACTTATAATATTTATTATATTAGACAATGAATGGGCCTACATTGAGATTAATGATCTATCCATTTATTATTGTAACAAGGACTATATGAGGATGAACATATCATTATTATTAAAAGCAAGAGAAGTATTGTAATTAGATTGTATGCTCTAGTAAGGAGGTTTTCCCCTCAAAGAGGCCTACAATAATGGAGTAATTCCTTCCCCATAAGAAATATTATATGGTGTTTATCTATCTTAAGGTTATTTCTAAGTATAAATTAATATTTGAGAATCTTATCTCACAAAATATATTTTGTGGATTGATCTAATTCTATTTCTACATAGGATCGGGGGCAGGCCTATTATTTATTACACCACAGGGGGATCTAATCCCTAAATCAATCTGAATTTTCTTTTCTTGTTCAAAAAACATGGCTGAGTATGAAACACTTATTGCAGGACTTTGAAAAGCAGCACATTGAAATATATCTCATCTCCAAATTTATGGTGATTCTCAGTTAATCATCAATTAGGTCACAGATCATTTTCAGACCAAAGATGACAAACTAGTTCCATATAAAACCATGGTCAACACTCTTAAATAACAAATTGCCAACATTCAGTTTGAGCACATACCAAGGGCTTGTAATAGAACTATAGATGCCATGGCTACTATTGGATCTTTGATTCGACAAATAAATAAAGCTAGAGAGTATCCATTTCTCATCAAAAATTTTTTAGCATCGACTCATGAACCTTCAACAATACCATGATTTGTGATATTGTTGGTCCTAATTCTATCTTGTACTCAGACCTTTACAACTACCTTCATGACCAAGTTATGCCATCTAACCTATCTCAAAAACAAACCAAAGCCTTCATTTATCATTCCACTCATTATACTCTACTTGGATCCACCCTTTATCATCATAGTTTTGGTGGGACTCTACTTCGTTGTTTAACTTTGACAGAGTCTACACTAGCATTAAGAGAAGTTTATGAAGGAGGATGTGGAGTTCATTCTAGTGAGGTAGTCCTATCCAAAAAGCTCTTGCATACTGGTTATTATTAGCCCATAATGGATGTAGATGCCACTGCATATGTAAAAAAGTTTGACAAATGTCAATGGTACGTTAATCTGATTCATGCCCCAGTAAAAACTCTGAAACTGATGTTGACACCATGTCCATTTTCTACATGGAGACTTGACCTCATTGGAAAGATTAACCTCACTTCATCTGATGGTCATAAACATATCGTTACCATCATAGAGTATTTCATTAAGTGGGTTGAAGCTATAACCCTCACTTACATGACTAGAAAAAAATTTCCAAATTCATTTTCAACCATCTCATTTGCTGCTACGGTATCCCCTCTGACATTATATCTTATAATGGAGGATCATTTAAGAACAAGGATGTAGACCAATTATGTACTGAATACAACATCACACAACATTTTTCTATAGAATATTACCCTCAAGGTAATGGCCAAGCTGAGGCATCTAACAAAACCATTGTCAATGTTCTCAAAAATATTGTCAATGATGCTAGTCGTGATTGGCATTTGCAGATATTCCCTACCCTTTGGGTATTTAGTACCAATCATCATACCCCCACAAGAGCCACTCCATACTCACTTGTTTATGGTACTAAAGCCATCCTTCCCATTGAGGTTGAGTTACCTTCACTACACATATATTTCAAGCATGTCCTAGATGATCATGACTATCGAGTAGCCCACTTGAAAGAGCTTGAACTACTTGATGAGAAACACACAGCTGCACTCAACAATCTTCAAGCATATCAAAACTGATTCAAAGGTCACTATAAGTAACATGTTAAGTTTAGAACATTTCAACTTGGTGATTTTGTTCTTAAAGAAAACCAAAAGAATACCATGGTTGAGAAGAAGCACAAAGGAAAATTCAAACCAAACTGGATAGGGTCTTTCATCATTATTGCATATTATGGATCAAGAGCACACATGCTTGCCACACCAGATGGAGATGAACTTCTTGCATTGATGAATATTATTCATCTCAAGTAGTATTATGCTTGAATGTTAAGGTGTATTGTCTGTACGGACCATTTCAATTATGCCATTTTATCACTATTCTTCTTTATACAAATACCATCCTTATCTTCCATATCCACTTTCCACTTCTGACCTATCAACCTAGTGTGTTATAAAGCCTAGCCCATTTAACCTTCATTTTTTCCATTCATTACACATTTTTAGCATCAAGGTATCTAATTAGTTTCATCAGTTGGTTCAAGAACTTTAGATATAGATCATATATTGGAGTAGTGTGACAAAAGTTTTGATAGTTGCATCCTTCATTTTTTATTCCTTTCTTACCACCAGTCTTGTTACTAATTATAAATTCCTTTGGGAAAATTAGTAATATTGATCTATGCCATTATGTCCTAGTTATAACTAGTTATGGGAAAACTAGGGGCAATATTAAGCCTTGACATACCAACTTGCCACTTTCTATGTTAGACTATCACTTTTTACCAACTGTGTTTGTTTTACTTGAATTGACTGCTACACTAGTTGAATTCCTACTATGTAAGGGTGGAACTACAGTGACTTGAGGTCCTACTCTAGGAGTATGTAGGTAGTGCTTGAGAATTTTTGAGGTTAGCTCAGTCAACCTAAGTAATGCTCTTGCCATTTTACAAGTAACCTAAGCCACACTTTTACCATTTTACAAGCAACCTAAGCCACACTCTCACCATTTTATGAGTAACCTAAGCTATGCTCTCACCATTTTGAGAACAACCTCAGCCATGCTCTCACTATTTTGTGAGTGACCCAAGCCATGCTCTCACCATTTTACAAGTAACCTAAGCCATGCTTTCATCATTTTGTGAGCAACCTAAGCCATTCTCTGATCATTTTATGAGTAACCTAAGCAACACTCTTACCATTTTGTAAGCTGGAACCATTTTAGTGTCTCGTCATTCTTGATCGAGTGGAGATACTTCAAAAAAATTCCAAAAACACTTGAAAAATCATTAGAAAAGAATAAAAACATTCACCACTTCTTTTCCTTAAAGATTCTGGGAACCCTTACTAAGTTACAAGCAAAACACTTGTCATTTAGTTTTCCCATCTTTTTTGGCTTTTTTTCTCACATACTTACCATTTTGTAAAACCATTCCTATTCTTCTATCACATCCATTTTGCTTGTTTTCCTTATTTATCACATTCTTCCCATTCCTTGGGAGAACTACATTTGGCCTGAAGTTTTTATTGGATATTACATCCATGGAACTATGTAGGCAACATCCACTTGCCTAGTGCATATGGACACAACTCAACCAACCCCTTCTTTTTCTTATATTCCTCTAGTTTATTCATTTGTTAAGTTGTCACCTATTTTATAGGGGAAATTTTTTTAGGGTTTCTATTATGTTGTTTGTTTAATTTATTCTACTTATTTTTGTTTATTTATCTATCTGTTTGTTTGATTTTAGTACTGTTGCCTTGATTCAGTTTATGTGTGTTCATTAGGTGATTCATTGCCCACATTTATACTCAAATCTATCCATATTCATATGTTTACATTTTCATCATGGTTTCTATCATTGGTGCATTATTTTCTATTGAGTATTAGATTATGGGAGTCAGTCCTTATGCATATTTTAGCTAGGTCCTCATGATGTTATATCATGATGCCTACTGACACATGCTAAAAAAACCTCAGCTTCAACAAGTCTATTCAGTAATGATGGAATCTCTTCAACACTGACATCTCGATTCAATCCCAATCATATCCAAAATAGAGTAATTAACCATGAAAAAATTTCAACCTTTATTAGTTTAGACACGCATCTCCCTACTAGTAGGTTGATCCAATTCATCATTACCCTTTATGTTAAGTTATCACTATCCTCGACCAAGTTTATCATGTTTCCCATAATTGGGGTCTAATGATTATAATCACCTATGGGAAAATCATTGCACACTATCCCACCTATATTTATCAATGATTATAACTGTCTTTAGGCAAATCATTGTGTTGTCACCTCTTTACTTTTTCTACCCATACAGGGGTAAATTGTTATCTTGTTTGTTTATCCTAACTGGGGCAGCTCCATCTTCCCAATGATTATAACTGCCTTTGGAAAAATCATTGTGTTATCATACCATGTTGCCACTATTAGGGTATAATGATTATAACTACTTATGGGAAAATCATTGCACACCGTCCCACCTGAATTTCTCAATGATTATAACCACCTTTTGGAAAATCATTATGTTGTGACCACTTTAATTTTTCTACCCATATAGGGGCACATTGTTATCCTATTTTTCTATCTTAACTAGGGCAGCTCCATCTTCCCAATGATTATAACCACCTTTAGGCAAATCATTGTGTTATCATACCATGTTGCCACTCTCAGGATACAATGTTTATAACCACCTTTGGGAAAACCTTTATACACCATCCCACTTGCATTCTCAATGATTTTGACTACTTTTTCAATATCATTATGTTTTCACCCCATCATATTTCCTTTCTTTGGTCCCCTAATTTTGCTTCTTTCTTTTCGAAGGACCGTTTACTGACTTACTTGTGCCAACTGTTCCCTTAAGGGGGCATCATACAGTTAGTATATCATCATTACAATTGTAGGAAAATAGGACCTTTTCATTCTTCTATAATATGTTACTGTGCTTATAGCTTGCAATTTCTTCCCAAACAGGGGCAAATTGTAGACACCTAAAAATGGCCACCAATAACCTCCAACCAGGCTTTTGACCAATTTCCACCTAAAGTGCACAATTTGGCCTAAAAACACTAAACATGCTAAATGATGTGGAAATGATATATTCAAGTGCTATTTTTATCTAGGGTATCCCTAAATGGGGCAATGCAATTTATGGGCCAACTAACTTTGATCAGATTATTTTGAGTCAAAATGCTAATTTTGAACCTAGGTGCTCTGGATTGCTCTTTCCTATAAAATTTTATGCACAAGACACATGACTTTGTTATTTTATATTGGTAACATCCTAAATGGGATAATGGATCCAATGCATTTGACATCACCTTCCAATTCTAATCCAGTCAAATTTTGGACCAATAATAAGGCATTCTAATCAATTTGAGTAATTTATTCACAAAGTGCTTAATCATGCACAAGAGCTAATTAATCCAAATCAAGGCATAATTAATTATTCCATGGAAACTTGTTCAAAACTTATTTTTTTAAATGAATATTGAATATCTACATCATCAAGTGATCTTATTTCCTGGGAAGACATCTCTAGGCCACAAATGCCATAAATATCAGGATTCATGCCCTCCATGCCTCATCAATGCCTTCCATGATGCCCTCCATGCCTCTTAATTTACCATTATTCCAATGACATGATGAGGATAACTACAAACTTAATTTTAAAAATTGAATTAATCATCAACCACACATCTAAATCTCAAGATGGATTGTTCAGGTTGATTCTAAACATTTGCAAAAATCTATAAATAGGAGGTCTTACCACATCATTTCTAAGCTATTTGGTGCAAAGTTATTATTCTCAAATATCTTCAAAAATATTGATAATTCAAAGTTATAATGCATAAATTATTCCAAAAGACATTATAATTAGTGTTACCAAGCCAAATTGATTCCAAGCCAAGCCAAGCCACAAGCCAAAGGTGCCAAGGATGGAGGTATCCAAGCTTCCATTGCCAAGGACTTCATGAGCACAAAACTGAGAAAGCCAATACTATAAAGGCATTTGGAGAATCTAAGGAAGGTGAAGGAATTCTTGTGTTTTATTCTTTACTTTTTAGTTATGTTTGTCATTTTTTTTGTTAACTAAGCTCTCCCTAGTGTCTAGGCATAAAGATGTTATGCTATTAGTGTGTTTCTTTCAATTTATTTTCATTTTATAACTAACACCATACCAACCATCCTCTCTTAAGCTAAATTCCTAGATCATATTTTTTAGTGAAGGCCATCTTGAACTGATCCTCTTCATTCACTAGTATTTGATTGTAACCTTAATAGCTATCAAGAAGTGAGAAGTGTTGAGAACCTGAAACAACTTACAAAATTTATTCCATAGAAGGTAGTGGATAATGATCCTTAAGAGACACTCTATTATGGTCTCAAAAATACACACAAGGTCTGATCTCTCCATTATTATTTTAGATAGGTGTAAGATTAGCCACCCAAGTTGAGTGTTTGATAGGAAAGATAATCCTAGACTCAATCAAATTCGTTAGCTCTTTCTTCATGAGTTCCTCTATCTTGGGATTCATAGGCCTTTGTTTTTTCTTGACTAGTTTAGCTCTAGGTTATAAGTCAATTGTGTGATGAGATAGACTTGGATCAAGCCCTTTCTAATCTTTATATTCCTAAGAAAATATGTCATGGAACTCTTTGCATAATTCAATAAAGGCCTGCCTCTTAGACAAAGAACATATCTTACCAATTTTTAGGAGCTTGTCCTTGTAAATAATGACTCTCTCATAGTTTTCTTCTTTTTTTGACATTTTCATCTTAATTTAAAACACTCTCCAAAGTAATCAACCCCTTAGGTATCTTGTTTGTCTTTATCTAAATAACTTATCCTTCATATTGATCATGTAGTCTCTTTTAGTTCCTTGAGGAGAATCCTACCTCATTTTGTAAGAAGTGTGCAATGTGTTCATCACTTTCAAACACTTGTCATGACAATTCATTATCTAGAATAAAAGTCATCATAATTACCTTGATATGTGACTAATATTTATCCTTTCTTACATCAACAACTACATTAAATTATGCTCCTATGGTATCCAATCTATCATCGTGTTTATTTGAATCCCTTGGTATAGGTTGTATGTTAAAGGCATAAAAGTATTCAAGTAGGTCCCATACCCTATGCTAGTAGGATTTAAAGAAGGGATTCTTGGCTGTAGCTTGATTTATTACTTGGTGGATGACCAAATCACTATCCCCATAAACTTTCAAATTCTTGATCCCTCTCTTCTTTACCCCTTGGAGGTCGTGAACTAGGCCTTTATATTATACCACATATACGTGCAGCTAAAGTGGAATCTATATGAGGAATATTATTGATTATTTTATGGAGAGACTAACATAACACCAGCCCATAAAGCTAATTTTCTTCTTGATCCATCAAAAAACATTTCTCGAATCCCTTCAAGTTCATGATCTTCATTAGTGAGTGAAGGGATTGAAACATCCTTTTCACACATCCAATAAACTCACAAATCAGTCTCTTCTGTGAATGTATATAGATCAAGTACATGTGTTTTAGTGTTTTAATTATCAAGTAAAATATTAGAAATACCTTTAATGGGGGAGGATGATTCGCCATCCATGACACCTTCTTCTTCTTTACTAATTAAACAATTCTGATTTGAACTTGTCTCCATATATGGCTTAATATGAAACCTTGCTAAGGGATGAGTCCTTATAGTCACCTTGGTTATATATCTTGTTTTAAAATCTATAAAAGACCAATCAGTAGAAAGGCACCCTCCTATCTTAGATGTGAATTCCCTTGATAAGCAGATAGCAAAATGAGCTAGAGGGTCTACCACCACAACATCTTGTAAAATGGGGAAACTTGGGCAATCATGTAGAAATACTTTTAGACCTCTGACCAATCCCACTATCTTGGTTGGAGTTAAATTAAGTTGTAACACACCTTTACTAGGTAGTTCATACTTCAATCCCAATTTATCAGCCACCTCCTTAGGCAGGATAATGGTACTAGCTTCACTATCTACAATACAATTGTGAACCAATTTGTCTCCCACAATGAGTGTGAGGTAAAAGGGTGGAGACTTTTCAGATTTGGTAGAGGGCTCAAAGACATGATTTGGAGAATTTTTAAGGGCCACACTATTATGTTTTGAAGTTTGAGGGGCTACATGAATGCTCGTGAGCTATTCTTGTAAGAGCTCCTTTTGACCAGGCATATGCAAGACTTCACAAAGAGAAATGCTTGTTTTGGTGTTCTTAAAAGAATTAAAAATGTTTAGAGGGGATGTATTCACCTTTTATTTCAATTTTAAAGGTAGTGAGGGAGTTTTAACCTACTACATTGTAGGCTTGATAACCCTACTTGCATTCTAACTTTATTGAGGAGCATGACTGGAATTAGGTATTGCACTAGGATTCACACTTTGTGGCCTTGTAGAGGCAACACTTAGAGTCACATGTACTCCTAGAACATCTCCCAAATATCTCTTCTTAGATTTTGTGTTGGCTGTAATTGATGTGTTTTTATTCAACACATAATTATCCTTCACTTGAAAGTTCATCATACCTACACTTTGGCTGCTACCTTCTCCATGAGTATCTTTTTGCTTGAGATTCACCTCTTTTGATGTCACATAAGGATTAGATTATTCTTTTTCCACCAAAGCGTGGCCATTTTCTCGACCATCATGCATAAACTGACCTTGATGTTATCCCCATTGGTCCAAATGATCCTCCCCTTGGATCAGATTAGCATGTACTAGAGCAATAGACTTTATAGAAGGAGTGGAATTAGGATTATAGGAATTTGGCTACCTGTTGAAACCTTTTTCTCTTCCTTAGTATTTGTATTAGGTTGGAGCTCTATAGCCTTATTGAGGATAGTATTGAGGGTTAGGTGGAATAGTTGCTTAGAATTGAGCTTTCTTGAGTTGAGCTCATAATGATCGGATCTCCTCATCTTTGTCCATAACATTATCCACCTTCTTGGGAAAGGATCTCATCTTGACGTTGGCATTAGGAACTTGTCCTACGTTTGGAGCTTCAATTGAACTATGAGATAAAAAAGGTATGGAAACTCTTGGAGGTAGCTTTTTAGCCTATATTAAGCTATTTTTAGCTTCAATATCTATCTCATATGCATATGGCAGAGTGAATCCTCCCATTGAATGTAACATCACCACCACATCAGTACCAATACCCTTGAGATAAGTTGGTAACATAAATCTTAGAGGAGGTCTCATGATAGGTGAAATCTTTCATTAATCTCCCATGGATTCTTTAGGACCTCTATTTATTACATTCAACTAATGGATTAGTGAATTATGGTCACTTTTATTCTCAAATATTGTTACCAAAAATTACCCAAAGCCATACCAACTTATAATGCAACCACCTTCCAAAGTCCTACACCAGTCAAGTGCCTTACCTATTAGAGACATGACAATTAATCTAATGGATATGTTAGCTTGGGTGACATTATGGAAGTTAAAAAAATTTGATATGTCCCTAATATGCTTAGATGGGGTAATAGGACCCTCTCCATTAGAACTAGGGAGACTTTTGGTAGCATTGGGAGGAATAGGTTCATATGCAAGAAGGTCAATTGGATTTTTGATTTTAAAGGATGGTAAAGGTTGTTGTCTATCCATTTATATTAGTTCCTCTTGATCTCCTATCTCTTTAACTTCTTATTCTTCAAAACCTCCTTGTCCAAGATCTCTAAGCAT
Organism: Torreya grandis; assembly: GCA_037957365.1. Classification (NCBI taxonomy): domain Eukaryota; kingdom Viridiplantae; phylum Streptophyta; class Pinopsida; order Cupressales; family Taxaceae; genus Torreya; species Torreya grandis. The sequence goes on from JARHVA010000027.1 coordinate 3,121,670, forward strand.
TAGGAATGGTTCAGGCTATTGTTCTTCAAGACGAGCTTCAACTAAACGGGCTTGGTTGAAAATCCTAGATGACCTAGTGAGGAACATAAAGTATAATGTGAGAAACTTGATCTAGAACAAGAGATTCTCACCTTTTGGAGTCACCAAATGCTAGATTAAGAATAGTTATACAACCTTAGGCTTGTCAAGACCAACATTCACCTTGAAATGTAAATAATTAGGACCAACGGTCCCACCGGGCATGCCAAAATTTTTGTCTCTAAATCTTGTACCCTAGAAGAGAGTGTTTAATACTCTTCCAAATTTGGGAAATATTGGAGCATTTCTAGGCATGTGGGTATGCTTATAGAGGAAATAAACCTCTAGATTTAAAGGGCTAGCTCCATGAATGTATCTCTATAAAATAACTTCTATTTAAACTAGTTTTATTGAAAAGAAAAGAGTTATAGATTATAGAAAAGGAAAACCTACTCTAAGAGTGGTGATACACCAAGATTATCTTCCACGTGAATATCATATTCTAGTGCACAATATAGAAAAATGCACAGATCATTCCCAAGCTCTAAGGATTTCTAACACAAGTATTTCAGTATAGAGGCGAGATGCATGAAATGACACAAGGAAAATGAAGTGAAAACACATTCCAAGAATAGTTATACACTTGCAATAATTCAACACACTTGAACACACTCTATATGACCTGTTAGACTAAGAACTCTTGCTCAGGCATGAAGGATAGAGGATAGAAGGATGAAAAATCATCACTTACTATCACTATACATCTCTTACACACTCGAAAAATTATCCAAAAACTTGAAAGAAATAGACTTATACTAATGCTTAAAGGAAAAATGTAACATCAATCTAACAGGGCTTCACCATACACTATGTGGTTATTTTTACACTAGCATGAGGGTTGTATTTATAGTAGGAAGGAAGTGAGAGGAGGCCTTTGGTGCCAAAAAGAGGAATCAATCTATTAGGGTTATCCATCTTCAACTATAACCATCTTTGTAAGTGATGCTTATTTTTGCCATTCGATTGATCCATATCACCTTAAGTGGTTACACAGCTAGCTTTTTCTCTCAAAGATGCTTTCTTGATGATTGCACTAGCAGAAACAAGATATTTTCAAGCTGATTAATGACATTAATCAATTATGTAAATTATAGTCCACTTGTTGTATATTTGTCTTGATGCTAACAACTTCTCATTGACTTGCTGAGGTGTGCAACAACATAGGGAAGAGTCACTTTCATTGTGTTGGCCTTGGAGAAGCATTGCTTGGAGTCTACTTGTATAAGTGATTGTTCCTTTTATTGGCCACTAAAAAATGACTTGGATCATGACCTGATCAATGGTGAAATGAACCCTTTGATCTACTTTGGTGGATAAAGAATGCGAGCCCTTATATCTTTGAGCATTTGAACGAGGACCATCGATCTGCTTGGGACCCACTTACTTAAATTCCAATGGATAGATCATCACCTTGAAGTTGACATACATATAACCATCATTCCACTAGGACCATTCTTTGGGTTTTTTTCTCAGACCTTTTCTTCAACATTTTCCCCAAATAATTTTCCCACATACCCTTTTCTCCGAAAGAAATAACCTTTTGGGCCCCTTCATAAACTTGCAAGTAGATTGTTCCTTTGATAGACGTACTCTTCAAGACTTTGAAAAGTGCCCTTTAGAAGGATAAAACATGCCCTTTGAAAGAGAAAAAGACCCTTTGGGATTTTTTAAAGTGTCCTTCAGAATTTACATGGACACTTTTACCAAGAATAACCCTTCCAAATTTTCATTTTGCCTTTTTGAAAGCCAAAATATGCTCTCTAACATTGTTGAAATGTCCCTTCAGAAATTTTCAAGGGACATTTATTTAAAAAATATTTTAATGTACCCTTTGAAAGACCTAAAATGTACCCTTTTAAAGACAAAAAGACCCTTTGCTTGAAAAGTGTCCCTTTAAAAGACCCTTCGACAAAATTGAAAATATCCCTTCAGAAATATTATAAAGGACACCTTCATGAGAAAAAGACCCTTTGAAAGGATTGTTTCAAAGAAAATGTTTGAAAGATTTTTTTCATAAAACTCATAATGTGGCCTTCAAAAAACTTGAAAAGGACCAATTCCTTGAAAGAACAAACCCTTCGAAAAAGTTGCAAAGGACACTTTTCCTTCAAAAATATTGAAGATGTCTTTGTGAAAGCTTGAAATATACCCTTTGGACTTTTTACAAAGGACACTTCCATGAGAAAAGACCCTTTAGAATTTTATAAGTGACCCTTCATAAATATTGAAATGGACCAATTCCTTTAAATTTTTTGTTTTGGATAAAAAGTCCAAAAAAATTCCTTTGAGACTTGGATAAAAATCCTGAAGTAAAACCTTATTGAAAGAAATAATAATTGAGAAAAAAAGATCAAAATGACACTTTCAAAATATCAAATGAAGGCTTTCAAAAGAAATAACACTTGGTCTTTTTTCTATGGGGATAAATAAATAATGATGATGCACTTAGCCAAAATGAAAGATGCAGAACTTGGGTGTGAAAATTGGCTAACAAGTACATCTACAAGTTGCTTGTACTTTAAGAAGACATCATTTTTGTACTGATAAGATCTATTGACTTGGTTGATGAAAATTTGAAAGTCTCCAAAGATGCTAATTATTTTGATTCCTAAAGCTAGGGAAATTGAAGACCTATGACTAAGGCTTCATATTCAACTACATTATTGGTGCAATCAAAGTCAAGTTTAAAAGAAAGGGGAAGAGGTTATCCATTAAAGGGAATAAGGATTACTCCAGCTCCCCCACCATTTTGGCATTTAGAGTCATCAAAAAACATGGTCATTTCATAGGTGGGTTCCTCAAGAGAAAGAGTTGATATAGACTCATCTAGGAAGGTAAGAAGAAGAGGTTTTTTGTCAAGTAGAGGGGCTTTGGCTAATTGGTCAGTAATGACCTCCTTGTTCCCAAAATTTGTCACTCATTTTTGGGACAACATATGAACTTTTTTGGTCTTACAGGCCAAAATTATCTTTTCCCTTCTCAAAAAATTATTATGAGTATTCAAATTCTCCATTATTCAAGCTTTTTTAGCTAACGGACTTCGCACGCTGATTTCTATGAACTCCACAGGCTTGTTTCTACGAACTCTGTAGGCTGATTTCTACAGACTCTATAAGCTTGTTTCTACAGACTCCACAAGCTGATTTATATGGACTCTATAGGCTTATTTATATATACTCTATAGGAAAGAAGCAAGTTTCAAACACTTAGGCATTTCAAGGCTGGTTCAATGCTGAAGTTCAACCAAAAGGTCCATCGGTAAGCTTCAACAAAGGATTGAACCATTGAACCTTGAACTAAAAGATTTCAAAGTTCAAAGGTTCAATGAGTTCAATAGAAAAGAGAAGATCCAAAAAGTTCAAAGGAACAAAGGATTCAAGGAAAGAGGATGAACTGATTGAACTATTGAACTTTGAACCGAAATGGTTCATAGGTTCAAATGGTTCAAAGAGTTCAACCAGTTCAAGAAGTTCAAATGTTCAAGGAAGCTTTGAGCAAAGGAAGGAAGTGAAAGATTAAAGAGGCAAGTTCGAAGAGATGGTTCAATTGATGAAACAAAGAACTAATTGAACTAAGGAGGCGATTGAACCAAGGAGGCGATTGAACCAGGGAAGCGATTAAACCAAGGAAGCGATAAAACCAAGGAACCAAGGAGGCCACCTGAATCGTTGAAATAGTGAACCTTTGACGTCTCCATGGATGTCAATTTCAAGCTAATGAAATATATGTTGATTTTCAAATGTGGTGTGGAACTTGAAAATGAACTCAGTGACCAGCTGAAGGAGCTGAAAGAGCCAACAAAGAGGGAAAAGACAACCCAAGAGATCAAATTGTAGTAGGAAAGAGGAAAGACCAAAAATATCTATAAGATTTATTTCCAGTAGGTGGAATAGTCCATTGGATAGATATTTGAGCCTACAAACATTGAAGGCGTGGCTTATTTGTCTCCTTTAGAGTAAAGGTGAAGTGGACAATTGCATAGATATCAGGTGATAGACTAGATGACTTAGGCCCAGGAGAAGACATTCGAGATGAATTGACATGCCACAGTTAAAGTAGCCACCCTATTCTAGCATGGCTCTCTTTGACAAAATTGGAAATGCATTCAAGGCATTGAATGCAGTATGGGCCATTCCATGGAATAAAGTGCCAAGCCTTTTTTGGATACTATATATTATATTCTCTTGTGTCATTTTGGGGGAGATATTTTTGTTATCAGAAGTAAAACTCTATCCAAATTGAAAGGCATTTACTGAGACTTTGAGCTCAGATTGTTAATCATATTTTGTTATTTGAATGAGAAAGTAGGTTACTTTCAAACTTTGTGCTGTTATAGCTTGTGTCATTTAGGGGATTGTTCTTATGTCTATTTCTTGAATGTGTTCTTGTCCATTTTAATGAAATAAGTAGAACTAGTGGAAATAATCAGAAAGGTGTCCTAAAGCCAACTGTGGAGAGACTTTGTGCCCCCACAATTGCCTTTAGTGTGTCTATTTTTTGTTCATGTGTAAAGGGACTTGGGATGACTTTGTGCCCTCATTTTCCTTCATATTTCACTCTTCGACAGTCGAGGTGGAGACTTTGTTCTACGTCTCAGTCTGCTGGTTACTATGCCTCCTATTACTTGCTACCTACCTAAAAGAATTTCAGCTGTTTGCTGCAAGACCACTTCTGAAAGAAGAGAAGTGCCTTTAGTGTTTTCACCTGGATTTCTCCTTTTTTTGTGGACATCATCTCTGAAAAAAGAGAGATGGATGGTGTCATCCTACCCTGAGTGTTATTTTTTGCTTATATATAGTATATAGAGCCATATATTTATAGGGAATCTCCCCTTGATGAGAGGAGAGATTTGTCCCCCTTTGATGTGGTAAACTTGCACATTTGGCCAACCAATCTCCCTATGCTATGGTTGAAGAGACTTATTTTTCCCATCAGTTAGCTGGTGACAAAATATTCACCTAACAATTTTTGGTGACTCTATTGGGGACATTACGTGCAGTCTGAAGCCTCAAGTTTTAGATTAAAGTAGTACCTACCCTTATCCATTATAGACTCTAGTGAGTCCATTCTGTGTCTTACCCATTATCATTATTGCCTTACCATCTTCCTCCACCTCCATGCCAACTGGGGAAGCACGCATAGTTTGAAGCCTCAAGTTTCAAATTGAAGCAGTCCCTGTCCTTCTCCATTATTAGGCAAAGCATCCATTTATGCTATTAGTAGAGCTTTGCCTATACATACACCACCCAAATTTTTTATCCCCCTTTTTTCATAATCAAATCATGGTAGTTCAAGGCCCCTGGGATAACTCATTCGGTCCACTAAATCTTACTCCACCTCTACATGAACTTCCACATAGTTCAAGAAAGAATTTCCCCAAATTCTTTGGTGATGGGAGAGTTCATCTTGATGAACACATTGAAACTTTTAGCATAGCCTGTGGTGTGATAGGTGTGGAGTATGAAGACATAGTAGTCAGGCTGTTCATGGAAATGCTACAAGGTGCTACTACATACTGGTTCTACCATCTATAGGCTAGGTCAGTCACTGATTGGAACACACTCAAAGCTAAATTTGAAGCTAGGTTCAAGCTTGTAGAAGATGTGCATGCCTTGCTAGCCCAACTCACACATATGAAGAAGGAACCTCATGAACTTATGAGAGATTTTATTTCAAAGTTTGACAAGCTGAGGAACAAGATTCCTGTAATTGCTCAGCCAACAATTGAGAATCTCAAATGTTTCTTCATCAACTCACAGCTGCCTGAAGTGAGTTTTTTGTTGAGATGGGCTGGCCATATAGACCTTGCTGCTACTCAAGATTTGGTTACTGAGGTAGAAGATGACCTTATCTTAGTAGGAAAGATAAGAAGAGATCCAAATAGAGAAAAATCTTCTTCATCTTTTGAGAATTCATCTATAGGCACCATGGATCAAATGGTGCAAAAGCTAAAAAATGTACTACTGGCCTTGAAAAGACAAATGGCCTAAGGTATGTCTGCTCCTCCTAATCAAGATATGCTAAGGAGGACATTTTAGAACTAGTTATATTAAGGCAATGTTACTAGGAATCAAGGGCAACCAAATCATCTTCCTCCACCATAGAGGAAACTTTCCCTTGAAGCACCTCCAACCAACTCAGCAGTTGGATATTTGGAAATAAAACATGATTTCTCTTTCCAACTTAAGTTTGATCAAGAAGATGATGCTAATCTCTTCACAGAGGGAGAAGAAGAATTAGCTCGTGACTCCAACATTGGTTTCCTAAATTACCAAGATGAACCCAGAAGTAAAGGTGAAGCAGTCGAGGGATCATACGCTAGGTTCACCCAATCCAAGAATTAGTCAGCCTAGTAAGTTGATAAAGGGAAAATAGAGGAGCAACCTCAACTTATAATTTTAATTGCTAAGCATGGAACCACTCTGCCTTTCCAGCCAAAGGACCCGGTGATTGTAGGAAAAGTAAGTACCCTAAACATTTTTGCACCTTCTACTTCAACTTTACAGCTCAGTCCTCCCCCCCTAAAAACTAAAAGGATGAAATCCCATCCTCTATTTCTAGTCCATTTTAGTGATTTGGCATAATCGACCATGTCAAGAAAAACAAAATTCAAATGACTAAATTTAAATTCCTAGAAGCCAACCCTGAGCAGTTGGACAGGTTGGTTGAGTACATGAAGAATCAAACCATCCCTGCAGGACAAGAGGTTAGAAAGGTAACTCATGATTCCCTAAGGAACATGTCCATCCTAAATAACCTTGTCATTACTCCTCTTGCTGCCCTTGGGAAAATAGATCCTTTCTACATTTCCCTGTTGATAAATGATCATAAGCTGAGAAATTGCATCATTAATTTCGGTGCTTTAGACAATGTCATGCCTACCAAAGTGGTAGAATCTCTTGGTCTCACACTGACTAAGACATTTGGGAGATGATTCTCCATGGAGAGAAAACAAGTGCCACTACTGGAACAAATCAAGGATGCTCAATTTGTATTTGTAGCATTCTTGGACAAGAGAATCAAGATGATAGTTCTGGTGGCTGACGTCCCAGTCTCATACGACATTTTGATAGGATGAAATTTTTTTAAGGACATTAGAGGTGAATTGAGCATGGACCTATTAGAAGCAAGGATCCCTATCAAAGGCATCATGAAGTGGCTACTCCCTGAAAAGAAAGCAAAATATGTTGTCACTCAGACATCAGTGCCTGAAGCTCAAATTTTGTTTGAGTCTTTAGGCAGGGGTAATTAATTCCTAACCACAGAGGGTGTTCATGTTTCTATAGATGAAAGTCCTATAGGTGACAATCTAAAAATTGGCTCATGTAAAACAAAAAAAGGATTGGTAAAGTGTAGTATAAGTGCAGAAGAACCCTCCCCTCCAAATGAAGATGAATCTAAGGTGTTTGATGCTGACAATCAAATCATGTGCTTCACTGGATCAAAAGAGTAACAAGTTATGGTAGTGAACCATAATGCTGTGCACTAAGGTCAAGAGGAGGAACTCTTCACCAAGAGAGTAACGAGTTATATTTTTTAGATTAGATACCATGTCTTGCCATGGGGCAAGAAGAAGAAAGAACCAAGAGGAATGCATAGAAAATGTGATTCCTGGTAGAGAGTTCCATTCGCCCGTCACTGATTCTGGGGAGAAAATGGTTTCTTGTTGGTTTATCAAGATGGCACACCATTTTCATTGCCTCATAATGGGCAGCATCTGAATCACTTCAATTCTTGAAGCATTAGATAAGATCATCTGTACATATGTATATTTGTATAGTCTTTAGTTCTAGTTTGTGATTTTCATTTTAATTTTTGGCACCTTTCTTTTTTGGGTAGCATGACTCCGTAACCCAATGGCATACTTGAAGGCACTGGAGATTTTGGTTTCTACTCCCCTCAGCTTTTCCAAGTTTTCAACTGAAGGAGGTTCCCCAATTGGAGCCAACTGTTGTTCCCAAAATTTGTCACTCATTTTTGGGACAACATATGAACTATTTTTTGTTTTTCATTTGTTAGCTTTTGTTTGTTGTTTCTCCAGACTTCTGTATCTGGGTTTTGATCAGATGTATCTCTTATGGGTTCAGGACCATTCAAATCCTGATTTTGCTACTTCTCTGTAGTGTTTTTTAGGCGTTGCCTGTGGGCTTTGTTGTTGTTCTTCTTTTTTTACTCTCTGTTAAAGGGTTTCGGGACCCCTTCAAAACCTGCTTTTACCTCTAATATAAAACATATGAACTATTTTGGTCCTACAGGCCAAAATTATCTTTTCCCTTCTCAAAAAATTGTTCTGAGTATTCAAATTTTCCATTATTCAAGATTTTTAGCTAACAAAATATGTAGGCTAATTTTTACGGACTCCACAGGCTTGTTTCTACAGACTCTGTAGGCTGATTTCTATAGACTCTACAGGCTTGTTTCTACAGACTCTGTAGGCTAATTTATACAGACTCTGTAGGCTTATTTCTATGGACTCTCTAGGAAAGAAGCAAGTTCCAAACACTTAGGCATTTCAAGGCTAGTTCAACACTGAAGTTCAACCAAAAGGTCCATTGGCAAGCTTCAAACAAAGGATTGAACCGTTAAAACTTAAACCAAAAGAGTTCAAAGTTTAAGGGTTTAATGAGTTCAACAGAAAATAAAAGATCCAGAAAGTTTGAAGGAACAAAGGATTAAAAGAAAGAGGATGAACTGATTGAACCATTGAACTTTGAACCAAAATGGTTCATGGGTTCAAATGGTTCAAAGAGTTCAACCAGTTCAAGAAGTTCAAAGGTTCAAGGAAGCTTCAAGTGAAGGAAGGAAGTGGAAGATTCAAGAGACAAGTTTGAAGAGATGGCTCAACTGATGAACCAAAGAACCGATTGAACCAAGGAGCCGATTGAACCAAGGAGGCGATTGAACCAAGGAGGCGATTGAACCAAGGAAGTGATTGAACCAAGGAAGTGATTAAACCAATGAACCAAGGAGGCCACCTGAACCATTGAAATAGTGAACCTTTGATGTCCCAGTGGATGTCAATTTCAAGCTAATGAAATATTTGTTGATTTTCAAATGTGGCATGGAACTTGAAAATGAACTCAGCGACTAACTGAAGGAGCTGAAAGAGCCAGCAAAGAGGAAAAAGATAGCCTGAGAGCTCAAATTATAGCAAGAAAGAGGAAAGACCAAAAATATATGTAGGAGTTATTTCTAGTAGGTGGAATAGTCCACCAGGTAGATATTTGAGCCTACAAACATTGAAGGTGTGCCATGTTTGTCTCCTTTAGAGTAAAGGTGAAGTGGACAGTTGCACAGATATCAGGTGATAGACTAGATGACTCAGGCCCAAGAGAAGACATTCAAGATGAATTGACATGCCACAGTTAAGGTAGCCACCCTGTTCTACCATGGCCCTCTTTGACAAAATTGGAAATGCATTCAAGGCATTGAATGCAGTATGGGCCATTCCATGGAACAAAGTGCCAAACCTTTCTTGGCTACTATATATTATATTCTCTTGTGTCATTTTGGGGGAGATATTTTTGTTATTAGAAGTGAAACTCTGCCCAAATTGAAAGGCATTTATTGAGACTTTGAGCTCAGATTGTTAATCATATTTTGTTATTTGAATGAGAAAGTAGGTTACTTTCAGACTTTGTGCTGTTATAGCTTGTGTCATTTAGGGGATTGTTCTTATGTCTATTTCTTGAATGTGTTCTTGTCCATTTTAATGAAATAAGCAAAACTAGTGGAAATAATTAGAAAGGTGTCCTGAAGCCAACTATGGAGAGACTTTGTGCCCCCACAATTGCCTTTAGTGTGTCTATTTTTTGTTCCTGTGTAAAGGGACTTGGGATGACTTTATGCTCTCATTTTCCTTCATATTTCACTCTTCAGCAGTCAGGGTGGAGACTTTGTGCTACGTCTCAGTCTGTTGGTTATTATGCCCCCTATTACTTGCTACCTACCTGAAAGAATTCTAGCTGTTTGCTGCAAGACCACTTCTGAAAGAAGAGAAGTGCCTTTAGTGTTTTCACCTAGATTTCTCCTTTGTTTGTGGACATCATCTCTAAAAAAAGAGAGATGGATGGTGTTATCCTACCCCTGAGTGTTATTTTCTGCTTATATATAGTATATAACACCATATATTTATAGGGAATCTCCCCTTGATGAGAGGAGAGATTTTTCCCCCTTTGATGTGGTAAACTTGCACATTTGGTCGACCAATCTCCCTATGCTGTGGTTGAAGAGACCTATTTTTCCCATCAGTTAGCTGGTGAAAAAATATTCACCCAACAGACCTATCCTTTAATAAACCTTTTTGGAAGAAACTCAAGATCAAACTCTTCTAAAAACATGAGCCACTTAGCCATACATTGGTTTTGATTTGGCTTAGAGTGCATATACTTGAGAGGGTCAATATTAGTAATGAAAAAGGTTTTGTGATTAAGTAGATAATGATGGAGCTTGGAGGCTATAGAGACTAAGGCAAGGAAAAGTTTTTTGGGATGGGTATGCCAGGTTTCATACTCGATTAGGGTGTGGCTGATGTAATAGACAACTTATTCTTTATTCTATTCATCATGATGCACGAGCATTATGCTAAGGGAATGGTATGTGCCAGAGATTAATAGGTAAAAGTGTTGATCATCTTTAGGATTGAGGATAGGTGGAGATAGAAGGTACTCCTTGTCAATTCAAAGGCTTGTTGGCATTCTTTGGTCCACTTAAAAGAAGCATCTTTCTTTAAGAGGTGGTGGAAGGGTTAGAATTATCTGATAGTTGTGAGATGAGGCATCAAATGGATTGAAGTTTTCCTTATAGGCTAAAAATTTAGGTAAGGTTGGTAGGAGGCAACATCTCCAAAATGGCTCTAACCTTGGCACGGGGTCTATTTCAATTCTATGAAGATAGATGATGAAGCCAAGGAGTTTGCCTGATAGGAATCCAAAGATACACTTCTTGGGATTGAGCCAGACATTGTAATGGATTAGTCAATCTAATATGATGGTGAGAACAACCAGATGGTCCTTGTGATGTTTTGATTTCCCTAGGAGATCATCCACATAATCCTCTACAATCTTATGGATGAGGTCATGAAAGATATAGGTCATGGCCCATTGATAGGTAGCTCTGGCATTATTTAGTCCAAATGGCATAACCCGATAATAGAAAGTCCACCATGGGGTTATAAAATAATTTTTATGTTAATATTTTGGGGCAATCAAGATTTGATTTTATCCTGAGAAACCATCCATGAGAGATAGCATTTTATGGCCAGTCATGAGATCAACAAGTTAGTCAATATTAGGTAGGGGAACGTCATCTTTAGGGTAAGTGAGATTAAGGTCAAGAAAGTTAATGTAGAGGCAAATTTCCCTCATGGGCTTGGTGATAGGAATGATGTTAGAAACCCATTGTGGATAATCAATGGGTTGATTGAAGTTAATCGATAGGAGGCATTGAAGTTATTTGATAATTAGAGTTAGGTGGGGATGCATGCGGTGAATTATTTGCCAAACTAGCTTAACCCTAAGATGAGTGATGATGTTGTGGAGAGCAATATAGGGATCAATTTTGAGCATGTCCTGATAGGTCCAAGCAAATGCTCTTCTATGGTCATGAAGAAAAGAAGGGTAGTCTTGCTGCTCTTTAGGGGTTAAATATTGGCCAATTTTAACAATGTGAGGTTTCTCTTGAGTTCCTAAGTTGACATCAATGGTTGATTCATTTAGCATTGTTTGGTTCTCAAGAGGGAGAGATTTATGAATAGAGGAATCCCCCACATTGAGGTAGGTAAGAATAGAATTGCCATCTTGACATTGGGTGGTGTTGACGGTGGGAGAATTGCATTTGATCATTTTTGGGTGAATGAGATGAATGGTTTTAGTTTAGCTGACCTTGTGATAGGTCAGAGGGCCTAAAATAATAGTGTTGATAAAAAAATGTTAGATAGGATGATGTTAGAATCCTCAGATTGGGAAGATGGGGTTGGTGAAGGTGGATTTTCTTTGGTAGTGGTAGCAATGGTTTTGGTGATGTGGGCTCTTTTGGTGGTTTAAACCTAAGACCAAAGAACTCATGAGGTTTATAGGTTTTAATAATAAGAAAATCATGAAGTCCTTGCTCATAGAGGCCAAGGAAAAATCTATTCCATGTGCATCGATAAAGGTAGGTTTTGGCAAAGTCTAGGTTGCTTAGGTAATAAAAGTTAGAAGTAAAGGGTTGGATACATGGAGTGGTGGTGGGAGCTAAAAGTGGCCGATCGATTCCCCCATAGATGAAATTTATTCAATTATTAGGAATCCCAAAGGGGACAATGGTGCCGGTGTTGGGGTCATAGGAGGGGTGATTTTGAATATTCCCATATTCATACAGATTAGGGAAGGCATCTAAAGCAAGAAAGTGATATTCCCCCAGTGAGAGCCATTAAGATGTTGATTACACGGGGTCTTCCACTATAATTTGTGATAAAAGAATAGATGAGCTAGTGGATGATTCATCATTATAGTGGGGGAAATGTTACCGATGGTGGGTGATGAGGTGGTTTGATTAGAAGCTGGTTGTGAGGTGGATGATGGAGGAATAAGAATGTCATTGGGTTGATATGTCATATTGAAGGAGGTGAAGGGACTAGGATCATCATTGATTGTAATGACTTGTCCCTCATGCTCAAATTTGATGTATTGATGTAAGGTGGAAGGGATGAAACTCATTTCAAAGATCCAAGGGCATTCAAGTAACACATTATATTGAAACTTGCCTTCAACCATGTAACATAGTTTGGGAATGGTTCAGGGTCCCAAATAGATGTGGAGCACCATGATCCCTAAGGTAGTTGCCATGGTATCATTGAAAGAGTGAAAAACCATTATACTCTTTGACATGATGTTTATGGGGATTTGAAGTTGATCATATGCATGGGAGGAGATGATGTTGATGCTAGATCCTCCATCAATCATTACCCTTTTGACATGGATTTGATTGATGTATGTTGTGATGAAGAGAGGGGGATTAGGATCTTAAATATAAAAAGGTGAGATTTTTGAATCCTAAAAGGTGATAAGGGCAGCTTGGTAGAGGGATCCAACAAAGGATGCAATAGGTTGTGGATTATTTGGTTGAACCTCTATAGAATACAGAGCCTCCATTAGTGCTTGGTGATATTGAGGTGAGGTGCTGATTAGATCGTAAAGATTCATTTTCATTAGTGTCTAGTGAATTTGTTTCAACATGATTCATTGGATAAATGGAGTAGGGTTAGGAGGTGGAGTTACCAAAATGGATACTTTGGGTTTTGAGGGTTTAAAGGGTAGATATAAAGATGCTTGGGTTTGGTTGGCAAGTTGAGAGGCTGAAGGGTAAGTCCATGGGATGGTTACATTGGTTTTCTCCTTATCCTTTTATTGGGATTGGGAATGGGTAACCATATGAATGGTATGGATAAGAGGACTTGATATTTTATTTGGTTCCTCCTCATTTCTCTTAGGTGAGGGTGAGGGAGTGGGCATTTGTTGGATGGGTTGGTTATGTAAGGAGTGGATGATGGGCTCAATGGTGGTTCCTTCAATAGATTATCTTCATCCAAAAGGATACAAATAAGTGTTTGGAGAGATTTTCAATTATCTATATCATGGAAAAGAGTCCTATGGTAAAGTAAAATCAAATAATCATTGAACTAGGTTGGTTTAGGTTGGGTAGGGTCAAAATGTTTAATTAGAGTCAAGCTAATGGAGGAGGTTCACAAAAACCTTTGTAAAATAGTTATGTAGGACTCCAACAAGGTGTTTTCGATAAGGGGTTTTAGATTCTAGGGCTGAGAACTTTATTGGGCATAGGATTCTTCATGGAAGTAGTAGCGGAGGAATGATTTTGGTTGGGGGTTTTGGTTAGGTTTGCTTGGATATGATTGACTTGGGGGTTGGAGACTTGGATGCAAAATTTTTTAATGATGAAGTATTGGTTATAGGTGGGAAGGTAGATGAAGATAGATTGGTTAGAAATGATGAATCACTAGAGGGTTCAGTGGTTATAGGTAGGGAAAAATGAGATGGTTTCTTAGAACAAGAATAAGTAATAGGGATGGTAGATGGATGGGGTCCTAAAATGGAAGGTAGGTTGGAAGGAGGTGGTATGGGTCTATTTTGTGCTGGAGGTTTGGGTAGAAATTCATTATTAAGGGACTTAATTGGATTTATTTTTGGTGGGTTTGATGGAGTTAAGTCCAATCTCAAAGGAGGGTGAGTGTGACTAGGTGTGGGAAGAATCCATAGGGTCTTGATTGGTTTGGTGAAAGAAGCATAAGGTGACTTGGAAATTTTAAGTGGAGGTGTTTGATATGGTTAATTTATGAATTTACAGGAGGTACTTGGTGGTGTGGTAATAATGGGTTTAAGTTTGGGCTCTAATGAATTTGAGGAGTCAGATTTGCCTTGATAACGAAGGCCAATTCTATGCCAAAAGGTGGCTCTATCAAAGTTAGGCTGGGATGTGTAATCTAAACTTTGGACTAACCTAGAGAAGGGATTATAAATTGGTGTAATTCCTTGATCATTGGTCTCAAATCTTAAGTGTTTGGGTGGAGATGAAGAAATGGTTTCAATATTGGTATATTTGGTGGAAGGCTCCAAAGTCGATGATTTGGTGGATGAGATAATGGTCTCTTGGGGAATGGCTTCCAAAGAAGGCATAAAAGGTTCTATAATTAGAGAGGTAGGTATGGTTGCTTAATTTTCTTGGTCATCCAAATAATTAGGTAATTCTACCACTTTGATTGGAGGGGTGGAGGTAGTGGTTGAAGCAATAATTATCTCCTTGGGTGTTTTGACTAAAGGAGGGGTAGATAAAGCTGTAGTCGCATCAAGTGGAGTGAGAGAGGTAGTTGATTCCTCTATTTTGGTGATAGAAGTAATGATATATTCAACAATGGGAATGTTATTGATAACATTTATTATATGTGCCTCATGGGAGTTAGATGATTCAGGTTTACTGTCATGATGTTGGGTGGAAGGAGCGTGATTTGGGAAAGGCTTACATAAAATGTTGAGAGATTTATTAGGAGGTGCATTGGGGTTATCAAACATGAGATCTCCACTATGAATTAGGTTTTGGACAAGACTTTTAAAGGTATTGCATCTATTAATGTCATGTTTAATAGTTTAGTGAAAGGTGCAATGGTTATTTTCATTATACCACCTAGGTACAGGGAAAGAAAAAAAAATTGTTGGGGTGGTTTAATTGATGAAAGTTGGCCTAAACAACTTATCCAAAATAGATGCATATGATTCCCAAATGGGAGTATATTATATTAGAAAGGCTCAATTTTGAGTTTAATTTTATTGATAATAATATTTGGAAGAATTATTTTGATGTGATTGGTTAATAGTTGGAGGTGGGTAGTTTTTAGAACCACCAAATTTGTGGATGTTTTTGCTTTGGTATTAGATTGGTTGGTGGTTTTGGTAGAGGGAGGGTCATTGGGTTTAAAATTAGAATTCTTATTCCACAATTTTAGTTTCCCTTCATCAATGGAATGGTTTTCAAGATTTTGTTCCATGGTGAATGCCTCATCAAATGTTTAGAAAGTTTGAACTTGAAGAGTAGGTGCAATAGGCTTAGCACAACCCCTAGAGAAAATATAAATTAATTCAGGTTAGGGTAAGGTGAAGGAAATTTTACTGGTGAGGCCTCTCCATCTAGCCACAAAATCAACAATTGACTCATCATCAAATTATTTGATAGAATAGAGGTCAGTTATGGAAACCTTTTTAGTTATGTTTATCGAGAAATGTTATAAAAAGATTTGGGCTAGTTGGGAAAAGGAGAAGATGGAATTTGTAGGGAGAGAGATATACGAATCAAGGGTGGGTCTTAATAAAGACATTGGAAAGGTTTAGAGGAGGAGAGCATCATCATATGCAATTAAGTAACAATAATGACACAATGCTCTCAAATGTTGTAAGGTGAAGGAAAGCTGGTTAATGAGGCCTCTTCATCTAGCCACAAAATCAACAATTGACTCATCATCAAATTGTTTGCTAGAATAGAGGCCAGTTATGGAAACCTTTTTAGTTATGTTTACCAAGAAATGTTATAAAAATATTTAGGCTACTCGGGAAAAGGAGAATATGGAATTTTTAGATAGAGATCTATACCAATCAAGGGTGGGTCCTGATAAAGACATTGGGAAGGTTCAGAAGAGGAGAGCATCATCATATGCGATTAAGTAACAAGAATGACACAATGCTCTCAAATTTTGTTGGGGATCCTCCTTGCCTTGGAATTTGAAAAACTTAGGCAATTCCCATTGAGGAAGATAAGAGTAGGTGGGGACAAATGGATGTATAGGTTCCTTGCAAATTTGGTTATAGGATACAAGTTTATGAGATCCAAAAATAGATGATTCCAAGTTAGTCATTTTTTCCATTAGCATCTTAATTAAATTCATCTAAGGTTGGGAAGATGCATAATTGAGGGGTGCATTTTTTTGGGGTTGAGTGGTAACTATGAAAGGATAGGTGGTAAAAGGCATTGAAGAGGCCACATATTGGTAATTAGTAATAAGAGTTTGAGATGGTGCCACATATGAGCTGATTGGCACAAATATCTGGGTCAAAGGTGGTGTGTACCCATATTGGTAGGTTGTAATAGGCACTTATTGGGGGATGGATGTGCGTTGACTCAAAAGTATGGTTGAGGTGGCAGGTGGAGGTTGGGCGGTGACTCTAGTGCTGATAGGTGGAAGTGTTTGTGGTATAAAAAACACTAGATTCTAAAATGGGGTAGAATTTAGCAAATTGATTAAGATAAATGGAATGGATGAAGCAAGGGTAGAAGATAATTCCATGGTAGGTGGGGTAGAGGTAACTAAAGGTAAAGTTGAATCTATATGAGGTGTGGTAAGAGGTGTTTGTTTAGAGGTTGGGATATTGGATTGGGATTGGCTAGTGGTGGTGGATGGAATGTTTGAAGGTTGGGTTGAGGTAGTACCCACCATAAGATGGGATGGCATACCATAAGGAGGATCCATTGGAAGGATTGAAGAAACAAAGGTATGGTTGGGTAAGTTGTTAAGATAATTTTGAAGGGTAGCCATATTGTTGTCAAGAAAGGCAGTGAATTCTGTATCACCTTAAAAAATAATTAGAATCTAGGTAGGAGGGGGAGGAAAATGAGGGGAAATCTAAACATTAGAAGTGTACTCTATAGAGGAAGAAGGGGATGGTGGTGGTTGGTTGATTTGATTTCTTAGTTGTTGTCTAGTAAAGACCATATGAGAAATTGGGGGATATTATGATGAAACTCACACCTCAAACAAAGAGCAACAAAAAAGAATTCAAAGAAATCAATGCATACACTAAAAGTGTGTTTATCCTAGGATTCCTTTTAGATTGCTTTTGGCTTATGCCTTAGAGAGTGTGAAGAGGGATTTTAGCTTGTAAATTGGGTACTTACGAGGTAATCTATGGCTGATTTCAATTTATTTTAGTGCTCAAGAGAGAAAATCTTTATTGAACTTTAGTATGTGGCTTGATATTAGGGCCTGCCCCCTCACTTCATGGTCCCGAAATGATAAAAGTGTCAGGTGCTTGGCCAAAATATACCAAGTTCAAAGTTTATACTCAGCTGGAGAGCTGAGTTGGTTCTCCCCTTGGTGGTGAAATCCAAGTAGTGTAGTTGAGAAGGGGTAAGATTGCCATTAGGTGATGAAATCCTAGTCGGGCCTTATCTCAGGTATATTTAGATGTTTGTTTTATAAAAGTGATTTGATTTTTTTAACATAAGTGCACTATGATTCAATTATGATGTCTTTAATTAAGCTAAGTGAGATAAAATAGATAAGCAATGAATGCATGCAGATGGTTTATTTTAAGCCCCAAAAGGAATTTTTTTGATTTCATTCGATGAACAAACAATAAAGGAAGAAAATGGAACTAGGGTCCCACTAGGCATGCCAAATTATTTTACTTTATTTTCCTCATTTCTTAATTTTGAAAGAAAAAAAAGAAAACTAGTAATAGAGTGTGTGTAAGAATACCTAGTAGAATGCATGCACGTAAATCCAGATGAATGTTGGAAATCATCTTTGGCTAAGAAGGAATAACCTACAAATTATAAGAGACACTAGAAAGGAGGTTGTTAGATGGTTGGTTGAGTGGATTGCCTAGCATGAGCTAGATCCAAGAAGCATAAATCTTTCTAGGAGGTCAATCCACTTTTATGACAATCAAGTCTAAAATGATAAAAAAGGTACATTAATTTAATGATAAGTAAATAAATATATGAAATAAAGGAAATGATAAATTTTTTGTTAAATAAAATGATTAGTTCCAATGTTAAGATGGTCAGGGTTTAGTTTAGAAAATCAAAAGAGGTCCTACGATTAGAGGGACACATAGAAAAGGGGGTTTGATTAGGAATAAATAGATGAAAATGGTTTGATATAAATGTATGCCACAATGAACCATCATTAGTTAGGGAAACCATCAGTGGTTTGGTCTGACTGTTGATGGTTGGGTGACCATCAATGGTTGGGTTTGAATGTTTATGGTTTGGTGACTATTGGTGGTTACCTATGTCAATTTGGGGGATGATTATAATAAAAAGTATAGACTAGAAATTGAGTCAAGTAATGATTTGTTTACAAGGCTGGAAGGTGGGAATATGGTATTGGTAACTTTGATAGGATAGAGAGATTAGAAATAGGATAGATTAAAGCTAATAAGTGTGAGATACTTGAATCTTGGTGAAGGGATCCTAGAGTAATTTGGCCAGAGTCACGGTGCTTTGGGCCTTCGAATGTGATTTAGACAGAGCTTTGGGTCGCTAATGATACTGTTGGATACCTAAAAAGATGCTAGTTACCTACAAAATAACTTGAATGCAAAGTAATTTATTGTGGATCCTTTTTCACTTCTTTCTCCTCTCCTTTTATAAGAAGAAGTTGCTAAATGAAAATGGGGGAAGTTACTAATTTGATGCAGGATAAAGTTGCCAATCCTCATCATCATTAAAATCTTACTTTAAAGGTAGGTTTCCATTCTAGGAGTTGCTAATCTTGCATAAAGTTGACAATGCTTTAAAGTTTAAAGTAGGTTAGGGACCCAACTGTTGATGGTTGGAGCAATCATCGATGGTTAGGTTGACCATTGACAATCGAGGGGTTAGAGGAGAATTGGTGGAAATATGGTGAATTAAGTGATGCATTAGGTTTGGGGGGGGGGGGTATATAGTTGTAAATAAGTCTTAATAGACTATGTGGTCCACTCGACGCAAGGCCAAACGAGGGTCCAAATTAGTGCAACATCAAAAACTCTCATGTGCAGTTTTAGGTGTTTACAAAGCTTTTTGAAAGTGAAAAAAAACCTCTTGACTTAATTAAAACTTATTTTTTCCAACACAGAGAAGTCTATTAGTTATGATTATAATTACCCTTTTTCTTTTTAATGTAATAGTAAATGGAAAACATTATGAAATTAACATTTTTTTAAAAGAAGAAAATCCAAAAAAAATTTAGATGGAGTAGAATAAAAATATTTATAAATATCAAAAGAAAAAAATTAGATATAATTTTTTTTAATTGATTTTGAACATAATTGTTTTAAAAATATAATAATAATAATATTTTATCACAAACTTCATAAATTAACAATTAAGAAAGTGTGTATTAAAATATAAATATTTAAAACTAATCTTGAACATAATTGTTTTAAAAATATAACAATAATATTTTATCACGAACTCTATACATTAACAATTAAAAAAATGTATACTGAAATTTAAACTTGAATAAGAAAGGAGGAAACCTACCCATTTTAACACTCGATTTATCTTGCATTGATAACACTCCTATAACATTGATAAATTAAAACATTGAAAAAAAAGTACACCATTAATCTTTGATATATCCAAAAGATTATTATAAAAAAAGGTATAAAATAGTCTGGCTATGGAATATATAAACAAGATTTATCCCATGCAAAGTACACATAAGATTTGGTAGCCATTGATCATGTGAAAAATATTTATCTATACAAATATTAAGTTGTGGTAGCACGTATGTACTAGATAGAATATGGGGACATATTTAAGGCCACTTTCAACAGATGTGTTAGAAACCAAGAAACCAATGATAGATCATGATGTAGAATTAAAGGTTGTAATATTAAATGGCAATGGTTGAAGGGGGACACATTAAATTTTAGTTAGGATGAATGAATCACTGAGAATATTATCATGGAGAAAGAGAAATATTTGAAGATTATTATGGATAGAAATAATGATAAGTTGGAAGATTATGAACATGATTATTATGAGGAAAATGAAGAGGAGTTAGAGATTTCATTGATGGAGAAGGAATAATAAATTATCAATTTTGGAGATGGAGATATAGGAGTTTTTGAGGTTTATGTTCAAGATAAATAATAAAGAGAAGAGGAAAAAAGTGAGATTGAAGTCTTGCAGTTTCATGTTTAGGATGAACAACAAGGAGAGGAAAAAAGTGATATCATTGTTTTAAAGGAACAAGTCAAATTTCAAGGTCTAACTCCTAAGATAAATATTAGGAATATGATGGTTCTTACCTTCTGGGAAGGATATATGTATAAAGATTACATTAACAAGGGAATGGAAAAAAGTGAGACAAGAGTCATCCATAAGAATAGAGAAGATAATAATATTCAAAATTTGATGACTAACAAGAAATCCAAATCCAAAAAAACTATTGTATGATAGAATGACCAATAATACTAAATTGAAAGAACTTACTAGATCCAAATATAATTACTCGAAATATCACTGAATATATATTGTGATGTCCATAACTTATTATTATATTTCTAAGTACAATACAACTCAAATCACATTATATTCCATTTTTTATTTAATTTTTATGCTTACATTTTATCCCCTTTCTCATACCCTAATCACATCATAAAATGGAACTATGCACAATTTTACGTGTTATGTGAAACTTGGAATATTAACCTTATCTCTATCTTAAATTTTATATTTAATTTTGAATATATTATAATTAAATTTTAAATATTATTAAAATATATAAATAAATAAACAATATTATCTTTTTATTTATGAAAATTATATACATTTCATTATAATTATAAACTAAAATAGATATGTATAATTTTAAATATTAATTACTTTATTAAAATATAATATTTAAATGTCATTATCCTATTTAAATATTATATGAGAAATATTTTCAACATAATAATTGGTTATGAAGATACGTCTTAAAAATAAATATGTTTTTCTTAGGAAGGCACGTATACCTTGAATAGGGTTAGTGTCTTGTCTATTTTACCTTTATAATTAATTTTCAACAATTTTACCATCAATCAAAATATACATAACATGGCAAACTTTAAGATTGAAATGAAAGAAAAGCATATGTCTATTCATGACAATAAATTTATTGAAAGTTATAAATTATTTGGCATTTCTCTCATAAAACTTTCAAATAATTTTCAAGAGACTTTTTAGAAAACTTAAAATTTATACAATTTTAAAATATTAATTTGTTTATGAAAATATAATATTTAAATGTCACTACCCTATTTAAATATTATATAAGAAACACTTTCAACATAATAATTGGTTAGGAAGATACGTCTTAATTTTTAAAGCAAACATGGCTTTCTTAGGAAGGCATGTATACTTTAAATAGGGTTAGTGTCTTGTCTATTTTACTCCTATAATTTATTTTGAACAGTTTCACCATCAATCTAAATATACATAACATGGAAAACTTTAATATTGAAATGAAAGAAATTATATGTTTATTCATAACAATAAATTTATTAAAAGTTATATATATTATTTAGCATTTGTATCATAAGACTTTCAAAATAATATAACATAATACTGAAAGAAAGAAAAGTCTATGTTTAAATGTGACAATAAATTTATCAAAATTTATCCATATTAATTATCATATGTCTTATAAGACTTTCAAATAATTTTCAAGAGACTTTTTAGGAAACCTAAAACATGTATTGTTTGTTATACAATATTAAAAATTATAAACTTTCATAATTTTTGTGTTATATTTATAAATAAAGTTAATTTTGTTTGAACTTTATTAAATATATATAGTGTGTTAATATTTTGAATATTATATATAGATTTTTTACGATTTAAAATATATTATATATATAATTGTAATTATGGATAAGAATTAATTATATGTACTTTTATTAGTAATTTATTATTAAAAAATTATCAATTAAATATTTATTGAATAATTTTTTTTAATACTAAGTTATATTTTAAGAATATTTGTTGTACAAACAAGTTACTCTCCAAAATATTAATCCTAATCTCTTTTTTATCTTTATAAAAATATAAAAAGCCGATGTAAAAATCGATAATTGAATAAAATTATTTTTGTAAAATTAACCTATTTTATGAGAAATTAATCTAAAAAGATAGACCTTTTTACCTAAATAAATCCATGTCTAAATAAATTCATGTCTATTTTTAAAAATTACTTTCAATGATTAAGTCTATGCATTTGAGTAAAAAAAATTAAGACAATTTTATAGATTTTCAAAGTTTTGTTTTGGGAGCTTTACTTTTTACACTTCTTTAATTTTTGAAAATTTGTATGGAAGCTACTTAGAAGGAGTCTATCTTGATTAGTATATTTTGGTGTTTCTAATGGTAATTGTGACCTCACCATTGCATACAAAGTGTATGCAAAAGTTGGTTTAAACTTTTTTTTCACCATTGCATACAAAGTGTATGAAAAAGTTGGTTTAAACTTTTGTTTCATCAAAATAGACACTAGTACTCGTTTGATAGATGTATGAATCTAGCCATTAATGGTTCTTTCTTTCCCTTTCTTTATATAATTTTTGTATAATTTATTTTTAAATATTTTTGGAAAAAAATAATAAATAATATTTATAGTCATTTTATTATTAAAAAAAAGAATAAATAAAAAAAGTTAAAGTTGAACATTATTAAAGGCAACAATTTTTGTTCTTGTAAGTTTTGTTTTTGTGCTCATCACATAGGGGAGCTACTCATGACCTTTTTTTAGCCAATATTATGTACCTATAAGGATATTATTAAGATATAAATATATGGGTAGAGATGTTGATATGTGGAATACATTCTCTTAGTCATATGGGTAATTTATAGTATTTATTATACTAAGTAATGAATGGGCATATATTGGGATTAGGGATATACCTATTGATATGGGAAAATTATAATATTTATTATATTAGACAATGAATGGGCCTACATTGAGATTAGTGATGTATCCATTTATTATTGTAACAAGGACTATATCACGAGGAACATATCATTATTATTAAAAGCAAGATAAATATTGTAATTAGATTGTATGCTCTAGTAAGGAGGTTTTCCCCTCAAAGAGGCTTATGATAATGGAGTGATTCCTTCCCCATAAGGAATATTATATGGTGTTTATCTATCTTAAGATATTTCTAGGTATAATTCATATTTGAGAATCTTAGCTCACAGAATATATTTTGTGTATTGATCTAAATTTATTTCTATACATGTACATTATTATAAGTGGGGTTATTAACATATAGTATCAAAGGGCCATGATTTGGACAAAGTGGGAGAATTTTTTTTTTCATAGACTATTTTTTAAAGAAGTTAAATAACTTGCTAAAAGATTTCCACCTCAAAAAGGTGTCTGATTTAAATAGTTCTTCCATGTTTAGAAAGAGGACTTTGAGATATTTCCAAAAAGTGGTCACACTAAGGATTTAAAAAAATATCAAGGGAGATATGGCGATATGAAGTTGACCTTATGAACTTGATTTTTGACAAAATCATTATACGTGACATGTGAAAAAAATTATATATTTTATTCTAAGTGAGAAAATTAGATGTTGTTTTGTATAGTTGATAATAAAAAATCAGATCCATTTTCCTACATGACTTGACTTTCAAATATGTGGGAGAAAGGTTTTGAAGAAAAAAAAAAGGAAAATCCTACTTTTAAATAATTATTGATCATGGGGATTCAAATGCTTTTTTTTGTGCAGATAATGGTAATGATGACAGAGAATGGTTGTTCTTAATGTAAGAGCATGACATATCCATGGTAAGGATATTTACTAGAAAATTAGAATTTATTAAATTCCCTTGCTATTGCTAAATAACACATACAAATATAAGTCCAACACTCAACTACTTTCTTAATTCAAATAATATATTACAAATATTATGGTTTGAGATAATGACCATAAACAACGCTCTTACTTAAATGAAATTGTTGATATATAACAAACACTTACAATTATTCAACACTCACATAAATTATTTTGTAACTCTTCTAACAACACACATATCAAATCTTATTTTCACACTTACAAAATATTTCCAAAACTACAAAATCATCACACACTCCTCAATGGGAGATCCTTCACACCATGCTTACAATACTCTACACACTAACTCGGCTACTGCAACTCTAAATTTGCAATGAAAATCAAGTGCAATTCTTGAATGGAATTACCAACACCAGTTAGGGAGGATATCTCACCAATGAAACCAAACATCAATACTCCATGGAGTTAATCTAAATGAGGAAGATTTGAACATAAGTCCAATATCTAAAAATCGAGGGGGGGGGGTTTAATTATTTCAAAGATGAAATACAAGAAGGGAGAGATCATGCTAATATAGCATTTACAATGGAGAAGAAGAGAGAGATGAAAATGCCCCATGTTATAATGGTTGCACTATTTGCCAATAGTGAAAATTATCTTTCACATGTGCAAGGTCCACTTAAAAGGCATCTTCATGATGAAATTTGACCCTTGCATGTGACCTCAATCAGGAATAGTAGACCATTTTTCCCACTATCCCATATGCATACTCATGAGTCAAAATATTCCATAACTTTTAACTCTTCCCACATGTGCCAAAGATATTCTACATGTACCAAAGATCTTCCACATGTGTAAATCATATTCAATATTTCCTTTTTTACTTTCTCCATGTGCCCTCAAATTCTACACCCTAACTTGCATGTGACTCCCAATTAGGAATAGGAAACCATATCCCCCACTTTCCCATGTGCACACTCATAAGTCCAAATATTCCCCATATTTTGACTTCAATCAAGGGTGTTCCACATCACATGCTTGAGAGGAATGGTGAGATCCTAAATCAATTTATCCCCTACATGCTTTCAACATTCCTTTCATGTGGTTAAATAGAGAAATGTGCCTCGTTTCTCTCTCCTTAATTTTAAACAATTGAAGACTCTTATGTGGGTCATGCCACATCACAAAAAGACACCTCATCACTATGCCACCTCATTACTATGGCACAACAAAAATCCAAATCACTCATGAATAGTGATCCCACCCTATTATTCTTTTATATCACCTAAATTAGACTAAAAGAATAAAATAGGCTAACACTCTTTTATAAGTGTCTCATTTAGGATAAGGGGACATTACATTATTACATTCCCAAAATTTCTTGCCTACAAGCAATTGCAAATTTATATGCTGAAGAATCTGTTCTCCCTCCCAAGTATCATCTTCTAAGGGAAAGTCCCTCCATTTGATCAGGTATTTTTTGAGCAGTTAGCTCCTCAACATCTTCTCTCTGACATCTAATATAGCATCTGTAACCAATACCAACCTACCATCTTCATCCAATGGTGGTAGCTCATGAGATGTCATGACATGTTTCCCAAGTGCCTTTTTGAGACAATAAATATGAAATACATTATAAATCTTGCTACTCTCAGGTAACTTCAATTCATATGCCACCTCACCAACTCTATGAATAATCATGTAAGGGACATAAAAATAAGGCTTCATCTTTTTTGCACCACTCTTATTCAATGTAGATTATCTATACATCTACAGGCACAAAAAAATGTCTCTAATTTCAAAACTCTTATAAATCCAATCCTTTACCTTATGAGCCTTGTTTTCATCAAATGCTAAGTCTAAAAAAGACATAACATCATATGCATACAATGATTATAAAGGATCCATGCTCATCGACATGTGATAGGAAGTATTGTATCAATGCTCACCCACATATAACCACCTAATCCACCTCATATATTGTCTCATAACATATTGATACAGGAAACCTTCCACCCATTTATCAATAATCTCTATTTGACCATCAGTTTGGGGGTGGTAATTAGTGTTTTTGGTCAACTCCATGCCAACTAGTTTGAATAGCTCCTACCAAAATACATTGAGGCACCCACTATCATGATTACTAATATTGTTCTTTGACAATCCATGGAATTTGAACACCTCTCTAAAAAATAAATCTGCAACCTGAGGTGCCTTGTACATAAAAGTTATAGTAAATAAGTGCATAGATTTTGTCAACCAGCCAACTTATACAAAGATGCAATCTTTGCCCTATACTCTAGGAAGACCTACAATGAAATCCATGGATATACTTTCCCATAGCTAAAATATTTCTCCATCATCCAACCAAGATGTAGGAACTCCAACTTGAATCAGTATGTAGTTATCCAAGGTAAATAATAGTAGATCACAACTTGATTTGATCAAAATAAGCATTATATAAGTATGATGTTAGCTACAAAAATGAGGTTGCCACAAATGAACATGAGAGTTTAAAATTGAACTGACCAACATTAACTTGGAAATGGATAGAAAAGACTCTAAAATAACTTCCCACTAAAAATTCTTCCATTCCTCAACTGAAATATTTTTCCAACCTTCATGGATGTGTACAAACAAAAGTATGAGGTAGCCGGTCTGCAGCAAAACAATAGAGTCAAAACTAAAATTTTGAACTATCCTTGGCCAAGGAACATTTCCCTAGTCACTACAACCATCTAATATACTTTTTTGGTGACTTATATCATGAATTTGAAGAAATAAAATAAATCCATGATTTTGCTATACTACTCTGATTTTCATATTGGCTTCATCTAAAGGCTTCTTGGTGAAGCTAAAGGCATCTTCTCCCAAAAGAATGCTTCTCATGAAAAACATCCAAGTGCCCTCACCAAAATTAATGGCCACAACTTATTGCATGGAAGTAAGCTTACAATTTGGCTCTAATGAATGAGTGAATTTTAAATTGTGTGTATTGGCCCTTCACAAAATTGTTAGAACTCACTACACTCCGTGTATGATTTATTATGAATTTTTATTAGATGTATAAGATGAATAAATTATAAAACATATTTAAATCAAGGCCTATAACATCCATCTTGGAATTCTGCTCATGATTAAAATAATTTAGTGATAAGAGATGACCTTCATACCGTAGCTTGTGATTAGCATGCTTGTCTCTCTTTTCCAACACAATATCTCCATCCCTATAACTCACATTTATCCTTTCATAAGTATGCTCTTAAATTTAACCAAAACCAATGTGAAATTAAAATTTTATCATCCCATCTAACATACCTTGGAACTTGACTAAAGGATAGTCATCTCCAATTAACAAAACATGTGCATGCTGTCCAAAATGACAAAAATACAAAGATGACATAATTGGTAACCATAAATTTGAATTATTTGCATACCTATAGCTTCCATCATAATTATCATATTTATTTATTGAATATACATGTTTTGATATGTCCCCCACACCCAAAACCTTTTAAATACCATGGTTGTCAAATAAGAAACTTCTTTTTGTATGCCAACCTTCCATTATCAACTTATGCATGTCTATATTCATCCATACCCAAAAAAACTCTGACTCTTTATTTATTATCATGAAATTAGTCATAAAAAAATTAAAATCAAAATTTTATTTTATTTTAAAGCTTATTAATTTACATGGATCCCATACCTCTTGGTTCCAATAATTGTGAACTTGAATCAAGGAGTCCTCATGCCTCATATTACAAACTATAACTTTCATTTTATCACATTTTATTTCATGCTTCCAATGAGGATAACATGAATAAAATATAATATCATGAAGAAACAAATATGAATTTTTACCAATGTTACCGTGCTTTATAGTGATTAAAAACTTGTTCTCCCTTGATGAAGTGGGGTTTGTGGAGATATCTTCCATCTTCTTGGTGAAATCCTCCAAGGATTGCTTCTTGTCTATTTCTAACAACTCTAATTATTTTTATTTCTCATCAACATGGCCATTTAATATACCATCCTCACATAACATTGGTAACTTATTTTTAGTATCATGTTTAGTACATATCATCTATTCCTCTTTGACTTCTTTAAGATACACATTTTGTGGAAATTCAATTTTAGAAGTCAATGAAATATTGTTTTCTAAATCAAAATCCTTACCTTTTATTTTTTTTAGGTGTTGTTTTGATTGAGTGGCTATAAAATTAGATTTATTAACTCTTTATATCCATTCATCACACCTTTTATGGGTCCTCATTACATCCTCTACGCTTGTATGCAATGTGGTTAGTTTATTTTCAAACACATTTTCTGGTTCAATTCTTTCTTCTGCAAGAAACATTTCTCCTCAAAATATTATATGGTAGATTCATCCAAGATTTGATCTCTCTCATCTTTTTATAAGATTGTTTTATATTCTTTAACAATCTCTTGAAGCTCTAGTTCTACCTTTTCTTCTTTCTTTAGGAAGGCTTCTTCTTCTAAAATGATCCCTACCACTACTAAATAATCATGAAAAGACATGGCTACCTTAATTTATTTAGATAGACTATGATACTATTTATACTTACTAACACACTTAGAACTTGTGGAATTTAATACTTATTTCCTATCCTTCTTTGTTTCTTCTACCTATAAGTAAATGTTATCCTACTTGTGTACACTTACATGCACAACCTCTTGAGGCTCTGATTCTTCTTTGACCTTCTCTTTCTTCAAAGAAATTCTCTTCGATCTTAGATCCTTCATCCATGCTAGTTGAATCTTATGATTTTTTTTTAATTCTTGCATCAATTATAGCATTGATTATTTAAATGTCTTCATATTTCTTGCAACACTCACATGCAAATGCTAAAATTCCTCAACTAAACATCTACAAAATGATTAGTTACCCAAACAGGCTAGCAAGATCTTAGCTCTGATACCACTAAAATATCCCTAATAAGGATATTTACTATAAAATTAGAATTTATTAAATTCCCTTTCTATTATTAAGCAACACATACAAATTTAAGACCAACACTCAATTGATTTATTAATTCAAATAATAGATTACAAATATTATGGTTTGAGATAATGACCATAAATGACACTCTTACATAAATGAAATGTTGATATATATCAAACACTTATAATTCTTTAATACTCACATAAACTATGCTGGAACTCTACTAACAACACACATACCAAATATCTTTACACACTTACAAAATATTGCCACAACTACAAAATCCTCACACAATCCTCAATGGGAAATTCTGCACACCACACTTACAATACTCCACACACTGAATCTACTACTACAACTCTAAATTTTCAATGAAGATCAAGTGCAATTCTTGAATGGAACTACTAACACCAATTAGGGAGGATATCTCACCAGCAAAACCAGACATCAATACTCCATGGAGATAATCCAAGGGAGGAATATTTGAACATAAGTCTAATATTTGAAAATGGGGGGAGGGGTTTAGTGATTTCAAATATGAAATTAAAAAGGGAGAGATCATGCTAATATAGAATTTACAATGGATAAGAAGAGAGAGAAGAAAATTCACCATGTTATAGTGGTTTCACTATTCATCACTATTCACCAATATGAAAATTATCTTTCACATGTGTAAGGTCCAATTGAAAGGCATCTTCATGATGAAATTTGAGCCTTGCATGTGACTTTAATCAAGAATATTAGGCCATGTTTCCCACTATCCCATGTGCATAATCATGAGTCAAAAGATCCCACAACTTTTGACTCCTCCCACATGTACCAAAGATCTCCCATATATGCTAAGCATATTCAAGATTACCTTTTTAAAATTTTCCATGTCCCTGAAATGCTATGCCACACCTTGCATGTGACCCCCAATCAAGAATAGGAGACCATGCCCCCCACTTTCCCATGTGCACACTCATAAGTCAAAAGATTCACCATCTTTTAACTTCAATCAAGGGTTCCCCACATCACATGCTTGAGAAAAAAGATGAGATCCTCCATCAATTTGTCCTTCACATGCTTTCACTATTCCTTTCATGTGGTCAAGTAGAGAAATGTGTCTCATTTCTCTGTCCTCCATTTTCAACACTTAAATATTCTTATGTGGGCCATGTCATATCACTAAAGGACACCTCATCATTATGCCACCTCATTAGTATGCCACATCATCAAGCTCAGTCACTCATGAATAGTGATCTATGAATAGTAATTGGTGAATAATGACCCCACCCTACTATTACCTTACATCACTTGACTTAGCCTAGGGAATAAAATAGGCTAATGGTCTTCTGCAAGTGTCTCATTCAAGAGAAGGGGACATTATAGAGTATTAAGATGTGAATCATGTTCATTATGTAAATATGTTAGTTAATACTTGTTCATGATGTAGGGGTGACTTAGAAGGTCTTGAAAAGTTATTAAGAAGCCATTAGATGCTTCATTTGGCTTATAATATGTTAATAAGGCATAGTTTGATTTTTTCCTCTGAAAAAGTCACATTTGAATATTTGAATAGTGTTCTCAAAGTTTGTAAGCCTTGTGTCAAGTTGTAAAAGATAAATTAAAACATCAATATAATGTTTTATCTTCATGTAAATATAATAAATTATTAGAGTTACAATAATTGAGAGTGGGGGGTGAATTAGTGATGCAATATATTTCAAACTTTAATTTCAATCCTTTCAAACTCTTAATCAATCACCATAAACATTCATAAATCATACAAGATTTTCATAATAATGAATAAGCAAGATGATGCAAGATCACACACATAATACAAGATCTACATGGGAAACCCTCTTGGGGAATAAAAACCACTCTCAATCCTGCAAACACATGGACTGCTTGTCTTATAAGATGAACACAAACACAAGACATTTTTATTGAAGCAACCACTTCGCAAGGAACACCCACCCTAAGTATGAAAAAACACCCACTTATTCTAGATGTTGAGAATCCACACAATACCTATGAAATCATTAGCTTCAAAACTCTGATTGTAGATCAATCTAATTGGATAAATAATGTATAATAACTCTATATCAACTTATCACATACACTCAAACTTACTCATACAAGAAATGTATCCAAACACCTCTTTTGGATATCTTTAGTCTTATTCACTCATCCTCAATTTGTTCTATACTTCAATCCATAAACTAAGCACACTCCCTCTGATATCTTTCCTTCATCTCTCTCTTCTACTCTCTTAACACATGCACATTCAATTCTAGAAACCATTGTCTAGATCTCTACTATTTATAGAGTCTTCATGCATATCAACTTCTTGGTCAGCCATAAGACTTGACTTATCCCTTAAGACATCTATCTTGATAATATATAGCTCAAATACATTATCATAGGTCATCCATAACATCTATGGGTCATATTTAAGTAGCTACACCTTTCAATTAGGCCTTAGTAGCCCTTATAGGTCTCATGGAGACCTATTCACCCATTTAACACTCCATCAAGAAAAATAATAACATATGATCAATTTAAAATACATGGGTCTAATCCATATGATCTCTAAGACATCTTCAAGTGATTTATCCTGCCAAAACACTCTTATGCTAAAGCACAAATAACTCAAACATAATTCTATACATAGTAACACCATGAATGAATAAACAATGAACTTTGAATATCCATAAATTTTATTATATAAACATTAAAAACTTTTAACCATATTCTATAGATGTGCCTTGAATTCCTCTACAACTTTTCTTTTTACATCACCATGAAATTCATCTTAGACCAAAAGTTATAACTTAAAAACTGAGCACTGGTTTTCCTTCACAAATTTGAATATTTGAATTCCAACAGTCACTATACAGATACCAAACATTGAGCACCTTAATCTCATATCATACTTCCTAGAAAATGTGGATAAATACACACCATCTATCTCCTTTGATTAACTCAAAATTTATCTTGCAATGCCTACAATTGATCTTAGATCAGAGCTCCCATCATTGTGTCACTTGGTATCTCTACATGCCTTATACACATTTGAATTTTGACTCGACCTGCACCATCAATTTTTGTTAGTAAAAATGCCTAAGAACCATTGATCTTGTATTAACTCAATGAGATAGTGACACTTATCACCAATATGTGCACTCTTAGATTCTTTGATATTTTGACTAAATATGCACCATTGGATCAAGATCTAGAAAATGAATGCTTATCATTAGATCAACTGACTAGTGAACTTAGACTCCAATGAATTTAAACTTGATGGTCTTTGGCCCATCATAGTTTTCAAGGGTAACTTTTAAGGTTTATAACTTGAGCTAGAAAACACTTCAAGAGTCCAAATTTTTAGGGTGCCTTCTTAGCACTATAGACAACATCTTTATGAAATCCTTTGACCTTGATTGACTTTTTGAGTGTCTAAAATAAATACACAAACTTGTTGGTTCATTCATATCTACATGATGTGTAGTGATGGTCTAGCTTCTCTTAAGATAGAAGATGCATGTTTATCATTTCAAATGATCAAGTGACATACCAAATCTTCACCAAGATATTTATAGATGCCTCACAACTTCATCTTTATCCTTACAGACCTACAAATGTGCCATATCTCTCCAAACCATCAATTTGATCACTTTGTCATTAATACATAAGTACCACATGCTCTCTTTTACATCAATTACAAATAAACATCAATGAATTATTCTAAACACAAATACCCTATCATCTAAAAAAAGGAGAGTTCTACATTGAGAAGACAAAATAACATATTCTATGCTGGGAGGACCATTGAGAAAACTTAGGCTTTATCAAGAGACCTATGTTCATGCATTAGTTGAGAAAAGATAGGATTCATACTTATCAAAAAGGTGCCTATAATAATTATTTATATGTACATAGAGAGGAATAAGGTATATAAATGTAGAACAAAAGAGAGAAGTGGTAGAGAAGAAAGAAGGCCATTTAGGCCTACATTTTGTAAATAAGACTATTTAGTAGATCATTAAAGGAATCCATTTTGATGTTTAAGGTATGTTTTTTAGAGGTAAGGTACTTTTTATTATGGTTTTATCCTTATTATATGTTATATAATGAATTTAAGAGTGAAATTTGAATTTTAAGATCTAAAACAAAGTTTGTTGACAATCTGCTAAGATAAACAAGGTTTTATGTATAGGGAAACTTAGTTATTCTTATAAAATAAAAGATATGGTGGTATGATTCAGTGTATTCATCTAGTTCTAGTATGGATGAATAAGATACAATAAAATACATGATATTTTGGTATGATTTAGTGTATTCATTAAGTTCTAGTATGGATGAATAAGATATAATCAAATTAGAAGTGAGGTTGTATTTATCTTGAAGCCTATGTGATTAAAACTCTCACTATTCTTATATACATAAACAATCAACACAATCACTTATTTCACATATAAATTAATGCATGATTTGAGATGGAATATTTTATTAATTTATAGGGTCTCCTAAGAGTCTCTTACAAGTGATAAAAGGATTAAAATTACCCTAGACTCTATAAACAATCCATAAAGAGCTCTCAAGCTCTGTATATCTAATAAAACCCTAAAATAGGGTTTTAGAATAAAAAAGATCCATATATTCATTTTTAACCAGTGAAAATTCAAAAAAATATGAGAGAAGGTGTAATAATGTGCCTATGAACTAATTAAAGTATTAAGTTATTGAAAAAAAGGTCCTATTAGATGAGAAAAAGATGACTATGTATTGAGATTTTTGTAGGTGTCTATTGAAACCTCAAAAAATATACAAGATCTGATTGTTTGATATTGTTTTTAGACTCCAAAATTTAATAGGGATTATTAATGTTATGTGATTATTATATAATATTTTTATCCCAAAGCTATATACAATTGAAACAAACTAAGCTTCTTCAAATAAGCAGAGTAGGCCTATACAAGCCTAAAGGACATAGTTGTTTGGAAGATTATCTATTGAGAAACCAATAAGAGAGATTGGTTTCTCTCTATTATTAATGGTTTAATAAATTTAATAAAAAACTTAGGAATTCATTTATAAGATAATAAATCTAAAATCCCTTCTTTAGACTAATTTAGATCCACAAACAACCTTGTAGTACTCAGTAAAGACTGAGTAAACACTCTTATACAATTGATAACTCAATTAATGATTTGATGTTGTGAATAATTATAGAGGTTCAATAATATTATTTTAAAGTTTACTATGGAGTATTAAATAATAATGAATAAAGGATAACTCCTTTATAAGAAAAAATAAGCCTACACAAGGTACTATAGCAGAAGTATAACTCTTGGTAGTTCTTGTCACTTTGATGGGATAATATATGTCTAGAAGGGTCTAATATCATTGCATGAAGCATATTAAAAATATTTTTAAATGATTTTAATAAAAATAATAGGGTTAAGTGAAACATCTAAGTGATAATCCTATCTAAGGTTTAATATTGTTTAAAAGTATAGTCATCCAAGCAAAAGTTCTAATTGAAAGTTGTAGATTTGTAGGAAGATCCACTTGAATATAGTGTGAAATAAATTATTTTAATCATAAAACATAGGATATGAACATCCAAATAGGTAACAAGAGTGGGGATTTTTTTTCCCTAAAACAACAAGATCTAAAATAAGGATACAGACCGAGGAAGACTAATGAAGGACATATTGCTTAAAAGAGTCTTTTGAGAAATTGATTGATCATATTATAAAGTGTGAGTCATTAGTAACAGTGATAGAAAATAGAGTTCATTGGTCTCGAAAGACCAATATGATATTTTTTTTCAATAATTAATAATATATAAGTGGCATGTGAGTGGACTATCTATTCACAAGAAAGATTTCAAGTGTTCTTGAATAAAAACTAAGAAAAAAAAAGTATCCTAGGATAGTGTTTCAAAAGATTATATTTTCATCAATTCCAAATTAAGGAGACTAGTTTTTATTCAAAAATTTTGGAAAAAATACTTTTCCAATTATTTCAAGGGTCCTCCACTAAGGGAAGGAGGAGAAAGTCTTGTATATTGTATGAAGCTTTGTGGGGGAAACCCAATACTTTTATCCTATTGAAGGGTTAGTAAAGTTTCTTAAAGGAGCAAAAGTAATGGAAAGATTGTAATAGTTTCAAAAATTTGAATTTCAATATGAGCAGGAAAATCAAAACACCTTTTTAGACATAGATGGGAAGGAGGAGAAAGTATTACATCTTGTATAAATCTTTGTGGGGGAAACCCATGATTTTACTATGATTGAAGGGTTGATCAAGTTTCCTAAAGGAACAAAAGTAATGGGAGGAGCAAAAGACCTTCAACAATTTGAATTTCAAACTGAGTGGGAAAACTAGAACACCATTTTAGACATGGATGGGAGTGAAAGGGTATTTATTCTAATAGGACGTGGGTAGGAAGGAAAGTAAGGGCAAGGAAGAAATGAATATGACCTAGATCTAGGCAAACTGGGGGTTTTCCATGCCATCAATGACATCTCCCATAAGTTTGAGTGGCAAGTTGGGTGGGAGAGATTCAAAGTTGAAGAACTTTAACATTTTGAATTTAAATTTGAGTAGGAAAATTAGAACACTATTTTAGACATGAATGAGAGCATAATGATCAGAAAGAGGCTTCTTCCAATAGGACATGGATAAGAAGGAAACCAACGACAAGGGGGGGATTAGAAGGAGGCTTCTTATAATAGGATGTGGGTGAGAAGAAAAAAAAGGTAAAGGAGGAGATGAAGATGACCCATATTCAGGTGGACTGAGGGTTATTCGTACCATCAACAATATCCCTCATAATTCTGAATGGCAAGATGGGTGGGAAAGAATTAGATCTAAAGATTGGTGAAAGGAAGTTTTTGGGTGTAATTTGGAAAAGAAAATTAGAGTGGAAGTTTCTCACAACACTTATTTGGTTTGTTCAAGAACCCTTGCTCAGGCAGGGAGTGAATCTACTTGGGGTTTTTGTGAGAAAAGTCCAGTCCTAGAAAATTCTTGGGAGTGAAAGGAGCATAAGACCTTCAACATTTTGAATTTTGTTTTGAGTAGGAAAAATATAACACCAATGGGCTTTCCTAACAAATTCATGAAGGATATAGGGCCCGTCATAATATTAGTTATAAATAGATTGAACTATAGATATGGATTACAAAGAAGGTTAGATCAAGCATTAGTCATGAAAATCAATAAAAATGCATAATAAATAACGAGATAATCCAACCTATTTAAAAATGGTATGAAAATTATAATTAATAGAAAATAAAATAAATAAAATACATATTACCTTCTCAAGAGCTTATTATCACACAAATGCAACTCAAAATGTGATTTTCCCCTTAATTTGGTGCTCAAGTCTTCAAAAATGATGAATGCAAAGCTCCTCCATCATCTCAAGAAAACCAACTAAACTAAGATCATGATATGAAAATCAATTCTATGCCTATCTTGAAGCTATCCTATTGTAAATAATGCATTATCAATCTACACTTAAATATCTTATAGAGAGAATCATGCATTATAAGTTTACACAAATTATGTTTAATCAAAGTGGTCTTGGCCCTCCTATTTATAGATTTTCCAAATTGATTAGGATTAAGAATGACCATCTATATTTAGAACAAGATGTGTGGTCATTAATTAATCCAATTATGTAAATAAAATCCATAAAAAATCTCATAAATATTTAGAAGGAAGGGGCATTAAAGAGGCATGATAGGCCATAATCTTGATATTTGTTACATTTATGACTTATGGATGACAATCCATAAATGATGTCATTTGATGATGAAATTAATAAGAATACATTTAATATAAATACATATCAATAACTTCCTTGAAATTTTTACTTAAACTCTTAATTTGAATTAATTTGCCTAAGTGAGATTAGTCAAAATTTTATGCAATTCTTTGGAAATTGGTTGCACTCAATTAATCAAACTAGTCAAAATGCCATATTACTGGGTCATAATTTGATTGGAGAGGAATTATAAGGCTATGTTAGTTTCATAAGGACCATCATCCCATTTATTATTTTGTTGACATAAAATAACCCATTCACGTGTCATATGCTTTCAAATTAGAAGAAAAGAGTGATCCAGAGTACCAAAATGCATTTTTATCATTTTGACTCAAAATGATTTGATCAAAGTTAATATTCACATAAAATTCATTGCCACATTTATGGATATATTAACCTAAATAAACACTTGTATATATAAATATCAAACCATATAGCGCATTTAAGTGATTTTGGCCCAATTTGTGCATTTTCACAGCTTTTGAGTAAGATTAACAATTTCAACATAATGGTGTTAGGAATTGGATGTCTACAAGAACTACTGGTGGGTATTAAATTTGTGGGTTTAAATAAAAATGAGGAATATAGAGGAATCCTAACAAATATTTATGAAGTTTTATCTAAGAATGATGAGCCCTTTTCATGGGTGATGGTCTTTTTGAGTGATTTTATATGGTCACTTGCTACACATAGGGTCTGTAAAGGATTGATGAAAATATTATGAAAGACTAGATCTATGGGGGAATATTTTTAGTCTCATTTAGTTTTGATCATGGTGGATAGAGGAAACCAAATCAAAACTTGTCTTACCAGAGCAAATGATAAAGGATTCTGCCCTTGCCTCTTTTGGGTTATGGGGTTTGCCCAATATTTCAAGAATATTACTCTTATTTGGATATAAAACCCTATGGTGTTTCAAAATATGACTGTATTGATAATGATGAGATGGTAAGGTCTTTGTTATGAATTAGTCATCAATGGATCAATTGGGAAGAAAATCCCACTTGTAGTATTTTGAATGTGTAGAGGTTATGTGGAAGTCTTGGTAGAAGACTATCTTCTACTCCTGACAGACTCTTGTTTCTATAGTGTAAGTCTCAAAGAAGACCTAATGATAGGATTTATCTCTTTGAATCTCATAATTGGATATAATATTTAGGATTCCTAGTATTCATCATAATATTTTAGACATGTTTTCACTCTTAATACATGCAGGGAATGCAAAAGAAGGGAAAAAATATTATGAAGATCAAAGCTATGGAGATCCCTATTTGGTTTTAGGTGGTTTGGTTTAGAGGTGGTTATAGGAATCCAAATAAAATCATGTCCTATTATAATTATATAATAATACACCTTGTTGGTTTCAGTGGGAGGAAAAGCCCACTTACTATGTCTCAGTTGCACGAAGGTTGTGTGGAAAACCCAAGCGGTAAAAGACCTTATGCTCCTAGGGGATTATTGTTTTACAAAGTAAGTGTTAGCCATTTTGGCCCACATTCCAAGATTTTTATTGGATATATTATCTGATTAGAGTCTTGATTAAAATGGATGATCAATAAATGACTTGAGAAAGACTAGAAGAACCAAGACATTATCAAACATCATGCACAAATAAATATAGTAAGTTGGTTGTGAATTTAATAAATTCACTTGGAAAGCATCTTAGGACAAAATATTACATGGACATGATGTATTTTATGCCTATATAATCCTCAAAAAATTTCATATCTTGATGTATTTTCTATCTCAAGATATAAAGCTTCAAAATTAAATTAACAGTTTGGGATGTGCATGCAGATGTCAAATTTGGGCCTTGTGAAGCAATCATTTAGATTTAAAAATTCTTGGGAATGAATGTGAGGATTCCAAGTATCATGATCTCATGAGATCAAAACATATCCAATGGTGCACAAGAAAATATAGAATCAATGGGTCTAAGTAGATAAATGAAGCACATTCACTCGTAAAAAGCAGATTTGATGGTGAGCAATGGTTTAAAAGGTCAGTGGGTCATAAGAGAAAATACATGGGTGAAAATTGTCGTAAACATGTTAAATTGGTAAAATATATATGGATTTTTTTCATTTGTATAGATAAATATCAATAGTGTGAGCAAGGTTAATAAGTCAATAGAGCTTAGATCAAGTGTGAGGCTGTGAAGTGTCTTAATTTGATAGGCCCAAATCAATCATCGATGACCAATGAATAAAGTCAAGCCTAGGATATTTATGATGGAGGTCAATGAGGTGATTTTTAACCCAAACCCAGGTAGATGGATGTATATAACTGAGTTTGAGTATGATTCCAAGATGAACCAAAATGGACATTTCAAGTTCAAATGATTCCATTGAAGCCCAGGTTAAGGATCAATGGATAATACTGAAAGCAAACTTCTAGGAGAAAATGAAATGATGACACATGTCCAAATATATAACATGGTTTAAATTCTATCAAAGGTGTGTTATGTGAAGGATCCCGATCAATTAAGAGCATTTAAAGAGAATCAATACATGGAGAAGTGGGAGAAAGATTTGTGTGATTGTTGTAACTATTTTTTGAGGTAGTCCTGATGAATTAAGATTTTTTAAGGAGCATAAATGTAGGGTGGTTGTAACTTATATTTTGATTGGAATTGAGATCATTAATGACCCCTTCAATTCCAAAAGTTCTCTCCCTAGATTTTTTTATTCTTATAAATGTAGGCATTGAGCTCTTGATTTTCATCCCTCGACTGGGTATAGCAAACCTCTGCTAAAATCACTTTGTAAACTCTTTTGAAGCAATATAAGATAATTTCAGGTTCTAGTTGAATGCTAAGTGTACTTTATTAGAGTTTGATTTATAGAGTGTATGTTGCTTATTCATCACTTGTGTGTCCTTCATGTACCTTACTTCAATACTATTAGTTTTTTGTAGGTTATGTGAAGTGTTAGCTAGTGAGGTTTCTCTTGAAGTGTCATAAGTCCATAGTGTCTTACATAGACCTATCTCTTTCTATCATTCAAATTGTAGGTCTATTTTCATCCTTCATACAAAATACTCATTACTAAAACTTTTTTATTAAATCTGATCAATTCTTATCTCCATTAGATTCATTAGTAGTCATGAAAGTGTCTAAGCTGAGAGTGAATAATTGAACATTCGGTGCATCACCACTTAGATTAGGTTTTCATTCATGTATTTTCTCCACATTTTTCATCCCAATAGATTAAGTTTTAGGAAAAGAGATTCAAATTGTCATATCTGAGGAGCTAAGCTCATTAAAAAACCTAGAGGTTTGACCCAAAATTAAATAACCCATAGCCTAGTGTCATTCCCATGTTGGACTAGGTTTGAGAGTAGGAATTGAACACTTCTACTTTCAGCTAGGGTGTAGCTTAAGTCTCCAAATTTTTTGGCATGCTTGGTGGGAACTCAATCAAGGTATTTGGACATCAACTTGAGATAGATTAACAATGTGGAAGGACATTTAAAAGTCTTGGAGCAGTCATCAGTAAATTGGAGGACAAATTCATGCACCAAATCTCCACTAGGTCTGCTTCAAAATGTAAGCAAGTTCAATTCATTAAATTTACTTTAGATATTTTAAGGAGGAAGAGGGTATCTATTTCAAACCCCAACCTAGCACCCCCTAATTCTCCCACATCTCTAAAATATGCAAATTCTACTCATACTTAATCCTCTAAAATTCCATTAAAGAAAATGCAAACGAAAAGGCATAAATTGAAAGATTTTATACCTTCAATGGTGGCATCCATCTTAACCTTCAAAAACATGATGATATCCCTACTACCTCTTTGAATATCCTACCATACTTTATAGGAGAAAATTCTACCACTCTTATAAAGCACATGGCTGACATTGAAAACCTTTGTGAAATACATAATATTATGCAAGAGAATATATCCATGAGACTACTACGCACATCCTTGAAAGTAAAATCCCTACAATGGTATAAGGGTCTAGCTCCTACCTTAATAAATAATTGGGATGAGTTTGGGGAATGCCTATGTAAACATTTTGAGGATATAAGTGACCATGTGTCACTTGTTGAACAACTCACCTCAATCAAGAGGGTATCTTAAGAATATATGGTTGATTTCAATAATATATTACAAAAGACTTGGGATAGGATCCCTGTCATCATTAAACCCATACCCAGTTATGATTTTATTTACTATTTAAGAACATTGAATTTAGATATTATAGTTATGATCTAATATATGGGTGGGACAACTACGCCTAAGGCTTATGATATATCTATAAGGGTAGAAAATTATTTGATAAAAGCATGGAAACTGATGCCAAGACCTCTCATGCCACTTTTACTGAGCTTCAGCCAACCCCACTTACAATTTTTCCATTTATTGCTCCAAACAATCAAGCTCAAGCTGATGATAATCAAGTGGAAAAAATTGCAAATATTGAGATCTTGTTGAAGGCACAAAATAACAAGTTAGTGGCTATAGAGAGACAAAAATAGACTTCATATAGGCCATCCCAAGGTCCTTTCCAAGCCTAATACCTAAATCAATTCTATAATAGACTCCCTTACTTAACAAGCCTAAGGCCAAATTACTTAAGATAGATATCATAATAGCTACAATCCTATAGTTTCAAGTAGCCCAAGAGCCTTGGTCCCATACAAAACAACCTTACATAAGAGGGTCAATGGAAATTAGAGGGTAGTGAAATGAGATGGTAATGGCTACAAGTGGAGAAATGTATCAGGATCTTAATTGGCCACATGTTCCTTCATTCCAAGGCCACGATACAATACCTCCTCCACCACAAGGCCCTCCAATGAATCAATGTAATATGCCTACCTTTACATCATTGGAAGCTTAGATTTAATAACAAGGGAGCATGGGTAGGGCACTAACTGACACCATGTGCATGGAATTTCAATAAGGGGAGCATATGTTTGATCATGTAGTAGTAAACATGGGGTACACTACATAAAGGGTAGATGAACCAGTTGTAGGCAATACAAAGGTTAAGAGGAGGATGTTGGATGACAATTTAGGGTAACCTAAGGCTTCTTCAACACATCCAAAAGCCATTCAACATCCTACCACTTCAAATATAGATACTAAAGCTTCTGTAACTCAACAAATACCTCAACATCATGGAAAATAATATAAGTCTCTTTTTATTCCTCATGTCACTCAAATGCCAAGTAATACTTCTACTTCTACTTCCAAGGTGCATTTCAAAGGTACTAGTCTTCCTTTCAATATTGTGGATTATATGAAAAAGGCTAATGTCACTATATCTATGTATGATTATTTGTCTATTCCAAGATAGAGACATATCCTTCAGTAAGAGCTCTCCAAGCTTTCTCATGTAAATAATATCACTGATAAGGTGAATAATATTTTTATAAATAGTAGTCAGCCTAGTCAAATTCAAGTTCCTAGTCAAGGTCAAGTTCATAATGTTGTTCATCCCCCTAAGGTTGTCAAGCCCCCTCCATTCTATTTTTCAGCCATCATAAGGGACTGTTTAGTGCACAATTGTATGATAGATTTAGGTACTTCAACCTTGGTTATGACTAAATCCATAGTAGATAAACTTGAGCTTAAGTATGTACCAAATAAAAAGGGTGTTCTTCAATTGGATGGTTTCCCCACTAAAATTTTAGGTATATTGAAATATCTTAAGATCACATTGGTAGCTTGCCCAAATTATGTCATCACTCAGGATGTAATGGTTGTAGACCTTCCCCCATATTTTTCCCTATGCCTATCTAGGGACATTACTACAAAAATTGGGGGTTATTTTTCCTCTGATTAGTCAAACATGGTTTTTAGGACCAAATATGGGACTAGGGTCACTATTAGGCTATAACCTATCTCTAGGTTCCATATATAGCCCTATATGCCTAACCTTGCAAACATCAACTATATCATATTTGATGAGGATGAAATTTATATTAAACAAGAGCCTCATAACCATCTTGAAGGTATTTTAGACTTGTACTTGGATGAGTGGGTAGCTAACAATCATGGATTTTATCCCTATAGAAATATTGAAGAAGCAAATTTAGGGGTGTATTGTATGTATGAGGAGGGTGTAGCTAAAATTTGCTTAAATAACATCACTCAAGAAGAAGATGGTCTATAGAATTTATTCTTTAATGGCTCAAGGTCAAAGAATGGTAGTGGAGATGGGGTCATATTAGTTTCACCCTTAGATCAAAATTACTATTCATCTACAAGATTTCAATTTAGTTTCACTTCAAACACCACTGAATATGAAGCCCTTCTACATGGTGTGCAAGAGGAAAGAAGAAGAGGTGTCAAACTTATTCAAGTCAAGGGTGAAAATGAGCTTGTGGTGAAACAAGTGAGAGGCATAAGTTTATTTAGTAACCATCATTTGAAATCTTACAAACATCATGTATGGGATCTCATAGAAGACTTCTTGGCATTCAATATATAGTCCATACCAAGAGAGGCAAATCAACATGTAGATAGGCTTGCATCCATTGGAGATCAGTATGAGATTTTAGGATTCAAAGGAAACCATAGTCAAGAAAAGATCAAGGTCATATGTAGGTTATCTCTACCTGATAATGAGGTGAGTCGGTAGGTGTTTTATAATGATGATCAAATTATGTGTTTTCTAAAATAGGAGGCAGAATTCTACCATAAAAATCAAAATAAATTCCAACATCAATATGATGATCAAATAGTGTATTTGAGATATAACAAGATGATTAAGGGTCTTATGACATTGGAAATTAGATTCAATGAAGATGACTAAGTGAGAAGAGGCAAGGCATGTATCTCAGCTAAGGAGGAACACTATGAAATGATAAAGATCTTAAAAGGTAAACTATTGAAGTTAGGAAAGATCAACACAAAAAAAGAGAGATATGAATTTGTTGATTTATGTCAAGAATTATCTGATGTATTTTCATGAGAATACAAAGATTTGAAGGGATTTGGTCCCAAATGCACAACATACCATTGAACTAGAGAGAAATGTAAAACCAGTCAGGTAGAAACAAAGGCCTATCAATCCAAAAGTAGAGGAGTTGATGAGAAGGGAGTTATTTAAGTTGATTGAATCAATAATAATATTCCTCATTAAACATTCTTCATGTGTGGAAAACCTTGTGCTAGTGAGGAATAAGAATGGGGAAATATGTTTGTGTGTTGATTTTAGGGACCTCAATAAGGTGTCCCTAAAAGACCATTACCCACTTCCCTCAATGAATCATATTATTAAAAAGGTGGAAAGTTTTTATAGGT
This sequence comes from Torreya grandis, assembly GCA_037957365.1. Lineage (NCBI taxonomy): Eukaryota > Viridiplantae > Streptophyta > Pinopsida > Cupressales > Taxaceae > Torreya > Torreya grandis. The sequence continues at coordinate 3,165,893 of JARHVA010000027.1, forward strand.
TCTCATTTCTTGATGGCTACTCTGGTTATAATTATTTTATGGTCAAGGAAGAAGATATGCATAAGACTACCTTCACCACAAAGTGGGGCACTTATGCATATATGAAAATTCCCTTTGGACTATCCAATGTTGGAATAACTTTCTAGAGGGAAAATTTGAGTGTTTAATCAATGACATGGTTTTCATCTACCTAGATGACATCTCTATTTTATTAAAGGACCCATCTGATCACATTTCTCACTTGAGGTTAGTATTTGAAAGATGCAGAGAATTAGGTGTATCATTGAATCCTAAAAAAATGTATATTTGGTGTCCATGAGGGTAGGTTATTAGGAAATGTAGTGTAAAAGGATGGTATTTAGATAGATCATAAAATATTTGAGTCCATATTATATTTATCCTTACCCAAGCACAAGAAGGGTTTGCATAGTTTCTTAGGAAAGATTAATTTTATAAGAAGGTTTATCCCAGGCTTTGCAGAGCTGGTCAAGCCTCTTACTCACATGTTAAGAAAATGTAAGGAGTTTAAAAGGACCAAAAAAGGTAAGAGTATTTTTGAGGAAATAAAGGAGACCATATATAATTCCATCATACTTCTTAATCCTAATTTTAACATAGAATTCTACTTGTATGCCTTCTCTATGTTGGATGAAATCTCTGCCATGTTGATGCAGTAGAATGAGCAAAGTTTGGAACAAACTATTAATTTATATAGTTAGGCCTTAGAGGGGTATGAGGATAGGTATATATTTGTATAAAAACATGTTATTTATGTAGTGATAGGTTTTAAGAAGTTTAATCACATGGTATCCAATAGTAAGATCATACTCATGGTGGCACACCCAAGTACTAAATAGTTTATACTCAACAAAGACCTCAATGAGAAAAGAGATGGTTGGGTGAAAAAATGCATGGAATATGACCTTGAGGTTAGATTAAAATATATTTTAAGGGGTATATTACTATGTGAGCACCTTGAAACAAAGGTAAAAAAAGGTAAAGACCAAGTGTTGGCAGTCTATAACAACTAATAGGTAACTATAAACAACACACCTTTTAGTTAAACACATGATATAATTAGATTTCTTAAGTCAAGATAGTGCCTTATGGGGATAGATAGAGACATGATAAGATACTTAAATTTGAAAATTATATCTTATGTCCTGATAGATAGAGTACTTTTCAAGAGAGATATAGGAGGCATGCTTTTGAGGTGTGTGGAATCATGCCAAATAGACAAGCTATTTGAATAGTTCCATGATGGTCCAGCTGGTAGGAACTTTGATGTCAAGAAAAAAAAATCTAATATAATTATATCTAGGTAATTTTATCCCACAATTTTTAGAGATGCATACTATTGGGTAAGGAAATGCCCAAAATGTGTAATGTTCATTGGCAACCAGAAACTAGCTGCCCTTCCCTTATAACCCATACAAGTAGGATAACCCTTTATGTAATGGGGATTAGATTTCATAGGGATGAAATAACCCATTAAATTAAAGGACATAAATGGATCAATACATCTATAGACTAATTTAAAATATGTATTGAAGTAACTGCCCTCAAGGAAGCTAATGAAGATTCTATTTTAGACTTTTATGATAGCCTTGTGACCAGATTTGGTGTGAATTTTAAAATCATTTATAAAAATGTATTGGAATTAAAAATATATATATATATGTGAGTGGGATATATTACATGTAATTTATCTCAAGTCATACTTTAAATATTACCCATAGGGCAATAGACTACCAGAGTCCACAACTAAGAACTTATTGAGGATTATTAAGAGAACTATGGAAGATAGTAAGAGGGAGTGGCATGCTAGATTGAGGGATGCCCTATGGGAAGATAAAGTGACACATAAGAAAGGTATTAGACAATAAAAATACCTTATTATTAATGGGAAATAATCCAAACTTCATGTTTCTCTTGAACTACTTGCATTAGAGCTTGCACACCAACTTGAGCTCCTAGAGGATGATGCTATGCAGATAAAGTTAAATAAATGAAGACAGATGGAGGAGACAAGGGACACTAATATACACATAATGTGGTAAAATATAAACTAGGTGAAGAGGTCATTTGAAAATATATCCTCCTCAAATACATTCTAACAAGGTGATATAGTTCCCAAATGGGATGAAGATCATGAAAAACTAAGAAAACACCAAGTTTCACAGTCTTTGGAATGGGCCTTATGTTATCACAGGTTTCAAAGAGAGAAATGAATTTGAGATTGATAATTTTAATGGAGAGATCCTTATCATCCCTTTAAATGGGATCTATCTTAAATTCTACTACTAGTATTGTCTCATGATCTTTGTACATAGGTAGATAGGTTTATTTTTACCTCTAAGTGCTCTTGCACATTACTTTGTTTGTTGTTTTTCAACTATTTAGGTAGTTATTTGGTGTGTTTTTTTAATTTATTTTTGTCTCTATGTGTCTCATTTATTAAATTTTTTTTAATGAGTCATGAAGAATATTTTTGTAAGTAATACTTCATTTGTCTAGTCATCATGAGCAAGCTTGATCAAATTTTAAGTTCCATGACCAACAAGCTGGTCAAGCTAGCTAAGTCACCATAAATGTTGGAAATTTTGGCCCACATGAAAATATTTTACATAGATATATTATCTCAATAGAGTCCTAATTGAAATTAATGATTAATAAATTACTTGAGCAAGCCTAGAAGAACCAAGCCATCATCAAACATCATGCATAAATAAATAGAGCAAGTTGGTTGTGCATTTAATAAATTCACTTAGAAATCCTCTCAAGACAAAATATTTCATATGCATGATATATTTCATGCCTAAATCATCCTATAAAAATTTCATATCTTGATTTCTTTTCTACCAATAGTCTGGGATGTGCATGCATACATCAAATTTGGGCCTTGTAAAGTAACCGTTTGGATTCAAAAATTATTGGGAACGAATGTGAGGATGTCAAGTGGAATGATCTCATAATATCATATAATATCCAATGGCACATGGGTAAAGACAACATTAGTGGGTTTAGGCAGATCAATAAAGCATGTTCACTTGTACAAAGTAGATTTGATGACAAGCAGTGGGTTAAAAGGTTAATGGATCCTAAGAGCAAATGCATGGGTGATAAGTGTCTTAAACATATTAAATTAGTAGAAGATATATGGATCATGTTCATTCACATAGAGGAATATCAATGGTGTGAGAAAAGTTAATAAGTCAATAGAGCTCAAATCAATTGTGAGGCTACCAAGTGTCTTAATTTGATAGGCCTAAATCAATGATCTATGACCAATGAACAAAATTGAGCCTAAGATATTTTCAACAAAGGTTGACAAGGTGATTTTAAACCTAGACCTAGGTAGATGAATGCATAGATTTGAGTTTGAGTATGATCCTAGGATGAACTGGAATGGATATTTGAATTTCAAATGATATCATTGAAGCCCATGTCAAGGATCAATGACCAACGTTGAAGCAGACTTTTGAGAGTAAATGAGATGATGACACATGTCTAAAATATACAACATGGTTGAGATTCTGGCAAAGGTGTGTTCTATTAAAAATTCTAATCAATTAAGAGAATTTAAAGAGCATCAATGCATGGATAAGTGGGAGAAATATTTGTGCAACTGTTGAAACTATTTTTTAAGGTGGTCTTGATGAATTAAGAGTTTTTAAGGAGCATAAACATAGGGTGATTATAACTACTATTATAATTGGAATTGAACTCATTAATGACCCCTTTAATGCCAAAATTTCTCTCCATAGCTTTTCTTTCTTCCTATAAATATAGGCATTGAGATCTTGATTTTCATCCCTCGACTAGGTATAACAAACCTCTGCTAATATCACTTTATAAACTCTTTTGAAGCAATATAAGATAGTTTCAAATTCTAGTTGAATGCTAAGTGTACTTTATTAGAGGTTTATTTATAGAGTGTATGTTACTTATTCATCACCTATGTGTCCTTCATGTACCTTACTTCAAGACTATTAGTTTCTTATAGGTTGTGTGAAGTGTTCTAGTGAGGTTTATCTTGAAGTGTCATAAGTCCATAGTGTCTTTCATAGACATATCTCTTTCCATCCTTTAAGTTGTAGGTATTTTTTTAGCCTTCATATAAAAGACTCATGTTTGGAATCTTGTTATTGAATCTGATCAATTATTATCTCCATTAGATTCATGAGTAGTCATGAAAGTGTCTAAGCTGAGAGTGAATCATTGAACATTTGATGCATCACCACTTAGAGTAGGTTTTCATTCATGTATTTTCTCCCCCTTTTTCAACCCAATAGATTAAGTTTTAGGAAAAGAGATTCAAATCGTCATATCTAAGAAGCTAGCCTCATTAAAAAATCTAGAGGTTTGACCCAAAATTAGGTAACCCACAACCTAGGGTCATTCCCATGTTGGACTAGGTTTGAGAGTAAGACTTGAACACTTCTACTTTCAGCTAGGGTGCAACCTAAGTCAAAAAAAAAAGTCTCAGGGAAGTCCTATTGAAGGGTGTTAGCCCTTTGAATCCCATTAATTTGAAATATCTTTGACTGTGTTGAGGTTGTGGGAACCTTTAAAACCTTTATGGTTTGGTTGCAGGAGCCTTAAAACCCCATTATTGTCTAATTTACCAAGGTTACATGATCCTCAAAACCCTCTTTGTTTCACTTAGTTTGGTGGGGAATCCTTAAGTCCCTTTTTTGGTGCTCTGTAATGCTTGGTTGTGGGTCCACCACATAAAACCCTCCCCTAGATATTGGTCTAGTTATCAAAACTCTCACTTAACCAGTTCATAGCTCCAGTTTCAAAAGCATTTACCTCATCAAATAAAAAAAGGGTCCTGCACTAAAATGGTTTGTTGGGATGAAAAATGAATAAAATAATTTCATCAAAATAAATGGAACAAGCTTTCCTAAATCAATGAAACACTAAGAAATAAAAAAATGACAAGGATAAAGATGCAAAAAATGAAAGCATCGATGATTTTTTTACGTAAATTTAGAGATGGAGTAATTTATAATTTTGATAAATTTATTCTTCACTAAAATATAATAGTAGAATATGGGGAGGAAATAGATGCATGGAAAAATTTGGAGAATAATTTTAGAGAATGATATGAGGAAATTTCCATTTATTTACATATGGAAAAATAATATGGAAATAAATTTTGAGGATATTTGAAATAATTGATATGAATATTTATTTCACTTAGATGAGAGTGATTCATTTGGTATTCTCTTCAAAGAGTTTTCTATACATGAGGTATACAATTATTTTCTTCTTATCTTAGATGATTCAAAGCTAACCAAAGAGGTTCTTCTAATTGTTTTGAAAGATTCTCCACAATTGTTATTCCTTTCATTGGATAATTTTGATTACATGTTTATAGTTAATGCTTTTGATCCATACATATATCTATATACTACCTTTGAGAATCAAACTCAAGTTAGAGTGATTAAGTTTGTTATGTTAATTAAATTATTTTTATACATGATCATATCCAAACATAAAAAGAATAAGTAGAAAAAGAAGGGGATGTATAGATGAGCCTCCACTTGGTTCTCAAGATTTTAAGAAAAAATATTTTTTAAACAAAAAAAGAAGAAAAAAAAATAAGAAGCAAATGCACAAATGGGATTCCTTTTGGTCCTCAATATTTGAGGAAAAATATTTTATTATGTCATGTAATCATGCTTAAAAAAACATATTTTATTTTTATTATGTTTTGAGGGTGAAACATGTTAAGGGGGATGAAATATTATGTACTTATAGGGATGTTATTATGATGTATATTGATGGGTGGAGATGCCAACATGTGGCATGCATCCTCTCAGTCACATGGATAATTTAGCCTACATTTGGATTAGGGATATATCCATCCATATGGGTAACTTGTAGTATTTATTATATTGGGAAATGAAGGGGCCTACATTGGGATTAGTGATCTACGCATCTATTATAGTAACATGGTATATATAAGGAGGAACATCCCATTGTGTATGTAAGGAAAAATAAATAATACAATTGAAATGTATGCTCTAGTAAGGATGTTTCCCCCTCAAAGAAACCTACGATATTGGAGATTCCTTCCCATAAAGAATATTGTATAGTGTTTCCTTACATTAAGGGTATTTAAGAACATAATTAATATTTAGAATTTTAATATATTTTATGTATTGATATCATTATATTTATGCACATTTAAATAGTTATAAGTAAGGTTATTAATAATTTATGTGATCAAAACCTTTGGATTATAAGGCCAATGATGTCAAACTATTACCTCAATGTAAAATGAGTCATCATCACCTCCAAGACTCTACCTTGGTTCTTCCTATTTGTGCTTTCCCCCCTTAGATCTAACCTCATTATTACACTTGACATGTCCACATACTTATTTTTACTCTTAAACCTCATGTTCAACCACCACTCATTTATGATATTGTTATGTTGTCCAAATGGTAAAATTTTAGAAGTTGTTTTTTTGATATTTGTAACCAATTAGGTTTTAGCTTTGGGGCAATATTCTAGACCCATGGGGAGCAATGCCACCTGAGGAATCAAATACCAATGGAAAGGGAGTATCAAACATGGGACCTACTAGGTAAAGCCCACCTTATTTACCATTTGGTCACCACCACAGGGACAAAACCCACCTTGTAGCATTTTTTACCCTTGTGTTTAAAGCTAGTGCCACTATTCATGCATAACATAATGCAATTACCTCCATGTCATTTGTCCCTTTATGAGCCACCTTAAAATCATATCAATGGGATAATTTGGTCAATATGACACTTAACCACAAGTACCCAATTTTTTTTAAATTTAAATTTTAAAAAATTAAGGCCCAAGGTCAAGTAGATGCACGAATTTGAGAGCCCCAAATTTTAAAAAATAATTTTTTTGAATAAATTTTTTATCTTAGCCTAACCTAGGCACATCAAGTGAAATCTTGTCTTGTATGCTCTCTAGATCCCATGTTATCTCTAATGAATTCTTGTGGTCTTTAGTCCCCTTTGTCTCCATTTACCCTTATACACTCTTCTATCACCACATGCACTCTCCACTTCCCTTGGTGTGCTATTGGTGACCTTATGCATTCTCTAACCACTTCATTTGAAACATCTGATATGAAGGTTCTAAGAAGCAGGTGTTTATTTTCAATAAAAATAATGAAAATTCATGCCATAATCAAGGAAATGGAAAGGGCCTTGCCAAAGGAAAATATAAATAAATTTATCAACATAATGGTGATAAATTGACTGAGTACAACCATTCTACCTAAAAATATAGAGGAAATATGAAATGGACTAAAAATGTCAATAAGAATTCTTAAAATTATTTTGGTAACCTATGACATCATGAAACATCTTGATGGAAGAAAACATGAGCTTTGAAATTTGAGATGAATAAAATGAAACTCCTTATCTCCAAGGACAAAGAAACACTTTCTAAAAAACACATGGATCACTATCATTTGAATGTATTTTGAATTCAATGGCCTTAAACCATATGGTGAATTAGGGTACCATGATTACCTCTCTTAGGACAAGCCACATAAATGAGATATTTTTGGGAAACTTTATTCCCTTATTTTTTGAGGGTGAAGGGTCTATTGAGATGGATAATATAATGTTTAACAAAATTGTCAAAGTTTCAAAATTGTGTGCGAACCTAGAATCCATATATCAAATCACACATTTAGGTGAAGGAAAAAATGTTGAGTTTAATTCTAACAATGTTTTTATTAGAAACACAAATACCAATTAGTTATTTTAGCTAATGGTAATATTGATTAACAAGCATAAATGTATGAATTTGATAGTTTTGTGTTTAATAAATCTTCCCAAGTGCCCTTTTTATCTATTTATTTTTGGTTTTTAAAAATTTTATGGCCCAAGGTCAAGTAAAAAATTGACTTTGAGAAACCAAGATGTAAAAAAATGAAAAATTTGAATTTGAAAAATATCTCAACAAATCTCCATGCCCAAACCAGACATCTTGAGTTAAATCTCATATTGTATGCTCTCCAAATCTTATTGTCAGGATCTAGAACACATAGCTCTGATACCAGCTGTCAGGATCCTCTCCTTAAAGAGTACAATTGATTACCTTTGTATAAGCAACTAAACATGGAATTAAACCAGAAGTAATATATAACTAGAATTCAAAAATAACACAGACTATGAGATATGAGAAATAATACAATATGTATTAACACTCTTCCAGAAGGAAATACAATAAAGAAATCACACTCTTCCCACACCTCTTGGGCATATAGTAATTCTCCCTCAAGATTTCTCTCTCTCAATCAATTACAACCAACTCAAACATAGAGTTATTCCCTCCACCAGTCAGTGATAATCAATCCAATAGTTATTATTGCCTACTGCCAGTCCACCAAGTAGATCTCCCTAATCTTGCACCCTTGCAGATCTAACTAATCTTACTTACCACGTAGATCTCATTGATCTTGCTACCTGTAGATCAACTGATCTTACACCCCTTGAGACAACCAACACAATTGTTGTTCTTGCCTTCAAGTTGAGGATCTAATCCTTCTTAGTCCTTCATTACAATACAGCCCCATGGGTCTCTTAAATAGATCCCAAACCAAACAATATTTAAAAACACAGACTCAAGAATAAAATTAGTCTTTACATGCAAACTGACTGTTCTCTTAAAATTAGCAATTCTAATTTTGGAAACGCCACCTAGAAACGCACAGGTGACCGACGTCGGTTCCTGTCTGGCTGATGTCGACTGACCATAACCGATGTCAGTTACTATGTACATTGAATATGACCAATGTCAGTTGGCCTGACTGACATCAATTACTTTGACACTCAGCAACCTCCACCGTTTGCATAATAGTGAAGCTTTTAGCTCCACAATAAAATAATCTCCCACTTGGAGATAAATAGCTGCACCTGTACCTGTACCTGTACATCCTCTAATTTATTTCGAGCTTGTATCCCTCTTCAAGTTTAATCTTGAAGACCAACAGAAGTTGAACGAAGATTCAACTTCTCTATTGTTTCCAGCTTTGTTAACATATCTACAGGGTTCTTATCCTTGCTAGCCACCGTGACCGTAACTCTGATATCCAGCTAATCGCCATTCCAACAATAGTGAACACATATCCTATGGTGCTTCTCCTGCCATCCAAGTCACCTGCCATATCCAAATCTACATACCCATGTAGAGAAATGCTTGACCTTGCATAACATAAATACCTACTGCTGGTCCCTCTCAGATACCTAAGAATCCACTGAACTAATTTTCAGTGCTCCTTTCCTGGATTGGCCATAAACTTGTTGAAAACTCCCACTGCTTGGGTAATATCAGGTCTAGTACATACCATGTACTCAAGCTCATCATGTGATTTAGGACACTGTTCATAGCTCAACTTGAATTGTCTAACCATAGGTGTGCTTACCAGTTTTGCATCCTACATATCAAACCTCTCCACTACCTTATTCACATAATCCTCTTGAGACAAAATCAACCTGTGATTTTCCCTGTCTCTAGAAATACTCATGCCAAGGATTTTCTTTGCTCCTCCTAAATCCTTCCTGGCACATGTCTGAGCTACTTTTACCTTTAGCTCAACAATTCCCTGCATGTGTGACCCTGCAACAAGCATATACACTACATATAGTAACAAGATAATGTAGCTAATATTATCCAACCTGGTGAAATAAACAAAATGGTCACATTGACATTGACTAAAGCCATGCTTTGTCATAACCCTGTCAAACCTCAAATACCACTATCATGGAGCTTACTCAAGACCATATAACCTGGCCTTCTATCTCACCTGTCCATTCTCTCCTTTCTTTAACTTGTAAATCCATTCGTCTTTTAGTGCTTTCTTTTCGACTGGAAACTCTACCAAATCCCATGTTTGGTTCTCTTCCAAGGAATCAATTTCCTCATGCATGCCATGCTCCCACTGTTTTCTAGATTCTACCTGCATTACCTCTTCAAAAATTCCTGGTTCTCAACCATCAGTGAGAAACAAGTAGTATAAAGAAGGTGAATAATGAATTTGAGGCTTACTTACCCTTTCAGACCTCCTCATGGGTGTTTGAGACTCATTGACAGTTTGTTGTCCACCAAATTTCATTTTAACAGTGACCGATCCCAGTCATCTCTCAGTCTACACCCGACTGATTTTGGTTCCATGTGATTGACCTGATCGATGTCAGTTCTTACCTAATCGACGTCAATTTCCACCTGCCTGACATCATCGAATTTGGTCTCCACTAGACCAACGTCGATTCTTTCCTGATCGACATCGGTTCTCACTTGACTGACATCGGTAACTGTGTTTTCTTGTGAGTGATGATTTTTACCCATGAGCTCATTTTGGATCATAACCTTGTCCAAATCAACACTACCTTGCTCAGAATTATTTAGACTCTTGAGCTGATCTTTATCCATCATCTTCTCCTTAAGAACTAAGGCTTTTTAGTTCTTAACATTTGACTTAAGAACTTGCATTCCCTTCTCACTCATGTGACCAAGCCTACAGAGCCACATCTTTGCATCTACATCTAAAGTAGATAAAACAGAAAGAGAATCAGTAATACAAATAGATAGATAAAGTGTACCTACTTTTTTACCGCTTGATAAAATAAGTGCACCCTTGGAAACTTTCCAAGATTCCACTGTGAGAGTTACTGTGCAACCCTCATCACCCAACTTTCCTATAGAAATCAAATTCTGCTTCAGGACTGGGACATGCATGACATCCTTCAACACCCATGTGTTGCCATTCTGAAATTTTAGCTACACTTCCCCTTTGCCAACCATTTGACAAGGCTCACCATCCCCTAAATAAACTTTTCCAAAGTCTCCATGGACATAATCATGGAAAAATTCTCTATTTGGGGTTGCATGGAAAGAGGCACCAGAATCTAAAACCCAAGATTATACTTTATCCAAGGAACATATAAGAGCATCCCGTGCAACAATACCTACATCATTTGATTCTTTATTTCCTTCATGCTGATCTTCTTTCAACCAACAATCTTTCTTTACATGCCCTTTCTTTCCATAATTCTAGTAGGTTATACCTCCATTTTTGGATTTGGATCTCCTGTCTATCTTTGACCTTGATTTCTCTTACTTGCTCTTCTCTCTTTGCTTTCCCTTTCTTTCAACACTTAAAGCATTCTCTGATGTTTCCCCTATGCTTTTCTTGTGGATTTTTTCATTCAAGATTACACTAACAACATCATCAACTTTCAAGATATTTGAAGTAGACGCAGTATTACTAACTGCTATTACCAAACTGTTCCAACTTTCAAGTAAAGAGCATAATATTAAGAGAGCCTTAATTTCATCATCAAAATCTATATTAACTGAAATTAAATGATTTACTAATCCATGGAAATCACTAAGATGACTATATACCGATCCACCTTCCTGCATTTGCAAATTAAATAATTGCTTCATAAGAAATACCTTATTCGAAGCTGAGGGTTTTTCATATAAATTTGCCAAAGATTCCATTAACTCTACCATTGTCTTTGCCTGTGATAAGTTGGAAATCACAGATGATGCTAGGCTCAACCTTATAGATCCAAGAGCCTTCCGATCAAGAACATTCTATTCTTCATCTTTCATATCTGTGGGCTTTCTTGAAACCCCATCCAACGGTAAATACAGATCTTTCTAATATAGATAATCTTCTATCTGCATCCTCCATAATTGATAATTCTTACCATTGAATTTCTCCATTCTTAATGTACTTTCTTTTGCCATTGCTTTACTCCCACTCAATCAAAAACCCCTCAGAGTGACCTGTAATCAACAAACACTAACCTGCTCTGAACTAGGCTCTGATACCAACTTGTCAGGATCTAGAACACACAGCTCTGATACTAGTTGTCAGGATCCTCTCCTTAAAGAGTACAATTGATTACCTTTGTATAAGCAACTAAATATGAAATTAAACCAGAAGTAATATGTAACTAGAATTCAGAAATAACATAGAATATGAGATACGAGAAACAATACAATTTGTATTAACACTCTTTCAGAAGGAAATACAATGAAGAAATCACACTCTTCCCACACCTCTTAGGTGTATAATAATTCTCCCTCAATATTTCTATCTCTCAATCAATTACAACCAACTCAAACACATAGTTGTTCCCTCCACTAGTCAGTGACAATCAACCCAATGGTTGTTGTTGTCTACTACCAATCCACTAAGTAGATCTCCCTGATATTGCACCCTTGCAGATCTAACTGATCTTACTTACCATGTAGATCTCCCTGATCTTTCTACTTGCAGATCAACTGATCTTACACCCCTTGAGACAACCAACCCAATTGTTGTTCTTGCCTTCAAGTTGAGGATCTAATCCTTCTTAGTCCTTCATTACAATACAACCCCATGGGTCTCTTAAATAGATCCCAAACCAAACAATAATTAGAAATGCAGACTCAAGACTAAAATTATTCTTTAAATGCAAACTAACTGTTCTCCTAAAATTAGTAATTCTAATTCTGGAAACGCCACCTAGAAATGCATAGGTGATCGACGTCGGTTCTTGTTTGACCGATGTCAACCGACCATAACCGATGTCAGTTACTGTGTACACTGAATATGACTGATGTCAGTTGGCTTGACCGATGTCAGTTACTTTGACACTCAGCAACCTCCACCATTTGTATAATAGTGAAGCTTTTAGCTCCACAACTTAACACTTATGTCATCTCGAATTAAGCCTTTCCTTTTATGATTTTATTGTGGTATTGTTGATGCTTAAAATTGCACTGTTTCCAACACCAATAATGGGAAGTTTCAGGAATGTGTGACTTGCGACCTGAAACGACCTCCAAATTTTAAAGAAGCTGGCTCTTCTTTATCTCAAATGCATTGTGAGAAAAGGGATATAAATTAAATGGAATCACCAATGCAATGAAAGAAAATTTAACTATGGTGATGCACCTGAGTTTAATTCATCCCTTAATACTAAGCACAGTGAAGCTATCTTTAGGATTCAATTACATTAAAGAGCAAAAAATGCATGATCAATGTAAAATATGAAAACAGATAGAATCAAAGGCTCACAACTTAGATGATTTTTGCAGTAACACAAAAAATATCAGCAAAGGCACATAACTCAGTCTTCTTATTAATTTTCTAGTCACATAAAAGGCACAAAAACATGCATAGTTATACAAACTTTCTAAATCAAAAAAATAGAACAAAGGCAAATGATATTACTAGACATAGCAAGAAAGTCTAAAAAAACTTCTTGATAACAATCTCTTGTAGAAAATTCTCTCTTCTGATGATTATCTTTTTTTGATCTCTTCTCCTTGCGATCTGCACCCATATTTATAGCATAGGACTGGCTCAAGATTTCCTACAAGATCCAATCCCAATGGTCTAACTAAACTCTAACTTAACTAAAAGTGTCTAACAGAAGTTATTTTTTGGATCTAAAATCTTTAGTCTCTTGTAAGTTCATTGGCTGAATTAGACACACGTGACACTTCCCACTGTGAAACAGGTGAGGACACTTGGCAGCATCCACTTGCCTCACTTGAAAACCATCTCATTATTCAAGAGGCACCAGAAAATGACACTTGGCAGCTTCCACAGCACTTACAGAAGACACACGACATGTTCTACTTAACTTATACTCTTTATTGTGTCTTTGTATTGGGAGTGCTCTATCTTTGACATCTGTCACAATCCGCTACTTTGAAACTTTATCAACTTATAGAAAATGGGACCCACAACACTTCTTTCCTGAGCAGTTTCAAAAGGGGAACGGGGATAGGTGGCGCTTTCCACTGATCTTTAACAAGTGACACGTGGCGGTGTCCACTGAGATTTAACTATACTATAGAAACATTTGAGACTCATTTTAGATTCACATGGATGATGACACTTGGTGGCTTCCACTTACTTTAGAAACAAAACCTAGGGCCCACCATAGTCTTTACTCAATAATGAAACAAAATGAAGAAACCGTGGATGTTGACACTTGGTAGCTTCTGCTAAGCTTTAACAATGGATACGCGGTACTTTCTACTACTTTTAGAGAAACATATTGAAACCTTCCACAGTTTCCACTTGGTTCCTTCCACACATACTAAGAGAAGCTTATTGAAAGAAGCTTTTGAAACTCATAAGAAACTTGAAATGTGGATGTCGACATTTGTCGCGCTCCGCTGAGTTATACTAGGACACGTGGTGGCTTTCACTCAACTTTGAGACTTAGACAAAATTTTAGGCAAAATGAAAAACCCGTGCAAAATGAAAAAACCACACCCTATGTCATAACCCTCACAGCCTCGAAACTGAAATTTGCAAAGACAAAACTTGGAGCACACAACTAAAACTCAAAATAAAATGTAGAGTATTTTACTCTACAGTTCTTGGTGACCCCAAGGACTTTTGAGCCTGCTAAAAAAAGAATCCATAGAATATATAAAAATGTGGCAAAAATCATAACTTCTGTAAGGCCATCTAATAAATAGACCATTTAGCATCAGATAGTCCCTGCTTATTTTATAATTTTTGGAAGGCTAAATCAAGGTTGATGATGTCCTTGTGTGAAAAACTTTGCAAAACATGAACTGTAGCCTTCAATTGGAAATCTAGCTGGGCCATGGGAATCAAAACAACTTACACTTTTGGCACTGATGAATCATCTATTAAACCTTGGAAAATTGACTGATCATTTTGTTTGGCTAATAATAAAGGTTTAATCTCATCAACCATTAACATAGTGTCACTATCAAGAAAAGGGGAGGGAAGACCCAATTGCACCAGATCTTCAATATGCTACTTCATGTCTTTTATTCCATCTTTTACCACATCTAAGAGCTCTTTGCAATTAATTGTTGTGGAGTTGCAACTAAGAACTTCATTCACCCTTTTTACAACAATCATTCTATCACTAATCCCTGTTGTTGATAACATTCCATCAGTTGTTTCATATAGCTTTTGTAGCAACATTTGAGAATCAAACACTCTCAAAGAGATAGTGGATAGAGTGGCCTGAATTGAAGTCTCCACCTTTTCACATAATTTCTGTGAATTTAGCAGGAAAGTTAGAGAGGGTCTAAGCTGAGTAATATCCTCAGAGATTATTTTCCATACTGATACATATAGCTCCTTGACTAGGTTCAAGACTCCCATATTTTTTGGCCTATTAGCAAACTCAAGTGTCAATTGTTTTGTTATTTGTTGCTCAACTTGAAGTTGGGCTTGTATGGCAGTAGTATTATTTTGTTCATTCAGTAGCTTCTGCTAGAATTGAGTGATCTGTTGCAGGTTTTCCTCACATTTTTTTGTAGTGTTTCCTTTTCCTGCCTTAGGGCTATCAACACAACTTTCTCCTGTGTTAGCTCTTCTTTCAAAGAAGCATTTAAGGCCTGAATAGCCTGGTGAATCTGACAATAAATAGTAACTTGCAACTATTTTTTGAGACTCTCTATTTCATCATTCTTTGTTTTGATTTTTGTAGCCAAATTGCTACCATTTGCTTTCTCTTGAGCTAGATCAGCATCCATCTTCTACAACTTCTTTGATACTTTTAAATAATTAGTAGCTAAAACAAAAGTGGTTTCATTTAGTAGTTCAACATTGTCCTGTGGTCTAAAAAGTGACATATCCATAGCCATTGCACTCATTATATAATCTTGAGGTTGCATCTACTCATTTGGCTTGACTACATTAGGTAACAAATGAGTCACAGTTAGCTACTGCTGGATTGGGTCAAATAGTGACCTCATATGTGGTGCAACCAAAGCTTTATTATCTTTCTTCCTCTTTTTATCCATTTGGGCTTCCCTAGCCTTCTTAGAAGTGTTTGATTGAGTTTGGAAGGTAGAGGGAGATGCAATATACCCACCTAAAAAAGGATAACCCTGTGGCAAGCCATAGGGAATAGCCAAATAATGGCTAGGGGGAATTTGGGGAGGTATTCTCTTTGAGATAGAGGGGGAAAATGAAGGCAATGATGTGGCCTGTGATGACATGGCCTAAGTAGCTATAAGTGGGGCAGATTGGGAAATTGGCACAACAGAAGTGGCAGGGGATAATATTTGGTTAGTCAGGATTATCACCCCTATAGAAGAAGAAAAATACTGAGAAGAAGAAGGAGAAATAGCACATACCTAAAGAGCAATAGATGTACTTAGTGGTTGATGTTGTGAGGGCTCTACCTCCTCGTCTGAATCAGGCTGAAGTTTCAAATTATTATGTTCCCTTGGCCTTCTTCTTGATGTGCTTCCTTCTCTTCAATGTTTACCACTGCTGCTAGTTATGATTGTACAAAATTAGGAACCCCAAAGGTTGTCACTGATGAAGAATCTCTGAGTGGTGAGGATACCACATTATTTTATTTTTCAATGGTGACTGTAGATGAGGTTTGTCCTGAGGCTTGCACTATATGAGTGGATTCTACTTCCCCCTCTGACTCTCTACCCTATGTCTGTAGTTTGCTTATATCAGGGCTAGAGATAGGATATAGATGACATTCATCCCAGATTGCCTCCCATTTCTCATCTAAATCTACATTACCAAAAGAGTGAGTTATCTCAAAAATTTCCTGCCTATACTTCCAATAGGCTTATATTTTCTCAAGTTTCCATTCTTTGTTCTTCAATGCCCTTCTTAAACCAGTAGTCATCCTAATTTTAGGGTCAAAAACCTTTTTCTTAACATAAAAGGTCTCCCATGTCCTGGCCTCCTGCAAGGACAAATCTGTCAATTCTACATACAAATCAAGAATATCTTCCTTAGCGTTTCTTCTATTTTCCCAAAAGGGATGGCCCTCATGCACAATTTTAGTAGCAACCTTGTTATTCTTGACCCATAAGGTTATGAAAATACTTGGGTCATATCTCCATTTATCTTCAATCAGAAAGAAACCCAGGATAACTAGCTTCCTCAGGAACAAGTGCTCAGCATCTCTAACCTCTAGAGCCATGTTTTTTGTTACCCATGGAATATCATACATTTTATTTTTCTTCTTTCCAATGCCATATTCATTATCCACTATAGACACTTGCCAGGTGACCTCTAATAATGCTAACCTAGGAGTCAAAATATTGGGTAACAACACTGGTTCTTCATTAAAACCATGGACCCTAATGATAGTATGATGGGATCCAAAAAAGTAGTCACAAGGAATAGTGCAATTTGTCATGAGGCTTCTGACACTTGGAGTTAATCTATTTTCAATAGGTTCTGGGCTTAGGTGATAAAAGGTAAGGGAAAAAAAAAGTTCCCAAAATTCATATGGGTTAGATGTTTTGGATAAGATATGTGTCCATGCGAACATAGGAATGGTCTTATTATGACCGAAACTTGGGTCATACATATTCAGATGCATATATTATGAAAAGATGCCATAGTTTTGATATAACATGAGGTGAAATAGATAAGAATAATACCTGAGAACCCCATTATATTTGAAATGGGTGAGTTGGTCAACCATTGAATAGGCAATTTTCTTAGAGAAATCTAGCTGATACTCCTGAGACTTGTCTATAGTTTTTAATCTGAAGAGAATGGCCATTTGCCAATCATAGACAGTTATGTCCTCTTTCATTCCAAAAATGAATACCATCATGGATAGTGCCTCTTGACTAGCATATGCAAATTATGCCCTTCCTATTGGTAGCACTAGCATAGTGGTATCATCATCCCCTAATTACAATTTTGATCTGAGAAACCTCATTTGATTATTAACATTTGCCCACATTTTTTGCATTTTGGCAATGGTGGAAAATGTGGCTGTGTTATCATGATATAGGGCCAACATGTCCCTAATGGCCTTCAGTGTAATTTGCACCATGAATTGACCCTATTTTATGGTGTTCAAGGGTGCATGAAAAAATTATGCACACATTTCAACTAAGTCAAGGCACAGATGTACACTTGGGATAATGAATTATGCCAGTTGGGAACTCCATATCCTCATTATGAATGTTTCGTATTGTCTAGCCTTGGTCCTCTGGATGCATCTTTGGTATGCCCTTTCCCATAGAGCTTTTTTAGAATTTTGAAGGGTTGGGTCTCCAATTCTATCTACAAAATCCTTCACCTTTGTTGGGTCAATCGCATAACCAACTTTGGGGACTCTAGTCTTTGGATAGGTCCTTAAGGGTTATGCAGGGGCTGAAGCATATGATTTGCTGGTGAGAAGCTTATCAATGGATTCATAAATCCCAAGCCCATATTGTGAAGACTGTGCCTCCTCCATATCTGTGTATATACTAGGAATTGTGAACTTACGTAACAAGTATCGAAGCTTTGTAACAGGGAAGGCACTTTTACTAAGCAGGTTTGCTTAGGAATTAAAATTATAGGTAACAGGGATTTTCTTAGCAGACGTAGGAATGGATGAGAAACTATTAAGCCTTAAATCTTATTATTGAGGTATTTAATGACCCATCAAGTCTCAAAAATGGCATTGAAACTGGATAATCATTAGTAAATCTTATTAAATCTGTGTGAGACAATGAGTCAGACACGTCATGAAAGTGGCTGCGTAAAGGTACCTTGGGGAATTTTGGAGATTTGAGAGAGAATTAGTGAATGTGAGAGTTTCAAAAATTTTAAAAAAAATTTGAGCCATGGCCACGTGTTCAAATAACACTTATTAAAAGAAAGAGCAGGAAAGAAAATAGGAAAATAGAGCAACAAGGAAAGGGAAACTATCTAACTATAATACATGGAAAATTCTAATTAAATGAAATGTTTTAGGTAGATCCCATTCATAGGAGTCTCTTCAGGTTCTCCCTTCATCATTTTGATCTCAAATAAATTTTTTTGTTTACATGTATGAATATTATAGGGGCCAGTCCACAATGCCTCAAATTTAGTGTGTCGACCCGGCTTGGTAGCTTTTACATCCCATTTCAAAACAACTGAGCCTACTTCAAAATAGGGGTTTGAAGTCTTCTTATCGAAGTAGTCTTTGATTATTTTTTGATGTTTCATTAATGATTCATGTGCTACATCCCTCTTTTCTTGAAATTCCAAGAGCTCAACAAGTCTGAGCTGCATGGAGCCATTCTCCTCAATTTCAATCTATTTTAATAATTGGAGAGCAGAAATATCCAAGCTTAGGGGCATTACAATAGGCTTACCATAGACTAATTCATATGGGGACATTTTTTTCACTTATTTAGGCATAATTCTATCATCCCACAGTGCTATATTAAGCACTTTATGGCACTCTTTGTGATGATCAACCCCTATTCTCTTAAGAAGTCTAATCAGGTTCTTGTTGGTTGATTCTGCCAAACCATTACCTTGAGGGTAATAATTTGAAGAAGTTTTTAGATAGATTCCATACTTTAGTGCAAAGTCATATATTTTTTCCCCTAAAAATTCCTTAGCATTATTTGAAATTATGGTATGAGGAGGCCCAAAGCGAGTAGTGATACACCCCAGAAAGTCTATGATCACATTTTCTGTTGCTTCTTTGAGTGGCACTGCCTCAATCCATCTGGTAAAATAATCTATGGCAATTAGAATCCATTTGTGTCCCATACTTGACACTGGATTGATCATTCCAATGAATTCAAGACCTCATTGAGCAAAGGGTTCATCAAGAATTATAGGACTAAGGGGCATTGCTGCATTCCTTCTCATCCCCACATAATACTAACAAGATTGGCACTTTTTGACCAGTTGATAATAGTCTGTAAATAAAGTGACCTACCTAAATTATCTTTATAGCTATGGTTCTTGCAAAAAAATGTCCACCTGAGACTCCATGGTGAATTTCATGTAGTATTTTCTAAGCCTCATCTTTCTCTATGCATCTTAAAAGTATGCCATCAATATTTCTTCTGAAAATAACTTGGTCAATTCAAACAAAATGGGCCCCTTGCTGCCTATAGTATCTCCTCTTGTCCTGAGAGAGCTCTTTTGGGAAAATCTCATGTTTCATAAAATGGATTCTATTTGTGACCTAGGAGTTATGATCAATTTCTTGTATCCTCAATACATTTTCCTTTTCTATTTCTTTAGTTATCATCTTTTCCATATCTTGAGCCATGTATTGGAACAAACCCCTACCTCTAACCAACTTAGTGGGTCTGACCTCTACATCATACTCAAGGAACTTTTTTATCTAGTTTTCTCTTTTTCCAATAATTTCACCTTCCATAATGTATTCTCTGACACTAGGATGAGCCATAAGTATTAGAATCTTATTTCCTGATACCATATGCCTGAATTTCTTGAGGGATTTTACCCTAGCATATGCCTATTTATCCACAAAGTTGTATCTAACTTTATACTCCCTAAGAGTCCTTGAGAAAAAGGCTATTGGGTGTTCTTCCTCTTGTTGATCATCTTTCTATGTTAGGACAATAGCAACACTGAACTCTTCTCCATATACATACATTATAAAAGACTTAGAGAAGTCTGGGTTACTAAGTACTAGGGCTGTTGAAATTGCTTTCTTGACCTCCTCAAAAGCTTGTCTTCCTTCTATAGTCCACTTGAACACCAAGTATTTATTCAACAAGAGTGTCACTAGTCTCATTAGGCCTACAAAGTCTAATATGAACCGACTGACAAAATTAATCTTTCCCAAAAAAGACTGAACTACTTTCTTATTTACTAGCAGGGGCCAGTTCATTATGGCTATGACTCTCTCTGGATCTATAGAGACTCCTTCTTTAGATAATATATGTCCCAGTATTTTATCTTGAGGTACTACAAAGATACATTTCTTGGGATTCAAGGATATTCCAAACTCTTGACACTTCTTAAAAATAGATTCTAGATGTTCAAAATGATCAACAACATTCTTGAAAAAAATAGTGAGATCATCAAGATAAATCAAAATGATTTTATTTATGATTTCTCCAGATGCTACATCCATTGTTATTTGAAAAGTGGCTCCAACATTTGATAGGCCAAATGGCATCTTGGCATATGAAAACATTCCCCATTTGGTATTAAATGTAGTCTTGTGTTGGTCTTCATTAGCCAACCAAATCTGATTGTATCCAGAGAAACCATCTAGCAAGAAAAATCTCTCTGATCCAGCCATAGTCTGTAAAATTTGTTCCATAGAGGGTAGGGAATAGTGATATTTCAAAGATACTCTATTTAGGTCTCTGAAATCCACACAGAGCCTTATGTCACCATTCTTTTTTTTTGATTGGTACTAGATTGGGTACCCAGGTTGAGTGTTTGATTGGAAAAATTATTTTAGATTCTAAGAGTTTCTACAACTCATCCACCATTAGAGGTTCAATCCTTAGATTCACTGGCCTCTACTTCTGTCTGACTGGCTTAGATCCTTTAGTTAGTTCTATGGTGTGCTGAATGATGTCTCTGTTATAGCCATGAAGGTCTTCATATGTCCATGCTATTACTCTGTCATATCTTTCACACAAGTCAATTAGTCTTTCCCTTTCCTCTTGGGTTGTAGAATTTCCAATCTTTAGTTTTCTCCCTTCACTCACCTATATTTTAGAATAATTTGCTTTTTTTGCTTGAAACCTTTTCTTCTCTAGGCTTACATCTTCTAGATCAAATAGGTTTTCTAAAGTAATCAAGCCTTTGTGAAGCTTATTGGTCTTTAATTGAATAATTTGGTCTCCATATGCTTCTTCAATTTTGGGTTGCAATTGATCAACAAATTCCATTGATTGTTGCAAAAATGAGAGTACCTAAAAATCATTTTTAAAGACTTGCCAATTTTCATCATTGTCTGGGATAGTTGGCCTTACTATAACTTTTACTGACTCATAGTTGACTAATAGATCAATTGTTGGGTCAAACTGTGAGCCAATTTGTGCCATCCTATCTGCTTCAAAATTTTAGAGTTTTAGGAACTAATTCAATATTGAAAGCTTCAAAATCATCTATTAAGTCCCAAATTCTGTGTCTATAGGATCTCATCCTTACATTTTTGGCTATTGCCTTTTCTCTGATTTGTTTCACCACTAGTTCTGAATCTCCTTTTACTATCAGATTCTTTACTCCCTTTTTCTTGGCTAATATGAGCCCATTTACTAATAATTCATATTCAGCATCATTATTAGTACAAACAAATTGGAAATGGATAGCTCTTAAATTTTTTTCACCATTTGGAGAAACAAGACAAATTCCTGCTCCAACACCATTTTTACTTCTAGCCCGATCAAAATTTAAGGTCCAAATTTCTGAGTCCTTTTCAGATTCTTGATTCTTTGGCATTTCTTCCTTTAAAACATTTGGGATTTCATGGTATTCATCAATATGACATAAGTGCCCAGACCAGTAGAGTCATAATTTCCATATGGGTCACTTTGCATCATAGTTAACAACTGGTTATTTTCCTCCTCTTGGTCATGTTCAGTCAGTCACCTAACTCTTCAACAAAGATCCTTTCTTCTTTGTTTAGCATACTATGAGCTACCTCTAATTTTGGGTTTGGTTCATTGGTGATGTGATCGTTAGATAGTGACTCATATATTATTTTCATTTTTGAACCATATTTGGTTTTTAGGATGAGGTGAGATCAATCAAGTGACATATATCCTCCTATCTTGGCTGTGAACTCTCTGGACAAACATAGGCCAAATACAGGGGGTATATCTATGACTACCACATCTTGATTGAAAATTATATTGGGGCAAGTATACAATTGCAATGGGAGTTGTTTAATTTTCCCTATTGTTTGCACTGATTTCCCATCCAATTGCTTAACTCCTCTAGTAAGCGGCTCATACTTTATTTTTAAAGCATCTGATATTTGTTTAGGAATTACTATAGTACTAGCCCATGAGTCTATCATTGCATTATGTAATATTTTCTTTCCAACTATCAAAGTCAAATAAAAGGGCTCTAGTTTGGATTTGCTTACCTCTGGTGCATTGTTCAAAAGGGCTGTTATTTGTAGAGGAACCGTGTCTTTGAGGTTTTCCTTATCAGCAAGTCCTCCTTTGGTACCATTATGTTTATGCACTACTTGGCCCTAAAAATCTTCTTGCAATAGTGTCTTTTTATCAAGAATAGCTAATATGTCCCATATTGACACATATGTTGGGGCCCTCTTCAGCTAATCCACCACATTCACTAGTCCTAGTGTTTGGGTTCTTGGATAATAAGGGTACCTTGCTTTTTCTTGAACTTGTCTAGAAATTACTTGGTTCTACATTGGCTGAGGCATTTCTTGTTTAGCAGCTATGTTTTGATGACCTTGAAATGGAGGATTCTCCATAGTTTCATTATTTGTGACTTCAGGCCATTCCATCATCCTTTTCTTGGCTCTGGTGTAGTAATTTGATTATACCAATGGCTTCTTGGAAGTAGAAGCTTCATTTAAGAATGCTGACTCTTCATCTTCAACCCATGAAAATAAAGCATGCTCAAGGGCTATGTCTTCTTCTTTTTGTAAGGACATCCCTTGCATCTGAGCCATCAGGACTAAATTTTGCATACCAGGGGATTACTAGGGTTGAGTATCAGAAGTATTTGCAAATTGTCCATCCATTCTTCTTTACTCTACTATATTTTATTGAAGATTACCCATGGGAAAATCTCTAGGCATATGACCATTATTACAAGGGAAACACCAGGCATTGGTGCCATCTGCATAATTATTCTGCCCTAGAATAATCTCCCTATTTGGATTAGGGGGAATAGTCTGTGAGGTTATAGGGACTGCAACTAATTAGTTTGATGGCTGAGGGTTAGTTTGCCTTTGAGGACCCTGATACTGGTTTGGCTATGGTGGAAGTATATTTCCTTGGTATCCTTCATATTGGGGTCTAGGATAAGGATTCTATTGTCTGTTTAGGTTAATTATCTCATTAGAAAATGTCCTTAAGATGTTCTTGATATCATCCATCTCAGATGACTAGACAGGGACAAGTTCTTTAGCAGGTTGTTGAGGAAATGTATACATAGACATAGGTGGGGCTATGGGATTAGGGGCTTCTTGAGGAAAAGGTAAGGTAATCTCTAGAAACATGGGCATGGGAGGCCTTGGGGGCAACTTTCCAGCATCTATTAAATTATTTTCATCTCTAACTGCATAGTCATAGGCTTCTGGTAGAGTCTGACCTCCAAGTGACTAAATCATTACTGATATATCTAAATTTAAGGCTTTAAGATAAAATACTATAGCCATACTTGGTAATGGTCTTGCTGTAGCAGGAATTCTTTCCCAAGTCTTTTGAAATCTTAAATTGAAATCAGTCATTGCTTCTTGTGGTGCCCTTTTGATAGCAATCAATTGTTGTAACAAAGAAGATTTATCACCCTTTTCTTTAAATCTCTCAATTCAAACTCTATTGATGTTATTAAAACTCTATGCAAACCTGATTGAACTACAAAAACCCTAGCATGTAAAAAATCCCTAATTTGACTCTATGATCATTATAATCAAGATAAGGAAAATCAAATTAGTGTTTATGGAAGGATAATCTAGTCTAAAGTTGAATTATAAACCATTGCTAAGTAATTCAATCAAAATTATAGCCATGGTAGCTCAGAGGGGTTTCTCAAAGGAGGATATGAACTTGTATTTGAACTAAGACATAGAAGTAAGGGTTTTTAAAACATCTCCAAGCTGATCCCATGTAGATATTGTATTTGGGGTAAAAGATCTGTACCAGTCTAGAGCCTTCCCCTTAAAAGAAGCTGCTAACAATCTTATAGCCACATTCTGGTGTGTGATCACATGTATTGCACAAACATCAGACACATCTTGCAGATGTTCTTCAAGTGTTTTGAAATCTTGCCCATTGAATTTGGGCAGAGATTTTAGGGCATTTATTGGAATAGGATCCCAAGTGGCTAGTGGTATTGGGAGAATCAGAGGACTACCAGTGTTCTAACTTGCATAATTCCTTGGGGCTATAGGTGCTCCCATATTTACTCTAGGTATTGCTATAAACTAATTGACCTTTGTTCTTGAATTAGTTATCAATGGTGGTAAAAGAATACTTGGGTTCATAGCAGATTGAGCTCTTGTTATTGGTCCACAACTTTGACTCCTTGTAGCTCTCTGGTTCATACAATCTTGAAAGAAACTTCAAGATATTGTCCCACTAGGCATGCCAAAAACTATTGATGCTTAAAATTGCATTGTTTCCAACACAAATAATGGGAATTTTTAGGAATGTGGGACTTACGACCTAAAATGACCTCCAGATTTTAAAGAAGCTAGATCTTCTTTATCTCAAATGTATTGTGAGAAAAGGGATAGAAATTAAATGGAATCACCAATTCAATGGAAGAAAATTTAACTATGGTGATGCACCTGAGTTTAATTCGTCTCTTAATACTAAGCATAGTAAAGCTATCTTTAAGATTCAATTACACTAAAGAGAAAACAATGCATGATCAATGTAAAAGATGAAAACAAATAAAATCAAAGGCTCAAAACTTAGATGATTTTTTCAATAACACAAAAAATATCAGCAAAGGCATAAACTCAGTCTTTTTATTAATTTTTTAGTCACATAAAAGGCACAGAAACATGCATAGTTATCCAAACTTTCTAAATCAATAAAATAGAACAAAGGCAAATGATATTACTGGCCATAGCAAGAAAGTCTAAAAAAACTTCTTGATAACAATCTCTTGTAGAAAATTCTCTCTCTTCTGATGATTATCTTTTTTTATCTCTTCTCCTTGCAATCTGCACCCATATTTATAGCATAAGACTGGCTCAATATTGCCCACAAGATCTAATCCCAATGGTCTAACTAAACTCTAACTTAACTAGAAGTGTCTAACAGAAGATATTTTTTGAATCTAAAATGTTTAGTCTCTTGCAAGTTCATTGGCTAAATTAGATACACGTGACACTTCCCACTATGAAATAGGCAAGGACACTTGGCAACATCTACTTGCCTCACTTGAAGACCATCTCATTATTTAGGAGGCACGAGAAAATGACACTTGGTAGCTTCTATAGCACTTACAGAAGACACATGGCATGTTTTGCATAACTTATACTCTTTACTATGTCTTTGTATTGGGAGTGCTCTGTCTTTGACATCTATCATAGTCCACTACTTTGAAACTTTATCAACTTATAGAAAATGGGACCCACAACACTTCTTACTTGAGAAATTTTAAAAGGGGAATGGGGAAAAGTGGCACTTTTCACTGATCTTTAATAAGTGACATGTGGCAGTCTCTGTTGAGCTTTAACTATACTATAGAAACATTCGGGACTCATTTTAGATTCACACGGACAATGAAACTTGGTGGCTTTCGCTTACTTTATAAACAAAACTTGGGGCCCACCATAGTCTTTACTCAATAATGAAACAAAATGAAGAAACTGTAGATGTTGACACTTGGCAACTTTCGTTGAGCTTTAACAAGGGACACGCGACACTTTTTGCTACTTTTAGAGAAACATATTGAAACCTTCCATAGTAGCCACTTGGTGCCTTCCACGCACACTGAGAGAAGCTTATTGAAAGAATATTTTAAAACTCATAAGAAACTTGCAATGTGGATGCTGATATTTGTCATGCTCCACTGAGTTATACTGGGACACATGGCGGCCTCCGCGTAACTTATATAAATTATAAAATGTGTCCCAGCTGATGACAGTTGGCGATTTCTGCTCAACTTTGAGACTTAGACAAAATTTAGGCAAAATGAAAAACTTGCGCAAAATGAAAAACCCGCACCCTGTGTCATAACCCTCACTGCCTCGAAACTGAAATGCACAGGGACAAAACTTGGAGCGCACAACTGAAACTCAAAAAAAAAATGTAGAATATTTTACTCTATAGGTATCATTATATTTTACATGTTTTGGGCCCATTTTTTTCCTCAATTACCCTTGTAAAATATTCAATTAGCATATGCACTCTTTGATTGTGTGTTATCTAGTGACCATGTGCATTCTGTAGTCCATATACCCATCTAGATTGTTTTTTTAAAATGGATACATTAGATTTTTTTTACTAAACATACATTTTATGCTACTTCAGTGATGTGTTAAAATATTTTTCCACCTTGGCCAAGGATGTTTTCCCCCATAGATATTTCCCCTCTCCTATGCACACTATTTTTGAAAGTCAAAAATTTCAAGGCCATATCTTGGCCATCTAAAATCCTTTTTTAGTGAATGTTTTTAAATGTATGCATTTTTTAGAGAGATTTTCCTTAGTGAAGATAAGTTTTTAATTGATTTAGCATGGTGTTTATGTTATTAATAGTTTCCTAATTGTCACTTGGATCATTCTTGTTTCAAACTTCTTTACCTTATACATATAGAATTTTTTTTTAGTATTTTATTTTTGAAAATGTATATTTTTACAAGCTCTTTGGATCAATGCTAAAAATGGTAGAGAAAATTTTAAGTATCACTAATTTTATTTACCTCAGTTGGAAATCATTATGGAGGACATAATTCTTAGCAAGGGCCTCTATTGAATTTTAATGGTGAGGAATATAGTCTTTTAGCTCTTATAAAATGAGACAAATGGAAAAAATGTTGTGATGAAGCATTATGGATAATCAGATAATCAATGTCTCCTAAATTGAAGTTCTACTTCTAGGTCATCTTGGAGCCATTATATGTTTGGGAGAGATTGCAATTTTTTTTTAGAAATTATAATAAGATGCAATGATGTCAATTCAAAAAGTTTATTCGTACTCAAAGTCTAAAAATATATCCTTGGATTAATTATTTCATCACTCAACTCAAGCACTTGAGACTTCTCCTTATTGATTTAGGATTTACTAATACTAATGACCAAATAATCATGATTATTTTATCAAATATGTTTCAATCATAATCAATATTTTTCTCCAATCACTACACACAATAAGATTCCTTGGGGACATCATATGTGGCACCAACCTTTGATAGGTTATATGAAAAATTTAGAGATAAATAGATAAAATAATTTTCAATGGTGACATTTGATCTAGAATTTTTAAGAATCAGCTGTTGGTTTTCAACATAAATAATGAAAAGTGACAACATAATCAAGGAAAAGGAAAGGGACCTACCAAAGGAAAATAGAAAGAAAAATATTGGCCTAATTACAATCAATTGATTGAGAAAAAGATAGAGGAAAAAGGAAATAAACTATACATATCAAAACTTATAATTATTTTGGTACTCTAGGCCATCATGAAACATAACATTTAAAGAAAATGGGAGATTTGGAAGTTGAGATGAAGAAAATAAAACTCCTTATCTCTAAGGAAGGAGCAACACTTTATAAAAAAACACATGGATCATCAATGTCTGAATGCAATTAAGATTCAGTGGCCTCACATCATATGGAAAATTAAGGTACCATGTTTATTGTTCTTAGCACAAGACGCATAAATGAAATATTTATGGGAAACTTTAGTCCCTTAATTATTGAGAGTGAAGGGTTTATTGAGATGGAGAATGTAAATTTCACAAAAAAACATCAAATTTATATAATTATGGGCAAACACATAATCCATATATTTGATCACACATTTAAGTAAAGGAAAAATAGTTGAGTTTACTTCTAATGATGTTTTTTAGCAAAAACACAAAGGAAAAATTAACTATTATATCCACCAGTAAGGTTGATAATCAAGCAAAAATGTATGATTTTATAGATTTGTGTTTAAAAAACCTTCTTAAATCATGATTTCTTATGCAAATGATTTGATTAAAAATTAGCATGAGAGTTTTGGGCACCTAAATTATCACTCATTTTAGGACCTTGATAAACACAACATGGTGTAAGTATTGTTAAAAGTTTCCATCAAATATGGAGTTTGTCAAGGTTGTGCACTTGGAAATAACACAAGGAACCTTCTTATAAATGAAAATCTTGGAGGAAAAGTAAAAAATTATAGCTTGTTAACATCAAACTCATAGATTTCCCTCTTGTTTTATTTTAAAAACATAAATATGTTCTTACATTCATCAACGATTCCTCTTGAAACACTTGGTTCTATTATTTAAGGAAAAAATTAAATTATTTGAGTACTTAAATTTTTTAAAATCACTTGTTGATAACATGTTAGAGAGAAAGATTAAGTATCTCAAAATAGATAATGGTGGTGGGTATGTCAAAAACCATATGATCATTTTTTTAAAACATGTAGTTATCTAGCTCTAACATATTGTGTTATAAACACCAAAATAGAATGGCGTGATTAAATGCAATAATATCACACATAAAGAAATGACCAATTATATGGTATAATTTATATATAAGCATAAATTGGTTTACAAAATAAGGATTCTCTAAAATAGGAAAGGGTATAAGATAGTAATGGATATGACTCACATACAAGATATTAGTCCACAACGTAGTCTAGTGTTATGGATAAGGGTTGTGAATAAAGGGTGATGTAATGGATATTAAATGAGAATATAAAAAAAAATAAAAAGAATATAACCTAACTATATCCAAGGTTTCATTAGATGTTAAAGCAATAACTATAGGGGTAATCAAGAAATTAAAATTACATTAGGAAATAACCATTAGGTACCTAATATGAGAGTTGTATAAATTTCATTAGAATGTAACCATGAGGTGTAAATGAATAGCATGTGAAAGATAATAATGTGTAGCTACTAAAATTTGGTATTAGACACTTGATAATGTCACTTATGACTTACCTTCACCATATATGACTTGTGCACACATATATGCCTCTTATTTTCCATTCTCTCACATTCACATACTTGGTATGAGTCAAACCCTCCTACTTTTATATCGACCACTTACAGGTGTATACATCCAATTCTTAACACTACTATGTTGAAAGTGTCAATCTTACTCAAAATTTGTGAAAACACACAATTTGGGCCAAAATCACTTAAATGCACTAAATGGTTTGAGCTTGTTGTAGACAAGTGCCAATTTAGGCTAATGTATCCCTAAATAGGGAAATGCATTTTATGTGATTATTATATTTGATCAAATCATTTCAAGTTAAAATGATGAAAATGTATTTTATTGCTCTGGATCACTCTTATCTTCTAATTCAAAAGCACATGACACATGCATGTATTATTTTATGTCGATAATATCCTAAATGGGATATTGGTTCGTATGCAACTACATCACCTTATAATTCCTCTCTAGTCAAATTATAACCTAGTAATATGACATTCTAACCAGTTTGATTAATTGAGTGCATCTAATTTCCAAAGAATTGCTTAAAATTTGATTAATCTCACTAAATTAAACGAAATTATGAGCTCAAGTAAGAATTCCATGGAAGTTATTGAATATTTATTTATTGGAAATTGATTCTTATTAACTACATCATCAAATGACATCATTTGTGGGGTGGCATACATAAGCCATAAATGAAATAAATATTAGGATTATGGCCTCCCATGCCTCTTTAATGCCCCTTAATTCCAAATATTTATGAGGGTATTTATGGATATTATTTACATAATTGGATTAATTCATGGCCACACATCTTGATCTCAAGATGGATGGTCATGGTTGATCCTGATCAATTTGTAAAATATATAAATAGGAGGCCCAAGAACACTTTGATTAAACTTCATTTGTGTAAACTTATTATGTAGAATTCTCTCCACATGCCATTTGTGTGTGTTGTTTATTATGATTAATTTTCAATAGTATATCTTCAAGATAGACACAACATTGATTTCATATCATGAGCCTAGTTTCAATGGTGAGAAAGAGATGATGGAGGAGCTTGGCCTTGCATCATTCTTGAAGACTTAAACACCAAATCAAGGGGAAAATAACAATTTGATCCATATTTGGGTGATGGGATGCTCTTGGGAAGGTATTGTGTGTATGCTTTCTTTCATTTTCTCTTAATTTTCATTTGCAAAAACCCCATTTCAATAGGTTGGCTTAGCTTGCTATGTTCTTATGCATTTTTCTTGATTTTCTTGACTAATGCTTGATCTAAAAATCTTTTTAATCCATCTCTACATTTTTGCATGCCTAGTGGGACCACGTAAACCATTCAAGCAAGGAAGACACTTTGTCAATCTTAGAATATCTAAAAAGTGTTTAAAAATCCTTCAAAATAAATTTTTAGCATTATTTTCATGTGTTCTTGACTTTTTTTTTATTGATACATAGGTCACACAGTGACCGACGTTAGTTCTATGTAATCGGTACTGGTCCAAACTAACTAGCATTGGTTAGGTTGTAGTGAAAAACGTAGTTAAAGATCACATTTTTAGAGATTTTCTCAAAATTATAGTTTTTCATTTTGGTTTATAAGTCTCTATCTAAACATATATTTGCATGATCCAAAAGTTTCTTTTGGAGATTTTATTCTAACTTAGGCTAACAAAAGTTTTTATCAAAATATTTTTTGACTAAGGGTTTATAGGTAGCCATTATTGGTCATTTTCGATTGGTATCAATTATTTTATGACCAACATTGGTATTTTTACAAGCGACATTGATCACTATTGATCGATGTTGATCTCTATGTTTTAAAAATAGAGAACATGAGAGCAAGATTTTAAAACTTGTTTGATTCATTATCAATTGTGCTTCAATGTAGGGGAAACTCTCTAACCTTGTAGGACCTACGTGGAAAAATGATCAATTTGAACATGATTTAAGTCTTGAACCTTCCCTTTGGTGTTTAAAAGGAACTTAAATGGTTTATTTAATTGTTTTGTGATATTTTTCAAAGTTTTTGCAAACTAAAGCTAATGGGCCAAGAACTTCATTAAACATATTAATTTGGTGGTTAAAACTAACATTCACTTAAATTTCAAGCTTTTTAAAAGTGTGTTATTTTATGCAAAATCATCTATTATTGCTTGTTTGTTATTTAAGCAAAATGAAGAGTGCATGTATGCTCTCCCCCTATCCCCTTTAGGGAACCCGACTGACCAAAAATGTCTTTTCATTGTGATTATGCCTTTATCCAAGACGTGAAAAGAAAGTTGTCTAGGTTCTCCCCAAAACTCATATGGTTTGGGTGATCTAAAAATAATCTCTAAAGTCTTTTCACTTAGTTTTATTTTTATGCAATTTGGCTTATGGAGGGGAGTTCATATTCTCTTCGTGAGTTATTTAGGGAAGCTTTGATTTAGGGATTCATCTCAAAGCATTGTTTCAACCCTAATATAGTGTGGGGTATATAAATTAGGGTACACATACTATGAGAGATAAGGGGTCAAGTGGATAATCTCTCCTTTTGTAATGAAAACCCAAGTCAGGTATGGTTAACCAGGGGATTCCACTAAGCAGTACACAGATGGAATTGTTATGCAAAGGAATAAACCCTTGCATATTAAGTTAATTAGTATGAAATCAATTGACATGAGGCATCTCTAGTGTTAGCCAAATTTGGTATCATCTATATGGTCATAATTAGACAAACCCCACTTGCCATGAACATATTTTTGATGTAGGATGAGTAACCTAAAGGTCCATGTCATTGTACAATCTCTTGAGAGAAGGGGGTGTAAAAACCCTACTATTTCATGTGCTTTTATTTTTTGATTAACGGTTAAAATTATCCCAAGATAATGTATATAGATGTATTTCAATAATATGATACAACTTTGTTAGTTTAGGGCTTAAGACAATTTACGTAGTTGAATTGGTCTTTTCTTTTATTTGCTTGGTCATTGTTTGAGTCTAAAACTTGTTTATGAA
Organism: Torreya grandis; assembly: GCA_037957365.1. Classification (NCBI taxonomy): domain Eukaryota; kingdom Viridiplantae; phylum Streptophyta; class Pinopsida; order Cupressales; family Taxaceae; genus Torreya; species Torreya grandis. Next base: position 3,198,485 of record JARHVA010000027.1, read on the forward strand.
CAAAACACATAATAACCAAACACATTCGTTATCCACCATGCTTGAACAAGGAGGAATTACACTAGTCAAATCCAAATCATCTTTTCCTTGTTCAAATCCTCATCTTAAACATTGTGTTTGTATTGTCTAAACAATGCAGCTATGTTACCCATTTGGGTCTAAACCATTTTACAAAAAATATTTAAGTCCATTGATATTTCAAATTCAGAATTTCACCTTTCTAAGTTCTAAATAAATTTGTTAATTAGTTTTACCATTTGCACTTGGTTTTAGTTAACTTGGGTTCAATTTTTCATTTAGATTGAAGGTCATTTATAAACTCATAATCATCTAATCATTATGAACTTAGGTTATCTTGTGTGTCTCTTACTCTCTAAATTCTAGAACATATTTTATTCTACCTCCTATTACCATGTGGCGGCATTGTGCTACCCATTTGGTTCTAGTTTTATACTTAAGAATTCTTTTATGTTTTCACATCTTGAGTTTCTTAGTTCACATTATCACCTTCCTAATTTGAAGGGATTTCTTATAATTTTATAATAGCAACTCATCAAAAGTGTACTAGATTTTACAATATTGACTTATCTCTAGACCTATGTTTGGTGTACTAGTTTACACTTAGGTCTTTGAGTTATCATACCCTATTATAATTTATATGATTTAAACCCTACCCAAATTTGAGTAATCTTGTGAACACATTATTCTAATTGTGTGGTACTATGCCACCTCCTTTTTATTATAGTCTCTTTGTTACCTTGTCGCTTGTTTAGAAAAGATTTGAAACACATACCTTGTTTAAATGTTTTCAAAACATTTTCCAAATATTTTTCAAACATAGATAACAAACCTTTTTAGACATGACTCAAAGGTACACTCGTAGCGGAATCACCTACAACCCTAGATATGAGGAGGAACACTTTTATGATGGTGAAGAAAATTCCATGGTCTTTGAAGATATTCTTACGACTGTAGGACCCAAGGAAGATTATATTGAATATAAACCCCAAGAGAACAAAGATGAAGCACTCCCAAGGTTGATTGAATTAGGCGTTATATTCCTATTAGACTTTTCTATGGAAAAATTTCATGCCTTGGTTAGGGTAGAAGAAAAACAACGAGCATAATTACTCACTAATATTGTAACAACAAGCATTGATTATTATATCAAAGGGAAGGAAGTACTTGTAGATTTAAAACCCAATGATCAAGATCTTGTGACCAAGATTCAAAAAGATAAGTCAATGATATGTAGACCAACTTCTCATGGACTTGATAGACTCTTTAGTTTCTACTTCTATCCACAACAACACTTCCAAGGAACAAGGGAATGTGGTTGAGCCAACACAAAATTTAGTTGAGAACACACCTACGATGGATCAAGATGTTTCAATCGAATAAACTAAGTCCTAAGAGGTTCTATAATATGATTCACTAGACACAGAGCATATATTTTTCAATCATCAACAACCTCTTGTTAATTTAAAGAGCTAAGGACCAAAAAATTCATTACATATTGAAGAAATTATCTAAAATCATTTGGATAGTTCATCTTAACCAACATGTAATTTGTTGAATAGGCCACAGACTTCCCAAAATCAATAGAACACTAGTTATTCTAGATGGACAACTTTAAGGAATGTTAATCAACCCATAAATCAATGGCTTACTTAATTGACTTAAGGAGTGAACCAAAAAAAAGTCACAAATCATAGGGTGTACATCAATAAAAAATCCATGAAATAGGGGCACATACCACCTAAATAGAATTATAGTTCCACCCATGAATATACCAAACATGTAAGAGTGGAATTTTGTGAAAGAGATTATGTCATGATCAGATACTAGAAACGAAATCAAGAAGTACAAATTTGATGAGATATGTCCATATCCATTTGATTTTAACATTATCTAAGTCCCCTTTCTACCTCATTTTGAAGCACCCAAATTTGATAAATACAAAGGAAAAGGTGACCCTTGTGAACAAATTCAGGCAATTTTCGTTTATGCCAAGAGGTAGCTTATATTAGCTTTTTCTTAATTTGTTTATTTACATGAAGTTTAGTGGGAAAATATTTATATTAGATACTTAAGTTATCTAAGGGATCGGTTGTGGATTGGAATGATCTATCTAAAAATTTCATCAACCATTTCTTGTACAACATTGAACATGAATTGACCATTTTTGACTTATGTAAAGGCAAAAAATAAGATGAAGAAAGATTCGTATCATATATATAGTAGTGGAGAGCATTAACTAGTCAATTTCAACATAATTTTCTAGATAAATAGTTGGCAAACAATTTTTCACAAAATCTACACCCTGAGGTGGTGCATAATCTACAGCTTGCTTGTGCAAACACATTTGAAGAAATCATAGACAAGGGTGTATAAATTGAGAAGGTAATTATTGTAAAAGGCCTTTTTAAGATTTATTTGTAGGGTCAAATATCAAATTAGACCTAATCTCCTAGTCAAATAGTTTTAACAAAGAATCCTAATGGATTCAACAAAAACAAGAATATGGTAGGGAATGGTGTGAAAGGCACACACAAATGGTGCAAGCTCTGCCAAATCCAAATGTGAAATTAGATCCATTTAATCCACTAGACAATTTTCAAAGAGTCCCTCCATGAAGGACATTATATAATCAATTTAGAGTCTTTAGCAAATTGGGAGAGCCTATTGAGGTAGTACTGCAAAATCTCATAACAACTGACCTGATTGTGTGGCTTATACCAAGGCTATTTATTATAGATCAACCCAAGCTAGATTGGTATAAGGAAAATGAATTTTTAAACTTCCATTGTGTTTTTGGTCATGGTGTTTATCATTTCATCCAATTGTGACACCTTATTGAATATTTGATTAAAAGTGGTGAAGTTGAGATCAAAATTGCCCCATAAGACACCAATAAGGATATGTGCATCTCTAAAGATCCATTTCATTTACATAATCAACAACTACCAAGGACCAATCAGAACCAATGATAGAATCAGTAAAAAAATCAAAATCAACATCAAGGTCATAATCATAATCAACATGATCATAATCAAGATCATAATACCCATACCAATAACTTGGGTTACAACAAAATGCTTGACGACTATAAAAAAACCATGGGATGCCTTTCTATAACCCACATTACCACTATTACTATTAAATCCCATGAACTATCTCATACTCTTTATATTATTGGACCCATTTTTATAGGGTCAATGCCCTCTTCTTCTAGTAATATCGCATCAAGTCTATGCAATTTTGTTATGCCTCCATTTGCATGGGTTACTATTTCTGGACCCTATCCTCCCTCTAATTATAATGGCTCTTCATCAACTTAAAATTTCTCCAATGCAACTAGATGCCCATGAGTCACTCTCCAAGGCCCTTTGCCTTTATCTTCTAATTATAATGGCTCTTTTTCACCTCTAGATTGGATAATCGCAACTAGATGCTCGTGAGTTATTTTTCAAGGCCCTTTTCCCTCTTCTTCTATTGAACCCAATGTGAACATTGTGTTTCCAGATCTAAATTTGACTACTATTCTAGCCAAGGCTAAACTATCTCCTCTTAATGTTGAAAAGCCTTATAGTCTATTAGACCAACCAAGTAAAACCCCTATACAAATTTTTATTTTAGATCTCTTATGTACGTCTAAAAGTCCATAGAACTATTTTGAACAACCTTTTAAAAGAATAAACTATTCCCAAAGATATCAATCTTGAATAGTTCCAAACATTAGTTAGACATTTTTATTCATTTTGATAGGTCATGTTTGATCAAAAAGACATGTCCACCCTTTGTCTGAGCCATAATAATCCACTATATATTGAGGTCATCATTGAAAACCATAATATCAAGTGGGTTCTTATAGATAATGGTTTGGGGCTGAACGTAGTGTCCCTCAAATTAGTACAAATATTAAGCTATACTATGATGGGCATTCATCTAGAGATGATCACCATAAATGCTTACAATAACATTGAGAGGGAAACTTCTGGTATGATTTGTTTGATGATCATTATTGGGTTTGTTTCCCATCACACATCATTACATATTATGGACATTGAATTTCCTTATAACGTACTTCTTGGTCATCCTTGGATCCATAAAGTACAAGCCATTTCATCCACCTTGCATGAGTGCCTTAAGTTTCCCCATGATGGGATTGAGGTTACTATTCCTACCGATAAGGCTATTCTTATCAATATTGCAAAATTATAGAGGTTGAGTTCTATAATTATAGCTATTATTTGGGTTCTGAATTGATTGCAAATAAGAATAAAGGGATACTTTCACATCCACCAAAATCTAATTATATCAACCCTAGTGACCTTGCATCCACTTTTGTTGATCTATTTTCCATAACTCTTGCAAAATAGGTTATTATAGAAGACATGGGAATTTTCATTTATTGTATTAAGGACACCTACCATGTTACTAAGTTATTAAAGTCTCCTAAAACATTTGGTAAACCCAAACCTTTAAAAATCCCTAACAGACCCAACTTGATCTGGAAATAAAAGAAAGAATGATAAAAATCATATATATTATTTGTACTTACTACTTTACCAAAACAAGACTGATAGGCTTTCATTGAAGGAGATTGGTTATATTCTGATGGCATTGTTGATTGTTTTTAGAATCCAAAAGATCCTATCCATAATCAAATCATGGATAATTTTGATTATACAAGAAGAGGCCTTGGCCCACGAGTGCAAGGAATCCTAGAACCTTTATTAGCTAGCGTACCTAATTTGAATCATGGTCTCAAATTTATACTACCTAAGGGTGACCTCATGACTTTCGATAGTGATTTTTTTGAATCGACTAGTAATGAGACTCTTGGTAGTGATTTAGTATCCTATTATATCCTTTTTGATGAGTTTCCTAACATGGGATTATTTTATTCAAATTCCTTTATGACCTTAAAACCTCATTGTTCCCTATGCCTTTGTCATCCTGAACTCATTGATTGGGACCAAAAAAATTTGATCATATGCTTGGATGAATTCTAGAATGAAGAATCAATTATAGAATACATGGGCTAAAGGGATGGATTGCCCATTGGTGATCACAAAAAAGGCTTTGATTTTTCATTGGATCTTTTTGCTTACTTTGGAGAGCAGATAAAATTTCTTGGTCATAGCAAAGATAAAATGTCAAGATCTTCAAGTGAAAACCTCTTTGAGGTGCTCATTATTTAGGGAAAAAGTAAATATAAAAACAATCCCTTGAGTGAAAACCTATTTCAGGCACTCTTGGATGGGAAATTTTGCTCATCCACAAAGGACACACAAGTTCTAATAAGTCCTAGCTTTATAACCAGTATTAGTATATCATCAGAACAATAAGTTTTTGAGCATCTCGCTCTTGATTTTCCTAAGATTTTGCTAGTTGGCCATTACCTAATTTGGTAGATTTAGATTCATCACATTATCTAGAGCTTAGGGAGGAACAACAAGAAACTATAGTAGAAGAAGTTGATCATGATCACATATTGCTTACTATTCTTGAAGATGGATCTACACTTCTTATAGAAAACATAGTTGAAGTAAACCTGGGAATATATGAGGATCCCAAAAAATTTTATCTTGGAGCTTCCCTTATTAAATCAGAATGTGAACACATTATATCCATTTTTATGGATTTAATTAACATTTTTGCATGGACATATTCATACATGCCAGGCTTAGACCCTCACTTGGTTGTGCATCACCTTGTTATTCATACAGATGCCAAGCCGGTTAAAAATAAAATGAATAAGATGCATCCACACATCATTCTTTTGGTAAAAGTCAAATTGGAGAAATTATTGGGAGTAGGCTTCATCAGGACACACTAGATTATTCTGAATGGATATAAAACATAGTTCTAATTAGCAAAAATCCATAGGGTATATATATTTGTACAAATTTTAGAGATATCAACAAAACATATCCCAAAGATGATTTTCCTCTACCCAACATTGACATGATCATCAATTTTACTGTTGGGTATGAGATGTCCCTTACAGATAGATTTTATAGATACAATCAAATCAAGATAGCCCAAGAAGATCAACACAAGACTACAGTCACCACTCCATAGGGAACATTATGTTATCAAGTCATTCTATTTAGATTGAATAATGTTGGATCCACTTATCAACATGTCATGAATATCATCTTCCATGACATGATGCATTATATTGTTGAGGACTATGTTGATGACATCCTAGCTAAATCAAGAGCACATATTGGATATCCTGATGTTCTATAAAGAATATTTGAGAGGCTTCATGAATATAAAGTCCTCTTAAATCCTAAGAAGTGTGTCTTTAGCATCACTTCAAGAAAATTTCTAGGGTTAATTATATCTCAAAGAGGGATTGAAGTCGACCTTGCTAAGGTTAAGGCCATTATTGAAATGCCTCCACCTTCAAATCTTAAACAACTCTGAAGCTTATAAGGAAAGATTCAGTCCATCCGTAGGTTTATTTGTCAATTGGTAGATAAGTACCACCCATTTACACATCTCTTAAAGAAAGGGGTCATGTTTCAATGGGATGAAGATTGTTAATTAGAATTTGTGAACCTCAAGACATTTTTGGCTAACCTACTAGTTTTGAGACTGCCAACACTTAGACAACCATTGCTTCTTTACATATCAATAATTATGCATGCACTGGGGGCACTTTTGGCCCAACATGATGATCAAGGTAAAGAATATGCAGTCTATTATTTAAGGCCCACACTAGTGGATTATGAACATAATTATATGCCTATTGAGAAGGCATGTTTAGTTATGGTTTTTGCTTCCCAAAAGTTACGACAATATATGATGAACAAAAAAACCATTATCATCGATAAGGTGGATCTTCTCAAATTTTTATTATCCAAAGAAGCTATCACATGATGTATGGCTAAATGGGTCATGATCCAAAGTGAATTTGATGTTGAGTATCAGAATCAAAAAGCTATCAAAGGGTAGGTAATTACTGATCAACTTGTAGAAGCCCCAATTATAGATACTCAACCACTCAAATTTGACTTTCCAGATGATTCTATCATGACAGTGGAAGAAGTACAATAGGAACTTGAATAATAGAAGCTATATTTTTATGGTTTTTTCACATATCATGGATCTAGATTTGGCATATTATTGATTACACTACAAGGGGACTTGATTCCCAAAGCATTTCATATCAATTTTCATTGTACCAAAAATATGGCTGATTATGAGGCACTTATCATAGGATTGAATCTTTCCATATAGTGGGTGTACACACCTAAATCTGGCCACTGATAACCTCCTATCAGGCTTTTGGCCAATTTCTACCCAAAATGCACAATTTAGCCTGAAAACATTAAAACATGCTAAATGATGTGAAACTGACATATTCAAGTGCTGATTTTGGCTAGGGCATCCCTAAATGGGGAAATATTTTTTATGGGCTAGATAAATTTGATTAGTTCATTTTGATTCAAAATGCTAATTTTGCACCCACGTGTTCTGGACTGCTCTTTCTTATCAAATCTTTTACATAAGACTCATGCCTTTGTTATTTGTTTTTTACAACATCCTAAATGGGAATATGCATCCAATGCATCTAATAGTGATTTCTAATTCCAATCCATTCAAATTTTGGACTAATACAAGGCATTCTGATCAATTTGGGTAATTTGTGCATAATGTGCTTAATCATGATTAAGAGCTAATTAACCCATATCAAGGCCTAATAAAAAATTCCATGGAAACTTGTTGAATACTTATTTTTGGAAATGAATATTGAATATCTACATCATCAAGTGATATCATTTATTGGGAAGACATCCCTAGGCCATAAATGCCACAAATATTAGGATTTATGCCCTCCATGCCCCATCAATGCCTTCCATGATGACCTTCATGCCTCTTAATTGCCCCTTCTTCCAATGTCATGATGAGGATAATTACAAAATTAATTCTAAAAATTAAATTAATCCTCAAAAACACATCTCAATGTTGAGATGAATGGTTGAGGTTGATTCTGATCAAATCTAAAAATCTATAAATACGAGGCCTCATAAGATCATTTCTAAGCTTAATTTGTGCAAATTTATAATGCAAGATTGGTTCCAAAAACTTCATGCAACTAGCATTACCATGCCAAATTAATTCCAAGCCAAACCAAGCAACAATCCAAAGTTTCCAAGGAGATATGGAGGTAGCCAAGCTTCCATTGCCAAGGACTTCATGAGCACAAGCTGATAAAGCCACTAATACAAAGGCATTTGAAGCATCCAAGGAAGGTGGAGGAACTCTTGTATATGATTCCTTGATTTATATTTGTGTTTGTCATTTGTTTTTTTTAACTAAGATCTCCCTAGTGTCTAGGTCTAGAGATGTTATGCTATTAGTGTGTTTACTTCATTTTGTTTTCATTTTGGAGCTAACACCATACTAACCATCCTCTTTTGAGTCAAATTCCTAGATCACATAATGGCATGCCTAGTGGGACTAGATGCATCTCACACATGAAGGAGATCCTTTTTCAACTCTAAAATATTTATTTGAGCTCTTAAAACTTTTGTAAATTGATTTTATAACTTTATTTTTCCATTTTTGGTTGCCACAATTTTTATAAAGTAACCAACATTGATAGAAATATCAAAATTAGTTACGTAGCTTAACTGACATCAGTCAAAAGAACCAACATCAGTTATATTTTGGTTAGCCATAACCAACATCGGTGGTATTAATCGATGTTAGTCACTTTTTTTTCAAAAAACATAGACCTAAGAGCTACTTTTCCAAAGTTTATTATTTCAAATGTAAAAAGGATTCAAAGCTAAAGGACATGCTAATAATTTTGCTACAGGACCAAGTGGGATTTTTGTTCAAAACATGTTTAAATCACTTTTGCATGCATAAAATTTGATTATGAATTTTGTTTTGGTGTTTAACAAAAGATTTAGGTGTTTTTGGTGATTTTTTTTCAAAGTTTACAACTAAGACCAAGGGGTCAAATGAACACCACCAAATATCTCATTTTTGGCTTAAAATTAAACACACTTGTCAATTTTTATTTGCAATAGTTTGTTTAGTTATATTTTTTTTGGTAAAAAAGAGGAATGTTGCATGTATGTTCATCCATTTTTCCCCTATAGGGAACCCTTGGAATCAAAAGCACCATTCCTATTACAAGTAGCCTAGTCCAAGGCTTAGAAAAAAAGTTGTCTAAAGCACTCCCCAAAAACTCATCAAAGTTTGGGTGACTTTGAAAACAACCCTAAAGTCTTTCTTTTTTCATGATTTCTTTATTTTTATGCATCTTGGCTTGCGAGGGGGACATCATCACCTCCCATAAGTTATTTAGGGAAACTTTGACTTGGGGTTTCATCTCCTGGCATTGACTTCATTTGGCTTGTTTGGAGTTACACATGGGATGTAGTGGCACTTTGGACATCAAAATACACTGAGTGAACATCAATGTAGTGGTTGCAAAATGGACTAGACCTTTTTACAACAAGCTAAGTGATATGGTACTAAAATCTATGCTTTTCTTTTGCATTATTTAGTGTGAAAGTCATTATATAATTGAACCCCCTAGATCATTTAGAAACTTGTAAGATCTTAGACAAATCCCCACTTGCCGTAGAAGTATTTTTGATCAATGTCATCAAGGTCCATGCCATAGTAATATCATTTGAGAGAAGGGGGAGGGGTGTAAAAAACCTACTATATAATGCACATTTACTTTTGGATGAACACTTAAAATCCTCTCAAATGACATTTATTAACAAATTCCAACAATACCAAGCCACCTTGTTAGTTTAGGATGTAAGGGTGATTAGTTAGTTGATCTTGTTCTAGTTTAAAGTCTTGTGTGGAGTCAAAAACTTAGTGTAAAAAAACAATCCAAACCAAACACATAGTCCAAATTTTCCTTTGAACAAAGAGGCATTATGCTACCCATGTGAGATCATTTATGTGCCTTGTTCAAAGTTCATCAAAATCTTGAGAGTCATATCATCCACTTTGGCATAGTTATGCTGCCCAATTGAGTCTAGACCTTTACCAAAGTTGTTTAAGTCCTTCACTTATAATTTAAATTCAAAATTACACCTTTACAAGTTCATAGGGTTGATGTGTTAAGTGGGTTTGCCATTTGCACTAAACTTGAGGGAACTTAGGTTTAATTTTTAATTTAGGTTGAAGGTCATTTAAGACTCATAATAATTATCATCACTTGATAGACTTAAGCTATTTTATGATAAAAAATTGTACTTTAAGTCTTACACCACAACATTTTGAGTCAAAAAAGGTATTATTATGTTGTCAAAATTGTAGGAAAATGTCTTTGCCTTAAAGAGTTTTTGAAGCAAATTTTTTTTAACACACCTTTTTGGGTAGTCTAGTGTCATTACACTGCCCAATTTTTTTTGAATATTATTTCATGGACCCTCTTACATAGAATTCCAAATTTTTTCCTATGTTTTCAGATCAATCCAAGTGTAATTTTGATCCTTGTCTAAAGCATAGTTATACTGTTCACTTTTATCTAGCTTATTTGTTAAAAGAACCAAGTTTTATACCATTATTTATGAGATAATAAACTAAAGTTAAAGTGGCTTTTGTTTCATACCTTATAACTAGTTGACCAAGTTCATGTCCAAGAATCGAATGCCTAGTTTTTGTTAGAAGTGTTTCAAATCCGTTAGATTAAAACTTTCATCTATTTTCAAAGTCTAGATTTTGACATCATTTGGCCAAAAGTCCTAGCACATGCCTTGTTTGAGCCTATATTTTGATGCCATATTTGGCCAAAAGACCTAGTAAATTTTAAATTCCTAGATTAGACTGATTTGAAACACTTCAACCTTAGAGTTTAGCATTCTAATTTTTGGTCCATTTACTTGCTATCTTTGTGTGAATAGTGAAACATTAGATACTTTATGCTGGCTTGTTTCCTCACAAATATTTTCATAAACCTTTTGATCATTTTGACAAATGTAGACCAAGTTGGAACATTGTCTATTTTAGACATTATCCTTTTTGGAGTTTGTAGATCTCTTTGACCTTTTATCATAAAGCATTGACTATGGATCCCAACATATTCCTACACTCATAGTGGACTCCTGTACAATCCAGGGATTAGTAATGTAGATGTGTAGGAAAAAATGGTGCAAGACCCCTATGCGGATAGCATTGCTTATGAGATGGATTCTTATCCTTCTTATAATACTCAATTAGGGGCATAAAGCCAAGATCTATTAGCTAACTATCTGATTAGCAAACCACCTTATATAGAATAAGACCAAGAAGAAACTACACAATACTTAGCTATAATACATGTGGATGAGCCAGTACTTCAACAGTCATAATCTACTAATATGACTTACACATATGATCCTTTTTTGTTTGAGTGATATTTGTTAGAGAATAAAGATGAGATTTTGGTTATAGCCATCGAGGTAGGGGCCAAATTTTTAGTAGACTTCCCCCATGAAAATATATCAAGTCTAGTAAGAATGACCCATAATATCATTTATGATCAACAAGGTTCTTCTCGCAATCATATGGCTCTAGTACAAACAACGTATCAAGACCCTAATATATCCAATCAAGACAAAAATATCATGGAAGATCACTTTAACTAAATGCAAACAACATATCAAACCTACCTGAATCTAACATATGATTTCAATCAGATGAACATAGTAAGTAAGCCTCTCATTGATCTAGTTCCTTCAATAGGAGTGATGATAGAGTTAACTGGACAAGAGAATCTAAATTCTGACCCATTTATACAAACTACTCTGATAGATAACTTGATGCATATGCCTATTATTAAGGAAGTGTCTTCAGCCTCTACACTGAATAGTGAGCCAAATGTAGTGGACAATGTGTAAATAACATCCAATCCTGATCAAAGTGATACTAATGTGCAAACAACTAGCCAATAACATGTGCCTATAGTTAATTCCATGAGTAGATCATCATACTAGGGAGTATGGATTTCTACACTCCAACCTCAACCAACTAATTTTTTGAGTGTGAAACCTATGGGGTTAGGTAATCAAACAATGACCAATATCACATCTCAATGATAGAATGTGATGAATCCTACTCCTCCTCAATAAGTAGTGAGTAGTATTCCACAATAGTAGACACAGTCTAGTGTATCAATGTAATAAAGGATAAATACATTGCCATCTCAACCAAGGGCATGTAATATTCCACCTCACCAGGTAATGACAAACATACCTCTTTAGTTGTAGACTAATATGCCAATTCAAAACCAAGTAATGACTAGTCAACAACATGTAAATATTGGTCAGCAATAGATGTCAAATCTATAACCTACTTTCACTTCCTCACAAGGAGGTCCCCATATTTCTTAGGTACCTACTAGACAACCATTGGTTTAAAATGTGCCACAAATCTAGAGACAGGGTCTTGGTCTACAAGTTCCTACTCAACATCAAGGTTCGATTATTCAACATGTCCCTTTTCAACCATAATAAGCACAATATAGTTATATCCCACCATCTCAACCACAAAATCCTCTAAGTTAGACATTTATCACCAACCCAAACCAGAACATCCCATATTCAAATGTGAAATTTCAAGTACATCCTAATCTACGTATGCATATTCCTAGTCCATTCCCCAACCAAGAAAATATACCTCAATAGGTGTCTCCATCATAACCTAGTCAAAGTGTCCCACTTGTGAGCTCTCAGTCATTTACCCAAACCAACATTCTCTCTCAAACCAGTATCCCTTCTAGTTTCCTCTCCTAAGAATTACAATAAATTAAGGATGCAATTACTACCATTTAGGTGGGGAAGTAGACTAAAAGTTTCAAATTGGATGACATGTGTTCTTATCCATTCAACATGGAGTATTTGCAAATAATATTTCCTCTAGGATATGAACCAACTAAATTTGATAATTACAAAGGGAAATGTGATCTTAAGGCTCATTTGACCAAATTATTTATCGTATGTCAACCAGTGGCATATAACGACATTTACCTTTTGATATTATTTCTAAGGAGCTTAGTTGAAAAAGACTTGAAGTGGTTTTTGAAGTTTCCCAAGAATTCAGTAATGGACTTTGGTGATCTTTTTGATAAGTTTGTGCAACATTTCTCTTATAATCAAGGGGCTCATCAATAAGGGAGTCATCAAGCTCAATTAAATTAATCAAAATCAAGGTACCAATTAGGGAAATGACCAACATCCTAATCAAATGCAAACATCACAACTGGCATAGGTTATTAACCATGAAAGACTGAAGAAATTCACTCGTAATAGGAATGTTGTGGGAAATGGAGTAACCAAATCCCATCATATCCAAACTATGCAGAAATCATCTACACCACCTTTTTAGCTTAATCCTACCCATCAAAATTTCCAACCAATGCCACAAGTGCAACAACCAAGACCTACATAGTAAATACAATAGCCTTTACCATTGCAAACCCCTCCTCCTAGAAGAACCATCCCTGCACATCGTGTATTTAGTGACATAGGGGAACCTATCAATTATGTATTTCATAAGCTTGTTATTGCTAATCTGATTAGTTGGCCCATACAAAAACATAATCCATAAGGCATTCCTTATCTTGATTGATATCAAGAAAATAAATTTTATGACTTTCATCAAGTCAACGAGCATAATATATGAAGATGTGTCCAAATCAAGCATTTAATTGAGAATATATTAGAGAATGGGGAAATAAAATTGGATAACGGTGCTTCTAATTCCTATCAAACTCTTAGGATCTATCAAAACCCTTTTCCCTGACATAATAATCAACAACAGTAGAACAATTACAAATAACAATAACAACTAGTACACCAATAGAATCAACAATATTAAAATCAAAGGCTAAACTAGTAGAACCAATAAAATTAGTAGTAAAACCCATAATGATAGAATAATGGACAAAACCAAGGTTAGAATGGTAAAAACCAACAAACCTACCATGCAATTGTACATGACTACAACAGGGTTGTAGGTCATATTGTAGGGGGTAGTGTTAATGCCATCTCCATTAATCCCAGACTGAACACTAATCAACCTAGACCATTAATAAACAATAATATTCAGCCAAATCACATGGATAATCCTTATTTAACCTAAAAGTGTGTATAGACAAACCAACAAACTAGGACTTCCCCTTTTGGATCTTATAGTGACAATTTGTCCTTGCCATGTGACCACATACAAGTGCACCAACAACTGAGAATTGTCCTATCTGGTCCCACACCATTCCCAACATTAGTTAAAAATAATGGTCCAATATTTAATCTCAATTATGCAATCACAAATTAGAGGTTGAAGATTACTATCCCAGGCCCACAACCATCTGCCACTTTGCCTATCATCCAACCAACCATTCAGCCTTAAAATAAACCATTCACTACTGACCAAGACAAGAAGTTTGATGTTGTGGAGTAATTGTAGAAGACACTAGCACAAATTTCTATTTTAGATTTGTTGAGGACATCAATATTCCACAAAAATATCTTGAATGAGTTTTTGACCCAATCCACTATTGCTAGTGACATATCCCCTAATAACTTTCAAGCTTTTGTTGGACACCTAGCTCCAACCCAACAAGTCACATTCAACCAAAGAGATATGTCTTCCCTTGGCCCACTCCATAATAACTCATTATACATTGAGATTTGTATCATATGGCATAAATTTAAATGTGTCCTTATAGATAATGGATTTGGCCTCAACATAGTGTCTCTAAAGCTCATTAAGCTTCTTGGGTAGATAATGATAGATCTTCAACAAGAAACAATAACTATTAAAGCCTATGATAGCCAAGAAAGAGAGCCACAAGGCAACATTAGTTTCCCATTTATAATTAGGCCTTTGACCCATGATACACTTTGCCATGTGTTTGATCTTGAGTTATCATACAATATGATTTTAGGTAGGCCTTGGTTACATGAGATTCGTGCAGTCCCATCAACACTACACCAATGTATCAATTTTTTCTACTCAATGATGGAAGTGAATAGTCTAGGAGATTTACACCCATATGAGCAGTACAAACATCTTGAGGCTGAGTTTTAAAGCTATAATTATCAATATGGTATGAATCCAAGTTCCAAGTAGGATAGAGGAAAAGCTATACTTATTGATCCTTCATCAGATAATTGAATAGATCTTAATACCTTGGATTCCCTTTCCCACATTCCACCTCTTAAAGCTTCTAATCATTTCACCATTTTAGATAATAGACTAGGAGAATATGTGACCCATGATACATTTCATATTTCCAATCTTCCTCAGAATCTGAAAACCTTTGGTTGACCTAAGGTCATCAAATGGGGCAATGCATTTTATGTGATTATTAACTTTCATCAAATCATTCTGAGTCAAAATGATGAAAACACATTTTATTGCTCTAGATCACTCTTTTCTTCTAATTCAAAGACACATGCCATGTGCATATGTTATTTTATGTCGACAACATCCTAAATGGGATATTATTTCATATGCAACTAACATCACCTTCTAATTCCTCTCCAGTCAAATTATGACCCAGTAATATGACATTCTGACCAGTTTGATTAATTAAGTGCATCCAACTTCTAAAGAATTGCTTAGAATTTGATTCATATTACTTAGGCAAATTAAACCAAATTGTGAGCTTCAGTAAGAATTATATGGAATTTATTGAATATTTATTTATTAGAAATTGATTCCTATTGACTACATCATCAAATGACATCATTTGTGGGGTGTCATCCATAATCCATAAATGCAACAAATATCAAGATTATGGCTTCCCACGTCTCTTTAATGCCCATTTTTTTTAAACATTTATGAGGTTATTTATGGATATTATTCACATAATTAAATTAATTCATGACCATAAATCTTGATCTCAAGATGGATGGTGATGGTTGATCCTAATCAATTTGGAAAATCTATAAATAGGAGGGCCAAGACCACTTTGATTAAGCTTCATTTGTGTAAAATTATTATGCATAATTCTCTCCACATACCATTTGGGTGTGTTGTTTATTATGATTAATTTGTAATAGGATAACTTCAAGATAGGCCCAATGTTGATTTCATATCATGAGCCTAGTTTCATTGGTGAGAAAAAAATGATGGAGGAGCTTGACCTTGCATCATTGTTAAAGACTTGAGAAGCAAATCAAGGGGAAAACTATGTTTTGAGATACATTTGGGTGATGGAATGCTCTTAGGAAGGTATTATTTTTATGCATTCTTTCATTTGTTCGTAATTATCATTTGCAAAAACCTTGACTGAATAGGCTGGATTAGCTTTTTATGATCTCATGAATTTTTCTTGATTTTATTCACTAATGATTGATCTAACAATCTTTGTAATCCATCTTTTCAATAATAACCTCTTAGTATGTTCCAAACTAGCTAAATATTTTACTCGAACATTTTCAGATCATCAAATCCTTATTCCTATGTCCTAGACAATAACATCATGCTCATATAGTTTTGTTGATGAAAATAACCTAAGGATGAGGTTAATAACCCTTACTTAATAATGCCTATTTTTTAATCATTCCTATGGGGTGGACCATTTTACTAACATGTTAGTGGTGTGAGAAATTACCCAAATGTACTCATAACAAAAAGGAACAAACCCATACTTGTTCCTCATTTGAAACTTATCTATCAAGAACTTATACACTATTACACATTGAAAAAATCTACCATATTTTTCTCCAATTTCAAATTGCAAATCAATAAAGTGAAATCATCAGTCAATTTTGAAACACACTAAACCAAGTTAATATTGAATATTTTCAAGTATTAATAGTTATATTTTAGGTGCATTCATATAGTGAAGGAACACAATTACAAATTTACATTAAGAGGAATAAAAATGTGAGGCTTGACTTCTTTATTTAAAGTATTGGATACATAGGCATTGATTAATCATAAATGAGGGCGATTCAGGTCAACTCATCACATTACACTTCCTAGGTTTTAATAGGTTTTTATCTTTTATAAGTGGACCTAGGGTTTGTTGTTAACAAAATCTATCACTTACTTTTGTGGACAACATACTGACCATTTTGGTCCTGCAGACCAAAACTGTCTCTTTTCTTTCTCAAAAATGTTTTGAGCAGTTAAATTTTTCAAATAATCAAGCCTTTTTAGCTAAGGAAGTCGTAGGTTCAATAGGCGGTCTTTCTTCAAAGGAAGTTCAAAACACTTAAGGCATTTCCTTAGTTTTTTGAGGATGGTTCAATGCAAAGGTTTGATCAAAAGACTTAACGGTGGGATTCAAACAATTGGAGTGAACCATTGAACCACTGAACCCTGCCTTCACAAGGTTCAAAGGTTTAATGAGTTCATAGGTTCAACGGCTTCAACGGATTTAAAGAATCAAAGAATTCAAAGAGTTAAGATTGAATCATTGAATTGTTGAACCTTGAGTTCAACAAGTTCAAAGGACTTAGAGAAAAGAAGGATTCGAAGAGTTAATATTGAACCATTGAACCTTGAACCAAAAAGAGTTCAAAGGTTCAAAGGTTCAACGAGTTCAATGAGTTTGAAAAACTTAGAAAATGAAAGGATCCAGAGAGTTTGAAGCTTCAAAGGATTCAAAGAAATAGAATGAACCATTGAACCGTTGAACCTAGGACCAAAATGGTTCAAAGGGTTCAAAGTTTGAATGGAAGCTTCGAGTGAATGGATGAAGCAAAATATTCCAGAATGAAGTTCAACCAAATGGTTCAATTGAAGAAGAAAAAGAGAGCGAACATGGCTATTTACAAAACATTGAATAGAACAAACCATTGAATCATTGAAACTTTTAACCAAAAGAGTTCAAGGGTCAAGGTTCAAAGAGGTTCAAAGCAATCGGTGATGTCCCCGCAGACATCAATTTTAGGGTGATGGAATAATCGTTGATTTTCAAAAGACCCGAGAACAAATTTAGTGACCAGCCAAGAGAAGAGCTAAAGAAGCCAGCTAAAAGTGAGAAGATAGCCTTGAGAGCTCAGATTGCTAGGAAGAGACAAAATGTGGCAAGAAAAGAGGGAACAACTAAAATAAATCTAGAAATATCTATAGGAGAGTTATTTCCAATAGTTGAAATAGCCCACCAGGTGGACATCAGAAAACACAAACAATCAAAGGCACGACATATTATTCTTCATTAAGTAAAGGTGAATGGACATCCGTGTAAGTGTCATAAAGAAGACCAGACAACCCATAATTAGGAGGAGATATTTGAGATGATTCAGAATGCCAAAGTCAAGGCTGATGACCTATTTCAGCATGGCCCTTTCATAGATATTCAATGCATTCAATTCAGCATGGGCCATTTTCATGAAAACAAGTGCCCAAATCTTTCTTGTAATGCTATATATTGTAATCTCTCATTTGGTAGAAAAGGAGATATCTCTATTATTAAAAGCAAAGCTCTGCCCAAATTGAAAGGCATTCATGAGACTTTGAGCTCAGACTATTAATCATATTTTGTTAAATGAATGAGAAAGCAAGCGACCTTTTAGACTTTGTGTTGGAATAAGCTTGTGTCATCTATGAAATTGTTCTTATGTTTGTTTCCTAAATATAGTCTTGTCCATTTAATAAAACAAGTAGAACAAGTGGAAATAAGCTGGAAGATGTCTTGAAGCTGACTGTGGGAGACTTTGTGTTGCCATAATTGCCTTCAGTCTATGTTTTGTGTAAAGGATACTAGAGAGACTTTGAGATCTCTTTATCCTTCGTAACCTTTTACTCTGTTGTAGTTGAAGCGGAGAATTTGGGCTACACTTCATTCTACTATGTTTTTTGTCTTAATCAGTGAGAAAAGCAATGAAAGACTTTGTGCTTTTGTGGGTTTCTTGTGGTTACAATTACTACCTAGGAAGTCTTCCTTTAGTTTTTTGAACATCATTTTTGAAAGAAGAGAAATGCCTTTAGCAATTACCTAGGAATTCTCCCATGTTCTATGGACATCATCTTTGAAAAAAGAGAGATGGATGGTATGATTCCACCCCTGAGTGTATTTTTGGCTTATATATACTATAGTTTATAGAGAACCTCCCCTTACTAAGAGGAGATATTTGTCTCAATCTGGTTGTGGTCACCACATCTATTTTGTTGTATAAATCTCTTTACGATGTGGTTGATGCACCTATTTTGTCGTTAGTCAACTGGTGACAAAATATTCACCCAACAGTTTTTGGCAACTCCACTAGGGAAGGATGAGCAGTTCCAGTCCTTTTCCATTTATTCAAATTAGAGCATTTCATATCTCATAGGGATAAAACATTGAAAGCTCCATGCCAACAGTTTTTGGCAACTCCGTTGGGGAACAACGTGAAGTAGTGAAGAACACAAACAACTTCACGTCAACAATTTTTGGCAACTTCACTTGGGAAGAACAAGTAGCTTGAAGCCTCAAGCTTCAAATTGAAGTAGTTCTAGTTCTTTTTCATTTTCATTTTACACTCTGGTAGATCCACCGTACACGTGAAGCCAGAGAGCTCAAGGTATTGTTGACCCTGTATTTGAGTTGGTGTAGCTAAGTAATTTTGATATTTTTGCTCTACCATCTCACCTTTAGTGAACCAAGAGTTTTCCTCTTACAAACATCAGGTCCCCAATACCAAGCAAAGCTACTCTTTCCTCTGTTAATAGAGCTTTATCTTTACATATCCCATAGATATTTATTATCCCTCCTTTCAACAACAATATCATGGTAGCCTAAGGCCCCTGGGGTAATACTTTTGGTCCTCTGAATCTAACCCCACCTCTACATGAGCTACCCCATAGCTCAAGAATTTTTTTTCCAAGTTCTATGGTGATGGGAAGGTTCATCTTGATGAACATATATCAGCCTTTTGCATAGCATGTGGTGTAATAGGCATTGAATATGAAGACATAGCAGTTAGACTGTTTGTGGAGACATTGCAAGATGCTATTGTAGATTAATTTTATCATTTACAAGCACAAATAGTGACTGATTGGAACACTATCAAATCCAAATTTGAGGCCAGGTTCAAACTTATAGAAGATGCACATGCCTTGTTATATTAGCTTACACAAATGAAGAAGGAGCCTCATGAACCCATGAGAGAATTCATTACTAAATTTGACAAGCTAAAGAATAGGATTCCTATAATTTCTTAGCTAACACCTGATAATCTCAAATGCTTCTTCATCAATTCTTAACTTCCTGAAGTGAGTTTATTAGTGAGGTGGGCTAGCCACATAAACCTTGCTACAACTCAAATTTTGGTGACTGAGGTTGAAGATGATCTTATCTTGAAATGAAAGATAAGAAGAGAGTCTAATAGAAGTAAATATTTTTCATCTTTTGAATATTCTTATACATGCACCACTGATCCTATGGTGCAAAAGCTAGAAAATGAATTGCCAGCTCTCAAAAAGTAAATGGCACGAGGGATGTCTGTTCCTCCTTCTTATTGGGATATACCAAGGAGGATATTTCCCAACCAGTCATATCAAGGTAATGCTACCAAAAATTAAGTTCAACCAAATCGCCTTCCTCCCCCACCAGGGAAGCTTGCCATTGAAGCAACACCAACTAACTCAGTAGTTGGTTATCTTAAAATTGAATCTGATTTTTCTTTCCAACCTAAGTTGAACCAAGAAGATGTTGATCTATTTGTAGAAGGCCAAGAAGAATCAACTAGCGACTCCAACATTAGTTTCCTAAATTACCAAGATGAACTCAGAAGTAAAAGAGAAGCATTTGATGGATCATACATTATATTTACTAGGTCTTAGAATCAGTCAACTCAATAAGTAGATAAAATAAAAATAAGGGAAGAATTTTGACCAGCAATTTCAATTGCTAAATGAGGGGCTTCTCTACCTTTTCAATCAAAGGACCCAGTGATCACTAAAAAAGTAAGTACCTCAAATATTCCTTCACCTTTTGCTTCAAATTCATAGGCTAATCCTACACCTAGTAAAACCTAGATTGATGGACTACCTTCCCCTATTTCTAATTCATTTTAGTCATTTGATATAATCGATCATGCTAAGAAGACCAAAATTTAAATGTCTAAGTTTGAATTCTTGCAATCTAACCCTGAGCAGTTGGATAGGTTGGTTCAATGCGTCAAGAATAAAACTATCCCTATAAGACAAGATATTTCAAAAGTAACTCCTGGTCCCCCCAAGAACACATCCACCTGAAATAATCTTGTGATTACTCCTCCAACTACCCCTAGAAAGATAAAACCATTTTATGTTTCCCTGCTAATAAATGACATCAGCTGAATAATTATATTATAGATTCTGGTGCATCTGTCAATGTCATGCCTACCAATACCTTTAGGAGATGTTTCTATATGGAAAAAAAATGAGTGCCTCTACTGGGATAAATCAAGGATGCCTAATTTGTATTTGTAGCCTTCCCAAATAAGAGAATCAAAATGATAGTCCTAGTGGCTGACATCTTAGCCTCTTACGACATTATTCTTGGGAATTTTTTTTGCAAGGATGTTGGTGGAGAATCGAGCATGGAGCTATCTGAGGCAAGGATCCCTATCAAGGGAATAATGTAAAGGCCGCTTCCTGAGAAGGAGGCAATGTACATTGTCACTCAAAATTTAGCCCCTAAAGCTCAAATTTTGTTTGAATATTCAGGCATGGGTAATTACTTTCTATCTACTGAAGATGTTCCTATTTCAGTGGATGAAAGTTCTATAGGTGACAATCCAAAAAATTTAGATAAGACATTAGAAGAATTGGTAGGGTGTAGTACACATGAAAAAGGATCTTCTTTTCTTGATGAAGAAAAATCTAAAAGAAGATCAAATTCTGATGATGTCTAGATTCTAGAATTCGATGGAAACAATTCTTCTACTGGTTTTAGAGCTAGAGTTGTTTTGATATATCCTCAAGGAGATATTTTCCCCTATGCATATAAGTTGTAGTTTAGCAACACTAACAACACTGCTAAATATGAATCTCTACTGCTTGATTTAAAGGCTGCTCAAGATAAAGGTGTTAAACTCCTTCATGCCAAAGGAGACGCTGAGTGGTTTGTCAAGTGAGGAACCTGTATCAAACCAAGAATGAGAGATTGTAACATTATCAAAATTTGGTGTGGGACTGCATTGAAAGCCTTGATGCCTTTAGAATTTCTACCATACCTAGAGAATTTAATAGTCAAGTAGATTCATTGGCCGTCTTTGCAACTCTCTTGGTCCCTCACCAAGATTTCATAAAAGATAGGTACACTATTGAGTTGGTCTTTTGACCAAGAGTAATTGATAATGCCAACCATTGGTAGGTGTTTAATGGTGACAACCAAATCATTATTTTTTTGAAACAAATAGATAGCTTTGAAAAGATTCAATTTGAAGGCAATGAATCTCCACCATGGAAATCAACTCTAAAAATAAATTCAAAAGATGATGAAGAATTCCTTCAGCTCAAAGGGAATAAAATTTCTAGAGGATTAGTTTCTCTTGAGAAACTTTTTGATAAGTATAATAGGTTCATCAAGGAACAATAAATGGATTCAAAATCTTCCAAGGATTTTGATCAAATCCATTTGAGTACAGAAGACAATCTAAAAATGGTCAACATTGGGAATTATTGTACCCCTGATGAAAAAATCAAATTTATTACTCTACTTCACCATTACATTGATGTTTTAGCATACTCTTATGCTGATCTGAAATCTCTCAGACTTGAAGAAATTTAGCATAAAATTCCTCTAAAGATTGGGTCGTTACCTCACAAGTAGAAGCAAAGGCAGTACAACCCTAGGATATTAGGCATGATTTTGTTTGAGATATAAAAAATGCTGAATGCAAGGATTATTTTCCCAATCCATCATTCCACCTAGATTGCGAGCATAGTCCCTGTGAGAAAGAAGAATGGAGAAATTCACATATGTGTTGATTTTAGAAATCTGAATTAGTCATCTTTAAAATACAACTATCCCCTGTCTATCATGGATCAGCTGCTATAAACAGTGACTAGCGCTAAAATGTTATCAATGCTAAATGGTTTTTCAAGATATAATCAAGTAGAAGTTGGTGAAGCAGACCAATATAAGACTGCTTTCACAACACCTTAGGGCACCTTTGCATATCATAAAATGCTTTTTGGCTTGATCAATGATGACACCACTTTCCAAAGAGTGATGGATCTTGATTTCAAAAATGAAATGGGGAAGTTCATTGTGGTATACCTTGATGACTTGACAGTCTTTTCTAAGCATCGCTCTAATCATGTGCATCATCTACAATAAGTGCTAGAGCGATGTATGTAGAATGGTATTTCTCTTAATCCTAAGAAATCAATTTTTGGGGTTACAGAAGGTAGACTTCTCAGTCACACTGTATCTCTAAAAGGTATAAATATCGACCCAAAAAGGGTAAAATCCATTCAAGAGCTTGCTCTTCCTATTATTAAGACCACAGTCCACTCTTTATTTTGAAAAATAATTTTTTTGTAAAGGTTCATTCCTAAATTTGTAGAGAAGTCTCGCCACATTGTAAATATGGTGAAGGGAAAAGCTACTTTCAGCTGGACTAAAGAAGGCAAGTCAACATTTCAAGACATCAAGGAAGCTATCACCCATGCCCCAATCCTAGTTTGTCCTGATTACACCAAGGACTTTATGATGTACAGCTATGCTTTTGAACATATGCTTTCAACCATATTGGTTCAGCAGAACAAAGAAGGTGTGGAATCTCCCATATCTTTCATGAGCTGTCCTCTCAAAGCTCATGAGTTAAAATATTCAAACATGGAAAAGCATGCTTATGCTATGGTAAAGGCAATATAGCACTTCAATTTTTACATCTTGAATTCACACATTATTGCTCTGGTCCCTGATACAATAGTTAAATCCATACTAACTCAACAGGAGTTTGGAACCAAAAGTGGCAATTAGATTGCTAAAATCTAGGAGTTTAATCTTGTTATCAAACCAATGAAGCTTATGTGAGGAAGAGGTCTCTGCCAATTAATTACTGATAAGATACTAGAAGAAATAGGGCATGAAGAAATAGAAGTTGAAGACATGCTAATAGTTCTCTTTGTCACCACTACGAATCAATAGTATTTGAATATTTCTCATTTCCTTACCTATGGTGAGTGTCTTGCTCACCTGTCTCAAAAAAAAAAGAGGACTGTTAAGTTGAAAGCTTCCAATTTTGTCTTGTGGGATAACAGTCTGTATAAGAGGAACTTGATTGGGTATTCCTTCACTACGTGGATAAAGTGTAGCAGAACAAACTTTTAGAGTCCTTCCATAATTTGGCTTGTGGAGGACATTTTTCTGTGTCTGTAACTACCCATAAAATTTTGTGAGCTAAGTACTATTGGCCTACTCTATTTCAAGATTCATACACTTGGGTGTGTAAATGAGAGCTATGTCAACATTTCATTGGAAAACCAAAGTTGGTTGTGTTACCTCTCAAGCCTATGGTGATAAAAGAGCCATTTTAGTAATGGGGAATTGATTTCATTAGCACTGTAAATCCATCCTCGAGTGCTAGACATGATTATGTCCTTACAACCATAAACTACTTTACCAAATGGGTGGAAGCCATTCTAGTCAAGCATGCTACTTTAGAAGTAGTATGTCATTTCCTCAAGGAAAATATCATTTCTAGGTTTGGGGTCCCAACCAAGATTGCAATAGTCAATGCAGCATATTTCTCTTCTCATGAGATTACCTAGTTCTATTAATATTATTGGATTATTCTCTCCCACTCTTTTGATTATTATCCATAAGGAAATGGTCAAGTAGAATCAAGCAATAAGAACTTGGTGACCATTATTAGGAAGTTGGTAGATGACAATTAGAGAACCTGACATAAAGCATTGCTTGATGCTTTATGGGTAGATAGAATTACACCTAAGAGGGAAATTGGTATTATTGTTCCCAAAATCCATCACTTGTTTTTGGGGACAACATATAAACTATTTTGGTCATGTAGGCCAAAATTATCTCTTCCCTTCTCAAAAAATGTTCTGAGCGCTCAAGTTTTTTAATTATTCAAGCATTTTCAGTCAAGGGACTTGCAGGTTCAATGGGTTCAACAACTTCAACAGGCAGGTTCTCATAAAGGAACAACTTCCAAACACTTAGGTAATTTCAAGGTTGGTTCAACGTTTAAGTTCACCCAAAAGGTCCATCGGTAGGCTTCAAACAAATGGAATGAACCATTGAACCGTTGAACCCCGCCTCCAAAGGTTTATAGATTCAATGGGTTCAAAGGTTCAATGACATCGACAAACTTAAAAGAGTTGAGTGCTTTGGCAAGTTCAAAGTTCAACCACTTTGAAAAGTTTAAAACAAAAGAAGACTTCGAAGAAGAAAGATTGAACCATTAAACCATTGAACCTTAAACCAAAAGAGTTCAAATTTCAAAGGTTCAATGAGTTTAATAAAGTTTGAGAGACTTAGAAGAACAAAAGATTCGAAGAGAAAAGAATGAACCATTGAACTGTTAAACCTTGAACCAAAAGAGTTCAAAGTTCAAAGGTTTAACGAGTTCAACAAAAAATAAAAGGATCCAAAAAGTTTGAAGGACCAAAAGATTCAAAGAAAGAGAATGACCAGTTAAACCTTAAACCAAAATGGTTCAAGGTTCAAAGGTTTAAAGGTTCAAGGAAGTTCAAAATTTGAAAAGAAGCTTTGAGTGAAGGAAGGAAGCGAAAGATTCCAAAGACAAGTTTGACGAGATGGTTCAACCGATTGAACCAAAGAATTGATTGAACTAAGTAGCTGATTGAACCAAGGAGCTAAGTGGACCACCTAAACCATTGAACCATTAAACTGATGCACTCCAAGGTTCAAGGTTCATAATGGTTCAAGTGACTAAGTGATCATGACATCCCCGTGAATGTCAACTATAAGGTAATGAAATATCCAGTGATTTTCAAATATGGCACGGACCCTATGAACAAATTCAGTGACCAACCAAAGAAGAAGTCGAAGGAGCCAACAAAAAGTGAGAAGATAGCTTGAGAGCTCAAATAGCCAAGGAAGGACAAGATGTGGCAAGGAAAAAGAGAACAACTATAGGAAGACTAGAAATATTTGTGTAAGAGTTATTTTTAGTAAGTGAAATAGTCCACCAGATGGATGTCAGAGAGCGCAAGCACTCAAGGATGTGGCCTATTTTTATCCATCAATTAAAGGTGAAATGGATAGCTGCACACATATCAAGAAGAGTACCAGGGGGCCTATACTTCAAAAGGAGACATTTTAGATGAATTGACATGCCATAGTTAAGGCAAATGCCCTGTTTTAGCATGGCCCCTTAATAAAATTGAAAATGCATTCAAGTCATTGAATGCAGCATGGGCCATTCCATGAAACAAAGCACCCAAGTCTTTCTTGGAGTGATATATATTGTAATCTCTCTTATTATTTTAGAGAGATCTCTCTGTTATAGAAGCAAAACTCTGTTCAAATTGAAAGGCATTTCTTGAGACTTTGAACACAGATTGTTAATCATATTTCTTTATTTGAACGAGAAAATAAGTGACCTTTCAGATTTTGTGTTAGAATAGATTGTGTTATTTAGGAAATTATTCTTATGTTTATTTTCTAAAAGCATTCTTGTCCATTTAATTTAATAAATAGAACTAGTGGAAGTAATCAGAAAAGTGTCCTGAAGCCTACTGTGGAAAGACTTTGTACTGCCACAATTGTCTTTAGCATGTTTATTTTTCTATTTCTGTGTAAAGGATCTTGGGTTGACTTTGTGCCCCCATTGTCCTTCGTATATTTCACTCTTTAGTAGTTGAGGTGGAGACTTTTGCTACACTTCATCCTACTGTGTTACTGTGCTTTATTACTTTTACTATCCAGGAAGGAATCTGGCTATTGGCTAAATATTACTTCTGAAAGAAGAGAAGTACCTTCACCAATCATCTCAAATTTCTCCTTTGATCTATGAACATCATCTCTAAAAAAAGAGAGATAGATGGTGTTGTCTTACCCTTGAGTGTTATTTTCTGCTTATGTATATAGTATATATAGTACCTCATATTTATAGGGAACCTCCCCTTGATGAGAGGAGAGATTTGCCCCCTTTTGATGTGGTCAACCTGCACATTTGGTTGATAAATCTCCCTATGCTATGGTGAAAACACTTATTTTACCCATCAGTTAACTGGTGAAAAAATATCCACTCTAACAGTTTTTGGTGACTTTGTTGGGGATTAAACGAGCTATTCCAATTCTTTTCCATCTCCATTTACTCTACTGGGTATTGAATGAGCTTTTCTAGTTCTTTTCCATCTCCATTTACTCTATTGGGGACACAAAAATTTTGTGCAATTTGAAGCCTCAAGATTCAGATTGAAGCATCACCTGTGTCTTATCCATTATCATTATAGCCTTATCCATTTCCATTATATACTCTGAGCTATGAAACTAGAGACACTGGAGATCGAGCATTTCATTTCAAAAGTCAATTCTCTGGCAGCTCCACACCAACTAGAAAAAATGCACAATTTAAAGCCTCAAGCTTCAAACTAAAGCAGTGCCAATTTTTTTCCATATCCATATTACAACTTGACATCTCCATGCTACACAAGAAGCCAGAGAGCTGAAGGGATTATCGACCCTGTATTCAAGTTGGTACAACAAAGTAATTTTGATCTATTTCCTTTACCATCTCATCTCTAACGAACTAGGAGTCTTCCTCTTACCAACACCAAGTCACCAATACAAGGTAGAGCTTCTTTTTTCTCTACTAGCAGAGCTTTGCCTATACATACCCCACCTAGATTTGTTATCCCCCTTCACAAGTCATATAATGGCAGCTCAAGGCCCCTAGAGTAACTCTTTTGGTCCACTCAATCTAACTCCACCTCTACATGAGCTACCTCATAGTTCTAGGAAGAATTTCCTCAAATTCTATGGTGATGGGAGAGTTCATCCTGATGAACATATTACAACCTTTAGCATATCCTATGGTGTGATAGGTGTAGAGTATGAGGACGCAGCAGTTAGGCTATTTGTAAAAACATTACAAGGCACTGCTATAGACTGGTTCTATCATCTACAAGCCTAGACTGTGACTGACTAGAACACCCTCAAAGCCAAGTTTGAAGCTAGATTCAAGCCTACAGAAGATGCACATGCTTTGTTGGCTCAGCTCACACAAATAAAGAAAAAGCCTCATGAAACCATGAGGGATTTCATAGACAAGTTTGACAAGTTGAGGAACATGATTCCTACAATTGCTCAGTGAATAGCTAAGAATCTCAAATGCTTCTTCATCAACTCTCAGCTACCTAAAGTGAGTTTTCTACTGAGATGTGCTAGCCACATAGACCTTACTACAGTGATAGATTTGGCTACTGAGGTGGAAGATGATATCATCTTGGTAGAGAAGATAAGGAGAGATCCTAACAAAGGCAAATCTCCTTCATCCTCTAAATATTCATCTACAAGCACCACTGATCCAATGGTGCAAAAGCTGACAAATAGTTGCTAGCTCTCAAAAAGCAAATGGTGTAAGGGATGTCTGCTCTTTCATACCGAGATATACCAAGGAGGACTTTTCCCAATCAGTCATATCAAAGTAATGCTACCATAAATCAAGGGTAGCCAAATCATCTTCCTCCCCCTTAAGGGAAACTTGCTATTGAAGTAGCTCCATCCAACTCAGCAGTTGGATACCTTGAAATAGAATCAAATTTTTCTTTCCAATTTGAGTTGAACTAGGAAGATGGCACTGATCTCTTTATGGAAGACCAAGATGAATCAATTGGTGACTCCAACATTAGTTTCTTGAATTATCAAGATGAACCCAAATTTAAAGGTGAAGTGTTTGATGGATCATATGCTATATTCACCCAGTCCTAAAACCAGTCAGCCCAGCAAGCTGATAAAGAAAAAATAGAGGAGTGATCTCAACCAACAATTTCAATTGTTAAGCGGGGAACCACTCTACCTTTTCAATCAAAGGACCCAGTGATCACTAAAAAGGTAAGTACCTCAAGTATTCCTTCATCTTCTACTTCAAATTTTTATATCAGTTCTACACTCTCAAAAAATTAGAAGGATGAACTTTCTTCCTCTGTCATCAGTCTTTTCCAGTCATTTGACATAGTTGACCATGTCAAGAAGACCAAAATTAAAATGACCGAGTTTGAATTCTTGCAATCCAATCATGAGTAGTTGGATAGATTAGTGGAATGTGTGAAGGATAAAGCCATCCCTATAGGACAATAAATTTTGAAAGTAACTTTTGGTCCCCCCAAGAACACATCCAACTAGAATAACCTTGTCATTATTCCTCCAGCTACCCCTAGAAAGACAACCATTTTATGTCTCCCTATTGATAAATGGACATCAACTGAACAATTGCATCATAGACTTAGGTACATCTGATAACATCATGCCTGCCAAAGTAGCTGAATCTCTTAGCCTCACACTGACCAAGACTTTTGAGAGATGTTTCTCTATGGAAAACAAACAAGTACATTTGTTGAGACAAATCAAGGATGTCCAGTTTGCATTTGCCACATTTTTAGAAAAGAGAATCACGATGATAGTCTTGGTGGCTGATGTCCTATCCTCATACGACATCTTTCTTGGGTGAAATTTTTGAAAAGATGTTGGTGGTGAGTTAAGCATGGAATTGTCTAAGGTAAGGATCCCTGTCAAAGGCATCATGCAGAGGCTGCTTCCTAAAAAGGAGGCAAAATATATTGTCACCCAAACATCAGGCCCCAAAGCTCAAATTCTATTTGAGTCTTCAGGAATGGGTAACTTTTTTCTGTCTACAGAGGATGTCCCTATTTCATATGATGAAATTCCTATAGGTGACAATCCAAAAAGTTTAGACAGGAGAGTAGGAGAATTGGTAGAGTAAAGTTTAAATGCAAAAGAATCCTCCCTCCCTGAGTAGGAGGAATATGAAAAAGATCAATTTTTGATAATGTCTGGATTCTAGAATTTGATGGCAGCTATTCTTCTACCAGTGCTGGAGTTGGGATTTTTCTAATATCTCCTCAAGGAGACATTTTTTATTCTTCATACAAGTTGCAGTTCAGCAACACCAATAACAATGTCGAGTATGAATCTCTGTTACTCAGGTTGAACGCTACTCAAGACAAAGGTGTCAAACTCTTTCATGCCAAAGGAGATGCTAAACTAATGGTATTTTAGGTGAGAAACCTATATCAAACCAAGAATAAAAGATTGTGCCATTACCATAATTTAGTATGGGACTATATTAAAAGTTTTGATGATTTCAATATATCTACAGTGCCTAGAGAGCTTCATAGTTGTGTAAATTCATTAGTTGTCTCTACGACCCTCTTGTTTTCTCATAAAGACTTTGAAGAGTAGAAGTACACTATCAAGTTGGTCTTTCGACCAAGTGTGCCTAACAATGCCAATCATTGGCAGGTGTTTGATGCTAACAATCAAATCATGTGCTGGACTGAACCAGAAGAACAATGAATTATGGTAATAGACAATACTGTTACATGTCAAAATCAGGTAAAGAAACTCTTTTACAAGAGAACAAGGATTCATGGTTTTTGGATTAGAGATCCAGTCTTGCTGTGGGGCAAGAGGAGAGAACCAAAAGGAATGCACAAAAAATTTGATTCCTGGTGGAGAGGTCCATTTACCAATCATTGCTTCTGAGAAGAAAATGGTTTCTTACTAATATATCAGGATACAATGCCATTTTTACTACCTCATAGTGGGTAGCATTTGAAACACTTCAATCCTTGAAGTATTAGATAATATCAGCTTATACATATGTATAATTTTTGTATAGTCTTTAGTTCTGTTTGGTGCTTTTTATTTTCATTTTCTTTAGTGCCTTTCTTTTTGGGTAGCATGACTTCGTAGCCCAATGGCATACTTAAAGGTACTAGAGATTCTATATTCTACTCCCTTTGATTATTTTTACAATCGATGGAAGTTCCCCAATTGGAGCCAGATGTTCCCAAAATCTGTCACTTATTTTTTGGGGACAACATATCAACTATTTTGGTCCTACAGGCCAAAATTCTCTCTTCTCTTCTCAACAAATGTTCTAAGCACTCAAGTTCTTCAATTATTCAAGAATTTTTAGTCAAAGGACTCGCAGGTTCAACGTGTTTAACAAATTCAACAGGTGGGTTCTCATAAAGGAATAACTTCCAAACACTTAGGCAATTTCAAGGTTGGTTTAATGTCGAAGTTCAACCAAAAGGTCTATCGACAGGCTTCAAATAAATGGAATGAACCATTGAACCATTGAACCCTGCCTCCAAAGGTTCAAAGATTCAATGGGTTCAAAGGTTCAATGACATCGGCAAACTTAAAAGAGTTGAATGCTTCGGCAAGTTCAAAGTTTAACCACTTTGAAAAGTTCAAATGGCTTTAAAAGACTTAAACAAAAGAAGACTTTGAAGAAGAAAGATTGAACTGTTGAACCTTGAACCAAAAGAGTTCAAAGTTCAAAGGTTCAATGAGTTCAATAAATTTTGAGAGACTTAGAAGAACAAAGGATTCGAAGAGTAAAGAATGAACCATTGAACTGTTAAACCTTGAACCAAAAGAGTTCAAAGTTCAAAGGTTCAATGAGTTCAACAAAAAAGAAAAGGATCCAAAAAGTTTGAAGGACCAAAAGATTCAAAGAAAGAGAAGAACCATTAAACCTTTAACCAAAATGGTTCAAGGTTAAAAGGTTCAAAGGTTCAAGGAAGTTCAAAATTTTAAAGGAAGATTCAAGCGAAGGAAGGAAGTGGAAGATTCCAGAGACAAGTTCGAAGAGATGGTTCAACCGATTGAACTAAGGAACCAATTGAATCAAGGAGCTGATTAGACCACCCAAACTATTAAACCATTGAACTGATGCATTCTAAGGTTCAAGGTTCATAATGGTTCAAGTGACTAAGTGATCATGATGTCCCTATGAACATCAAGTATAAGGTAATAAAATATCCAGTGATTTTCAAATATGGCACAGACCCTGTAAACAAATTCAGTGACTGACCAAAGAAGAAGCTGAAGGAGCCAGCAGAAAATGAGAAGATAGCTCAAGAGCTCAGATTGCCAAGGAAAGACAAGATGTGGTGAGGAAAAAGAGAAAAACTACATGAAGACCAAAAATATCTACGCAAAAGTTATTTCTAGTAGGTGAAACAGTCTGCTAGGTGGACATTAGAGAGCGTGAGCACTCAAGGACATGGCCTATTTTTCTCTATCGAGTAAAGGTGAAATGGACAGCTGTGCACATATCAGGAAGAGGACCAGGTAGCCCATACTTCAAAAGGAGACATTTGAGATTAATTTACATGCCATAATTAAGGTTGATGCCCTGTTCCATCATGGACCCTTGACAGAACTAAAAATGCATTCAAGGCATTGAATGCAGCATGGGCCATTTCATGAAACAAAGAACCCAAGTCTTTCTTGGAGTGCTATATATTGTAATCTATCTTATTGTTTTAGGGAGATCTCTCTTTTATAGAATAAAAACTTTGCCCAAATTGAAAGGCATTTCCTGAGACTTTGAGCTCAGATTGTTAATCATATTTCTTAATTTGAATGAGAAAACAAGTGACCTTTTAGACTTTGTGCTAGAATAGCTGGTGTTATTTAGGAAATTATTCTTATGTCTATTTTTTAGAAGCATTCTTGTCCATTTAATTTAACAAGTAGAAATAGTGGAAGTAATCAAGAAGGTGTCCTGAAGCCGACTGTGGAAAGACTTTGTGCTGCCACAATTGTCTTTAGCGTGTTTGTTTTTCTGTTTCTATTTAAAGGATCTTGAGATGACTTTGTGCCCCCATCATCCTTCGTATATTTCACTCTTTGGTAGTTGAGGTGGAGACTTTGTGCTACACTTCATCCTACTATATTACTACACCCTATTACTTTTACTATCTAGGAAGGAATCTGGCTATTGGCTGAATATTACTTTTGAAAGAAGAGAAGTACTTTCACCAATCATCTTAGATTTCTCCTTTGATTTGTGAACATCATCTCTAAAAATGAGAGATGGATGGTGTTATCCTACCCCTAAGTGTTATTTTCTTCTTATATATATTATATATAGCACCTCATATTTTGATCCACATCCTTTCTCAGGGATAACATCTCTCCTCAGGGACCGATCAGTGCACGCCACGTGTCTGATCAGGAATCACCTCAGGTGCTTTAGTGGTTGGCCTATATGGGGATTTGGAGGAGGACCCAGATCACTCCAGATATTTTAGCATGATGACCAATCCTTCTATTGGTATCAAAGCTAGGTCTCGAGTTTGAGACCCACAAAAGTTGGTGGGCATGATCCACATTCCTTCTCAGGGATAACATCTCTCCTCAAGGACCGATCAGTGCACGCCACATGTTTGATCTAGAATTACCTCGAGTGCTTCAGTGGCTATCCTATATGGGGATCTAGAAGAGGACCTAGATCACTTTGAATCTTTTAGCATGATGATTAGTCCTTCCATTAGGTCCTCTTCTAGATCCCCATATAGGCCAGCCACTGAAACACCCGAGGTGATTCCCAATTGGGCACGTGGTGTGCGCTGATCGGTCCCTGAAGAGCGATGCTATCCCTGAGAAGGGATGTGCATCATATTTATAGGGAACCTTCCCTTGATGAGAGGAGAGATTTGTCACCTTTTGTTATGGTCAACCTACACATTTGGCCAATAAATCTCCCTATGCTATGGTGGAAACACCTATTTTGTCCATTAGTTAACTAGTGATAAAATATTTACCCAACAGGTATGTCCCCATTTCAACTTCTGTATGGTCTCAATACAGAGATACCAATCACCCTATAATTACTAGCATTAAATTTATCAAAGGTAATAGAAGATTCAACCTTTGAAAGTTCCATTGACAAAAAGTTCATGTGCTTGACTGAACTTAATGAGCAATTAACTACGGTGGTGGACAAAATTGCTGTGCATCAAAGTCTGGTAAAGAGACTCTTCAACCAAAAAGCAAGGATCCATGATTTTTAGATTGGAGATCAAGTCTTTTTATGGGAAAAGAGGAGAGAACCAAAAGGAATGCATGAAAGATTCAACCTTTGAAAGTTCCATTGTCAAAAATTTTATGTGCTTGACTGAACTTAATGAGCAATTAACTATGGTGGTGGACAAAATTGCTATGCATCAAAGTCTGGTAAAGAGACTCTTCGACCAAAAAGCAAGGATCTATGATTTTTAGATTGGAGATCAAGTCTTGTTATGGGAAAAGAGGAGAGAACCAAAAGGAATGCATGAAAAATTAGATTCCTTATGGAGAGGCCCATTTTCCATTCATTATTTAAATGGTGAAAATAGTTTCTTATTGAGATATTAAGATGGAATGCCATTTACTCTACCTCACAGTGGGAAACATTTGAAGCACTTCAATTCTTGAAGTATCAAATAAGTTCAATTGTACATATGTATAATTTTTTTTATAGTTTTCCTTCTGTTTTGTGTTGTTCATTTGTTTTTAGTACCTTTCTTTTTGGGTAGCATGACTCCATAGCCTAATGGCATAAATGAAGGCATTGAGATTCTAGTTTTTACTCCCTTCGATTGCTTCAAATTTTAATCGATGGAAGTTCTCCAACTAGAGCTAGCTATTGTTCCCAAAAATTTTCACTTGCTTTTGTGGACAATATACCATCTATTTAGGTCTTATAGACCAAAACTCTCTCTTTTCTTTCTCAAAAATGTTTTGAGCAGTTAAGTTTTTCAAATAATCAAACCTTTTTTGCTAAGAAAGTCATAGGTTCAATAGGCAAGATTTCTTCAAAGGAATTTCAAAACACTTAAGGCATTTCCTTAGTGTTTTGAGGATGGTTCAATGTAAAGGTTTGATCAAAAAACTTAATGGTGGGATTCAAACAATTGGAATGAACAATTGAATCATTGAACCCTACATTCATAAGGTTCAAAGGTTTAATGAGTTTAGAGGTTCAAAGACTTCGACAAACTTAAAGAATCAAAGGATTCAAAGAGTTAAGATTGAACCATTGAACCGTTGAACCTTGAACCAAAAAGATTTTAAAGGTTCAAAGGTTCAATGAGTTCAACAAGTGCAAAGGACTTAGAGAAAAGAAGGATTCGAAGAGTTAAGATTGAACCATTAAACCTTGAATGAAAAAGAGTTCAAAGGTTCAAAGGTTCAATGAGTTTAATGAGTTCTATAGACTTAGAAAATGAAAGGATCTAGAGAGTTTGAAGCTTCAAAGGATTCAAAGAAATAGAATGAACTGTTGAACCTTGGACCGAAATGGTTCAAAGGTTTAAAGGGTTCAAAGAGTTCAAATTTTTAATGGAAGCTTCAAGTGAATAGATGAAGTGGAATATTCTGGAAAGAAGTTCAACCAAATGGTTCAAAGAAATGGTTAAACTAAAGAAGAAAAAGAGAGTGAATGCGGCCCTTTACAAAACATTGAATAGAATGAACCATTGAACCATTTAACCTTTGAACTAAAAGAGTTCAAAGTTCAAGGTTCAATGCAATTGATGACATCCCTGTGGATGTCAATTTTAGGGTGATGGTATAACCATTGATTTTCAAAAGACTTGAGAACAAATTTAGTGACCAGTCAAGAGAAGAGCTGAAGAAGCCAGCTGAAAGTGAGAAGATTGCCTTAAGAGCTCAGATTGCCAGGAAGAGACAAAACATGGCAAGGAAAGAGGGAACAACTACAAGAAATTCAAAAATATCTGCAAGAGAGTTATTTCTAGTAGGTGGAATAGTCTACCAGGTGGACATCAGAGATCACAAAAAATCAAAGGTGCGGCCTATTTTTTTTCATTAAGTAAAGGCAAATGGACATCCGTGTAAGCGTCATAAAGAAGACCAGACAACCCATGATTAGGATGAGACATTTGAGATGATTTAGAACACCAAATTCAAGGATGATGACCTATTCTAGCATGGCCCTTTCATATATATTCAATGCATTCAATTCAGCATGGGTCATTTTCATGAAAACAAGCACCCAAGTCTTTCTTGTAATGCTATATATTGTAATCTCTCATTTGGTAGAAAAGGAGATCTCTCTATTATTGGAAGTGAAGCTCTACCCAAATTGAAAGGCATTCCTAAGACTTTGAACTTAGACTGTTAATCATAGTTTGTTAAATGAATGAGAAAGCAAGTGACCTTTCAGACTTTGTGTTGGAATAAGCTTGTGTCATCTAAAAAATTGTTCTTATGTCTATTTCCTAAATACAGTCTTGTCCATTTAATCAAACAAGTAGCACAAGTGGAAATAAGTTGGAAGATGTCCTGAAGCTGACTGTGGGAGACTTTATGCTGCCATAATTGCCTTCAATCTATGTTTTGTGTAAAGGATACTAGAGAGACTTTGGGATCTCTTTATCCTTCGTAACCTTTTACTCTGTTGTAGTTGAAGTGAAGACTTTGGGCTACACTTCATTCTAATATGTTCTTTGTCCTAATCAGTGAGAGAAGTAATGAAAGACTTTGTGCCTTCGTGGGTTTCTTGTGGTTATAGTTACAACCTAGGAAGTCTTCCTCTGGTTTTCTAAACATCATTTCTGAAAGAAGAGAAATGCTTTCAGTAATTACCTAGGAATTCTCCCCTATTTTGTGAACATCATCTCTTAGAAAAGAGAGATGGATGGTATGATTCCACCCTTGAGTGTATTTTTAGCTTATATATATATACTATAGTTTATAGGGAACCTCCTCTTGTTGAGAAGAGAGATTTATCTCAATCTGGCTATGGTCACCACATCTATTTTGTTGTATAAATCTCCTTATGTTGTGGTTGATGCACCTATTTTACCATCAATTAGCTGGTGACAAAATATTCATCCAACATTTTTTGGAAACTCTACTGGAGAATGAGGAGCAGTTCCAGTCCTTTTCCATTTTATTCAAATTGGATCATTTCATATCTCATAGGGATAGAACACTAACAGCTCCACACTAACAGTTTTTGATGACTCCATTGGGGAACAACGTGAAGTAGTGAAGAACACAGACAACTTCATGCCAATAGTTTTTGGTGACTCCACTGGGGAATAACAAGTAACTTGAAGCCTCAAGCTTCAAATTGAACCAATTCTAGTTCTTTTCCATTTTCATTTTACACTCTGGCAGATCCACCGTACACGTGAAGCCAAAGATCTCAAGGTATTATTGACCCTATATTTGAGTTGGTGCAACTAAGTAATTTTGATCTTTTTCCTCCACCATCTCACCTTTAGTGAATCAATAATTTTCCTCCTACAAACATCAGGTCCCCAATACCAAGTAAAACTACTCTTTCCTCTGATAATAGAGCTTTGTCCATAAATATCCCATAGAGATTTATTATCTCTCCTTTCAACAGCCATATCATGGTAGCCCAAGGCCCATGGGGTAATAATTTTGGTCCTTTGAATATAACCCCACCTCTACATGAGCTACCCCGTAGCTCAAGAATTTTTTTTTCTAAGTTCTATGGTGATGGGAAGGGTCATCCTAATGAACATATAATAACTTTTTGCATAGCCTGTGGTGTAATATGCATTTAATATGAAGACATAGCAATCAGACTGTTTGTGGAGATATTGCAAGGCACTATTGCAAATTAGTTTTATAATCTACAAGCACAAATAATGACTGAATGGAACACTCTCAAAGCCAAATTTGAGGCCATGTTCAAACCTACAGAAGATGCACATGCCCTGTTAGTTCAGGTTACATAAATGAATAAGGAGCCTTATGAACCCATAAAATATTTCATTACTAAGTTTGACATGCTGAGGAATAAGATTCCTATAATTGCTTAGCTGACACCTGAGAATCTCAAATACTTCTTCATCAATTCCCAATTTTTTGAAGTGAGTTTCTTGTTGAGGTAGGCTGGCCATATAGACCTTGCTACAGGTCAAATTTTGGTGACTGAGGTTGAAGATGATCTTATCTTGGTAGGAAAAATAAGAAGAGATCCTAACAAAATTAAGTCTTCTTCATCTTTTGAATATTCTTCTACAGGCACCACTGATCATATGGTGTAAAAGCTAGTAAATGAATTGCCAGCTCTAAAAAATCAAATGGCACAAGGGATGTCTTTTCCTCCTTCTTATCAGTATTTACCAAGGAGGACATTTCCCAACCAGTCGTATTAGGGTAATGCTATCAAAAATCAAGGGCAACCAAATCACCTTCCTCTCCCACCAGGAAAGCTTGCCATTGAAGCAACACTAGCTAACTCAGTAGTTGGTTATCTTGAAACTGAATCTAATTTTTCTTTCCAACTTGAGTTGAACCAAGAAGATGATGTTGATCTCTTTGTATAAGGCCAAAAAGAATTAGTTGATGACTCTAACATCAGTTTCCTGAATTACCAAGATGAACCTAGAAGTAAAAGAGAAGCATTTGATGGATCATACATTATATTTACCAGGTCCTAAAATCAATTATCTCAACAAGTACATAAAAGAAAAATAGGGGAAGAATCTTGAATAGTAATTTCAATTGCTAAATGAGGGGCTTCTCTACCTTTCCAATCAAATGACCCAGTGATCACTAAAAAAGTAAGTACGTCAAATATTCTTTCACCTTCTACTTCAAATTCATAGACCAGTCCTACACCTAGTAAAGCTCAGATTGATGGACTGCCTTCCCTTATTTCTAATTCATTTCAATCATTTGATATAATTGACCATACTAAGAAGACCAGAATTCAAATGTTTGAGTTTGAATTCTTGCAATCCAACCTTGAGCATTTGGATAGGTTAGTTAAATGTGTCAAGAATAAAACTATCCCTGTAGGACAAGATATTTTAAAAGTAACTCTTGGTCCCCCCAAGAACACATCCACCTAAAATAATCTTGTGATTACTCCTCCAGTTACCCCTGGGAAGATAGAACCATTCTATGTTTCCCTGCTAATAAACGGTCATCAATTGAATAATTATATTATAGATTTTAGCACATCTAACAATGTCATGCCTGCCAAGGTGGTAGAATCTCTTAGTCTCATAGTGACTAATAACTTTGGGAGATGTTTCTCTTTATAAAACAAATGAGTGCCTCTGCTGGGACAAATCAAGGATGCCCAATTTACATTTGTGGCCTTCCCAGATAAGAGAATCAAAATGACAGTCCTGGTGGCCAACATCTTAGCCTCCTACGAAATTCTTCTTGGGAATTTTTTTTGAAAGAAAATTGGTGGGGAATTAAGCATGGACTTGTCTGAGGTGAGGATCCCTATCAAGGGCGTAATGTAAAGGATGCTTTTTAAGAAGGAGGCAAAGTACATTGTCACTCAAACTTCAGCCCCTAAAGCTCAAATTCTATTTGAATATTTAGGCATGGGTAATTACTTTCTGTCTACTAAAGATGATCTTGTTTCAGTAGATGAAAGTTCCATAGGTGACAATCTAAAAAATTTAGATAAGACATCAGAAGAATTGGTAGGGCGTAGTACACATGAAAAAGGATCTTCCATTCTTGATGAAGAAAAATTTGAAAGAAGATCAAATTTTGATGATGTCTAGATTCTAGAATTTGATGGCAACAATTCTTCTACTGGTTCTGGAGCTGGAGTTGTTTTAATATCTCTTCAAGGAGATATTTTCCCCTATGCATATATGTTGCAGTTTAGCAATACTAACAACATTGATGAATATGAATCGCTGCTACTCAGTTTAAATGTTGCTCAAGATAAATGTGTTAAACTCCTTCATGCCAAAGGAGATGCTGAACTAGTGGTTTATTAAGTGAGAAACCTATATCAAACTAAGAACGAGAGATTGTGACATTATCACAATATCGTGAGGGACTGCATTGAAATCTTTGATGCTTTCATTATTTCTACCATACTTAGAGAATTTAATAGTCGAGCAGATTCACTGGCCATCTCTGCAACTCTCTTGGTCCCTCACCAAGATTTAAAAAAAGATAGGTACACTATTGAGTTGGTCTTTTGACCAAGTGTACTTGATAATGCCAACCATTGGCAGGTTTTCAATGGTGATAACCAAATCATTGATTTTCTAAAACAAATAGATAGATTTGAAAAGCTTCAATTTGAAGGTAGTGAATCTCCACCACGAGAATCAGCTCCAAAAACAAATTCAAAAGCTGATGAAGAGTTCCTTCAGGTCAAAGAGAATAAAATTCCTAAAGGATTAGTTTCTCTTGAGAAACCTTTTGATAATCATGATAGGTTCATCAAGGAACAACAAATGGATTCAAAATCCTCTAAAGATTTTGATCAAATCAATTTGAGTACAAAAGATAATCTAAAAATAGTCAACATTGGGAATTGTTGTACCTATGATGAAAAACTCAAATTTAGCACTCTACTTCACCATTACATTGATGTTTTGGCATACTCTTATGATGATCTAAAATCTCTTAGACCTGAAGTAATCTAGCATGAAACTCCTCTCAAGATTGGGTCGTTGCCTCACAAGCAGAAGCAAAGTTAGTACAACCCCAAGATATCAAGCATGATTTTGTCTGAGATACAGAAAATGCTAAATGAAAGGATTATTTTCCCAATCCATCATTCCACTTGGATTATGAACATAGTACTTGTGAGAAATAAGAATGGAGAAATTTGCTTGTGTGTTGATTTTAGAAATTTGAATCAGTCATCTTTAAAAGATAACTATCCCTTGCCCATCATGGATCAACGGCTGGAGACAGTGACTAGCGCTGAGATGTTATCAATGCTAGATGGTTTTTTGGGATATAATCAAGTGAAAGTTAGTGAATCAGACCAATATAAGACTTCTTTCACAACACCTTGGGGCACCTTTTCATATCGTAAAATGCTTTTTGTCTTGATCAATGCTGGTGCAACTTTCTAAAGAGTGATGGATCTTACTTTCAGAAATGAAATGAGGAAGTTCATTGTGGTATACATTGATGACTTGATAGTCTTTTCTAAATATCACTCTGATCATGTGCATCATCTACAACAAGTTTTGGAGTGATGTAGGTAGAATGGTATTTCTCTTAATCCCAAGAAATCAATTTTTAGGGTTACATAAGGTAGACTTCTCAGTCACATTGTATCTCGAGAAGGCATAAAGATTGACCCAAAAAGGGTCAAATCCATTTAAGAGCTTGCTCTTCTTTCTAGTAAGACCACAATCCACTCTTTCTTTGAAAAAGTAATTTTTTTGTGAATATTTATTCCTGAATTTGTAGAGAAGACTCACCACATTGTCAATATGATGAAGAGCAAAGCTACTTTTAGCTAGACTAAAGAAGGCAAGTCAGCATTTCAAGACATCAAAGAAGCTATTGCCCATGCCCCAATCCTAGTTTGTCCTGATTACACCAAGGACTTTATGATGTAAAGCTATGATTTTGAACATATGCTTTTAGCCATCTTGGTTCAGTAGAATAAAGAAGAAGTGGAATCTCCCATATCTTTCATGAGTTGTCCTCTCAAAGCTCATGAGCTGAAATATTCAAACATAGAGAAGCATGCTTATGTTGTGGTAAAGGTGGTAAAGCACTTATGTTTTTACATCTTGAACTCACACACTATTGCTCTGGTCCCTGATACAATAGTCAATTCCATACTAACTTAGTAGGAGTTTGGAACCAAAAGGGGCAATTCGATTGCTAAAATCTAAGAGTTTGATCTTGTTATCAAACTCATGAAGCTTATGCAGGGAAGATGTCTCTACCAATTAATTGCTGATAACATACCAGAAGAAATAGGGCATGAAGAAATAGAAGTTGAAGACATGCCAATAGTTCTCTTTGTCACCACTACGAATGAGTGGTATTTGAATATTGCTCATTTCCTTACCTATGGTGAGTGTCTTGCTGACCTATCTCATAAAGAAAAGAGGACTGTTAAGTTGAAAGCTTCCAATTTTATCTTATGGGATAACAGTCTGTATAAGAGGAATCTTGATGGAGTATTCCTTTGCTGCATGGATAAAGTGTAGTAAAACAAACTTTTGGAGTCCTTCCAAAATTTGGCTTGTGGAGGACATTTTTCTGTGCCTGTAACTGTCCATAAGATTCTTTGAGCTAGGTACTATTGTCCTACTCTTTTTCAAGATTCATACACTTGGGTGCATAGATGTGAGCTATGTCAATAGTTCGTTGGCAAACCCAAGTTGGTTGTGTTACCTCTCAATCCTATGGTGATAGAAGAGCCATTATAGCAATGGGGAATTTATTTTATTGGTGCTGTAAATCCATCCTTGAGTGCTAGACATGATTATGTTCTTATAGCCATAGACTAATTTACTAAACGGGTGGAAGCCATTCTAGTCAAGCATGCTACTTCAGAAGTAGTATGTAATTTCCTTAAGGAAAATATTATTTCTAGGTTTGGGGTCCCAACCAAGATTGTAACAGACAATGTAACCTATTTCTCTTCTCATGAGATTACCCAGTTCTGTTATTATTATGAGATTATTCTCTCCCACCCTTCTGACTATTATCTACAAGGAAATGGTCAAGTAAAATCAAGCAACAAGAACTTGGTGACCATTATCAAGAAGCTGGTAGATGACAATCAGAGAACCTAGCATAAAGCATTTCTTGACACTTTATGGGCAAATAGAATTACACCCAAGAGGGTAATTGGTATGTCCCCATTCTAACTTCTATATGGTCTCAATACAAAGATACCAATCACCTTAGAATTACCAACATTCAAGTTAGCAAAGGTAGTAGAAGATTCAACCTTTGAAATTTCCATCAACAAAAGGATCATGTGCTTGACTAAACTTAATGAGCAACGAACTATGGTGGTGGACCAAATTACTATGCATCAAAGTTTGGTAAAGATACTCTTCAACCAGAAAGCAAAGATCCATGATTTTTAGATTGGAGATCAAGTCTTGTTGTGGGACAAGAGGAGAGAACTAAAAGGAATGCATAGAAAATTAGATTCCTTATGGAGAGGCCCATTTTCCATTCATCGTTTAAATGGGGAAAATATTTTCTTGCTGAGATATCAAGATGGAATGCTATTTACTCTACCTCATAGTGGGCAACATATGAAGTACTTCAATCCTTGAAGTATCAGATAAGTCCAGTTGTACATATGTATAGTTTTTATATAGTCTTCCTTTTATTTTGTGTTGTTCATTTGTTTTTGGCACCTTTCATTTTTGGGTAGCATGACTCCATAGCCTAATGACATAAATGAAGGCACTGAGATTTTGGTTTTTACTCCCTTTGATTGCTTCAAATTTCAATCGATGGAAGTTCTCCAACTAGAGCCAACTATTGTTCCCAAAATATGTCACTTATTTTTGTGGACAATATACTGACTATTTTGGTCCTGTAGACCAAAAATCTCTCTTTGCTTTCTCAAAAATGTTCTAAGTAGTTAATTTTTTCAAATAATCAAGCCTTTTCAACTAAGGAAGTCATAGGTTAAATAGGCATACTTTCTTCAAAGGAAGTTCAAAACACTTAAGGCATTTCCTTAGTGTTTTGAGGATGGTTTAATGCAAAGGTTCATTCAAAAGACTTAGCAATGGGCTTCAAAAAATTAGAATGAACCATTGAACCATTGAACCCCACCTTTGCAAGGTTCAATGGTTTAACGAGTTTAGAGGTTCAACGGCTTCGATGGACTTAAAGAATCAAAGGATTCAAAGAGTTAAGATTGAACCATTGAACCGTTGAACCTTGAACCAAAAAGAGTTCAAAGGTTCAAAGGTTCAACGAGTTCAACAAGTTCAAAGGACTTAGAGAAAAGGATTTAAAGAGTTAAGATTGAACCATTGAACCATTGAACCTTGAACCAAAAAGAGTTTAAAGGTTCAAATGTTTAACAAGTTCAATGAGTTTGACAAACTTAAAAAATGAAAGGATCTAGAGAGTTCGAAGCTTCAAAGGATTCAAAGAAATAAAATGAATCATTGAACCTTGGACTAAAATGGTTCAAAGGGTTCAAAGAGTTCAAAGTTTGAATGGAATCTTCAAGCAAATGGATGAATCAAAAGATTCTAGAAAGAAGTTCAACCAAATGGTTCAACTGAAGAAGAAAAAGAGAGTGAACGTGTCCGTTTACAAAACATTAAATAGAATGAATCGTTGAACCATTGAACCTTTGAAATAAAAGAGTTCAACGTTCAAGGTTCAAAGAGGTTCAAAGAAACTGGTGATGTTCCCATGGACATCAATTTTAGGGTGATAGAATAACCGTTGATTTTCAAAAGACTTGAGAAAAAATTTAGTGACCAGCCAAGAGAAGAGCCGAAGAAGCTAGCTGAAAGTGAGAAGATAGCCCCAAGAGCTTAGATTGCCAGGAAGAGACAAAATGTGTCAATGAAAGAGGGAATAACTACAAGAAATATAAAAATATCTATAGGAGAGTTATTTTCAGTAGGTGGAACAGTCCACTAGGTGGACATCAGAGAACATAT
The DNA here is from genome assembly GCA_037957365.1 of Torreya grandis. Lineage (NCBI taxonomy): Eukaryota > Viridiplantae > Streptophyta > Pinopsida > Cupressales > Taxaceae > Torreya > Torreya grandis. The sequence continues at coordinate 3,242,804 of JARHVA010000027.1, forward strand.
ACAATCAAAGGCATGACCTATTTTTCTTCATTAAGTAAAGGTGAATGGACACCCGCGTAAGCATCATAAAGAAGACCAAACAACCCATAATTAGGAGGAGATATTTGAGATGATTCAGAATGCCAAAGTCAAAGCCGATGACCTATTCTAGCATGGCCCTTTCATAGATATTCAATGCATTCAATTCAACATGGGCTATTTTCATGAAAACAAGTGCCCAAATCTTTCCTGTAATGCTATATATTGTAATCTCTCATTTGGTAGAAAAGGAGATCTCTCTATTATTATAAGTGAAGCTCTACCCAAATTGAAAGGCATTCCTAAGACTTTGAGCTCAGACTGTTAATCATATTTTTTTAAATGAATGAGAAAGCAAGTGACCTTTCAGACTTTGTGTTGGAATAAGCTTGTGTCATCTAGGAAATTATTCTTATGTCTGTTTCCTAAATACAGTCTTGTCCATTTAATCAAACAAGCAGAACAAGTGGAAATAAGTTGGAAGATGTCCTGAAGCTGATTGTGGGAGACTTTGTGCTGCCATAATTGCCTTTAGTCTATGTTTTGTGTAAAGGATACTAGAGAGACTTTGAGCTCTCTTTATCCTTCGTAAACTTTTACTCTATTGTAGTTGAAGTGGAGACTTTGGGCTACACTTCATTCTACTATGTTCTTTGTCTTAATTAGTGAGAGAAGCAATGAAAGACTTTGTGATTTTGTGGGTTTCTTGTGGTTACAGTTACTACCTAGGAAGTCTTCCTTTAGTTTTTTGAACATCATTTCTGAAAGAAGAGAAATGCCTTTAGCAATTACCTAGGAATTCTCACATGTTCTATGGACATCATCTTTGAAAAAAGAGAGATAGATGGTATGATTCCACCCCTGAGTGTATTTTCAGCTTATATATATATATATATATATATATATATATATATATATATATATATATATAGGGAACCTCCCCTTGCTAAGAGGAGAGATTTGTCTCAATCTGGTTGTGGTCACCACATCTGTTTTGATGTATAAATCTCCTTATGCTATGGTTGATGCACCTATTTTGCCGTCAGTTAGCTAGTGACAAAATATTCACCCAACAGGGTTTATAGGAGAAAGAGATTGATTTATAGAGTTGTGCACGTATTTAGGCATCAATATCACATAGAGGTATTACAAGTAAATACAACTAATTATATGGTCACAAAGAGCTAAATCAGTCTAGGATAATAACATCTACCTCAGTTGGTAATAGTGATGGCTTGCCCTAGCCTAACATTAGTGACCTTGCCTGCACATATAGTTAGTTTCAAATTTTAATGAACCTTAGGCTTGGTTCCAGTACCTTTCCACTATCATAAGTTATTCATAATTATTTAGTGAATTAGAAAAGATAAGTATCTTGATCTCTTTAGTAATTTATACATTTATCACATGCCACTTGTCAAATTAGTTTCAATATTTTAAATTTAGATTTATGCATAACTTTCATAATTTAAAATATAAATTACATTCAATTTTATATCTTAATTAAGGTTGTATAATCTAAATTAGGGTAAAACATATTGATGAAGCCAAATATTGCTCAAAACATTCTAAACCCTAGGTTTCCCTTAGGGATTCATTGTTATTTTCTATAATGAGTATAATGATGTTTCCATGGATACACCTATGTAATATGTTCCTATGGATATTCCTCATGATTTATCATCATCTATGTGTACCATATGATCCCTTGTGTAAATACCCCTTGATTTAAAAATTAAGGTGTTACAACTAGAGCAAATATATCTTGCTTCATAAGAACCCATAAATCATCTTGCCACAACTAGTGTTACATCAAAACTTACTAATTTGTAACAATATGGGTATAGATTCAAATATTTTCAAAAATATAGATACAATGGTCAAGGATTAGGAAAATATGTATAAGGCATCACTGAGCATATTCCTATATCCACTAAAAAAGTATGATGAGGCCTTGGATACATACATCCTTCATAAGTCACTAAATATATTAAATCAAGAATAATTATAAGGGTAAAACACAAATTTTCACACACCCCTTAATGTTCCTAATAGCAGTAACATATATGAATAAATCACTAATCAATTAGGAATTAAACAAGATCATCCAATATATATTCAAACAAGTGTATTAATAACAATCATCAAATGTGTATTGATAGATACTGGTTCAGGTATAACATGTGAAATGATTTTTTTTTAAAAACATTACATCACATTTACAATTAACACCAACACATTAAAGGTATTTATAATATACCACCATTTTTTGAGATTATATCATTAGAGGTGATTGTGGGACTCAAGACAATGAGTACCTTATTCCAAATCATACCTAATACTATATAATTTTCTCTTGGCACAACCTTGGATATATGCTATAGAAGCCACACCATATAAATTACACAAGTATGTGAAATTCATGCATAATGAACATTGATCTACATATCCTTTAGATGAGGACCCTTTTAAGTACTATACTCATCACAATATGTTTACAAAAGGAGACAATTTTTATGATTACTTGAATCTCCTCATCAATTGTCACAAAATTTACTTGAATACAACCTTACATAACTACCCCCACTTATATATTTAGACATAAATAGACCCTTTCCTAGAGGATATGATGACACCACATATTATAATTACCATTATTACATTGGCCATTCTACAAATGGGTTATTTAAGCTAAGACACTAGATACAATATATCATTGATTCCAAAATTTCCCATCTATGAAATCCACGGTATGAAAATGTTTTAAAAAATAATATGAACATGTTATGAGAGCATACAATAAAATATGGGTACCATGGTTTAACAATTTACACTGAGACACTGAGTATGGAAATGAGATGGATATTTTACAGCACATAATTCTTTTACATAATCAAAAATAAATATACCCAATGATCATGCCATATGGATGGAAACATTAATACCACCTAATACAAGGCGCATGTTATATTCCTTCTAGTCATTTGGCACATAATCCATTGTACATAACTTGTTCATGTAGTTTGATTATTTATCCCATAGTCTCTTCCATCTTTACACATGTGTACATATGCTTTTGCATTGACCATTATTCTAGCCCTTAGATTTATTTTCATCTATCCTTTTACTTTTGGTTATTTATCTTGTTCTGAACATCCATGACATATATCTATGATGCATCATTTAAAGTGAATTCATCTTAATTTACTTTCTTTAAAACCCATTAATTTATCACTGATACATGATGACTATTTACACTTGTTATGATTATGGCTTACATTGAAATTACATGAACATACATTTACAAGAATATATATAGAATCCTCTTCATCCAAATCCACCACCCACCACCTGCATACTCTGTTCATTTACCATGTGATGATTCACATATATAATGGAGGCATGCTACTTTCCTTGCTACTATCCTTGGTGCATAATATGCCTTGATACATGTTGCCCATTGTTTGGATCCTTCATGTTATTTTATTTTTGAATTGTGATACTTGGTCTTGATTAAAAATTTAAAGATAAATTAAAAATAAGAAAAAAAATGAATAATAAAAAATAAAAAAAACATTATCGTGATTGAAATGAAAGAAGTAGATAAAAAATAAAGGAAAGGCAAAGTATTCACCAATATAACTGAGGAGGAGAATTTTCTCTGCTATAAATTTTTCATGGTTTACATCTACTTGTATGTATTTTTGTCCCCTTTGTGTCACACCATGAAGCCCATGACATTTATTAGGGATATAATGAATTAACTACACTCGATGCACTACCCTTTGCGTAGGCAAGCCCTATATTTATGGCTTCTCCATGTTCTAATGCATTTATTAATATAGGAGACAAAGATAATGGCACCCAAACAAGCTTAGAATTTTTTTCCAAAAGTTTACAAGGTAATCCCTATTCTCTTCCCTTTTGGAGGTAAGTATTCTTAATCTTACTGTTGAACAATGTTGTAAGTAATATGAACATTGTTCTATTATTACTTATTTTTCAGCAACATCCCCTCAAAATATTACCTCCATAATTAGCTCTAAAACCATTGGGAGCCACTAAGGGTCCATGTATCTAGAATCCATAACTTTACTAAGGTTTTTTTGTTTACCTTTAAGGAGCCCTCTGAAACTCAACTGATTCTCACAAAGTCTAATGTTTGGTTCCTTCACAACCAGCTTATGATCTTATCTCCCTAGTCTTGGGATTTTAAGGTTTCTAATAATTTCACCCTTTATGTCCCTATTTGGGTTAAACTTCTTGGTTTGTCATTTCACCTTTGAGATTTTACCCCCCAAATTTTCTCTCCCATAGGATGAATGGTTATGATTGAACCAAATAAGTGGTTCTTCACCACCCTAATAAGTGAGTCTATGTGGAGCTTGACCTCTCTAAAGAGTTGAATGAGTTAATTAAAATTTATGTTGGGGAGACCTAATGGTAACAAAAGGATGTCTATTTCAACCTTCCCAATACTTAATTCTACTGTCAGTCCTCAGGGTCATCCTAAGCCTCCTCATCCATCTCCTTAGTCTGAGAATCCAAAACCAAAAGACCAAGGTGATGGATGGACCATAGCTCCCCCTAATTTGATGTCAATGATCCGAGCAACAATTCAAATGACAATTCAGTTGATGGGTCCACCCCAATTGATGATGGAACTTTCGGGAGCCATAACTTTTGCATCGTAGCTCTAATTGACTTGTCATTTGAACCATTGGAAACGTAATAATGAGGAGAAAGTCGTGAGATGGCATGAGCTTTTCTCAATGAATTTTGACCACCTTAAACCCAATGGAAGTGTCTCGAATTTCAATTTTAGGAGTGCAGTCTAAAAATAGTAAGTTTATAAAAATAGTAATTCCTCAAATTTTGTATTATTGTAAATTGTGGAAGTCAAACCAATTTATCTTCCTCAAGATTTATGACCTTCCACATCCTCCCCACACCTTCAAAACCCATATAAATGAAGATGTAACCTGAAATATAAATCAGACATCTCTTCTCAGAGATAAGCATATGTTTGGGTCTGCAAATTTAATCAATAAAACATCTCTTCTCAGAGATAACATTATTTGAATTATTTTGTTCTTGTTTCTTGAATTATCTTTCAACCAAAGATTTCAAGTTTTGTATCAGTCAATCCCTAATACACAAAGAAAACCCCAATTATCACCTTAAGAGGATTATAATCTAGTTATCACACCCTCTTAAGGGACCTCTTTATCACCCCCTTCCATCTTAGCTCATCTTATCCCTCAGAGTGTTTCTCTAGCCTCCTAAAATTTTAGGATGCCTTTGGCTAAGGTTCACTCAACTAGTGGCTCATTCTCTTGGTGGTATTGTATCCCACCTCATGAGGGTGATAACTCTTCTCAGGAGGAACATCATGCCAAATATCATTACATTGCAAGCAACATAATTTATCACCCTCACCAACACAATAAATTTGCAATGTTGGCTAATTTTTAGGATGGGCAAGGGGAGATTTAAATGGACGACCCCTCACTATGAATGTCTTATCATAGAATATAAGTTGTCTTATAGAGTCTACCCATAAATAAGATGTGTAAGTTGTGTGTCAATAGTGTTGTTCCCAAAATCTGTCACTTGTTTTTGGGGACAACATATCAACTATTTTGGTCCTACAGGCCAAATTCTCTCTTCCCTTCTCAAAAAAATATTTTGATTGCTCAAGTTATTCAATTATTCAAGCATTTTTAGTTAAGGGACTTGCAGGTTCAACAGGTTCAACAACTTCAACAGGTGGGCTCTCATAAAGGAACAAATTCTAAACACTTAGGCAATTTCAAGGTTGGTTCAACATCGAGGTTCAACCAAAAGGTCCATTGGCAGGCTTTAAACAAATGGAATGAACCATTGAACCATTGAACCCCGCTTTAGCAAGGTTTAAAGGTTCAACAAGTTCAAAGGTTCAAAAAGAGTTAAGCACTCAATGAGTTCAAATAATTTCAACTGCTTCGAAGACTTTAGCAAGTTCAAAGGCTCAAAGACTTCAACATACTTAAATAAAAGAAGACTTCGAAGAAGAAAGATTAAACCATTGAACCGTTGAACCTTGAACCAAAAGAGTTCAAAGTTCAAAGCTTCAACGACTTCAATAAAGTTTGAGAGACTTAGAAGAACAAAGGATTCAAAGAATAAAGAGTGAAACATTGAACCTTGAACCAAAAGAGTTCAATGTTCAAAGGTTCAATGAGTTCAACAGAAAAGAAAAGGATCCAAAAAGTTTGAAGGACCAAAAGATTCAAAGAAAGAGAATGAATTGTTGAACCTTGAACCAAAATGGTTTAAAGGGTTCAAAGAAGTTCAAAGTGTAGAAAGGAAGCTTCGAGTGAATGGAAGAAGCAGAAGAAGTTCAATAAGGAGTTCAACCAAAGGGTTGGAAGAATGATTGAACCAAAGATCCGAGTGAATAGATAAGCTGATTGAACCACCAAACATTGAACCACTTTGAACCATTGAACCGATGCACTCCAAGGTTCAAGGTTCAAAGTAATTCAAGTGACTAAGTGATCATGATGTCCCCATAGATGTCAAATTTGAGGTAATAAAATATCTGATGATTTTCAAATATGGCATGGACCGTATGAACAAATTTAGTGACTGGCCAAAGAAGAAGCTGAAAGAGCCAGTTGAAAGTGAGAAGATAGCCCTGAGAGCTCAGATCATGAGGAAGAGATAAAATATGACAAGGAAAGAGGGAATGATGCAAAAAGACCAAAAATATCTATGCAAAAATTATTTCTAGTAGGTGAAATAGTCCACCAGGTGGACATCAGAGAGCGTGAGCACTTAATAGTGCAGCCTATTTTTCTAGATCGACTAAAGGTGAAGTGGACAAAAATGCACATATCAAGAAGAAGACCAGGTGGCCCATACTTCAAAAGGAGACATTTGAGATGAATTGACATGCCCAGTTAAGACTGATGCCCTGTTCTAGCATGGCCCCTTGACAAAATTGTAAATGCATTTAAGGCATTGAATGTAGCATGGGCCATTCCATGAAACAAAGCACCCAAGTCTTTCTTGGAGTGCTATATATTGTAATCTCTTATTTTATATAAAGGGAGATCTCTCTGTTATGGAAGCAAAACTCTGCCCAAATTGAAAGGCATTTCTTGAGACTTTGAGCTCAGATTGTTAATCATATTTCTTTATTTGAATGAGAAAACAAGTGAATTTTTAGACTTTGTTCTAGAATAGCTCATGTTATTTAGGAAATCGTTCTTATGTCTATTTCCTAGAAGCATTCTTGTCCATTTAATTTAACAAGCAGAACTAGTGGAAGTAATCAGGAAGGTGTCCTAAAGCTGACTGTGGAGAGACTTTGTACTGCCACAATTGTCTTTAACATGTTTGTTTTTTTGTTTCTATGTAAAGGATCTTAAGATGACTTTTTTCCCCCATTGTCCTTCATATATTTCACTCTTTGGCAGTTGAGGTGGAGATTTTGTGCTATACTTCATCCTGTTGTGTTACTGCGCCCTGTTATAATTACTACCAGGAAAGAATCTGGCTGTTGACTGAGTATTACTTCTAAAAGAAGAGAAGTACCTCCAGCAATCACCCATGATTTCTCCTTTGATCTATGAACATCATCTCTAAAAAAAGAGAGATGGATGACATTGTCTTACCCCTGAGTGTTATTTTTAGCTTATATATATAGTATATAGCATATCATAGTTATAGGGAACCTCCCCTTGATGAGAGGAGAGATTTGTCCCCTTTTGATGTGGTCAGCCTGCACATTTGGCTGATAAATCTCCTTATGTTGTGGTTGAAACAACCTATTTTTGCCATCAGTTAGCTAGTGACAAAATATTCACCTAACAATTTTTGGTGACTCCGTTGGGGACACAATAATTTTTTGCAATTTGAAGCCTCAAGATTCATATTGAAGCATCACCTATGTCTTATCCATTATCATTATAGCCTTATCCATTTCCATTATATACTCTGAGCTACAAAACTAGAGATGCTAGAGATCAAGTGTTTCATTTCAAAAGTCAATTCTCTGGCAGTGCCACACCAACTAGAAAAAATGCGCAATTAGAAGCCTCAAGCTTCAAGTTAAAGTAAGGCTAGTTCTTTTCCATTTTTATTCTATAATCTAGCAGCTCCATGCTATACAAGAAGCTAGAAAGCTCAAGGTGTTGTTGACCCTATTTTTGAGTTGGTGTAGTAAAGTAATTTTGATCTATTTCCTTCACCATCTCACCTCCAACGAACTAAGAGTTTTCCTCCCACAAAAGTTAGGTCTCCATTACCAGGTAAAGCATCCATTTCTACTATTAGTAGAGCTTTATCAATACATATCCCTCAAGCATTTGTTATCCTCCCTTCAGTAGTCAAATAATGGTAGTTCAAAGCCCCTAGGGTAACTCTTTTGGTCCACTCAACCTAACTCCACCTCTACATGAGCTACCTCGTAGTTCCAAGAATAATTTCCCCAAGTTTTTTGGTGATGGGAGAGTTCATTCTAATGAACATATTGCAGCCTTCAACATAACCTGTGGTGTGATAGGTGTGGAGTATGAGGATGTAGCAGTCAGGCTATTTATGGCAACATTACAAGACACTATTTCAAACTAGTTTTATCATCTATAGGCCCAAATTGTGATTGACTGGAACACTCTCAAAGCCAAATTCAAATCAAGGTTTAAGCCTACAGAAGATGTGCATGCCCTACTGGCCTAACTCACATAGATGAAGAAGGAGCCTCATGAACCTATGAGGGACTTCATAGCCAAGTTTGACAAGCTGAGGAATAGGATTCCTACCATTACTCAGCCAATAAATGAGAACCTTAAATGTTTTTTCATCAATTCCAAGCTTCCAAAAGTGAGTTTTCAACTGAGATGAGCTGGCCACATAGACCTTACTGCTACTCAACATTTGGACACTGAGGTGGAAGATGATCTCATCTTGATGGGGAAGATAAGGAGAGATCCTAACAGAGGTAAATCTTCTTCATCCTCTGAATATCCATCTACAAGCACCACTGATCCAATGGTGCAAAACCTAGAAAATTAATTGCTAGCTCTCAAAAAATAAATGGCACAAGGGATGTCTGCTCTTATTTTGTATTGAGATATACCAAGAAGGACATTCCCTAATCAGTCATACCAAGGCAATGCTACCAAGAATTAAGGGCAGCTAAATCATCTTCCTCCCCCTTAAGGGAAACTTGCTATTGAAGCAACTCTAGCCAACTCAGTACTCAGATATCTTGAAATAGAATCTAATTTCTCTTTCCAACCTGAGTTAAACCCAAAATATGATGCTAATCTCTTCATAGAGGGAGAAGAAGAATTAGCTGGCGACTCCAACATTGGTTTTTTGAATTACCAGGATGAACCCAAAAGTAAAGGTGAAGCAGTTAATGGATCATACACTATATTCACTCGGTCCCATAACCATTCAACCTAGCATGCTAATAAGAAAAAAATAGAGGAGCATTCTCAACTAGAAATTTCAATTTCTAAGTGGGGAACCACTCTGCCTTTTCAATCAAAGGACTCGATGATCACTAAAAAGGTATGTACATCAAGCATTCCTACACCTTCTACTTCAAATTTGTAGATTAGTACCACCCCCCCTAAAAACTAGAAGGATGAACTACCTTCCCCTGTTCCTAATTCATTTCAGACATTTGATATAGTTGAAAATGTCAAGAAAACCAAAATTCAAATGTCTAAATTTGAATTCCTGTAATCTAACCCTAAACAGTTGGATAGATTAGTGGAATGTGTGAAGGATAAAGCTATCCCTGTAGGAAAATCAATTCCAAAGGTGACTCCCACATCCACCCAAAATAACCTTGTCATTACTCTTCCTAGTGCTTCCAGGAAGACAAAACTATTTTATGTCTCCCTGTTGATAAACGGTCACTAGCTGAACAATTGCATCATAGACTCAGGTGCATTTGACAACGTTATGCCCACCAAAGTAGCTAAATCTCTTGGCCTCACACTGACCAAGACTTTTGGGAGATGTTTCTCCATTGAAAAAAAATAAGTACTTTTGCTGGGACAAATCAAGAATGCCCAATTTGCATTTGCCACATTTCTAGAAAAGAGAATCAAGATGACAGTCCTGGTGGCCAATGTCCCAGCCTCATACAACATCCTTCTTGGGCAAAATTTATATAAGGATGTTGTTGGAGAATTGAGCATGGACCTATCTGAGGCAAGGATCCCTGTGAAGGGCATCATGCAGAGACTACTTCTTGAGAAGGAGGCAAAATATATTGTCACCCAAACATCGGCCCCTGAAGCTCAAATTCTATTTGAGTCTTTAGGAATGGGTAAATTTTTCCTGTCTATAGAGGATGTCCCTATTTCATCTGATGAAATTATTGTAGGTGAAAATCCAAAAAGTTCAAATAGGAGAGTAAGATAATTGGTAGAGCAAAGTTTAGATGTAAAAGAATCCTCCCTCCTTGACCAAGAGGAATCTGAAAAAAGATCAGTTTCTGATAATGTCTAGATTCTAGAATTTGATGGCAGCTATTCTTCTACCGGTTCTGGAGCTGAGATTGTTTTAATATCTCTACAAGGAGATATTTTTCTTTCTTCATAGAAGTTTTATTTTAGCAACACAAACAATACTACCGAGTATAAATCTTTGTTACTCGGGTTGAAGGCTGTTCAAGACAAAGGTGTCAAACTCCTTCATGCCAAAGGATATGCTGAATTGATAGTTTTTCAGGTGAGGAACCTATGTCAAACCAAGAACAAAAAATTGTGCCATTACTGTAATCTGGTATGGGACTATATTGAAAGTTTTAATGCTTTCAATATATCTATAGTGACCAGAGAGCTTCATAGTCATGCAGATTCATTGGCTGTCTCTATGACCCTCTTGGTTTCTCATAAAGACTTTGAAGAGCATAAGTACACTATCTAGTTGGTTTTTCGACCAAGTGTGCCTGACAATGCCAATCATTGGCAGATATCTGATGGGGACAATCAAATCATGTGTTGGATTGAACTAGAAGAGTAATGAATTATAGCAATGGACCATGCTGCTGCACGTCAAAATCATGAAAAGAAACTCTTCTGCAAGAGAACAAGGATCCATAATTTTTAGACTAGAGATTAAGTCTTGCTATGGGGCAAGAGGAGAGAACCAAAAGGAATGCACAAAAAATTTGATTCCTGGTGGAGAGGTCCATTCACCAATCACTGCTTCTGAAATTAAGTCTTGCTATGGGGCAAGAGGAGAGAACCAAAAGGAATGCACAAAAAATTTGATTCCTGGTGGAGAGGTCCATTCACCAATCATCGCTTCTGGGGAGAAAATGGTTTTTGCTGATATATCAAGATAGAATGCCATTTTCACTATTTCATAGTGGGTGGCATCTGAAGCACTTCAATTCTTGAAGTATCAGTAAGTTTGGTTACACATTTGTATATTTGTTTAGTCTTTAGTTATATTTGGTGATTTTTAGTTTCATTTATTTTTGGTGCCTTTATTTTTGGGTAGCATGAATCCGTAGCCCAATGGCATACTTAAAGGCACTGGAGCGATTGTTTTTATAATCGCTGGAAGTTCTCCAACTGGAGCCAGCTGTTGTTCCCCAAATTTGTCACTTGATTTTGGGGACAACATATCAACTATTTTAGTCTTGCAGGCCAAAATTCTCTCTTCCCTTCTCAAAAAAATGTTCTAAGCACTCAAGTTCTTTAATTATTCAAGAATTTCTAGTTAAGAGAATCACAGGTTCAATGGGTTCAATAACTTCAACAGGTAGGCTCTCATAAAGGAACAACTTCCAAACACTTAGGCAATTTCAAGGTTGGTTCAACATCGAGGTTCAACCAAAAGGTCCATCGATAGGCTTCAAACAAATGGAATGAACCATTGAACCATTGAACCCTGCTTTAGAAGGTTCAAAGGTTCAAAAAGAGTTAAGCACTCAATGATTTCAAAGAAGTTTAACCACTTTGAAGAGTTCAACAAGTTTGAAGACTTCAGCAAGTTCAAAGGTTCAAAGACTTCAGCGTACTTAAAGAAAAGAAGACTTCGAAGAAGAAAGATTGAACCATTGAACCGTTGAACCTTGAATCAAAAGAGTTCAAAGTTCAAAGGTTCAACGAGTTCAATAAAGTTAGAGAGACTTAGAAGAACAAAGGATTCGAAGAAAAAAGAATGAACCATTGAAAATTGAACCAAAAAATTTCAAAGTTTAAAGGTTCAATGAGTTCAACATAAAAGAAAAGGATCCAAAAAGTTCAAAGGACCAAAAAATTCAAAGAAAGAGAATGAGCCGTTGAACCTTGAATCAAAATGGTTCAAAGTTCAAAGGTTTAAAGGGTTCAAAGAAGTTTAAAGTGAAGAAATGAAGCTTCAAGTGAATGGAAGAAGTAGAAGAAGTTCAATAAGGAGTTCAACCGAAGGGTTCAAAGAATGATTGAACCAAAGAGTCGAGTGAACAGACAAGCTGATTGAACCATTGACCATTAAACCACTTTGAACCATTGAACCGATGCACTCCAAGGTTCAAGGTTCAAAGTAGTTCAAGTGACTAAGTGATCATTACATCCCCATGGATGCCAAATTTAAGGTAATAAAATATCTGATGATTTTCAAATATGGCATGAACCTTGTGAACAAATTCAGCGACTGGCCAAAAAAGAAGCCAAAAGAGCCAGTTGAAAGTGAGAAGATAGCCTCGAGAGCTTAGATCATGAGAAAGAGACAAAATACGATAAGGAAAGAGGGAATAATGTAGAAAGACCAAAAATATTTGCACATGAGTTATTTCTAGTAGGTGAAATAGTCCACTAGGCGGACATCAGAGAGCATGAGCACTCAATAGCGGGGCCTATTTTTCTAGATCGAGTAAAGGTGAAGTGGACAGCTGTGCACATATCAATAAGAAGACTAGGTGGCCCATGCTTCAAAAGGAGACATTTGAGATGAATTGACATGCCCAATTAAGATTGATGCCCTGTTCCAACATGGCCCCTTGATAGAACTGAAAATGCATTCAAGCCATTGAATGTAGCATGGGCCATTCCATGAAACAAAGCACCCAACTCTTTCTTGGAGTGCTATATATTGTAATCTCTTATTTTATGCAAAGGGAGATCTCTCTGTTATGGAAGCAAAACTCTACCCAAATTGAAAGGCATTTCTTGAGACTTTGAGCTCAAATTGTTAATCATATTTCTTTATTTGAATGAGAAAGTGACCTTTCAGACTTTGTGTTGGAATAGCTCATGTTATTTAGGAAATTTTTCTTATGTTTGTTTCCTAGAAGCATTCTTGTCCATTTAATTTAACAAGCAAAACTAGTGGAAGTAATTAGGAAGGTGTCCTGAAGCTGACTGTGGAGAGACTTTGTGTTGCCACAATTGTCTTTAGCGTGTTTATTTTTCTATTTCTGTGTAAAAGATCTTGGGATGACTTTGTGCCCCTATTGTCCTTCGTATATTTCACTCTTGGGTAGTTGAGATGGAGAATTTGTGTTACACTTCATCTTGCTATGTTACTATGGCCTGTTACAATTACTACCAAGAAGGAATTTGGCTATTGACTGAGTATTACTTTTGAAAGAAGAGAAGTACCTCCAGAAATCACCTAGGATTTCTCCTTTGATCTGTGAACATCATCTTTGAAAAAAGAGAGATGGATGGTGTTGTCCTACCCCTGAGTGTTATTTTCAACTTATATATATAGTATATAGCATATCATAGTTATAGGGAACCTCCCCTTGATGAGAGGAGAGATTTTTCCCCTTTTGATGTGGTTAACTCGCACATTTGGCTGATAAATATCTTTATGATGTGGTTGAAACAACCTATTTTGCCCATCAGTTAGCTGGTGACAAAATATTAACCCAACAAATAGATTAGTTTTCCAAACATTATTTGTATGTAAGAAGTTAAGATTTTTGTTTTTTTTCCTCTATATGACCTTACAAAGTATTTGATCAAGTACCACCCGGTCACCACTTTGCATGAGGTAGGATGTGGTGGTGTATGTATCTTAGTTACTTTTAAAGTATCCTATGGCATTATTTTAATGAGGGGGGACCCATCACATTAGGAAGTCTAGATTATTATTGATAGTGATGGCCATCATTTTGGCATCCTCAACATTTATGCTCCCAATGATGGCCATGATCACTCCCTGCTCTAGCAATAATTGGGAGATGGGTTACCTCCTACCATGTGGATAGTGTATGGTGACTTTAATATGATTGAATACCCCCAAGTCAAAGTTGGGGCCCTACCCATGTGTTGGTATGTTGGTAATCCTAAGGCTTAGTACTATTTTAAAAATAAATGGGGGCCAGTAGACCCTCTCCTCGATGATAGACATTTAATCACACATCTTGGTTTAAGTGGTCCAAATAACAACCTAGGGATCATTGTGTGCTCAAATGGTTAGATCAATTTATGCTATCAGAGAAAAATATTTTTTCCTTTTCTAGCATTGATGTCTAGCCTATCAATGTCCACTCAAATATTATCTTATCAGACCACTTGCCCATATCCTACAAATTGGAATGGACCTCTGGGTAGTAAAAGGTGCTTCATAATAATTTTTTTCTCAAAACTTCTATGTTGAGTCATGATAACACCATCCAACTCATCCACTAAATCTGGGACCTATCCCCACAACCCCCATACATCACCAATTAGATTGAGTAGTAGAATAAAGCCATTCTTTGCACCACCTCCTTCCTCTACCACCATGGAAAACATGTAGCCTAGATTTGAAAGTGTTAAGAGGAGGCTACAATCTAAGAATTCAAATGGGTATCTACCTCCCTTGAGACTAATCCTTTTAATCTTTATCTTTAAAGGCTGGTTTTCTCCCTTAAACATCACCTTAAGGTGGTAGATAGTCATGCAACCAGAGGTGCCTAGTCCTGAGTTTAGTTACATTGGCTTAAAATTGGTTATAAAGCCTCCAAGGAGATCTTCAAAGAACTGAAAGCCATATAGGCTCATAGGATAATTAATGCCATTCAAGTGGCTTAATACTGGCTCACCTCTCTAACTGATATCTCCTTAATCTTTTTGAATCACCACCAATAGGTTTTCCATGCCCAACCCTTTATGACTAAGAGGTCCTACATTCTTCATAATTTCCTTAAAGTTGTGTCTTATAAGTTCAATCATGTAGATTAGTGACTATGTGATGCCTCACTCACCCTACAAAAGATTATAGAGTCTTTAAAATATATGAGTAATGATAAGGCCCCTAGCCTTGATGGCTTCCCTTATGATTTTTACAAATCCATTTGGGAGTTCAGCAACCTTGAATTATTATAGGTCTACAAAGAAAGCCTATGAAATTAGTCTCTTGGCCCTATGATCAACCAAGGCAATATAATATTTATCCCCAAAGAAGTGGATCATTATCTTCTCACTAGCTAGAGATCAATAACCCTACTAAATGTCTCTTAAAATATCCTCACCAAAACCCTCACCAACCACATCTAGATAATCTTACCTACCATTAGTAGACTAGAACAAATAGGTTTCATTAGATGGAGGTATATCTTGGACAATATTATTACATTATATGAGGGCATAACTTTGGCTCGTTCTTCTCTATATAGAGTTATTTTTATAAAGCTAGATTTTGAAAATACTTATGATAAGATTGAGTCGCATTTTATTGGTGCCATGTTCAAAGTTCTTAGATTTGGTCCCTATTTTATCAGGGCTATACAAACTTTACTTCATGATGCCTCTACCTGCTTCAATATTAATGGTTATCAGACCTCGATGATATAACTCTAATGTTCTATTTGACAAGGATGTCTCCTTGATATAGTGTTTTATGTTCTTATCACTAAAGCATTGGGTTACATTTTGGATTCTAAGTCCTCATAAGGGCTTATTTAGGGTATTATTTTTCCTGATCACACCTCTCATATTATCAATGTACACTTTTTAGATGACACCTTTCTCATACTTGAAGATCAAGATGCCACTTTTACTAGTTATGCAGTGTCTAGACACCTTTAATTTGGCTTCAGGTTCCAACCTTCAATGGAGGAAAATCTAGTGTTTCTGACAAATCATGATGCCAGTGTCTGAGTGGTTTAAAAAGTTTAATTAATAGTGGATGAATTGAGGGGAAAAATTAAATTTCTTTGTCATCCCTTTCACTTTTGACATCTCACCTTTTGAGATTTGAAAGTATGTCTTCAATAGGATTGAAAGGAAAATTTAATATTGGATCACTAAGCCCCTCTCTCTAGTAGGCAAGTTCTAGATCTGCACCAAGATTTTGGAAGCCAATCATGTTTACTACTCCTCTTTATGGGTCACCTTGAAAGCCTCTTATGATAGTCTAGCCAAGATTATTCATGATTTCCTTTGGGCCAATTATAATAAGGACTGAGATTTTCATTAGGTGGCCTGGGATATTTTCTAGTTTCCTCATGATAAAGGTGGCATGGGAAAAATTTAAACTTATCAATAAAGTATGGCCTTATGTGCTAAATGGGTTATTCAGGCCATTGAGGGAAATGAATATTGGAAAATCCTCCTCTACCATTACATCTCTTCAAGTTCTCCCTATGGAAAAATTAGTTGGTAGAATATTGGATTTTAATCCCTTCTCATCACTATTATCCTAGTCAAAATTATAGGTTCATTTATGGTCAAGAGTATCTGGGAGTCTTTCAAAGTAGTCAAACCCCACTTGAAGTGGGTAGGGGATGGATTTTACATAGGGTTATCTTTTAATGATTATGGTTTATAGTGGTCTACTATTCTCACCAATTATTATATCCCCCTAGTTGACTTTTTTAGTATTAAAGCATTACAATTATTCCATAAAGGGATTCACACTATTCATGATTTGGTTAATTATAGAGACTAGATCCCCTAGTTTGATTTGAAAAGTAAATTTTAATTAAATAATGTTGACTTACCTTATATCCTTCACATTCAATAATTACTTCCTAATGTTATGCTCCATAAGCTTGGCCTTCAACCTCATCAGGCATGGTGGAAAGACTGGAGGTGGAACTGTGATATGCATTTTAAAGCCTACTCTCTAGGGCTTCTATATAAAGTGATGAGTCCCTTCTCCCCAACTCTTGACAAGCTTAATAGATGATGGAGCCTTTTGTCCTCTCTTAGAACTTGGCTCACCTATTTGGAATGTGTGTGGAACTTAGGTTTGGAGCCCAAATTAGCTCATTTTATTTGGTTTTTAATCTACTAGGGGCTCCCCCTTGGTGAGAGGCTACTCCACCTCCACATTCCCTAGCCCTTTTATCCAACTTGTGAGTAGCCTAAATCTTTCAAGCATCTATTTTGGTTTTGTCTTAAAGCTCAATATTCTTGGCATTGGATATGTTCCTTATTTTAACCCTTCATCTTAAGCCCTTTAATTTGTGATAGATGATGTTTAGGCATTATTCAAATTGGCCAAATTTTATTGCTTTTCTATGGTACCTTTTCATGCTATCATCCTTTTTTAGTTTTAAAATGCTAGAAATAATTCTATTTTTAATCATGAGGAATGTGGTATTTAATTATCTATTAATGAAAAGTTTTTTTTTAAATTTCCTTGGTTTATTTTTAGATCCAATATTAAGTGGAGAAGATGGAATTGGACCTATGGAACCTATAAGATCTCCTAGACCATTGTGGGAGTGCCCAGTGCACTATGAATGAAGTTCCACTAGACAACCTGCCTCATGGGTTCCCACCACCTCCTCCCAAGAGATGCTGAAGTATATGATAGTCCTAAAATAGGGGACACTTTTTGCATCACCCTCCTCTATTGGGTGGTTGGAATTATTTTGGAAAATATGATGCTAGTCCTGCTTGGTGGTCTCTAGTGAGTGTTGTTATTCTTTCTCAACCCACTGATGGTTGGCTGATCACTATACATGATGACCCTATAGATGGATGGAATACTCTATAGGTCCTAAATTTGGAACTACCTACTTGGTTAGTGCTTCCTAAGGACAACCCTCCACCTTCACCTCTTGGGGTAGTGACACGCGCTTGATTATATTTCTTGTTATTTATAGTTGTTCTTTTCATGTTTTGTTTGGTAGTTTGCCAATGTTTTGAGCCAATTTATTTTCCCAACATGGAGTTTGGGCCATGATCTATCCAAACACATTAATATGTAACCTTATATATTATATTTTTATTTTTCAATATAATATTAAACATTATAATAATAAACAAGTAGATAAGAAATGAGATTATGAGAGCACATGACATATAAAAAAAATAGATTCAGAATGGGAAGGGTCAGAACTAGATGAGGTGAATAGAAAAGATGCCCAACATCTGGATCTAGGAGAAAAATTAGAGATGGGTTCATATAAGGAATATATGGGGTTCATGGATCCCAATTTGGTAAGTTTACCCCTAAAGTAGGTCAACCTAAATAATGGATTGGTCATAGGAGGCATGCATTCTTTGGACATCAATGACATCAAAATAAAATTTTCAAATAGTGTATTGAATATCCCTACCCCCAACACTAATTTCAAATAAAATAATTCAAATATTATAGAAAAATCCCCAATTTAAATTTTTTTTGTTGCTTGACCTGCAAGTGAGGAATTAAAATATTAGATTGGGATGAATTGGAAAAAATACCCTATACTAGGGACTTGATGGATGACAAGGGGTTTTTATTAGCTCACCTTCCAATCATTGTGGATTGTGAGAAAATATTCACTACAAGACCATTTTTTTTTCAAATATAGGTCTCTACATGAGATACTAGTCTCCTCTCTTCAATCTTCATGAGGAATTGATTTTAAAAGTCCCCTTATCGATCAAATTTTATAAATTGTTGCATGAAATCTATAATGAATAAATCTTGGAGATACTTATGGAAAGTATTAGAGAACTAATCTACCTTAGGTAAATTCACAAAAGAAAAATATTTTTCTACTTACACTAGAGTTGTGTCAATGTCAATCTAGTTGAACCAATACTTTAAGTGGTTCTGCTTTATTCCTCTTATGAGGTATGGAAGCAAGAAATTCATTTTTTTTACAATGAAAATTTATTACAACCCTTCATTATATCCACAAGTGATAAATTGATTATGAATGTCTCCCTTTCAAAAAATCTAAGCCCCCAAGAAAGAGATATGTTAAAAAATGGATGCCAAAAACAAATACATCGACTGAGCACAAAATGACCTTAAAATAGAGGAATAATAGTATTTTTTTTAAATTCTGAAAGGTATAGAAAAATTAATCCTCCTTGGATCACTCAAGTATAGTGTGATTTAGTTTTATCTCCCCACCTAAATGAAATCCCAAATGAAACTACAAAATACAATATTCAATCTCTATTAGATGAAGCTATTAGAGAAGAATCAATTTCTAGTACTAATGGTTTGATACCCTCCTCTCTCCTTAGAGTAGGCATGAAAGGTAAAGACAATAAGGATATTATTGATGTTTGCTTTTAGGACTCAAGCAGAGCCCTGTAAAAGGAAGATGCATTAAACATGAGTAAAAATAAAAGATTAGGGGTTAGAGACTTTAGTCAAGAGAATTAAAATCCTAAGTCTTTAAGAAGATCACCCCATTGATTTCAAAAAGCTTCTCAAATTGAGCTAAAATTATTACCTCTCCACCAATTAAAAATTGGCATGACACTAGCAATGAATCAATCTAAAGATGGAAACCCGTAGCTTAGAAAATTTAGGTGGAATCCCAATTGGTAGTTGAGAGCAGAAATACAATGAACTTAAAGACCTTTTGTATTGGTGGAAGGGACATCCCCTCCACTTAGGTATTATGAAAAATTTAAATTGGAACGCTAGGGGATTAAAATCCTCTGACAAGATTCACTTATGTAACTTCTAGAGGTGGAAAGGCTTGAAGTTATTTTTTTGTAAGAAACTAAAATTTATAAAAATTAGTTTTAATTAGTGGTTAGATATATTTATAAATATTGTGACTGGTCTATGGAAGAAGCAAGGGGAAGTTCTAGTGACCTAGCTATGCTCTAAAATCCTTGTAAGCTAAAAGGTAAGATCACTTAGTCAAATCACATATTTGCTAGTTTAAACACCTAACACCCATAAAATGATGAGATTTAAGCTCCCCATCTAATAAAAAACAAGTCCACACCTCATATTAATCAAGCTGACTCATGTACTTGAGTCAAATTTACTCAAGCACACCTTGTTCAAATCTTGTTACCCATCACATTTAAAGTCAAAAATTTAATCAAAGCAAGATTATTATTCCCTTGTCTAGCACATCATCCATTAATTCATATAATTTAATCTCATGTCTCATATCATTTTCACATCTAATCATAATTGGACCACTCATCTCATATGGCTTTCATCATTCAATAGACAGGACATTGATAATATAAAAACTATGCATGCAGATAATTATGTGATCTTTGCTAATGTTTGACTTGTTTGAATGTATTTTATCATGTATACATTCATGTATTATCATCTATGCTTATCTACTTGTATACATATATGTTTCTGATCAAGCATTTTTTGAATATATTTATACATATTTTATCTTATTATATTGGATTTATGATCTATGAAATAGCATACAACAAACATGTCATCTTGGTTCCTTATACCAATGGTGCCTTACATCACACGTTATTTGTACAGACTTTGTTTTTGATCATTGTGTCTTTTATGTCAGTCCAACATGCACTTTGGAAAAATGTCATCATGGATATAAACATATAATGGTGAATACTACATAGTGATGAATTAAAAAGGATTGTTTGGACTATGATGATCAAAAAATAGTTGTATCAATGAAGAATGGATGGATGTTTGAATAAAATATACATAAATATCATCTAATCCAATCATGTATCTCACATCTACTACCCAGTCATTTCTCCAAATCATTTATCATCTATCTGATCAACAACATCCCAATTATACTATCAATTAAACCATCAAATCTAAAATTTATGTCTAATTATAAAATATAACAATTAACATTTATAAAAAAATCCATCTTCATCATCTTCTATTTTATCTTGTCCTCCCTCATCGTTATTCCATCTTAGGGAGAACTACATTGGACTGAGGTCTTCTAAGACTATATAGGTAGCACTCAGTCACATGGGGTGTCTGAGGTCAGCTTGATTGAAATCATGTCATTTTATTTGATTGTCCAATATATTCACTACCTCATCTTTCATAATCATTCACACTCACATTGTTCCAATCAACTATCCACTCTTTTATCCAACCTAGTTCATCTAATCAAATCCTTCATCATCATTATCTTTCATCATTAATTTATGCATCATTAAAATCCATGAGCTATAATATCAATCATCAGTCAATCCAATAGATGCTTGCAATTCTTCTTGTCATGATTCCTTACCTAATATATGTCTAAAACTTGTAACATCATTCAATAAATCAATACAAGCCAATAACTCTACCTGACAGTCATCCTTTCTTGGGATACATCCAAATCTCATCAATTTACTTGTCTAATCAAAGTTTATGGCTTCCCATTTCATATCTTTTTGATCGAGGCATGTCCAAGGTCATAAATTTACCATCTCTTGGTCCTTTGCATGTGTTTGTGCTAATGGCATTATCAATACAATCATGTCAAAAATCATATGTTGGTAGCATTGTAACACATCCATCACTATCATTGACATCCACTACATCTATTACATCCCTTTCATCCATTCCTCATCTATTCTCTTATCCATAACCTTATTCTTCCCTCTTAGGGTGAACTATAAAGGTCTAATGTCTTTTGAGACTATGTAGGTAACACTCAGTCACTTTAAAGTGATTTAAGATAGCTCGAATGTGCTTACTAGTTCTTCCTCTTTGTCCCTTGGTCACTTTATCATATCATTTATCTCTCATTCTCTCATCATCACTTGAAAAATGCTTTGAGTTACACACATGTAAAATATTTAATAAATCTTTTCAAATCATTGTCTTATTTCAACCATAACTATCCCTAGCATGTGTCCTTGCTTAGGACACATCTAAAGCTTGAGGTTGATCACTAAATATAAGTTTGCATCTCTCTATGGCATGCATCCTTGCCTGGGATATGTCTAAAGATTATAACCTTTTATCATCACCCGTTATAGCTTGTTCCCTTTGTAAAATGTCCACAACAATAACATCATCATTTTTACTCCCTCGCATATGTATTTGCCTAGGGCATCATCAATTTTTAGCTCATCACTGATGTCAATTTGATTCTTCATCATCACTTCTCCCATTCATCATCTTCCTAGCATCCTAACCCCTTTTCTCTATTCATGCATCTAACTCCTTATTTTCTCTTTCAATTAGCCATCCATCTTATCCCTCCCCACATGTCCCCTATATGGGGAATCATATATGCTAATTTAATAGCATTCATCCATGATTATATTTATTCTTTTAAAGACTATTAATTCTTCTAGTCATAATGCCCTTTAAAAGAGGGAAAAAATGCATACATCCAAATTTTCTTACTCCTCCATTACTATTAATTTTTTCTAATTCATCTTAACATTAATCTATTATATTTCCCTAGTCAATAGTCTATCATTTTTTACATTTTATTATCATACATCAACCTTATATCATCTCATGAGAATTGATCCTCCTATTAAGAATACCATTTATCACATATCCCACTTATCCATTTTTTTTTGAATTTTAAATTCACTCTTACCTACCCTCACCTAACCCCACTTTCTCCTATAAATAACATTTTTAATCATTATCTAATCTCATTCTAATCATTGTTAGTCTTCCTGTTAGAACACAACTATATACTGAGATGGGGGGTGAATCATTATATTGATTAACTTTGTCCTTTTATAAATTTTTTAATGCAGATTAAAACTATATGTAGAGATCACATACACATAAATAGACACAACACTATATATATCATGAAAAACCCAATATGGAAAAAACCACCATGAAAATAGTTGCTAGAATCTACTATTCTAATCCAGCCTCATAATAAAGAACTTCACTGGTTACAATGTTTAAAGGCACCAACCCTAAGGAGACACCAACCCCCTAATTTAAGATCACCTACTCTAACAAAGCACGAAATCCCTAACTAAAACCATCTCAACTTGTCTAATGACACCTACCTATCATATTATTCTATGAAGCTACAATTCTAGATTAAAATATAGATTCTTAAGTGAATCCAATTCTCTGTTCTCTATTATAGGTATGGTTTGTAACTAATCATGCTCTACACTTCATCTCTCTTCTCTTCCCTTCCCTTCTCTTCTCTACCACTTTGACTCTATGTCTCTATATTTTTTTATTTGACACAATTCAATACTCCAACAACATTTTATATAACCTAGATGACATATATATAAGAAATTGATCTAGGGTTCATATCTTATCTATGTTCACACTAGATTACTAACACATCACACTTAGTTATAGACTCAATTCATATTATTTGAACAAGAAGTTTCCTACATCTTAAACTCAAGCTACACCACCATGATTCTTAGTCTCATTACTATATTTAACATATATTGGGCTCTAGTTTTGATTAACATGCCATATTACACAAATTTGATTGATTACAATAATTAATTTCATTGTCTGTATCATAATTTATAGCTTACTTGCATGTTCCTACACTTGACCATTAGGATGATCATATCTTTAAATATCAACCATTGATCTTAAGTTTAGAAACACAATCTAATGGTCTTCATTCAAATTTATCAACTTTAAAATGTATCATTAGATTAATCTATGATAGGCTCATGCACTCCATTCGATTTTTGTATGCTTCAAAACTTTAACTATTCAAATTTAAAAAACATCCATTGATCTTTTTGATTTGAGATCTTGCATGTCATTAGATATTCATAGTTGCATGAACGTTATCTTTATATATGGTTAAAAATCAACCACTTGTCCTCATCTCATTGCATCCCTAGTCTTTGAAACAAATACACTCTATTGATCTCATCAAACTAGCTCAGTCTTTAACCTACCTCTATGTCATTAAACATAGATCACTTGGTCCCATTGAGTTCACTCACTCTGTTATGTATTCTTTACATGATCAACTACTCACCATTCATTATTTTGACAAGCTCAAAATTATCTCTAACAATCTCTCATGAATATGACAATTGGCATTAGTGTATGCCTCATGCACATTTCTATTAGTTCCCACTATTAAGTCACTTGGCATCCTTGCATTGATTATTGACTATTTGACTTTGAACTATACTATAGATTTTAATGTTTAGGTTCTATGATTATGACATTTGTGACTAGCACGTTCACTCATAAACACCTTTGACATATTGACTTTACTACACATAATTGGATCTTTAATGTATGATTAAGTGCTAACCATTAGATTTTATAAAATGCTTGAACTTTACCTTGTGTAGATTTGACTAAATATGGGGACCATCTCAATATGTTTAGAAGGCTAACTTTGTTCTTGAACAAATTTTGATATGATTCATTGCATGACCTATAATTTAGTTCATAGGATCCTCTCACATAGGGAATTCCATCCATATATTCATCTGATCTAGAAACCTTCATACGCGCAAGATATGACATCATAAAAATGCCTACTCAACTTTTTATTGCCATCTAAAAATTTGACTGTGGGAAAACACTATCAAAATGCCTGGGAGCCCAACTTTACTCATACATATATTTTGTAATGCTATATTGCATGACCTAAGATTCAACACATAGAAGATAGGAACAAAAATAATCAAACTCATATGATCATTTTGTCCTAACACATCCATGTGTGCAAATGTTGACCTCATCAACATGCTTACTTGGCTTTGCTTGAACTCTTGAAAATTTGGCTAAGTGTTAGAACTTAGTGAATTCTATCTAGGTATCCAACTTTGTATCCTCATATCTTCAACTTCAATTTATCACATGGATTTAAATATAACTCATAACAACTAGGGAATAATGTGATTGAAACCATATGACCAACTCCCCTAGACTCATCCAAATGTGACAATGGTGACATCAACAAACTACCTTCTCAGATTTTTCTCTATAGACTCAAAATGTCTAGATGATCAATATGAAGAACTAGATGAATTCTACTCATGCACACAAACACTCCAGTCATCCTTAACCTCTGATAGGATCTCTTGCATATCTTCTAATCACCATATTCATCCTTGAGCAGCAATGACATCCATAATGCCAATAATATCCCTTTTGACATCAATGACAGTCATATTGCCAACAATCTCCCCCTTTATCATTGATGGGAAACTAAATTCTCTAATATTCTAATCCTTAACTGGCATTGCTTACATTGACTTCTGATGAGTATGAACTGAATCTATTCATACTGAACTTGACCCCCATTAGGCAATAAGACATTTGCCTAAACTCAACTTGGACACATGCTTTGATATTATTTGGCATTTGCACTTTTTCTCTAAAATTTTGTAGAGAGAATTTACACTTCTTCTCCTGCTTTGACATTAATGCCAAAGGGAATCTATTTCACTATTTGTCCAAATGTTTTTCCTCATTTATCAGATAAAAGAGTTTATCCAAGTATTTAAAACGATCAACTCATTATAAATTTTCAAAAGTATGCATACTCGAGTTGCCTTTTCTCTCTTCTTCTAGGGATTAAAAAATATTCTATGAGACTCCCCCTAGACTCATGCCCTATCACCAGGATCTAGTGATGTGATGTAGGAGCCACCACCCCCAACTTTTGTCTCAGATGCTCAAATTTTTCCTTACGTAGAGGTTTGGTGAATATGTCTACAATTTGATCTTGAGTTGGCACATACTCCATTATGACCTCTTGATTTGTAACCTTTTCTATTAATAAGTCATATTTTATTGATATGTGCTTGGTTCTAGAATGCATCACTAGATTCCTTTATATGTTAATAACACTTTAATTATCATAGAGAATAGAGATAGGTGATTTGTACTCTACCTTGATGTATTTTAGTGTTTGCTTCATCCACAAGACTTGAGTGTAACATACCACTACTACCACATACTCTGATTCTACTGTGGAAAGAGTAACTGACTCTTACTTTTTGTTTAGCCATGAAACAAGTTTGTTTCCAAGGAAAAATGCACCACCACTAGTGCTTCTTCTATCATCCACACTTCTTTCCCAATCAACATCTGTATATGCTGTCAATGTGAAATATTCACTTTTAGGATACCATAAGCCATAGTTAATTATGCTTTTGATATATCTAAGGATTATTTTAACAACATTGACATGTGATTCTTTAGGATTATCTTAAAATCTTGTAACCATGCACAATGCTTACATGATATTAGATATTGATGTAGTTAGGTATAACAAGCTACCTATCATTGATCTATACATAGTCTGATTTGTATTAAGGGACTCATCCTCTTTACCAAACTTGCATCTAGTTGTCAAGGGAGTACTAATTAGTTTTATATCTTCCATTCTAAACTTATTGAGCATTTCCTTTGCATACTTAGTTTGAGATATGAATATCCCTTCATCATTTTGTGCTATTTTTAGACCAAAGAAGAAAGAAAGTTATCCAAGCATAGACATCTCAATATCACTTTTCATCTAAGTAGTAAAGTCTTTGCACATTCTATTGTTGCTACCATGAAAGATGATGTCATCTACATAAACAATAATAATCAACATATGCACACCTTCTGATTTGCAGTACAAATTGCTATCTGCACATCCTTTATTGAATCTTTATTGTTGTAGGTACTAGGCTAATCTTGAATACCATGATCTAGGTGCCTATTTTAGACCATATAGAGATTTATTTATTCTACACACATAATCTTCTTCCTTTGACATCTGTAAATGTTTAGGTTGTTCTATGTAGACTTCCTCTTCTAGGTTCCCATTCAAGAAAGTAGACTTAACATCCATTTGATAGACTTTGAACTTCTTGTAAATAGAGAATGCTAGAAACATTATTATAAATTCCAATCTATAAATTGGAGCCAATGTTTCCTCAAAATCTATGCCCTCAACATGTGCATATTCTTTGCACACCAATCTTGCCTTATTTCTTATGACAATTCCATCCTCATTGAGCTTGTTTCTAAAGACCCTTTTTGTACCTATCACATTATTGTTTGAAGGTCTTAGAACTAATTGGAAAGTTTTGTTCTTTTTAATTTGGCTCAGTTTTTCTTCCATGAATTTTAGCCAATTCTCATCCTTACTGGCTTCAACATAGCTCTTAGGCTCAATTTTAGACATTAGAGCAAAACTTACTTGCTCCTTATTTTGTCTAACTATTCTCCTTCTCTAAACTCCATTATTATTTCCAATGATCTACTCTATAGGATGATCATTTTGAACAAATTACCTTTTTATTTACTTCCTCATGCTCTTCATTAGCTATTTCATCTTTGAAATTTGATTATTCAATACAGATTTCTTTGTCAAGTTAACATGTTTCAAGCCTTTTTCAACCTTGACATTGATGCTCTATAAAATATTGTGCAACCTTTTGTTGTAACATATGTAGGATTTACTTTGGGTGGAATAACCAAGAACTATTATTGGATCACATCTTTATTCAAATTTTACCAATTTGTCCTCCTTTCTCCTGATCTAACATTTGCTTCCAAACACTCTAAAATATTTAACATGGGTAGGTTTTCTATACCTTAGTTCATAATAAGTTTTGTCATTATTTACCCTTAGTTGAACTCTATCCAAGATATATACTACTATTTGGACTACTTCTCTCTAGTATCCATTAGGTAACTTGGCCTCTTTTAACATTGTTTTGGCCATCTCCTTGATTGTTCTCTTCTTTCTGTCAACAACTCCATTCTATTTTGGAGTCCTTAATGCAGAGTAATGTCTTTTGATTCCATACTTCTCATAGTACTCTATGAACTCATTTAAGGTGAATTATCCACCTTTATCAGATCTTATGCATTTGATTTTTTATCCAATCCCATTGTCTACCATGGCCTTAAAGATTTTGAATCTCTCAAATGCTTATGACTTGTCCTTCAAAAAGGTTACCCATGTCATTATTGAGTAATCATCTAAAAATAACATGAAGTATATTTATCCTTTAGATCTTCGTGTCTTAGTAGGACCAAAAAAATTAGTATAAACTAATTCTAAAGGCTTTGTAGTTATATACTCCTTTATTTGAAATCTAACCCTTGTTTTATTGCCTAGTTGACATTCCTTGCAAGTAGTGTTTGCAGGTTTAGTTATCTTAGACATGTGTCTAACACACTTATTTGAGATCACTTTGACTAGGTTATCAAAGTTGACATGACCCATTCTTCTATGCCATAACCAGCTTTCATCAATCTTTCCTATCAGGTGGCTATTAAAATTCACTTCAACAAGACTATATATAATGATTTTAGTTCTTTTCCATTCTATAATTAGTCTTCCAGATCTCTTTAAAGTATATCTTTCTGAATTAAATGTGACCTTATATCCATTATCACACATTTGGCTGACACTTAGTAGATTATGCTTCAATTCTTCAACATAAAAGACATCATGTTTAGGTAGTTTTCCATCTATGTTTAAGGTTCCCTTACCTCTAATCTTTACTATAGTGTTTTCTCCAAGATGACAGATCCTTCCTTATATTTTCTCAATTTGATGAAATTTCTCTTGTCAACAGTCATATTTTTTTAGCAACCACTATCTATTACCCACAAATTTTGCGCCTTGGCATGGAGTGTAGTTTGAGTAATCATATATTGTTTTTTCACTTTCCACACATCTTTTAATTTCTTATTTGGCTTCTTTTTCTCATTTTTAGAGAATTTTGAACCTTTGTTCACACTGGGAGGCATGCCTTTCTTCTTACTTTGTGTTTTTAGTTTTACAAAGTTTGTTCTACATTGTTTAGCCATGTGACCAAAATTATTAAAATTATAGCATATTACATTTGTTTCTAACAAGGGAGAAAATGAATTTATACTTATAAAATTTGTTTTCCTTCTAGGTATAAATCTACAATCAATAGCCATATGACCAAAATAATTACAAGTATAATAATAACCATGGAAAGATGAGGAATACTTAGTCATAGTATTTCTTGGTACAGTATGAGGAGCTCTTCTAAACTATATCTTCTTCAAGTCTCTCAATTTTGAGTATCCATCTACATTAGCTACCTTTGTCTTCTTCTTTCCTTTAGGCTTCTTTTTAGCTTTATTCACATCAACTATGCTTGTGTCTTTATTTGTATCCTTGTAATCTTTCTCTTTCTTTGCTCCTGATTCTCGTTTTGCTTTGAAGTTGTCATATAGGTTAGCATATGTTTTAGTTATGGAAATTTTTAATTTTTCATAACCAAGACCATATCTCTCTTTTGAAGGCTTTTGAGAGTTGATCAAATAATAAAAAATGTCTGATCCTCTTTTCAACTTCAGACCTTTGTCTATTTGTTATTTAGCTTTCTCAAGCTCTTTTTTCAAATCCACTATCTTTGCTTCTGACATCATGCACTCATCAAATTTACATTGTAGTTCAAATTTGCCTACATATTTTATTCTTTTAGCCTCTTTAACTTGTGTCTCTAGGATAACTACCATCTGATCAAATTTCTCAAGACTTTTGGATATTTTCTCAATTTCCTTCTATCCAAGCTTATTCTATTTTGAGTTCTCTTTTCTTAGCTTGTCAATTTCCTCTAAAGCATAGATGAGTTCACACTCTAGATCCACTTATCCTTCTTATTCTTCATCTGAGTCTTTAAATTCTTGATCCATAGAAGTTGATCCTATAGTTATTAATAGGACTTCCTTTTTCTCAGCAACAAAGTCACAATCATGGTCATCATCAAAACTATCACTGTCATCCATTGAATATCTATCTTATTTTGTATATAGGCCTTTCTTGTTTTTGAAGAAGTTCTTCTTTCAATAGTGAGGTTTCACCTTTTTACTATTCTCTTATTGCTTAGAGTTATCCTTCTTGTTATAATGTCATTTAGTAGAAAAATGTCCTACTTTACCATAGTTAAAGCATTTGAAGGGTAACTTACCTTTTTAATTTTTCCCTCTTCTTAATCTTCTGACAAAGTTGGCTTCTTCTTCATCAATCTCCTCAAATCTAAATGTAGGTGATTATGACTTTACTAGTTTAGATGATTTTGAATTCAAATTCTCTCTTGAAGGTGTTTGCTTCTCCCATTCTCATCTCATAGGTAGTGAAGGTTCCATGTAACTCATCAATAATTAGTTTATCCAGATCTCTTGCTTTCTCTATTACAAATATTTTAGAGTCATACCTAGATGGAATAAATCTTAGGACCTTTTTTGACAATAAATAATTATTTTATCTCTTCTTGAAGGCCTCTAATTTCATTTACTATTTCATCTACTCTTAGGAGGTAGTCTGTAATTTTATCTTCTTCATTCATTTTAAGGCTATCAAACTTGCTTTTGAATGTTTGTAGCTTGGCTTGCTTTACCTTGTCATCACCTTCATAGAAAATCTTTAATTTATTATAGATATCTTGTACATTTTGACAATGTATCACTTTGACAAACTCTGAATTTGACAATCCACAAAGGATAGCATTCTTTGCCTTAGCATTGGTCTCATATGCCTTTTTGGTAACCTAATTAGTAAGAGTTATAGAAGGGGTTGTATAACCATATTCAATAGACATCCATACATCAAAACCTAATGAATATAAATATGAGTCCATTCTTATGATCTAAAATGCATAGTTTAATCCATCAAAGAGAGGTGTCTTGTTTGAGGAAGAGTCTTCTTGACTAGCCATTTGTGTTCACCATCCAAAATCTACATGAGCTGATTAAGCTTCTTCTAAGGAACCAAGGCTCTGATACTAATTATTTGAATACAACTATATACTGAGAGTGGGGGGGGGTGAATTAGTATATTGATTGACTTGGTCCTTTTATAAACTTTTTAATGTAGATTAAAACTATATATAGAGATCACATACACACAAATAGACTCAAAACTAGATATATCATGGAAAACCCAATATGGGAAAAACCACCATGAGAACAGCTACTAGAATTTATTATTCTAATCTAGCCTTATAATAAATAACCTAACTAGTTACAATTTTTAAGCACACTAACCCTAAAGAGCCACCTACTCTAAGGAAGCACCTACTCCATAACCGAGCACCAACTCAGCTTATTTGATGGCACCTACCTATTAAATTATTCTATAGAGCTCCAACTCTAGATTATAATATAGATTCATAAGTGAATCCAATTCTCTATTATAGGTCTAGTCTATAACTATTCATTTTTTGCACTTCATCTCTCTTCTCTTCCCTTCTCTTCTCTTCTCTGTCTCTTTGACTCTGTGTCTCTATATTTATTTATTTGACATAATTCAATACTCCAACCACATTTTTGGTAACCTAAATGATATATATATATATATATATATATATATATATATATATATATATATATATATATATATATATATAGCAGGAAACTTGTTGTTTGAATAATGTGAACTAATTCCATAACTGAGTGTGATGTGTTAACAATCTAGTGTGACCACATATGAGATATGAACCCTAGATCAATTTATATGAGGTGTGTGTGTGTGTGTCTATAAACAGACACAAACACACACACACACACACACACACACACACACACACACACACACACACACACACACACACATGCACATGCACATGCACACACGTGCGCGCACGCACACACACACACATTGAAAAATTGATCTAGGGTTCATATCTCATATGTGGTCACACTAGATTGTTAACACATCACTCTCAGTTATGGAATTAGTTCACATTATTCAAACAGTAAGTTTCCTGCATCTTGAACTCATACTACAATACCATGATTCTTGGTCTCATTACTATATTTATTATATAATGGGATCTAGTTTTATGCACATGCCATATTACACAAATTTGATCAATTACAATGATCAATCTCATTGTCTATATCATAATTTATGGCTTACTTTCATGTTCTTGTGCTTGACCATTAAGATGATCATATATTTAAATATCAACCATTGATCTTAAGTTTGGCACCATGATATGATGGGCTTCATTAAAATTTCTGAAATTTAAAACACATCCATTATATCAATCTCTAACAGGATCACATGCTCCATTTGATCTTTGTACACTTCCATACTTTAACTATTCAACTTTAAAATGCATCCATTGATCATTTTGATCCAAGCTCCTGCATGAATTTAGATCTTCATAGTTTCATGAACATTCTATCTATGGTTAAACATCGACCTCTTATCCTCATCTTGTTGCATCCTAAGTCTTTGGAATGAATATGATCTATCGATCTCATCAAAATAGCTCGATCATTATCTCACATTTATGTCATTAAACATCAAGCACTTGGTCCCATTGAGTTCACTCACCCCATTAGATCTTCTTTGCATGATCAACTGCTCACCATTTGATCTTTTGACAAGCTCAAACTTTATCTCTAACAAGATCCTATGAATGTGACACTTGGCATTAGTGCATGCTTTTTGCACATTATTGTTAGTTATTATGATTAAGTCACTTGACATCTTCTTATTGATCATTGACTATTTGAGTTTGAATTGTACCATATATTATACTATTTAGGATCCATGATTGTGACACTTGTCACTAACACATTCACTCACGGGCCTTTGACATATTGAATTTTCTACTTGTCAGTGGATCTTCAACGTATGATTAAGCACTAATTGTTAGATCTTCTAACAAGATGAAACTTTACCTTGTGTAGATTTGACTATGGGGACCATCTCAAATATGACTAGAAGGCTAAATTTTTTCTTGCAAAACTTTTGAAGTGCTTTATTGCATGACATATAATTTAGTGCATAAGATCCTATCACATAGGGATTTCTATCCATATATTCACATATTCTAGAAACCTTAATATGTGTAAGATATTACATCATAAAAATTTCTACTTAGCTTTTTTTTGCCATTTACAAATTTGACTAAGTGTGGGAAAACACTGTCAAAATACTTGAGTTCCCGAATTTGCTCATGCATATATTTTGTCTTGTTACATCGTGTGACATGATATTTAGCACATAGAAAATAGGCATAAAAATAAACAAACCCATATGATCAATTTTTCCTAACACATCCATGTGTGAAAATTATGACCTCATCAACATGCTTACTTGGCTCTGCTTGAACCCTTTTGTAAAATTGGCTATGTTGGAACTTAGTGAATTTTATCTAAGGAGCCAACTTTGCATTCTCATATATTAAACTACACTTCATCGTATGGATTCAAATATAGTGCATAAAAAATTGGGACTAATGTGATCAAAACCATATGACCAACTCCCCCAAACTCATCCACATGTGAAAATGGTGATGTTAATAAGTTGTCTTCTCAGATTTTCCTTTATAAACCCAAAATGTCTAGATGATCAATATAAAGAACCAGATGAATTCCACTCATGCACACAAACACTCCAATCATCCTTGAACTCTGATAAGATCCTTTGAATAGACTCTAATCACCATATTTATCCCTAAGCATCAATGACATCCATAATGCTAATAATCTCCCTTTTGACATCAATGACAATTATATTGCCAACACCTCTTTAATGGATTATAGAGTTCTCCACATCCTATAGAATCTTCCACCATCCTCCACTATTATAAATAAATTTTCTCTAGAGTCTTGTAAGGAATTTTAAATTCCTTAGAAACCCCTCCACATCATCTATATAAACTCGCCATGCTCCATGCAAATTCAACTAACATAGGAGAGACAAAACTTATGATATGCTGCCAAATGTTGTATATTAAGTATCCCTATCATCCATAGCCAACATGTTTTCCAAGTTATGAATCACAAGAAACTACAACATTAAAGTTAATCAAGTGAAATCATTTTTTCAAATTGGTGGACATCATTTGTATTTAAAGGTAAATTTATTTCAATATTGAGGTATAACTATTTTATTTCAATTGTTATTTGCATTCTATTTTCCTACCTTTCCCAATCCTAAATATTTAGTGTGTATTTGGATTGGTTTTTTATTAATTTGGCATGTTGGAGTTATCATTTTGCATTTGAATCTTGATTCTAAAATTTACCTAGTACAATACCTTTCTCGCTCTCATCCCCAAGTTATATATTTGAATCTTGATTCCAAAATTTACCTAATGCAATACCTTTCTTGATCTCATCCCCAAGTCATAAAATGTTAAATTATTTTTCTCCTATAGGCCAATATCTTTATGTAATAAAATATATAAAATACTCACCAAGGTCTTAGATGATAGAATGAATATTTTAATGCAAAAAGTCATTTCAGATGAGCAAAGTTGATTTGTAATTAGAAATCAAACTTTAGATGCCATCATTATAGCACATGAAGTTATTTATTCAATTAATCATTAAAAAAGTGTGGTCATGTTTATTAAATTATATATGGACAAATCCTTTGATCATGTCAAATGGGACTTCCTAGTTCAAATCATGAGTAAGTTTGGATTCTCAAAGGATGGGACTAATTTTATCTACAACTTCATCTCTACTACTAGTTATTCAATCTTAATCAATGATGTACCAATAGGTTACTTTCAAACCTCTCATGGATTAAGGTAGGGAAACCCTATATCTCCTTCCCTATTTATCATTATGGAAGAAGAATTATGAATACTTCTCAAAAGTGCTTTAAACATGGGCCTTATTAAAATTATATAAATCTCTTCAAATTGAAGTCCTATTTCTCATCTCCTTTTTTCTGATGACAATTTTTTGGATGGAAAACTTTAAATCAAAGAGGCTTAGTCTATTAAAGATTTATTTTATAAATACACCAAGGTTGTTGGTTAATATTTGAATTCTATAAAATCCAAGCTATATTTTCATAATGTCAATACAATGTTGAAGATAATAATTCAAATCACTTTTGGATTTGTTATTGATAAGTTACCTATCTCATATTTAGGGATGCCTCTCATATATGGAAAAGTTAGTATCAGAGTTGTTGCCAGAATCTGAATAATGCGAATGCAATGGAGACATGATCACATGAGATGAAGAAAGTGCACACCACATAGATGCTAAAGTAATTTGAAATTATACAAGAAGATAAATTACACAAGATAAATTAGGAGAAAACCCAATATCTAATTAACATGAGATGGCCAAAGTGAAGAATACATATAGGAGAGCACATAAATAACTCCTCCACAAAAAGTGGTCAAGGCACCCCAAGAATAGACTGTAACTCGTCCATGAAAGGTGGTGACAAGGTGCTAAGAATAGAGAAGTAACTCCCATCAAGGGAGTTACTTATGACATTCTTATGACACCTATGACACATCTATGACACACATCTCCACATAAGCTAGCATATCCCACAAATGTAGGAAAAATCCATGTATGCATAAATATATAAATTTCCCTAATTAAATAATAGGGAAAAATAAAAACCTACACTAATACCCCCATAAGCACAGCTTAGGTGGGCAGTGTGGAAATATAAAATGGGTCCCAAAAACTAGGCCTAATGAGGTACCCATGTACAAATGCAATCTCCCATAAGATAGAGAAAAGGAGAAAACCAGTAGAAAAAAACTCCCCCCTAAAAGAGAGACATAAAAGAAATGAAGAGGCTAGAAGCCCCCCCTTAAAGATGATGCTACTGCAGATGTAGACCACACCCCAAGAAGAGCTCGTAGATGAATGAACTTGCTCTCAGTGAAAGGTTTGGTGAAGATGTCTGCAACCTGCTCCAAAGACTAACAAAATATCAAGTCAATGACCTGACTATGAATAAGCTCTCAAATGAAATGCATGTGAATCTCTATGTGCTTGGTCCATTGGTGCTAAACTGAATTCTTACTAATTTGAATGGTACTCTGGTTGCCACAATAAATGATGGTGGGCTACCTAATAGGAATGCCAAACTCAAAAAGAATCCCCTAAAGCCAAATAGCCTTAGTAGCTATATTAATAGCTCCCCTATACTCTGCCTCTATGGATGATATCGCAATAGCATTTTGCTTCTTGCTAGACCAACTGATAGGACCAGAACCTAGAGAGAAACTATAACCAGAAGTGGACTTGTGAGTTTGTGAATCACTAGCCCAATTTGAATCTATATATCCAACCAAGTCAATCTCTATGCCGAATCTGTAATGAATCCCATATTTATGTGAACCCTATATGTAATGAAATATCCTCTTAGCTACTTTCTAATGTAGCTCATGAGGTTCTTGCATAAATATGGAGACAAGTCCCACTGTATATGATATGTCAGGCCTAGTATGAGTCAAGTAGATGAGACTACCAACAAGTTGTCGATACCGAGTGGCATCAACCAATGGTGAAGAATAGTCAGCCTCAAGCTTGACTCCTGATATAAAGGGAGTTAGAGATGGCTTGCAATCATCCATGTGAAATTGAGCTAATAAGTCAAGAGCATACTTAGGCTGTGTAAGAGAAATTCCTGAATCTGACTATGAGATCTCGATGCCAAGGAAGTAGTGCAATAAACCCAAGTCTGTCATGTCAAATCTATCCTGGAGAGATGCCTTTACCACTGCAATAGCTGATGAAGAACTCCCGGTGATCAAAAGGTCATCAACATATCGAACCAAAATCAAGAGCAAATCATCCTGCCGTAAGAAGTAGACATTGGGGTCAGAATGGCACCTACTGAAACCCATTATGAGAAGGGAGGAATCCATCTTGGCATACCAAGCTCGAGGGGCCTGTTTGAGGCCATAGATAGATTTCCTAAGTCTGCATACTAAGAAAGAATCTTGAATAAATCTTGGCAACTGCTCCATGTAGATCTCCTCCTCAAGGTCTCTGTGAAAAAAGGCACTCTTCACATCCATCTGGTGTACATCCCAACCATGTCCTGCAGTAATAGCCAAGGTGAGTCAGATAGAAGTCATCTTTGCAACGGGTGCAAAGGTCTCTAAGTAGTCAATGCCTACCACCTATGAGAAACCCATAGCAACCAATTGTGCCTTGTACTTATCAACTGACCCATCTATTGCAAACTTGGTCTAATATATCCACCTACATCGAACCATCTTTCTTCCCTTAGGAAGTGAAGTCAAATCCCAAGTGTGATTTCTGATTAAGGAAGAACATTCTTCCTCCATAGCACTATCCCACTTAGGTACCCCTGATGCCTCTCAAAAAGTCTGTGGATCTAAAATTAAAGCAAAGAAGGCATGTGGATCTCTCTCAAAATCCCCCCTAGTGCATTTATCATCTATATGATCTCTTGCCCAAGTGCCAGCACTCTCAAGTGTCTGTCTGGCCTAAAGTGGCGCAAAAGTGGGTGAGTCAGGTGCTAACTCTTCATCCTCTAACTGACTAGAGGTGGATGACCCTGCATCACTGTCCTCATTGTCTAAACTCGAAGAAGAAGATGTCTCTGGCTCAAGAACTTGCTGTGGCTAATCTGAATTTGATGAGGAATCATCATGAAGAAGTAGATTCGATGAGGGAGAAGAAGTGCCAAGTGTTGAGTCTCTAGGACTCTCTTAAAAATGGACACTTCTCTCAATGAACAACTCATGAGTGACTGGATCTAGAAGGTGATACCCCTTGATACCATCTAGATATCTTACAAAGATGCAAGGCTTGGACTGATGTTCCATAGCTTTGCATTTCTTCTTCGGTATGTGGGCCATGGTTGGGGATCCAAAAACCCTAAGGTGCTCAACATTAGGTTTCCTTTTATGCCAAGCTTCAAAGGGTGTTATCCCTTTTAAAGCTTTATGAGGAACCCTATTTTGAATGTAACAAGCACAATTGATGGCTTCAGCCTAGTACTGTGGTGCTAAGGATTTGGGGTGAATCATATAGCTACCCATCTCTTTTAAGAACCTATTTTTGCATTCTGCAACCCCATTTTGTGAAGGATTGTAAGTGAATGTGCACTACAAATCAATCCCCTATGTGGTGCAAAATTGCTAAACCTGTTGCTGACATACTCCCCTCCATTATCAGTTTGAAGAACCTTGATGGATTTCTCACTCTGTTTCTCAACAAAAGCCTTGAAGTCTAGAAAATTTTCAAACACTTCAGACTTTTGTTTGAGAAAATATATCCAAGTGTATCTAGAGAAATCATCAATGAAATTGAGGATGTACTTGGCCCTTGTGAAGGATGGTTTGGGAAAGGGTCCCGATACATCACTATGGACTAAATCCAAAGGTTGTGAATCCCTCCAAGCTTTGCCTTTTTCAAATTTTGCTTTGAGATGCTTTCCAAGGGAGAAACCCTCACAAATTCCTTTTGAGAATTGGACACGAGGCAAGCCAATGACCATGTCATTTTTGAAAAGTTGTTCAAGGTAGCGGTAGTTAAGGTGGCCAAACCACTCATGCCATAGTTTGCTAACTCCATCTGAATGAGTCAGCAATGTTGTTGGAGAAGAATTAGGTGCAAAATGTGAGAAGGTGTATAACTTGGCTTGGTGATCTACACTACCCACTACCACTATAGTATCACTATGCAACTCCCTGATAGCCACTGAATCTGGTGAAAACTCAACTCTCATGCCCCGACCAATGTGAGTGATTTGGTACACTGATAGGAGATTGGTTGAAAGAGAAGGAACACTTAGAACATTATTGAATGTTCCTCCTTCCATTTCAACTGACCCTCTCCCTGCAACAGAAATTGATATGTCATCACCCAAACTAATTAAAGTCATGCTACAAGGCTCTAAAGATGAAAACTCAACTAGGGAAGAGCCCATATGGTGAGAAGCACCTGAGTCAATGACCCATGAAGATGTAGAATCCTACAAGGGCCTTACCCTTTTCTTTCTCCTTACCCTTGCCTTTTACCTTGCTAGAATCTTGGGTAGATGAATTTTGCTTGATGGACTCTGGAACACCTATGTTGTGCTTCTCTAGAAGATGAGTTAGGTGATATATTTGTTTCTTCATGTATTTGTGTTCATCATTCCCTATCTTTTTAAAATAGGCACACTTAACCTTCTCCTTCTTAGGTTTAGCATTAGAGGCAGAAGACTCAGTGTTGTTTTTGGCAGGATTGTTGTTTTCTTTCTTCTTCTCCTGGTCCTTATTCTTTTTCTTCTTCTCCTTTGTTGAAGTCTTATCCTTACCATTTATAGCTATCAAAGCTTGGGGTTGAGTAGACTTCATTATGCCCATTTGAATTAGCTTGTCTTTCTCCCTAGTCAAGTCGGTAATGAATGAATCCAAAGAAGGCATTTTCCATGTAGTGCCAAGGGCACTTTTTGTGGCATGGAAAGTGGAGACAAAGATTGAATAGCCTAGACCTAACTTTGCGAGAATAGAAAGGATGAGTTGATCATATTTATTCTCTATCCCACATTCTTTCAATTGTAATCTAAGGGCCTTAAACTTAGTGAAGAAGTCTTGTAGGGTGTCAAAGTTGCTAGGACTTAGACTTATGAGTTTGTTTTCGAGCTCATGACCTCTCATCTCATCAAGCTTCCCAAATAAGTTTTCTAGGGTGTCCCATATTTCTTTGAGAGTATTGGAGTTTTATAAATGGAAGAGAAGTTATGGAGACATAGACAAGCTCAGTAATCCATAGGCTTCATCACTACAGTTGTACCACTTGACCTTTTTAGCATCAGTGTTGGGTTATACTTCAGTACCCATGGTGATCCTATACAACGCTTTACTTCTAAGAATGATTGACATTTTAACCTTCCATTCATGATAATTGAAGGGTGTTAGGGGTTTAAGTTGAAAAGAATCCATTTTAAGCTAAATTTAGGTGAAGTTGTGTTGATTACAAGTTGTGAAATTATGTAGAAAGGAGAATGAAAGCAAAGATATGCAAGTTGTGAAAAGCAATCACACCCCCACAAAATGTTGAGCCCCCCCCAAATATGCAAGTGCATGATCAAAAGACATTAGGCATAGCTGAGAATGCATCTTAGAGCAATCAGTGCAAGACTTAAGCAAACAGGGGATCAGACTCAACCAAAAATGCATCCTGGGAGACCCAAATTTTAGGCACTTTATAAAATAGTGTATTTTTAACAAATAACAAGCCTACACTATGGAGAATTGAAATACAAACACTTTTGAAAAAAATGGCACCCAAATTTGAGATACCATTTGTGAGATATTAAAGATTCAATTTTCTCGTAAACTATTGTTTTTGCAAAAAAAAGCACTAAAACATTAAAAAAATGCCTGTTTTGAGAGAAAAAGTGGCTTTCCAACCACTCATTAGACTCAACATGGAGTGAGGAATCCAAAGGAGGTTTGTGTGAGGGGGAATTAGCCTCTTGCCAACTCGGGCCTCACCCTTCATCTTCGTAGGTTGAAGATACAAGTTTTGAAAACCTTAAAACTACTTTTTTTAAATGCTAGTTTCCAATTTGACTTTAATTCAAAAAATTAAATGACTGATTTAAGATTAAAATAATTATCAAAAGTAGATTTACCAATCAGTAAGAGAGGGTAGGCCTACCAAATGGGCGTTGGAAACCAAAAAAGAAGTGTTATTTTTAAGAAGAATAGTTTTCCACTACCTCACCACATGCCTCTTACATGCTGGACACCATGCAACTCCACTTCACCTTGCTATAAAGAAGACCTTTGTTGCAACCAAAAGCCCAGGTCGTGACTATTTGCTTGGCATGGCTGATGTCTGCTTGACATGGCTGTCTGCTTAGCATGGCTGATGTCTACCTGGCGTCATTGTCTGCTTGGCGTCGCTGATGTCTGCTTGGCATGGAATTGCAATGTTTAGATGATAGCTCTTTGTAGGGAAAACATAGCCAGCATGAGCTTGTTAAGGTTATCATCAAAGTCAACCTCAACAGAAGGGAACACACTTCTCAAAGACTGCAAGGAGAATTTTGGCAACACGTTGGAGCAGATCAAAGAGTTTTTTGCTGAGCTGAAGCATCTGAGGCACCAAACTTTCAAGTTCCAGATGAGCAAAGATCTATCTTTTCCTATATAAAGACCAAAAAAATAGAATTCCACTTCCTTTGCTGAAGCCACAACAGATCTATACAAGATGTCTTGGCAAATTTTAACTCAGATATCTAAAGTGTAGATCTGAATAGAAGTAATTTTTTTTAACAAGTTTTCGCATGGATTTGCATGAGTTTTCAAGAAACTCTACCAAAACTCTTAAATGCAATAGAGTTAAACAAAAAAACCTACTAAGAAAGCAAAGTAAGAATTTTAGAATAAACTACTAGCATAACCACACACATGATTACCGAGATGGCTCTGATACCATATCAGAGTTGTTGCCAGAATCTGGATAATGCAAATGTAATGGAAACGTGATCACACGAGATGAAGCAAGTGCACACCACATAGATGCTAAAGCAATTTGAAATTATACAAGAAGATAAATTATACAAGACAAAATAGGAGAAAACCCAATATTTGATTAACATGAGATGGCCAAAGTGAAGAATACATATAGGAGAGCACATAAGTAACTCCTCCACAAAAGGTGGTCAAGGCACCCCAAGAATAGACTGTAACTCCTCCATGAAAGGTGGTGAAAAGGTGCTAATAATAGAGAAGTAACTCCCATCAAGGGAGTTACTTATGACATTCTTATGACACCTATGACACACATCTCCACATAAGCTAGCCTATCCCAAAAATGTAGGAAAACTCCATGTATGCACAAATATATAAATTTTCCTAATTAAATAATAGGGAAAAATAAAAACCTACACTAATAGTTAGACATGATATCTAGAAACCAGTTCTCAGTATAATGCAAAATAAATTATCCACCTAGAATTAAAAATGGATAAACCTAGTTGGGAGGGCTCATCTTATCAAATCCTTGCACCAAGCCATTTCAACATATATAATGTCAATCTTAAAAATCCCAAATTTAATGGCTTCTACTATTTCTACCATATGAATAAATTTATTATAGAATGTAATTGATGAACATAAAAGGATAAAATTGGTGGCCTAGAAGAAAATTTGATTACCTAAATATATTGGTGGTCTTCATCTAAGAGATTGTAAATTGATGTAACCTAGCCTTGGGATGCAAATTGATATGGTGAATCTATACAAAAAGTGATAGATTATGAAAATGAACATTATAGGATGAGTATCTTGATTCTCTAGGCATAGATAGACTCTTTACATAAAGTGTATTGCCAAGAGGTTATATGGCATTGGATTTATGAAGGTATAAATAATTAATTATTCCAAAATTTAGATGAAAAATTTATAATGAAAGAATCAATGAAGATGCAATGGATGAGGATGAATAGTTTCTTTGACTCCACCCTTATATCTACCATTAATGGGGAACCCTTGTATTAGACTATATATACATTGAAAATGGGAGTTGAATATTTAAATATATAACTTGGCCTAACCATTAACTCAAATCAATTGATAAGAAAACTTCATTTTATCTTTCTTTTTACCCTCTAGCTAAGGAGAATGATGAAGATAGTATCATATGTGACAGGGTTAAAAATGGAGTTGTTTCTATATACAAAAATTATAATGAAATAAATAGGCCCCTTTTTAATAATATTTAAGTTCTCCCCTCAAATTAAATTTGGTGTAAATATGGTCTTCCTAAAGCAAATATTTTCCTTTAGTTGGCTTGTTGAGAAGGTTTTGACCTATGCCAAGATAGTCAAGAGAGGATTCCATGAACCATTAATTTGTTTCCTTTTTGGAGAAAATGAAGATTTAAATAATAATGAAATTTTCATTCACTATCACTTTGCCCAAGAAGTAGCAAGCAAATGGACTCAAAAATGGCATCTCAACTTTGTGTTCCTTTGATCAATCAAATATTTGCTTAAACAATGGCACCTCAAAATTGATATTGAGATGATTAAGAAAATAAGGTTGATTTCTCTAGCTATCATCATCTATAATATGCTGTTAGAAGGAATAGAATGATTTTCTAAGAAAAAAGTCAATATTCTACACAACTCTAGACAAAGATTAAAACTAGTATAACTGAAGTCTATTTTATAAGCACAAAAAATATGGGTGAGATTAAAGAATTATAAATAGGTTGGAGTCAAGAATGGGCTATCATTTTCAATATTACTTGTCTTCAAATACATGATAGTTGGGGTTTTTTAAGAATAATTACACATTATATAGTTTCCACTATCTAAGGGGTTCATAAAACTAATTTTTGTCATGGCTCTAAAAGGTAATCTAGGCCCATGAGGGAAATATTGCATTTTAATAGATAATTTGGGTTAAGCACTCTTCGTCATGGCACTTAATCTAGATATTGGGAACAATAACCAAGTATAAGGTCTGACCATGCTTAAAAGTCTCCAAGCTAAAAAATTTAAGGGTTGGAAACACCTTATCATTAAAGGAGATTCTAAAATTTGGATAAATGGAATTAATTATGGAAAGCTAGATTCATGGCAACTTCAAGGTATATGCAAATAATCTTGTTGGATTAGAAGACACTTGATGATGTCAATTTTTTACATGTTAAGGGATAAACTAATAAATTAGTGGACAAAGTTACTAACCTTGGTGCACAACTACTCCCGACTAGTGATGAATTAGAGAAAGTTTGGACTTTTGACAATCTAAATGGTTGGTAAAGGGTCATTATCATAAATTCAATTATTTACTATAGAATTAGTTTAAATAAATAAATTATACAAACTAATATAAATAAGTTAAAATAAAATACAATAAATTACATGACTTAAAGAAAATTATAATCAATGAATTGTAAAATTATAAATATTTACTTAGCTTGTGATCAACTAATTTTTGAATATTTAGATTATTCAATGATTTAGAATCGATCAAATCAAATTCAGGATCACATCATCATAAAATCAAGACATTAGGAGGTAAAAGGACAGAAGTGCATTAGGAGGATAAATTTGTAGTGCATATTTTTTTGCATTCACCTATTTTGTCCCTATTGACCATATCAATGATTTTTAAATTGGAGATAGTGCAAATGCCTGCAAGGGTTTCTTGAATCTACGTGAAAACCAAATAGATGAAGTATATACCTATAAAATTAAATCCATAATCCTATAAAATCACACAAAAGGAAATTAAATTAAAAAGGAGAAAATAGGGGGGAAGTGGGAATGACCGAGCTATCCATATAAAACCCTTTGTTGATTGAGCTCTACCTATATAGCTAAAAGGACCTCTAGTTGATGCAATTATCCATTTTAGGGAAACTTTTGAAATCTATGATGAATGCAACTAGAAGATTGATTATAAATCTTGATAATATTTATTATTGACCTATAATAAAACACCATTAAAATTGGCTTATGACTATAAGAAAGCAACCAAATTGAAATTGGAAATAATAGTTTTCTTTTGCTCAAAATAGATTACTTTGAAATGGGATTGCTAGATAATTTAAATGAGAGGCCTCAAAAATAGAGGCATTTAAAATATTTCCATTAATCTACCTTATGGAAAGTGTAGGAGATTCATTACGACAAATCTAAAATTTTAAAATTGACCATTTAATCACTTTGGATATATCCACATTAGATGACAACGTAGGTGTGCAAACTTGTCTACCTAATGTAGAGTTGTCTAAGAAGGTTAGAAACTTTTGAAACTTATTAGCATGAAACTTTGAGTAGATTAGGGATGTCTGAATGATGTTTTGATTATTTTCAAGACATTAAAATAGATTAGTTAAGTATCTCATATCGATTTCTAGTTAACAAAATCGTGAATAGGGTAAGGTAGGGATGTCAAGGACAAGCATTTATTGGTTAAATTTTATTGTTTGCATTCCCCCCTCCCCCGATTATCCCCTCATTTATTATAGTGATGCATGAAGTTACTAAAGTAAAGGAAATTCAAACCTAAGTGTGTATA
Organism: Torreya grandis; assembly: GCA_037957365.1. NCBI lineage: Eukaryota > Viridiplantae > Streptophyta > Pinopsida > Cupressales > Taxaceae > Torreya > Torreya grandis. Next base: position 3,287,662 of record JARHVA010000027.1, read on the forward strand.
CATACTTTTTCTTTATCATGGAGATGTGTATGCCTCCTTGTTAAGGAATGTGGAGAAGTGTTGAACTTGTGGTGAATTGAGAGTGATAAAGTCTCAATTTGAATAATCAATGAAGATGATTGAGTTTGAAATATTATATGATCCAACCCTCATAGAGTAATATATAATTTTTGAAGAGATGGGAACCAAAAATGTGGTTCACTAAAGTGAAACCAAGACATGAAACGCCACTAAGCTCAAATGTGGCTCACTTGTTAAATTGAAAAGAAGAGGTGAGAACCAATACATGGATCTTTAAAGTAAAACCAAGACAAAGCATAACTAAGCTTAAATATGGTCCACTTGAAAAATATAAATCACACTACTGTAGATGGATATAGATTTGAACTATAAATTATATAAGCTTTGAAACTTGAAAAAAAGATATCTAAAATTTACAAAGGAGTAGCTTGGACATGAATGCATATCATATCCCCTATACTATACAGAGTCCTAATTTGATCTTTTGAAAAATGTTTAGAATATTTTAGCTAATCCCACTTATCCACCTAGAAGGGAAAATGGATACCCCTAGTTGAAAGGGATCAAATTATAAAATATTGACACCAATCCATGCCAACATACATAATGTCAGCCTTCAAAATCCAAAATTTAGTGAATTCTACTATTTATACCATACAAATAAAGTTATATGTAATGGAAGTGATGAGCATAAAAGGATAATCGAGTGGCCTAGAAGAAACTTTTCTTACCTAAATCTATTGGTGGTCTTGGTATAAGATATTTTAATTTGATGAACCTAGCCTTGGGATGAAAACTGCTACAAAAAAGTGACAAATTATGGAGCCGAACATTATAGGAAAATTATCTTGATTCTCTTGAAAAATATATACTCTTCACATAAAATATATTGATAAGAGGTTACACACTATTGAATTTTTTTATAAAGGTATAAATAAATAATTATTCCAAAACTTAGATGAAAAATTTCCAATGAAAAAAGGGGAATTTTGGGAAGATTCCTGCATCAATGAAGCTTCAATGGATGAGGAGGAATAACTTGTTTGACTTCAACATTAATCATGCCAATAATGCCCCCCCTTGTATTAGACTATATATACATTGAAAATGGGAGATTAATATTTAAATATCTAACTTGGCCTAACCCTTAACTCAAATCAATTGACAAGAATCCTTATTTTTATCTTTCTTGTTACCCTCTAGTTAAGGAGAATGATGAAGATAGGCTCATATGGGATAGGGTTAAAAATGGATTTATTTCTATCCAAAGAAAATATAATAAAATAATTAGGCCCATTTTTAATAATATATAAGTGATCCCCTCAAATTAGATTGTGTAAATATGATCTTCCTAAATCAAAGATTTTCCTTTGATTGGCCTCATTTGAGAAGGCTCTAACCTATGACAAGCTAGTAAAGAGAGGATTCCATGACCTATTTATTCGTTTAATTTTTGGAGAAAATAAATATTTAAATAATAAAACTTCATTCACTATCCCTTTGCCTAATAATTGTCAAGAAAATGGACTAAAAAATGCCATTTCAACTTTGTGTTCCTTTGATCAATCAAATATTTACTTGAGCACTAGAACCTCAAAATTGATATTGAAATGCTTAAGAAAATATGTTTCACCATCAGTGTTTATATTGACCATCGATGGTTATGCTGACCATCGATGGTTGACTATGTCAAAAATTGGGTTTGATTAGTAGCAGATTGACATGATTCATAGATGAATTTTGGGGGTTGGGTAAAGGATAAATTGATTGTGAAATGGAAATAAATCATATGAATAGTAATTAAAAAAATCTTGTCTTATTAGAAGGGGGTTGGGTTGGTGTAGTTGTCCTATAGGTGAGATCTTTCTTGATTTTGACAAAGTAACAATGCTTAGAAGCTTGGTTGAGTGGTGATGACAAGTGTATCTTAACAAAATGGATTGATAATGTGGATGACACTGGTTGACCTATAAAAGAAAAATTTGAGTACTTAAGCTCTTGATAATAATTGTATATCCTTTTTCTCTTAAAACACTCTTCTTCTTATAGGCAAGGGCCAAAGGTTCAAGATGAAGTGTAACTGGGGCTTCTAAATATAATTCATCCATGCAATTCCTTTGAAAGAGATTTGGATGACTTATATTTAGAAAAGGTAGATAATAGTTTACATGGTGTTTACATGTAGAAGGTTAGGCAGTTGGTCCTGACCATTGATGGTTGGGCTAGCCATTGACGATTGAGGTTGAACATCAAAATAGCCTAAAGGGCCATGTTTAAGCCTAGTAAATCTAAAATAATTAAAATAGGCCTAGGTAAGGAAAAAAGGTCTGAGGGGTCTGCCAGGGGTCATAACACTTAGAAATGCATGTGTGGAATTTCAGTGTTTACATTTTGCCCCTTTTTATTGTGTGGCTTGAATCGATAAGCTATAAAAAAAATGGTAGTTGGGTAAGGTCAAGGTTACCCTGAGTTAGGAGGAGGTATTCCCCCTTAAATTAGGATGTGATGAGCTCAAATGAAATCAAGTCAAGGTTTGATAAGTGGTAAGTGGTAAGGTGAGATGCAAAACCTATAAATAAAAAATGACTAAGTGCGATAGGGTAGATCACACTAAGACTAAAGTTTCCAATGTTAATAAATAATAATGTTAGTGTGAATAAGACAAGTGAATAATGTATCACATGCTTACTATAGGCATGGCACTGGGATACACCTACTAGTCTCTAAGGTAGATTTAGTGTTTTGATGGGTATCCAAGGCAGGAAGTGCTCTCATGAAAACACTAAATGGGTCAATGTGTGATGGGTATCTAAGGTAGGAAGTGCTCTCATGAAAACAAAAATTATTTAGTTGTTGCACTATGTGGTGCCAAAATACAAGTAGGTAACTTGGCAAGGCTGGTCGATGCAATCAAAATGACCTAGGCAAAATCATCACAATACATGAACATAGTTTGGGAAATAGGGTCATCATCAAGGTGAAATGAGGAAAATGGGTGGGTTGGGGTATAATGGATCTAAATCCACATACACTAGGCAAGTAGACACTGCCTACATAGTGAAGGGGATTCAACATCCCACAACAACTTTAGGTTGAATGTAGTTCTTGCTCAAAGGGTAGTACTAAGGTTAATTCTTAGGTGAATAGGTCATCAATATTTGGCAAAATATATGACTAAGTGCTAAAAACACCTAAGGATAATGGCCAACGTCAAGGTGGACATGGTCAAATGGGTTTGGTCAAATAGGGGTCCCAGGGGGACCACCATCAGGTACAAAGTATATATGGGGCCATTGGTAGTAGTGCCGATGGTCCAAGTGTTCTAAGGACCTGATATGTATATGATTTTTAATTCTAGCCTATGAATCAATGTAGTGAGATGTATATTTTGAGAGAGTGCTGATATTGATACATTGTCACATGTATTATTTTGACTATTCAATGCATATGATATATGACATTTGATGTTTTATGTGATGCTCATGTTTGTGATTTATGGTTATGGATACTCATGGTTTATGGCTATTGGACTTAATAGTTTAGACATGTGATGTGTAGAAAGTTAAATTAACTATTTTAATTTTGTTCATGGTTAGATAGGATATGTTATGGAGGGATACATGTTATGGCTCATGTTTATGGTTATGTGTATTGAATGGTGAATGGTGTATGCGATGATGTTTTGCTTATTGAATTGGTTTATGTTGTAATAACATGTTTAGAATCTTACATGATGTGATAGATAGGTGAATTTTTGTGGCTAGCTGCTACATGTTTACATTGTGCTTGGCTCATTAACAGATGTATGATGTTATTTGTTATCATAGTTCATGATGTTCATACTTTTGGTATGATGTTTATTTGTTCATGTTTATAGGCTTACATAGAATAATAAAATATATGAAAAAGAACATGATGCCTTTTCATTATCAAAGATTGACATGAAACCCAAAGTTATATTGGCTTAGTGAAAATAAGCCTTTCAAATGTTTTGCATTAGCATGTCTAGGTTGATAGATAGGGATCCTAATAACATTATGTCAAGTAAGCTCATAGTCCCATGCATATGATATATGGAGGGAGAAATGGGTGAAACTAGAACCGTTAGTGAGATTAGTATGCCTTTTCTATAGGTGTCCAAAGAGGTGGTATAAACAAGTCTATGTCTATATATAAAGTGTAGACTGATTGATGCAGGAAATCTACTAAGGAGAGCCGATTGTGGTTTTCCAAATTTTATTGCTGTTTAGGAGAGTCGATTATGGATTCAATTTTTTTTTTTGCTTTTTCTCTTTTAATTGATTTTGACTTTTGCTTGAGGGTCAGGGAAGCTAGTTGATGTAGGAAGCTTCCAAGAAATTGCTAGCTTTGACTAATGCTTTATCCAACCATCCTTCAAGGGAGTGGTCTGGATTTATATGGTTAGCTTAAATTCTTTTGATATTTATCCTTTAAGGGAGTAGTCCAATTTACATTTTGTAATTTCAGAATGAGTTTCCAATAGTTGTCCTTCAAGGGAGTAGTCTTTGGATGCTAAGGATGACCCATATTTGTTTTTCTATTTGCTATTTTATATTGTTTTTGCTTTTATTTGAGTTTTCTTGACATATACTTGTTCATACATGCTTAATGGATTACCTTTGTGAAGGCGAAACTAAGTTGACATGGGGTGTTAGTAGGTGAAGAGGATGTATAGGTAGCAATGACCATAGGAACTGATCTCAAAGAGATGGGAAGTACTATGAGAATCATGTAATGGATAGAGCCATGGTATCCCGAATTCAAGATAAGGATATAGTTGTGATGGATAATCGCATGATTTAGTTTTAGTTGGTTATACATAAAAAAAAGAGTGAAATAAATGTGGTTATAAGGGATGAGTTTAAGTTAGACAAATTATGATTGTGATCCCTATCTAACAATAAAAGGGACATAGATGTAAATCATTGAGAGGCTCAAGTTCTAGTTTTCCTTTGAGAGAGGATAAATGATAAGCCCCTGATGAATACTTATGGGTTATGATATAAGGTCCAAGCCAATTGAAGGCAAATTTGCCCCTTTTGCTTTTCTCCATATTAGTGACATATTGGTTTTCATTGAGGATAAGATATCTAATGTTGAATTATCAAAATTTTAGGTGTTTGTTATAGGCTCATTTGATTCATTCTTAGTAGACATGAAGATGGAAAAGGGTGTCTAAATGACATTCATCAAGTAGCTCAAGTTGGGCTAAACATTATTTATGATAATCATATTTTGAAATGAGGTTGCCCAAAGATATGTGAAGAGAAGGTATTTGGATTTGAAGAGGCAAGATAGCCTCAGCTCCAAAAATGAGAGAATAGGATGTAGCACCAGTGGGGGTTTGGATGCTAGTACGATATGACCATAGGGTAAAGGGGATGTGTAATTGCCAATCTTGACTTGAGGCATTGACCATTTTGGTAAGCATGTTGTTAAGGGTTTTGTTAGAGGCTTCAATTTGTCTATTTTCTTGTGGGTGATAAGGTGATGGAAAGCTAAGTTTAATAACAAATATGTCACTGAACTTGTTTGTTTTTGAAATATTTACCATTTTTAGTGATGATATTATGGGGAGCACCAAAATGGTAGATGATATGATGGGTGATTAATTTGAAAATATTTTAGCTTTTATCAAGATAAGGGGAACAACTTCCACCCATTTAGTAAAATATTCAGTTGTGGTAATGATAGAATGATGTCATTGTGAAGAATCGGGGTTGATTTCACCAATAAGGTCTAGACCCCATTATGAGAAAGGCCAAAAATATATGGAAACATGAAAGCTATTACTAGGTGCATGATGTAAATTAGCATGTTATTGACACTTGACACACTTTTTCACATAATTATAATAGTCTTGGCTAAGGGTGGGCAAGCAATATCCCAAGTGAAGGATGCACTTAGGCACAATGAGGCCACTAAAGTGACCCCCATATATACCATCATGTGTCTCTTTGATGACATGAAAGGCCTTTGGACCATGGAGGAATCAAAATAGGAGGCCATCTAAGCCTCATTTGTAGAGGATTCCTCCCATAATGGTATAATAGGAGGTGCTCTGAATAAATTCCTAATGGGCATTCCTAGAGAGGCCAGAGGGAATTATGCCAAGGTAAAGTTAGTCAAAGTTTTGATGGTACCAAAGGTCAAATAGGATCTCCTCCACACTAAAGATGGTTAGAGTGTCTATATTAGTGTAGGAGGGCTCGATTAGGCAATGGATAATGACCAATAGTTTAGACTTTGAGGGTGTTGATGGGATCTGAGAGGTAAACAAAGCTATGGTATTGATACATTTATTGGTAGGTCATAGGGTGGTTTGAATATGGTAGTTTTCAAATGAGTTTATGAGTTATATGGCATTATTTCATTCTTACATTGGTAAACACTATTAAGTTGGTTAAAAAAAAGTTAGGGGTCCCCAAAGATATTGATTATTTTGACTCCTAAGGCTAAAGCAGTTTGGAGACATATTACTAGGGCCTTATATTTAGCCACATTTTTGGTGTATCAAAATTCAAGTTTAACGGATAAGGGAAGTGGTTCATTGATAAGGGGGATAAGGACAATATTAGCTCCTCCACCATACTAACATTTGGAACCATAAAAAAACATGGTTACCTGATTGGTGAAATCTGCTTGAGATAAGCTTGTAATGGACTCATCTAGAAATGCAAGAGGGGGAGTTTGGTTGTTCATTATGGGTGCTTTGTCCAATTGGTCAATGATAACCTACCCCTTTATTTTTTTTTGGAAAAATTCAAGGTCAAATTTAGCTAAAAGCATAAGCCACTTAGCCATATGTTGATTTTGGTATGGTTTAGAGTGCATGCATTTAAGGGGGTTGGTATTAGTTATGATAATTTTTTTGTGGTTAAGGAGGTAGTGGAAAAGTTTGGTGGCCATGAAGATTAGGTCCAAACATAGTTTTTTGGTATATGTGTACTGAGTCTCATATTCAACCAGTGTATGGCTAATGTAATAGATGTCTTACTCTTTATGTTGTTCATCTTGATAGGCAAGATTTCCCATAGGGAGTGGTTTGTGGTAGAGATATATAGGTAGAAAGGTTTATCATCCTTAGGAGGTGTAAGGACAGGTGGAGATAATAGGTAATCTTTGAGTGAATCAAAGGCTTTTTGACAACTGACATTCAATTTTAAAGAGACATCCTTTTTCAAGAGGTGGTAGAAGGGCTAACACCAATTAGAAAAATGGGAGATGAAGCGATGAATGGATTGAAGTTTCCCCTACAAGATATGAAGTTGTTTTAGATTGGTCAGAGGTAGCATCTTGAGGATGGGTTTAATTTTGGTTGGATTGACTTCAATTCCTCAAAGGTAAATGATAAAGCCAAGAAGTTTGCCTGACAAGACCCCAAAAATAAATTTCTTAGGATTGAGGAGGATTTGATAATGGATAATTCACTCAAAGATAATATTAAGGATGGCTAAATAGTCTTTGTAAAGCTTGGACTTCTCAAGAAGGTCATCCACATAGTCTTCGATGAGTGTATGGATAAGGTCATGAAAAATATATGTCATGGCCCATTGGTAAGTTACACCAACATTCTTAAGGATGAAGGGCATGACCCTATAATATAAATTCCCACATGGGGTGATGAAGGTAGTTTTGTGTTGATATTCAAGGGTAATAAAGATCTGATTATAACCTAAGAATCTATCCATGAGTGGTAACATGTCAGGGCCTACTGTAAGATCAACAAGTTGGTCAATAGTAGGTAGAGGAAAGTCATCCTTTGGGTAGGTGAGGTTGAGGTCATGAAAGTACACACAAATACATAGTTCTTTTATATATTTAAAGACATGTATGATATTCAAAACCCATTAGGGATAGTTTATGCGTTGAATGAAGTTAACTAAAAGGAGGTGTTGGATCTCTTCTTTGACAAAGAGGGCTATGTGAGGATACAATTGGTGAAGTTTTTGTCTGATAGGTTTGGCATCACGAGTGGTAATGATGTTGTGGGTGGTAAAGGCTAGGTCAATACTAGGAATATTGACATATGACCAAGAAAATGCTATTTTATGCTCATGGAGGAAGGTCAAGTAATCCTGTAGTTCCTCAGGGGTGAGAATTTGGCCAAGTTTGATGATGCAGGGGTTATCCAAAGTACCTATGTCAATGTCCATGGTAGATTTAATAAACATGGTTGAGGTCTTTGGAGGTAAATATTTGTGGATGGAGGAATTTGATATACCAAGGTAGGTAAGAATAACATCATCATCTTGATACCAAATAATGTTAATGGTAGGCAAGTCATCTCCCATGAGTTTAGGATGGCTCAAAGGGATGCATATGGGTGCCCCTTCATTTTGGTAAGTTAGGGGATGAGGGTAATCATGTTGATTTTTTTTTGGTGGGATGAGGTCCTCATCCTTGCTCTCAGGTTAAGGGGATGTTGGTAGGGAAGGGCTCTCTTCTATAATAATGGTAGTGGTAGGTTTTTTGGCTTTCTTCTTATTAGGTAGAATGAAGCTGAGGCCGTGTTTCTCATGAAGCTTATGAGTCTTGATCAAGTTTAACATGTGTGGGCCATGCTCATTACATCCTAAAATAAATCCCTTCTAGGAACACCTATGAAGGTATAGTTTGGTGAAGTTGGGTTTGTCCAAGTAAGAGAAGTTAGAGGTAAATGGTTGAGGTGAAGGGTAGGTAATGGAAATGTTAAGTGACTTGTTGATTCCCCCATAGATGAAGTGAGTTTGATGGTTAAAAGGCCTTAAAGGGATAATGGCTCTAATTTTGGGGTTGTAACCTAGGTGGTGGTTGAGTTTGTCATATTCTTGGGGAGTAAGGAGGGTATCCAGGGTGAGGAGACGGTATTCTCCAAGGGTAAGGCATTGAAAGGTAGACTCTAAGGGATTAGTGCTAGGTATTTAGTCCATAGAAATAGATAAACTAGTAGATATATTCATAGGAGGGAAAGAAATGGATTTGGCTTATATGGGTGGTAGTTTTTATGGTGCTTTGGATAGAGGTAGGAGAACATCATTAGATTGGTAGGTCATATTGCATGTTGCAAAAGGGCTAGGGTCAACTTGTATGGTAACAGCCTGACCTTCATGTTTAAACTTGACATGATGATGGAGGGTGGAAGGTAAACAAGCCATGGCATGAATCTAGTAAAACATTATACTAGAATTCACCTTCAAACACATAAAAAAATTTGGGGAGCGTGTGAGGTCCTAGATGAATGTGAATGAAAATAGTGCCCAGGTTAGTGGTGATAATGTCATTAAAGGATCTAAGGATAGCTAAAGTTTTGGACATGATATTATCTAGTATCTTGAGTTGGTGATAGGCATGGTAAGAGAAGATATTGATACTAGCTCTCCCATTGATCATAACCCATTTGGCATGGGTTTGGTTGATATGGGAAGTGATACAGAGGGGTAGATCCGAGTCTTTGAGGTGGCTAGAAGGTATCTTTGAATCCTTGAATGTGATAAGGGTGGAGAGTTGGAGAGCACTAATGAAGGCCTCTATAGGTTGGGAATCTCCTAATTTTTACTTTAATAGCCCTCATAGCCTCTATCATGGCCTGACTATGGTGAGGTGAGGTGGAAATGAGCTCATAGAAGCTCATCTTAGCTAGATTTTGGTGAAGTTGATTAAGAATGACCATCTTAATGGATTCAAAAGGATTATCCTTAGAGGTGCCTAAGATAGTTACTTTGGGTAGATTTGAGGATGTAGAGGGTTGGATCAAGTTTAGTTTAGGATGAGTAGGTGGGTATGTCCATGGAATGGTCACCTTGGCTTTCCCTTTATCCCTTTTTAATGATCATGTGGCCACATTGATAGTATGGATAGAGGGGAATGATGTTATAGTAAGTTGGGTAGGTTATTCATCATTCTAAGGTGAGAGTGGAGGATCTAGTATGCATTAACAAATGGCCAGTGGGTGCCTTGGTAGAGGGGTAAAGGAAAGCTCTTCTAATAATAAATCATCCTCATCATAGAACTAATGGATAACGGAATGGTGAGTTTTGTAGTTCTCCATGCCATGTCCATGTGTCTTATGATAGGAATAGATTTTATATTCATTATACCAAGCGGGTTTTGAACCAAGAGGGTCGTAGGGTCTGATAAGAGGTAAGGTGAGGTACAAAGTTTGTAATAAATTTTGAAGAATGGTTGACTAAGATTCAGTGAGAGGTGGGAAAATCCTAGGGGTTATCATTTTGGGTGGTAACCAAGGTTTTTTCATGGTATAAAATTTGGTAAGAGAAATCTTGGGTGAGGTGATATTTCTAGGTAATGGTTTTGGTTTGGGCATGCTAGTGGTTAGAGGTGGATAGTTTGGCCAATAGTAGTTCAAAAAAAAAACTAGTGTATCAAATAATAATTAGGTTAGTGTAATCAGTAGCGGTGGATGACATATGTTAAAATGAATTTGATTTTTGGGTAGAGTTTATGGATGAGGACCCAAGATAGAGGGTAGGGTGAAAGAAGGAAAAACTCTAGGCATGTGGCTATTCGATGGTTTTGATCATTTGGTTGGTTTAGGTCAATATTTGGGTGGAGGTTTAGATGGGGTCAATTACACTTTAAGAGATGGGTGAACCAAACTCTATACAGGGAAGGTGCTGAGGTTTGTAATAGGTTTGTTTGGTGGTTTTCTTGTTTGAGGTATGATTGCTTCTATTGGTGGGGAATGTGAGGGGTTGATAGAAGTTTTGATTGGTTTGAGAGGTGGTGGAAAGATGATATATTGGTTGGTTAAATGCATGATAGAAGGTTTGGATTTATTGATGTAAGGGAGGCCTAAATGTTTCCAAAAGGTATATTGATACATATTTGGTTTCAAGGCAAATTCTAATTTCTTCACTAATGTCAAAAAAGGTTTGTGTGTTGGTTTTACTTTGTGGGTAGTGGATGCAAGAGATAGACTTGTAGATTGGGGATGTTGGTTGGTAAGTTGATTGATTTCTTGAGGTGAGGGAAGTAAGGTTGAGATAAATGGCTTATCCATGAGAGGTATCGATAGAAATGCTTCTCCTTTAGGAATAATATCCATAAGAGTAGTGTTTTGTTGGGTAGCTAGTAGAGGTGACAAATAAGGAACATTTACTTGTCCAAATATGCATGTTGGGGTGGAATGTGATAATTCTAAAGATTTTATGAGTGTGGCTAGGTAAAAAAGAACCTCCTCAAGCTAAATCTCTGAAGGAGGGGAAGATGACTCTTCTACCTTTATAAGTGAGGTGGGGGAAGAGTGGGTAGATTGGATGGTTGGGTTCTCATGTGTAGGTGTATCATAGACCATGTTAATCATTTGGGAGTCATGAGATCATTCATCATGTGTGTCTTCATACTTGATAGGGGCATGGTTGGGAAAGGGCTTTTTGGATATGTTTAGGTCTTGATTTTGAGAGAGATTGGGGTTATCTAATGTGAGTTCCCCTTATCAATGAGGGTTTGAACAACATTCTTGGAAGTATTACATTGACTGACATCATGTCTGATCAGTAGATGAAAGGCACAAAGGTCATTTTCATTGTACGAAGCAGGCATTGGATGAGAATAATTTAACTATGTGGGAGGCTTGATGGGTGGAATCTATACAAGATTAGCTTTTAGTAATTTTCCAACACCAAGGCATAAGATTCTCTAAGTGGAGTAAATTATTTTTGGGTGCTTTAGGTTGGGCTCTGTGAGCTTTGTTTAGAGGGATTTGGAAATTTTTGTTGATTGATAGTAGGTGGTGGGGTAGCCTTAAGGACAACCACATTCATATTTCCCTCATTCTTAGCCATAGATTTAGCTTGATTTCCTACTTTGGAGGAGGAGGTATAGTTGGTTTTGAAGGTAGATTTCTTGTTTCATAACTTTAGTTTACCCTCATCTATAGCCCTATTCTCTAAATTGCATGCCATGGTAAAAGCTTCATCAAAAGTTTTGAAGCTTTGGATACATAGTGTGGAAGAAATGTGCTTGGCACAAGCACAAGAAAAAAGCTTGATCAATTCAAGTTGAGGCAATGAGAATAATAACTGGTTGATCAAGCTTCTCCAATGACCCACAAAATTAGCTATAGACTCATCCTCAAATTGGTGAATTGGATATGTTGATTAAGAAGTGATCCAAGAAGGTCTAAGCTAATTAGTTAAAGGAGAAGATGGAATGTTTGGTAATGGAACTATACCAGTCCAGTGTTAGGATAAAAAGAGACATCAGAAATGTGTGAAAAAGTAGGGCATCATCATAGGCAATCATGTAACAAGAATGCTTAAATGCTACTAGGGTTTTCCTTATTATTAAAATTAGTGAATTTTGGAAGCTCCCATTAGGTTGGATAAGGTCTGATAGGGACTTAATGGTGAATGGGATCATTATAGATTTGGTCATAAGTGTTTCAAACGATTTTTGCTTTCACATTCAAAAGGAAATGAGAAACTAAGAAAAATGGTCTAGGGTTAGAAGATACCCGGATGAGGTCTGCGCACCATTATCCAGATGTTTTGAGAACTCCTCTTTGGTTGTGGAGGATGACACCTATAGAATTAAAAGACTAGAATAAGAAAATTGTTAGATGGCTAGATAGTGGACTGCCAAGTGAAAGCTTGGTCCTAGAAGTGCAAGGACTTCTTGGAGGATGATAGCCCACTAATTTAAAAGAATGTCTGATAAAAATCAAAATGATAAAAGATTAAAATGATTAAAGACTAAAACAAAAATAGAAGAAAATGCTTACCTGAATGCTGTTGTTGGTCTGGTCACAGTCACTGACGTTGGTTAGTCTGTCGACGTTGATTGTCAAGTCTGCCGACGTCAGTTAGTCTGCCAACGTCGGTGGGGGCAGTGGTCTCTGCGGTCAGCATCGATCGGGGCAACAGACAAGCTCGACGAGGTCTGGTCAGGTCTGGACGGGTTTATGGTCTGCAGACGGGTCTAGGAAGGGCTCTGGGTCTAGTTGAATGCTCTGTGCAGGGCTACAAGGTAGAGGGTGTGGTCTAAAAAAGGGGCCAGAGGATAAGGGTGATAAGGATATGGGAAGGCCTCTCAGCCTTTTTGGGAGGGATTCAAGTCTGGTCTGGTTGATAGTCTGGTCTGGGTGGTGGTATTACTTAGAAGCAATAACTGGAAAACATAATGAAAACATAGAAGAAATACTTACTTGTGGCTTGCTAAAGAAAGAGTGTTGCTAATGCTGCTGGTGTAGAAGACCTCCAGCAAGGTGGAATGGCTGATGCAGAGTACCTATTGTTGTTGTAGCTTACTGTGTGCCTAATAGAGAGAGAAAGGTCTGATTCATGTTTAGGGAAGATTGGAAGATTGGTAGATTGAAGATTGAAAGGTCAGGTTGAAGATTGAAAGGGCCGATAGAAAGATTGGAAAAGTGGATCAAAGAATTGAAAGAGCGGATCCTGCGTTCGGGTCAAGAATGCAGTCTTGAAGGCAACTGACGTTGGCAAAACCATCAACGTCGGCTGACTATTGACCGACGTCGGTGGCTGGAAGGCAGGTAGAAAGGCTAAAAATAGCCTTCTATCCATTTTCCCAACTGCCAGGTCAGCGGGTTGGGGTAAGAAACGGTCTAAGGCAGGTTAAATGAGATGAGAGGATGAGTGGGAGAATGAAATGGGGGTCTAGGAATTTAAGATTGGTCATGGGGTAGTGAAGGGAATCCAAGGAGGGCATCCAAGGGTGGTGAGGTGGCAAGGAGAGGTGAGAGAGTTATTAATTTAGAATAAGATAATTATTTTAAATTAATAAGACATAGGTTAGGCATGGTTAGAAGTGGAACAGGACAAAGGGGACCAAGGGGGAGAGAAGGGGGAGATGACCAAGGAGTAGACATGATTTCGATGTCTACATTTGCCCCTTTTTGTCTTATTGGTTATTCTGGACGAACTACAAGACAAAAATAGGAGTTGGTTGCCCCAGGTATGGGATGAGGTTGATTTTGTCTTGTTGGTTGTTCTGGTGAACTGCAAGACAAAAAAATGAAAGGAGGGTTGGTTGCCTCAATTATGGGATGAGGTATTCCCCCTTAAAGCAAGAGTTGAGGGAAAGGAACCTAGAATCAGGTGCTGATTTGATAGATAGATTGATGGAGATGGTGAAGATGGAGTGTAAACGTTGCAAAAGTTGAGATTGTGTGCATACCACTTCACGAGATGGTCAGGTCAAATTGTCACAGGTCAAGGGTCGAGGAGTTCCAAAATCAAAATAACCAGGCCCTAGCATTAGTCCTAGCTGATCAGGTTATTTGATCCAAGCTGTAGCTCCAATGGTCGTTGCGCTCCAAGTATCCCAGGCTCAGGAAGTGCTCTTAGAAACATGAAAATGTCACAAGTAGTGGGGATCAACTAGCTTATGATCCTATACTTGTGAAGGTCAAAATATGGGTTGCAGACAATTTGGCTAACCATTCGTGAGGTAGCATACACGCAAAAACAACCAAGGCAATGTTGTCTTGGAAGTGGTCAGGGTCGGAGGAGATAGTTGCGATCTCCATGGTCATTGGTCGAGGATGGACTGAGATATAAGTGATCTCAAGTGATGGGTATTGATAGATGGTCCATTGGATGAATGGACGAAGGAATGGCTGAGCTAACCTCAGAAGACCTTGTGTCAACTGAGTGCTACCTACATAGCCCCTATTGTTAAGGTCTCAGGCCAATGTAGTTCTCCCTAAAAGGGAGGAAGATGGTCAAGGTTATGGATTGGTCTTAGACGAGGTCAAGGTCATGGTCAAAGGTAAGATAGTTTATCCATCAGGTAGATGAACAAATGGATATGGTCGAGCTAACCCCATAAGACATCCTATCATCTGAGTGCTGCCTACATAGCCCCTAGTTGTTAGGGCCTCAGACCAATGCAGTTCAGACTAAGAGGCAAAGTGGTCGATAGGTTGGTTTGGGTCATGATGAAAAATGAGGAGGGCAAGATGATGTTATAGCCTTTTTCATATTGGGTGATGGTGTATTTTGTAACATTGGTTGAGTGGTCTTTCATCCCTAGCAATTTTCCATATCAGTGATGGATGTATGCTAAAAATGAATTGAGTCTATTTATGCTTCAATAAGTAATGGTTTATGCTTAACATAAATTGTGTGGTCGATAGTTTCCATGTGTATTGGTGTCCATAGAAACTATGTGAAATGGACTATGATGATGTGACAGGTCTGAAAATGTTTTGGTTTGGTTGGCAAATGATTTGGTTGTATGTGACCAAAGTGTGAAAAAAAAGTGAAAGGCAAATTGCTCTTTCATTGACAGGGACTAGAATGACAGCATAGATAGGGGTTGTTAGAACCAAGCCCCATTCATGCATTGCATCGTTGACCAGTGGTTGTGTTAGAGAAGTAATCGAATCACTTGACATTAAGTGAGGTCAAAATCCCTTGAGTATGTTGGGGTGATAGGATTGATTATGTGAGATGGATGGAAGGGGGACCCTTTCTGGCAGGAACAACTTTGCCCCTTTTTATAGGTGACCCCGAGAACGACTAAGACAAGTCCATGACTTTATAGTTTGTCAGTCCATTTTTTTTTTGTTTGTGTAGACTGATCGATGTGAGAAGTCTACGAGGGGATGTCAATTTGTTTTGTGGTCATGTTGTGAAGCTGATCGATGCGGGAAGCTTCTACGATAATGCTGTTTGTAGCAAGAGTTTAGTCATAGCCATCCTTCGAGGGAGTGGTCTATATTTTTAATTTTGTATGCTTTGATATGACTTTGGCCTAGTTGTCTTTCAAGGGAGAAGTCTAGTAAATACAACAATGGTGATGCAGCTATCCTTCGAGGGAGCAGTCTACACTTGAGATTTATATGACCTTGGAATATGCATCCCACTTTTATATATTTTTGATTTTTTTGTTGACTGGACTTTTGGTCAAGGACTTGACTATAGAGGTTTAGAGGGTTTCCCTTTTATTAAGACAAAGCATTTATGCTTGACAAAAGGGTTGACTAATGTATGGAGGGTTGAGGGTTGAAAAGGAATAGGAATGACAATGACGGGGAGTGCTCAAGGGATCGAGCTCAAGTTAAATGTCAAGTGAATAATTACTTGACTAATAGTAGACTGGTTGAAGATGCAAGGCATAAAGGGGCTCAGGTTCTGGTAAGTCCCTGACCCATGCTTGTGTTATGATGTAAGGTCTGAATCAATTAGGAGCAAACTTGCCCCATTTGCTTTGTTCCAAATTGGTCACATGTTGGTCGTTGTTTGGTCGAGGTCATGGTTAAAAAGGTTGGTTGACATTTGGTCGAGGCTTGGTTGGTGCTTGGTTGTTTGAAGTTTGGTCGAGGCTTGGTCGATGACTTGGTCGAGGTTGATAGATATTTGTTCAATGCTGGGTTAGATGATGTGATTAAAAGGTTGGTTGATGTTTGGTCATTGTTTGGTCGATGTCTGGTCAAATGTTTGGTCAATGGTCGGTTGAATGTTTGGTTGAGGTTTGGTCGATATTTGGTCAATGTTTGGTCGAAGCTGGTCAAGGTCATGATTAAAAAGGTTGGTTGATGTGTTGTTGGATTGCTTGGTTGGTTGAAGTTTGGTTGAGGCGTGGTCGAGACTTGGTCGAGGCTTGGTTGAATGTTTGGTCGAGACTTGGTTAAGGTCGAGGTTTGGTCGATTGATATTTGGTCAAGGTTTGGTCGGTGTCTGGTCGAGGTCAGGGTCAATGTCAATTTTTGGTCGAAGCATAGTTGAGACTTGGTTGAGGCTTAGTCAAGGCTTGGTTGATATTTGGTCGAGGCTTGGTCTATGACTTGGTTGAGGTTGATAGATATTTGGTCAATGCTGGGTTGGATGATGTGATTAAAAGGTTGGTTGATATTCTAGTCTGGGTTTGGTTGGTGCTTGGTTGTTTGAAGTTTGGTCGAGGCTTGGTCAATGACTTGGTCGAGGTTGATAGATATTTGGTCAATGTTGGGTTGGATGATGTGATTAAAAGGTTGGTTGATGTTTGGTCATTATTTGGTCGATGTCTGGTTAAATGATTGGTCAATGGTCGGTCAAATGTTTGGTTGAGGTTTGGTCGATATTTGGTCAATGTTTGGTCAAAGCTGGTCAAGGTCATGATTAAAAAGGTTGGTTGATGTGTGGTCGATGTTTGGTTGGTCAAGATTTGGTTGAGGCTTGGTCGATGCTAGTCAAGGTCATAGTCGAGGCTTGGTCGAGGTCGATATTTGGTCAATGTTTGGTCGAGACTTGGTTGATATATGGTCGAGGTTGATAGATATTTGGTCAATGCTGGGTTGGATGATGTGATTAAAAGGTTGGTTGATGTTTGGTCATTGTTTGGTCGATGTCTAGTCAAATGTTTGGTTAATGGTCAGTTGAATGTTTGGTTGAGGTTTGGTCGATGGTCTGGTTGAGGTCGGGTTGAATGTTTGGTCATAGATAGGTTGAACATTGAATTCCCCCAGTGGCTAGGGAGAATGTTTGGTAGATTGGTCAAGGTCGGTTGAGGCTTGGTGGTCAGATTGATTGTGTTGATGTCGAATAAGGGGGTTAAAGGTGGCAAAGGGACCATAGTCTGGCATGGAGATCCCAATTTAGGTGATGAGGTTTGAGAAGCATGGGTCGGTGTTGATGATTTGTCGAAGGGATGGTCAAGAGGATCCTTGATGAGAAGGGTATCCTTTTTCCGGTGTTGACGAATGATAGCTTTAAGAGTGCAACAACACTCAGTGTCATGTCCTAATTTTTTATGATAGTGACAAAATTTAGAGTTGTTGAACCAAGATGGTCTTGATCTGGGAGTTGATGAGTGGGGTGGTGTTGAAGGTTTGTTGATAATATGGTCAAGAAGAAGGGTGTCTTTCTCCAAGCATTGGTGAACGACAACCTTGAGGGCATAACAATGCTTAGTGTCGTGCCCAAGCGTGCAATGATACGCACAAATCTGAGTGTCATCGAACCAGGGCGGTTTTGGTCTGAGAGATTGATATGGTTTAAGAGATGGGAGATTGATACGAGAAGACTACAATAATTGCCATAACAGCAAGGCATAAGAACCTGCTAATGGGTCTGTGCATTTTGTTGCAATGGGGGTCGATGACTTTTGTTTTGGAGGTGTAGGAGGCATTGGTCATTTTGGAGGAAAATATATGTTTAGTGGGTAAAGGGGGTAATGGAGGCGATGTGCCTCTATGAGGTATGGGAGTAGGAAGCACCCCTATTAAGGTAGATGGATGCAGGCCCAAAATTGAAGGTAATGATGAAGGTGGGGAAGGAGTTCTCTGATGGGGTCTAGTAGCCTTATTTAGTTTAGTGTGAGGACTACTATTGTGCGAGGTGAGGGCCAAGTCTACCTTCACTTGCGGGTGAGTGAGGGTTGATGTAGGATGAACACTAAGAGGTTTGACCTATTTCGGCATAGTAGGCATCTGTGAAGGTTTAGGTGATGTCATGTGAGGCTTCATAGTCAGTTGTTTAAAGGGTTTAGGTGAGGTGATAAGTTCTTCTCTTGGTGGAGAAGGGATTGGAGAGGGTGGCTCTTCAGTTGGATAGAGCGTAGGAATGGTCATGGTCTCGATGTGTGGTCTAGGCGTGAGGAATGTATGATCCCCCATTGATGACAAGAAGGATGAAGGTGAGGCAGCCGGTGTTGGTGCCATCAAAGCATCCTCCAGTATGAGAGAGGTCGAGGTAGATTCTTCCACATGTGAAAGATGTGTGGATGAAGGATTATCCTCCATTGGTGGAGGCAAAATAGGAGAGGAAAGTTCCTCTACCCGTGGTGGACAAGTAGGAGAAGAAGGTTCTTCTACCTATGGAGGAGGTTGGTCAGGGACAAGAGGCGAGACCATGTTGACCGTGCATAAATCATGCTCTTGGAAGCCATCGGTCATGGTCTAAATGTTGTTTTGGATAGAGAGATGGTTAGGAAAAGGTTGTTTGAAGATGTCTAGGTTTTGATTGGCCAGAGTGTTTGGGTTATCCAGGATAAGATCCCCCTTGTCTAGCATGTCTTGGACGATGTTTTTGACAGTTTGACAGTTGTCCGTGTCATGGCCTTTGACACGGTGATAGTTACAGAAGTCATTTTACCTGTACCATGCAGGGATAGGTTTTGAAGGGTCAAATTGAGGTGGTCAGATTGAAGGGAGATTGAGGACCCCCTGCTTGATGAGTTTATCCAAGACAGAGGCATATGACTCTCCAATTGGAGTGTATTGATGTTGTATGGATCGTCATTGGAAGTGTTTATTGATGTAGTCTGATGTTGAAAATTGAGGTCGGTTGGTCATTGTTGAAGATGATGGTCTAAAGATGACAGTGTTTTTTAACCCCTTGGACTGGGAGTGAGCAGAAGAAGGTTTGGACGAAGAAAGGTCATTAGATTTTGCATTGTTAGTACGCAATTTGACCTTATTTTTGTCGATGGCACGGAGTTCAAGCTTTCTTGCCATGGTGAAAGCTTCGTCAAAGGAGTGGAATGTCTGGACCCGCAAGGTAGAGGAGATATGTTGGGCACACGCCCGAGAGAAGAGCTCA
The DNA here is from genome assembly GCA_037957365.1 of Torreya grandis. Lineage (NCBI taxonomy): Eukaryota > Viridiplantae > Streptophyta > Pinopsida > Cupressales > Taxaceae > Torreya > Torreya grandis. Next base: position 3,307,191 of record JARHVA010000027.1, read on the forward strand.
ATGAGCTTAGGACGAGGCAAAGAAAAGGAGAGTTGGTTGATTAGGCCTCTCCAATGAGCAACAAAATTGGCTATTGATTCGTCATTGAATTATTTGATAGAGTTTAGGTCCGTGATGGAGACCTTCTTGGTGATATTGATTGAAAAATGGTCAAGAAAGAGTTGGGCTAGTTGAGTGAAAGAAAAGAGGGAATGACTAGGAAGAGAACTATACCAGTCAAGGGTGGCCCCCGAAAGTGACATGGGGAACGTGCAGAGTAACAATGCATCGTCATGCGCTATGAGATAACAAGCATGTCTGAATGCTCGTAGATGTTGTTGTGGGTCCTCCTTACTCTGAAAGTGAGTAAATTTAGGGAGTTCCCATTGGTTGGGATAAGGTTAGATGGGCACAGAAGGATGAATGGGTTCACTGCATACTTGCTCATATGAAAGAGCATTGCTTGAACTAGAGATGGATGTCTCAAGTCTAGACATCTTATCCATCAGCATCTTGATGAGATCAGCTGACGGATTGGTAGGTGGGGCACCCCCTAGGTTGTAGGGTACCTGGAAGGTGGTTAAAGAGGTGTATGATGTACTTGGTTGCGCTTGTGTAGGCGCAACATATGGGTAGTGCGTCATAGGGATAGATGTTGTGGTCAAAGGGGCTTGTGCCATGAAGTTGGAGGACACAAGTTAACTAGATACTGCCAGAGGTGGTTGAGTGGTGGTACTGGTAAAATGATAGGTTGTCACTCCTACGTGTATAGGTGCAAGAGTGGGTGAGGTCGAGACAATTAAGTTCTGGTATGGTGTAGAACTTGGTTGAATTGCGTGTGGTTGAGGGGGTAATGAAACCCTGATGGAGGTAGGTTCAAAAATAGATGGATAGGCCAAACTTTGCATATTGGCCATGGTCTGGTTAGTGGTTGAGGTAATAGGTTGAGTCATGATGGGTTGGGTAGCGGATGACGTCGATGTCATTGCCGCTACACCTGAAAGGTCCCGCATTTGGTTTCTTGTGAGATAGTGTTGGAGAGCCTTGACGTTGTGGTCAAGGAGTCTCTCAAAGTTTGGGTCCCCTTCAAGAACAATTAGATGTTGATTGGGAGTAGGCTAGTTAGGAGTTTGTTCAGTCTCTAAATGATACTCCATTAGAGGACTAGGCATAGATGGTGAAGGCAGAAGCAACTGATACCTTGCGTGGTCAAAAGGAGTCCTGGTTTGACTGCGTGTCAAAACCATTCAAGGCAAGAAGGGGCTAGGTTTCAGAAACTGTGCTTTTCAGTCTCAAAAAACCAGAATGGGTGTTTTGGCAAAAAAAAGGGTCGGGTTTTAAGGTTGCTATTTTGAGAAGAAAATTTGGGACAGTGACCGACATCGGTTTAAAAAATTGATGTCGGTGATAAAAATGGGCCGACGTTGGTCAAGTGATCGATGCCAGTGAGGAAAGGTTGCCGACGTCGGCTGTAAGGCCGATGTCGGTGACTGTGTTTTCCAGAAACTCAAAAAATTTGAAAGTTTTTGGAAAAAAAAGAAGAAAACGTCCTCACTAGCTCAAAAAACCAGATGGGAACAGAAAAGAAGATGAAGATAGGCAGAGCCTAAGCATTAAATCTTAAGAATAGTCTTAGAATCTTGTTGGCTTATGCCTTAGATGAATGTTTGGGAAGTTGGCTTGTAGACCAGGTCCTAAAAGAAGTAGTCTATGGTTGGTTTCAGGTTAGTTTTGGCGCTCAAGGTTTGTATTAGGTTCGGTATGTGGCCTGGTGCTAAGGAGCAAGCTCCCCTCACTTCACGAGCCCAGTGATAAGCTGGTCTCGCTTAGCCAGTATATACATCCCCTAGAGATTATCCTCTACTAGAGAACAGGGTGGGCTTTCCCCTTGGTGGTGAAATCCAAGTGGGATTGCTGGGATGGGTAAGGTATCTGCTGGGTGATGAAATCCCAGTCGGGCCTTGTCTCAGGTAAGTTAAGATGCTTGATTTGTGTAAGTGATTCAGATGTGTAACATAAGTGTGATTAATTCATGATGCAGTTTAATTACTAGATGTGAGAGCTAATAATGCAAGCAAGCAGAAATGAAATGCAAAAGATTTTAAGCCCAAGTCAAAATGTGAGTTCGTATGAAGACAAGTAGAGAAAAGGTTGAAGAGTATGACTTTTGACTAGTCTAAGATGCAAGAAAAGAAAGAACAAGAATGATTCTTTTTAATCTTTGCTAATAGTGTCTTTTGGAAGAGATAGAAGAAAAGAGGTGAAAAGGAGAAACCTAATGCACCTATATGAAAAGAAAGAAAATAACCCAAGGAAGACCCTAGGGTCCCACCGGGCGTGCCAGAATGTTTCAAATGATTTTCGCTTTCACATTCAAAAGGAAATGAGAAACTAAGAAAAATGGTCTAGGGTTAGAAGATACCCGAATGAGGTCTGCGCACCGTTATCTAGACGTTGTGAGAACTCTTTGGTTGTGGAGGATGACACCTATAGAAGAAAGAGACTAGAACAAGAAAATTGTTAGATGGCTAGAAAGTGGACTGCCAAGCGAAAGCTTGGTCCTAGAAGTGCAAAGACTTCTTGGAGGATGACAGCCCACTGATTTAAAAGAATGTATGATAAAAATAAAAATGATAAAAGACTGAAATGATTAAAGATTGAAATAGAAATATAAGCAAATGCTTACCTAAATGCTGCTGTCGGTCTGGTCACAGTCGCCGATGTCGATTAGTCTGCCAACGTCGGTTGTCAAGTCTACTGATGTCGATTAGTCTGTCAACGTCGGTGGGGGCAGTGGTCTCTACAACTAGCATTGGTCAGGGTAGCAGACGAGATGGATGAGTTTGGTCGGGTTTGGATGGGTTTATGGTCTGCAGATGGGTCTAGGAAGGGCTCTGGGTCTAGTTGGAGGTAGTTTGAGAGTCTGGTTGAATGCTCTGTGTAGGGCTGCAAGGCAGAGGGTGTGGTCTAAAAAAGGGGCTAGAGGATAGGGGTGATAAGGATATGGGAAGGCCTCTCAACCTTTCTGGGAGGGAGTCAAGTCTGGTCTGGTTGATAGTCTGGTCTGGGTGGTGGTATTACTTAGAAGCAATAACTAAAAAACATAATGAAAACATAGAAGAAATACTTACCTGTGGCTTGCTAAAGAAAGAGTGTTGCTGATGCTGCTAGTGTAAAAGACCTCCAGCAAGGTGGAATGGCTGATGCAGAGTACCTGTTGTTGTTGTAGCTTGCTTTGTGCCTGATAGAGAGAGAGGTCTGATTCACGTTCAGGGAAGACTGGAAGATTGGCGGATTAAAGATTGAAAGGTCGGGTTGAAGATTGAAAGGGCCGATAGAAAGATTGGAAAAGTGGATCGAAGAATTGAAAGAGTGGATCCTGCATTTGGGTCAAGAATGCAGTCTTGAAGGCAACCGACGCCTGTAAAACCACTGACATCGGCCAACTACTAACCGACGTCGACGGCTGGAAGGCGGGTAGAAAGGCTAAAAATAGCCTTTTGTCCATTTTCCCAACTGTCGGGTCAGCGGGTTAGGGTAAGAAACTGTCGAAGGTAGGTTAAATGAGATGAGAGGATGAGTGGGAGAATGAAATGGGGGTCTAGGCATTTAAGATTGGTCATGTGGTAGTGAAGGGAATCCAAGGAGGGCATCCAAGGGTGGTGAGGTGGCAAAGAGAGGTGAGAGAATTATTAATTTAGAATAAGATAATTATTTTAAATTAATAAGACATAGGTTAGGCATGGTTAGAAGTGGAACGGGACAAAGGGGACCAAGGGGGAGAGAAGGGGGAGACGACCAAGGAGTAGACACAATTTTGGTGTCTACAATAAGATAAAATGTTATGGGCTCCCAAAAGGGATGACTCAAGAGTTGACATTTTGTCCATGGTTATTTTCATTAAGTTTGTTTGAAGTGGTGGTCCTGAGGGGTTATAAGCATATATTATGGTTGGGGAATTTATTAATAATTGATAAGAAGTTGGGAGCCATACTGATAAGAGGTTATGGGAGGTTAGGTAGATGAAAAATAAGGATAAGTAGTTGCTGGTAGTTGGGTAGTAGATATATACCCTTCTGAGTTAGGGGTATAACTAAAGTTAGAAGATGTCGGTAACTGTTGAGATGTTGAGGTAGGTTGAGCTATGGTTAGATTGGTAATTAAGGGGGTGGTTTTGACCTTTGTGTTAATAGGTAGTGAGGTAGAAGGGATAGGTACCCCCTAAGCTTGGCAAATAGGTATTGACCAATGGGCTAGGTTTGATAGAGGGGAAGTTGGAGATGCTAGTGGTGGGTGTCCTAGCTACAAGTGGGACATGGTGAGTTGACGATTGGGTTGTCCCCAAGGAAAAGGAGTCATTAGTAAGGGTAGATAGTGTAAGGATAATGGTTGGTTGGATAGGTTGGTTCTTAGCCATAGTGTCAAAGGGGTTAGTAGATGAAGATGTTTGGGTGGCCAAAGGTTGGGTGGTGAATACAGAAATAGGGATACCCTCTATAAGGTGGGATGGCATGCCATAAGGAGGGTCTTGAGGTGGATTTGAAACTAGGATATGGTGAGAAGAGGTGTTAATATAGTGTTGAAGGGCCACTAGATTGTTCTCTAAAAAGGTTGTAAAGTCCATGTCTCCTTAGGGAAATACCCAAGGAAAATTAGGGATTCCCAATAGATAAGGTGAATCTTCTACCTCATATACATACTCTATAGATGAGGAGATAAAGGAGGTTGATTTAGGTGATGGGTTTGGTTCTACTAGGTCTCTTTACTACTAACAAGTGAGAACCATACAAAAAGTGGGAGAGAATACAAGAGAATAGACTCACTGCTCAAATAGAAAGAAGACAAAGAAAATAGTCAAGGAAATTAAGGAACATACTAGAAAGTATATTTAATAGTGGGGGGGAATGAGAATGTGTGATTAAAGTTGGCTTGTAGATCAGGTACTATAAAAGCAGTCTATGGCTAGTTTTAGGCTATTTAGGTGCTCAAAAGAATCTATATTGAAATAAATATGTGTCTTTGTATTGGGGCCTACCCCCTCACTTCACATTCCTAAAATAATAAGTGTGTCGGGTGCTTAGCCAATATATATTGATATATAGAGTTTATACTCAACTTGAGAACTAAGTTAGTTCTCCTCTTGGTGATGAAATCCAAGTAGGATCATCGAGTAGGGTAAGGCGATCCATCAGGTGATGAAATACTAATCAAGCCTTGTCTCAAGTGAGTTATGATGTTTTATTGATTATGTGGTTTGGTTGTGTAACATAAGTGTGCTATGATTAATCCTGATGTTGTTAATTAAGCAAGTGAGTTAGAATAAGTAAACAATCAATAGATGTAGTATTTTTAGATCCAAATGAAATTTGATTTCAATTATGAACATAGATAGAGAAAAAAGAATACATATGAAAATAAAAATAAGACCCAAGTAGAGATGAGGGTCCCATTGGCATGCTAGAATGTTTCATTCAAATTTTGCTATTATTCAAAAGAAGGTAGTAGAATTGAAACTATAGGTTGTGGTAGGAATACTTGATAAAAAGTGTGCACACATTGAATCAAAATATTGTGAAGAGATCCTGTTTGGCTTGGGAGGATGACCTGTATGTAATAAATCACTAAAGCAAACTTGTGGGTTAGACAAGCAGCTGGGTGGATTTCCTAGTGCTAGCTAGATCGTAGAAGTGAGAGCTTCCTTAGGGGTTATCAATTCATCATTTTAGAATAATTAAGTTAATCAAATAAAAAGAAATTAATTGCATAAATGATCAAAAGGTATTAAAACTGATAATAATTTCTTGATAAAGAGATATGCTAGAATAATCAAATCAGTGATAAACTAATTAGTGCTAGTGTTAATGGGTCAAGGTATGGCTCAAAAGGTTTGAAAGGGGCCTATGAGTGGTAAAAAACATAGAAAAGTGAATTGGGCCAAGAAAAGGAGGCAAAATTAGCTTTCTAGATTTTTCTACCATAGGTGATTGTCGATGGTTGGGTTGACCATCAACGGTTATGCCTAACCATCAATAGTTATGTTGATTATCAATGGTTGACTATGTCTAAAACTAGGTTTGATCAGCAATAGATTGACATGATTCATATATGAATTTTAAGGGTTAGGAAAAGGCTAAATTGATTGAAAAATGGAAATAAAGCACATAAATAGTAACAAACAAAAGCTTGTCTTACTAGAAGGGGGTTGGATGAGTAGTTGACATAGTTGGCCTATAGGTAGGATCTGGCTTGATTTTGATAGAGTAATGGTGCTTAGAAGCTTGGTTAAGAGGTGATGGAAATTTGGATCTTAATAAAATATCTTGATAACATGGATGATGTTGGTTGACTTTCAAAAGAAAACTCTGAGTACTTGAGATCCTGATAAAAATTATAGATCCTTTTTCTCTTACAACTCTCTCTTTATTATAGGCAAGGGCCAAAAGTTCAAGAGGGAGTGTAACTGGGGATTCTAAATATAATCCATCCATGTAATGCCTCATAAGGAGATTTGGATGACTTATATTTAGAAAAGGTAGCTGGTAGTTTTCATGGTGTTTGCATGTAGAAGGTTAGGCAGTTGAGCCTAACCATCGATGGGTGGGATGACTATCAATGGTTAGCCTGATCATCAATGATTGAGGCTGAATGTCAAAATATCCTAAAGGGCCATGTTTAATCCTAGTAAAGATAAATTGATGAAAATAGGCCTAGGTAAGTAAAAAAGGTCTGAGGGGTTTGCTAGGGGTCATGACACTTAGAAATGCATGTGCAAAATTCCAGTGTCTACACAATGGAATGAATTTTGGAAAGCTAGATTCATGGAAACTTCAGGGTATTTGCAAAGAATCTCATTGGATTATAATACAACTTAATGATGCCAAGTTTATACATAGTAATTGCTTAGCTAATCAAGTAGTGGATAAATTTGGTGCAAAACTACCTCTTACTAGTGGCAAATTAGAGAAAGTTTGAACTTTTGACAATCTAAATGGCCTACGAAGGCTCATTATCATGGATGACATTATTTAATCTAAAATTAATTTAAATAAATAAATTAAATATAAATAAACTATATGAACTGACATACAAAGGGTCAAATAAAATACAATAAAGTGCAAGACTTAAAGTAAACTATAAATAGTGAATTGAAAAAAGAGAAATATACACTTATCTTGTGATCAATTGATTTTTGAATATACAGACTATTCAATGATTTAGAATTGATCATATCGAATTGAGGATTTTGTCACCATAGAAACTAGGACTGTAGGAGGTAAAAGGACATGAGTGTACTAGGAGGATAGGTCTGTAGTGAAATTTCTTATACCTTATCCTATGTTGTCCTTGTTGACTGTATCAATGATTTTTCAATTAGATATAGTTTATATGCCTTTAAGGGTTATTTAGATCTTGTATAAACACATGAAATACCTACAAAAGTAAATCCATAATCCTTAAGGAGCATACAAAAGAAAATTAAAAGAAAAAGTAGAAATATAGGGGAAGTGGGAATGATCGAGATATCCATATAGAATGCTTTGTTGACTGAGTGCTACCTACATAGCCTAAAGGACCTCTATTTGATGTAGTTTTCTATTTTGTGGAAAGTTTTGAAATTCATGATGAATGTGACTAGAATACTGATTATAAATATCGATAATAGATGTTATTTAGCTACAATAAAAAAACCATTAAAATTGGCCTATGATTATAATAAAGGAACCAAATTAAAATTGGAAATAATAATGATTTTTTGTTCAAAATAGAATGCTTTAAAATTAGATTTTTAGATAATTTAATTGAGAGGCTTCGTTGTGCATAAATAGAGATATATTTAGAATATTTCCATTAATAGACCTTATGTAAAGTATGGTAGAGTCATGATGATATATCTAAAATTTTAAAATTGACCATTTGAGCACTTTGAATATATCCCCATTAGAGGACAACACTATTGTGTAAACATTTTTACCTAATGCAGAGTTGTCTAAGAAGGTCAAAAACTTTTAAAACTTGTTGACATGAAACTTTGAGTAGAATAGGGATGTTTGAATGATGTTTTGAGTATTTTTAAGACATTGAAATATATTAGTGAAGGATCTCGTATCGATTTATAGTTAACAAAATGGTGAATAGGCCAAACAAGGTGAGGATGTCAAGGACAACCATTTATTAGTTAAATTTTACTGTCTACATTCCCCACTTCCCCCATCCTCATCTCATTTATTATATTTATGCATGAAGTTACTAAAGTAAAGGAAATACAAACATGAGTGTGTATACACACTTATATTTATCATGGAGATGTGCATGCTTCCTTGTTGAGGCATGTGGAGAAGTGTTGAACTTGTGTTGAATTGAGAGTGACCGAGTCTTAATTTAAAGAATCAATGAATATGATTGAGTTTGAAATATTATATTATACAACCCTCATAGGGTAATCTTTAATTCTTGAAGAGATGAGAACCAAAAAATGGTTCACTAAAGTGAAACCAAGACATGGAGCGTCACTAAGCTCAAATGTGGCTGAATCTAATTAAAAATAAGAGGTGGGAATAAATACATGGATCTCTAAAGTTCAAAAAATATAGAGCATAACTAAGCTCAAATATGGTCCACTTAAAAAATATGAATCATACTTTTGCATATGGATCTAGATTGAAACTATAAATTATACAAACTTTGAAGCTTGAAAAAGAGATATCTAAAATTTACAATTTAGTAGCTTGGACATGAATAAATATCATGCCCTTATACTACATAGAGTTCCAATTTAATTTTATAATTTTTTTTGTAATATTAAAACTATCTTTACACAAGTGTATCTGTGCTCAAGTAGTTGTAAAAGAGGAATGCATAAGTAATTTGAATTCCCCCTTATTCTAAATATTTTAATTTTTGCATATTATAAATTGTCAAATCTGAAATGTATTGCTTGTGAAAGCTTGGAGATAAGCCCATTGTGATGCCCCCTTTTGATATGAGGTAAATTTTCCTATAAATCACTTATCTCAAAATAAAAAGTGAGATCATTTGTGAAATATGTATTCATGGAATAACATTTGAATATTTGAATTGTATTAGAATCATAGAGATGTTACATTGAACATATGGAAATATTGTATAATTTATTATATCATATAATTGGAATATTGTATTGAATTAGTGTATAAAACATGTAAATATATTTAAAATTTTGTATATAAATTGTAAACATAGTATTGAATAGATGAATCATTGAAGCACACAAATAATATTTGAATGATACGTATCATGGCACCATAGATGTATGTAATTCATAATTAGTAGTGCATGATAGGAATCATGGCACTATAGTAGCCAATAATGAACACATAACCAAAGTCACACAATGTCATGTAAGAAGGCAAAAATGCCGCATAAAAGGGACATGTAAGATGTTTCATATAACTATAAAGTTTACATAAATGTCAAACATAGGGCCCAAAGGTTGAATACATGGGACACTAAAATGTTGCAGAAACATAGAAGACCAAGAGTCATACACACATGACATGATTATGCCATACAATTAAGAGGGTGTATGGTGAAAGTACATAAGGCCAATGACCACATACAATAATCAATAAAGTTGGATCATGTTATGTAATGAAGAAAACATATTAAAGAAGCATAAAAATCTAAAACTATCATATTTTGATCATATGTGTCTATGTCTAATGTTTAGAAAATAACATATTTGTCATGGCACATGAAAAGTATGAATTGAAGAACAAGACATTTGTTTTTTTTTATAACTCAACATGAAAAGAGAGTGTGGATAAATAAAACCTATTAAATATATTTTGTAGATTGATGAGATGCCCCCAACTAAGCAAGGTTGTTGGATAAAAAGGCTTGCATATCTTTAAAACCCTATAAAAGTATGTCTTAACTTGAATTATGATTGATATTTGAATATGTTTTTTGATCTATGATAAAAAATTATGTAAGAGGTCCTTATGACATTGTTGTATTTGGAAACAAGATTCAAAATTACATAAGGATAGGTACCTAGTAAAGGACAAGTGTATAGTTCACTATTTCTTACCTAGTGAAACTTTGTCCTAATTGACTGTATGTAATAATTTCTGACTAGGACATATTTTTATGTGTATTAATGTTTTCTAGTTTTGTATAAAGATGTTCTATTTAATACTTAGATACCTTGTGAAAATCATTATGTATTGAAAATATAATGAAATATGCTATTCACCGAACATAAAGATAGATGACATATGCAAAAATGTAATCCAACATGAAAGTATGTTTATAGGTTCTGGTTTTGGTTTTTTACAAATATTTTGATTTTTTTTGTAATTTTTAGAAATATATGCATGTTTTGTATTTTTTCATGTTTTGAAAAGTAAATTATGTATAAGTGTAAATGTTTAAAAAGCTTTGAAAAATAAGATAAATAGTAAGGTTTTGACATGAAAGGAGGGGGAGATTCGACCAACCATCAACAAGATGTTAAAATAAAACATGGAAAGGAATAAGGTAGGCAAAATTATCTTAATGTAGGTATATATGTAGCATAAATGATAATCATTTAAATATAATCTCAAGTTAAACTAGATAGATGTGAGCATGAAAGTAAAAATGAGAGCTACAACATGGACAAACTTTAAATAATGAACAATAAAATTGTCATGAATGATGTGAATTGAAAGCTTATTAAGATAATTGTCTTGGATTGTTTAAATTGAATTAAAAAGGAAAAGGGATAAAGTTCCCCAAAATGAAACACATATCTTAGGGATATAATAAAAATGGGTTAGGTGTTGTCAATGAGATGTATAATAGATGGTAAATTAGGTTGGTTATGTCCATCCCCACCCATGTTTGAATCTGGTTGGGCATATAGTAGGACGGTTATGGCTATTTGAGTTGACTTGGTAATTTTATTTATTGGTGATGGCTATTTTAATTAATTTAGTTCTCAAGGATTGGGAACTTAATTGTGTCCTAGACTTGGTTCATATCCCTAGGCTTTAAAAAGCTACATTACCTATCATAAAAATGGATTAGGTGTTTAATAATAACCAACAAAAGTAAAGATAAAAGAAGCTATGTATAAGTGGGGATACTATAGGCCAATGATAACATAAATGAAATGCCTATATTGAGATGGAGGAGGATGAACATAAGTGTAATCATTTACATGATGTGAAGGAAAGACTTATTGTGAATAAGAAGTGTCAACTGTATATGCCTATAAATAATGATCATACCAATTTTATGTAGAATTAGGATCATAATCATCAATATAACCATTATTATAATTGGGTTGTGCTTGTAATTGTGAGATACCATTTTAATTATCTTTTATATTGGTATATGAGAAATTAATTGCACCATACATTGGAATTAATTTTTGAATATGTTCATCATTGTTAGAAGCTTTCACCTTATCTTGAAGTAGAGAATGGTCATGTATGATTGGTTGAATATTAAGAAGAGTAGTAATTGGTAACTTAATTTTTTTGAACAAAAGAGGCAACAATAAATATTTCCTTATATTTCTCTTCTATACATGAACTAGATATGATGATTGATTCCTTAGCAACCAAATTTGTATCATTAGATGTTGGATTATTTTTCTTTGGATATTTATTTGTGAAAAAACTTTTAAAAAAGATTTTTCTTGCTTATCTTGAATTTGTTCTTGCAATTTTTTCTTATGATAATTATTATTTTTGAAATCTTACTTTTTTCAAGTTTGTTTTTGGAATCTTTTTTTATTTTGAATTATCTTTTAGTATCCACATTTAATCTTTATGTTATTTTTGCACTTTTATTTTAGGAGATGCAATATGAGTGGGTTAATTAAAACTTTATCTTGTATAGGATCAACACTATCAAGGAGAATTTATATTTTGTTTTTTAAAGCCCAATAATTTTCAAAATGATGCCCATGAAGTCTATGATATGCATAATAATATTTTGATCTTTTTATAGGAGGCATAAAAGGTAATGTAATTAAATTATTTGTAATAATTTCTCTTAGAAGCTCACTTGGACTCTCATTAGCCTTTATTATAATTTGTGAGATATTAAGTGTATATAAATGTTGTTTATGAGACACATGATAGCTAGATGAATATGCAGATATATGATTAACACTATCATACTCTAGATTTGTAGTAATTTTTTTAATACTTTCAAGAGATGTGATATTTAAACATAAATATTGATTTTGATTTTTCAATTCTTCTATTTAATTTTTCATAATGGTGAATTGATATTTAAGGGATTCAAAAACATAAGATATATGTATATTCTATTGAATGGAAATACCATTAAGAGGAGGTGTGGGAAAGGATGGGGTAGCCTCTTCTTTTAGTTTAAGAGATTCTTTGGATTTTAATATAGTGTTAGTGTGTAAAGGTAAAACACATGCAAATAAAATAAGATATGTAGCATTATGAGTAATAGAATCATCTTGTTCACATATTTTACCTTGTAAAGGAGAGTGAGAAAAATCATTGCAAGATGCATGTGTTTTGTCATTACTAGGAATAGAGGGTGAAGATGTCTCTAGATTGGGGTTAGGATAAATATGCTCATCATCACTATAGACATAATTTTCATCATAAAAATAATCATGATAGTCACTATAGTGGTAATTGTTACAAAGAAAGGGAAGATAAATTACTTTTCCTTCTATTGTAGGTGATAAGAGGGTAATAGGAGAACTACGAAATGTAGGTACACTAGTTATGGGATATAAAGAAGAAGCGATGGTCTCATTAACAAGTTTTATTTGAGCCTCATGGAAATAAGAGAGGGGAGAAGTTTATTCACGAGTAAAATCATCCTTTTTTTCCATAACTTATGGGAATTGGATTTATAAAATTGAATATAATGAAGGGATTTAACAAAGGCAAAAGAGAATTAGATATGCAAGATTAAGGTTCTTCATTTTTAATAGTAAGTGGTAACCTAAGAGATAATAAGTAATCAAAGGTAGAAGGCACCTTGGGCTCTAAAATAGGTTTTAATGAAGAATATGAGGGAAGATCATGGGTGGAGTTCAAGTTTACAGTGAAGGTTGAGACTGAAGGAGTAACTATAGAGGAGATTATAGGTGTGAAAGAGGAAGAATCTAAAGAGAAACCAAAAAGAGTGTCTAAGGGATGATCCAAAGAGGAAATTAGAGGTATATCTAAGAATGAATCAATAGGTGTGCCTATGGGAGAATCTAAAATAGGGTTTAAAGGTATAATCAAGGTAAATCCAAAGGACATAGAAAGGGGTCTAAGAGATGCTATTAAGAGGAATTTATAGATGAAGCAAAAGGTGCCTCTTCCTCATTTGGGATAAAGGTACAATGAGATAATTCAAATTCAAATGGTTTATATGTATCCATGATATCCATATTAAAATCATCCATATAATCATTTTATATAATATTTTTCTTATTTATATTGTCCATTCAACTTGATCATAAGAAAAAGGAACAACATGCTTGGAAAATAATCTATTTTGACTACCCATAAAGAAATGAAAGATAAAATGTGAAACACGAGTAATGATATAAGTAATAAGTGATTTAGTATGAATAAAGAAAAGAATGATTAAATAAATAATGCAAAAAAAAAATTGAGGTATAATGGGTAAGATAGGAAAGGGTCTTGAATGATTTATAGGCTCTTAGATATACTTTTTCATTCCCTGATTAGTTTTAGTCCAATGTTTCAGAGCACTAAATATAGTGGTAGAACCATTCCTATATCTCACTAACCTCAATTTTGAGGATAATTTGAGAATAAATTCTATAGGTAATACACTCCTTTTAGGTGTTGTACAAATCAAATGGATAAAAAGGATTCTTATTGGTGCAAACAAGGGATCCTAGGCATTTATGATATATTGTGAGGCACATGGAAACTAATGTATGTGTTTAACTTTATATTATGGATATAAGTATTACATTAAAACCCCTTATGTCATAATGTCTATAAACATAACACCACATAGCCCTTCATGATAATAGTTAAGTAGTTTTAAAACTATTAGAACATAGTTTCAATAAAATAAAGTGAAATATTTTTTTTGTAGGATTCTTAAAATTATTATTTTAAAAAATTAGAATCTTAATTGAAACTACAGACCAGAGGAAAATTAACAAATAACAATTAGTATACTATTAAATAATAAATAACTAGTAATTTAAAGAGATCTATGCATAGTTTGGAAAATTGAGAGAGGTTATTGCATAGAAATAATCAATTTATAGAACCCATAAATTATTTTGAACATAGAATTACCATTCACTACTTAATCTAAAACTTACTAAAAATCTAATTAATGTTCACTAATTTATGAAAAAATATACCAAACAAAAATGTGTTTTTAATTTAATCTATATAAAAATAAAAACCTCTAATAAATTATTAGATTGAGTTTTTTGAGCTGGTTATGAGCCAATCAAGGTACAAGGATTATAGGCTAATCGCTAAGAAACCCTATAATATTCACAATGAAAAATACATATTTACATAAAATGGATAACTATTATTGATAATTGAGATAAGTTTTTGAAGGAAATTGGTAATTTTTGTAGAACCCAAAAATTAATTCTAAAATAGATTTATCCAGCTTCACATATGGAATGAGTTACTAAAAATAGTAAATGGTAATTTATGAGTGATTGATGTAAATTTTTTTGAATAAAAAACATTTTTTAAAATAAAAAATAAAAACCTATAATGGTTTTTAAAGTAAAGTTGAAATGATCTAGATATCATAAAAAATCCCCTAGTGAGAAGCTTGGACTTTACTCGTGTTAGACAATATGTAGGTTCATCAAAATATTTACTCTATAATTAATTAAAATAAATCAATTAAATAGAAATAAACTCTATAAATTGATATAAAACAAGGTACAATAATATACAATAAAGTAAAATACTTCAAGTAAGCTATAAATAGTAAATTAAAAAAGGGGAAACATATACTTAGCTTGTGATCTACTAATTTTTGAATATATATATTCTTCACTAATTTAGAACCAATCAAATTTAAATTAGGATCATGTACGCATAGAAATCAAGACTCCAAAAAGTAAAAATATAGTAGTGCACTAAGAGGATAGGTCCATATTTCAACTCTATCCACCTTTGCTATGTTGTCCATGTTATCCATATCGATGACTTTTCAATTGGAGATAGTGAAAATACCTCCAAGGGTTTCCTAACTCTGTGTGAATATTGAATATATGCACAAAAGACACTCAAAAGTAAATCCATAATCCTAAACAATCACACAAAAATATATCAAATGCAAAAAGGAGAAAAATTGGGGGAAGTAAGAATCGTTGAGCTATCCTTAAAAAACTTGTTTTTGACTCAACGATATTTACATAGCCCAAAGGGCCTCAGGATGATTTAATTATCAATTTTAGGGAAAGTATGAAATTTTTGATGATTGCAACTAAAATATTTATTAGAATGTTTGAAAATAGTTTCCCTTGACTTGCAATAGAACATTGTGAAACTTGGCCTATGATTATAATAAAGAAGCAACATTAAAATTGGAAATAATAGTTCTCTTTTGCTAAAAATAGAATGCTTTGAAATTAGATTTCTAGATAATTTTAATTAAGAGTTCTTGATGTGAATTTATAGAGAGATATTTGGAATATTTTAGTTAGAAAACCTCATGGAAAACATAGGAGAGTCATTATGACATATCTCAAATTTAAAAATTGACCATTGGAGCACTTTGGATAGATCCACATTAGAGGACAAGACTAGTCTATTAACTTATCTTCCTAGTGTGGACTAATCCATGAAGGTCAAAAACTTTAGAAACTTACTGACACAAAACTTTGAGAAAAATAGGGATGTTTGAATAATGTTTTGATTATTTTTAAGACAATGAAATAGATTATAGAAGGATCTCATATAAATTTCAAGTTAATGGAATGGAAAATAGGACAAACAAGATAAGGATGTTAAGGAAAAGTATTGTCAATATTTTATTTGTTAAATTTTAGTGTCTACAACCATGAACATCTAATACTCTAATTATGGTATTCTCATTATATACATATGGATTTAAATAAACCTATATATATATATACAATCTCACTACTTATCATTTAACTAACCAATCTATTTTCCTTTGCTGCATAATCATGTATTTGGCCTCAAAATTTATGATGAGATAATTCATATTGGCTAAGGACAATTTATGTAATTTTCATTGAGAAAAATCCATGTCTTCCTTATCCTATTTCTACACGTGATCTCCCCATCATTTTACCTCAATACATTCTATTTATGGGTAGGGCCACATTACTCTACATTTATTTCTTACTTCCTCATTCTCAATTAATGGAAGTAGGGGACTCCTTTGACATCAAACAAGAGACAAAAGAGATGGGGATCAAGAGTGACTATAGAATTCAAGTGGTATTAAAGAAGAGGAAGACATAAATCATGGGGGATGATGATTGTATGTCTTGTTTTGTATTTTTTGGATAATGAAATTAACAATCTTAAAATGAGGGCATGACATAAGGGCCTAGTTAGTCACTAAATAGTCAATGAATTTGATGATTTCAAGATTGGGAAACATATGAGGGACATAAGTATTTATCATAAACAATTTATTTTAATGAGAAATGTTTTTGAGATGGCACAATGGATAAGTTGTGCTAACATATTATCCAACTTAGCCATGTATTTTATTCTCCATCAGGACCATATTCCTCTAGATTCATAACTTATAACACTCAATGAATATACACTACCATGATCACAACCCTTTAAAGGGTATCAAGGCCATTCTTCAAAGGGGAAAAGATATAGTTGAGGATCTATGGATTAATATTTCTAATACTACTTATTTTGAGGTAACTGATGACTATATTAAATCATTAAAAGATGCAGGTGACTACCTATCTTATGGATGCCCTTTAGGTTTGAACCTATAGGATTAGATCAAGGAGGAAGTATTAATTTTAGATTAAGTTCTAGAAAACAAACAAGTTTTTGTTATAGATATTGGGGAAAAGGCATGTGTAATTTTTCCATACCCCTATATACTCTTATCATCTTGCTACTGTAAGACTCTTGGTTCTCCTATTATATATATGTTTTAGATAGTTTTTAAACTGGTTTAAAATTATTTATGGATCCTTTATGGGATTTAATACACAAGTTTTATGAAATTTCCCAATAGATCTTGGATTAATTTGATACAATTTGAATGAGTATATCATTATAGCACTTGTCACACACTCTTCATGCATTCCCACTCTCCACTAATTCTACACAAGTTAAATCCTCAAATGTGTTGTAATGTTGGTTATTAGCATGTTAACACACTCTTTCATTTGTGGTACTATTGAGTCTTGTGCTAATATGTCAACCTATTTTTCACCTTTTTTTATAGGCTAGGATACTTTCCCTAGGTGAATATAGAAAAAACAAAACTAAAAAAATAAATATTCAAAAAAAAATTCAGTACCTGAGCATGACATGATTACTATATTACACTATTTTCATATTTTATTTATCACATATTTAGTAGATGTCATATTATTTTTCATACACACATGCATATCATAGTATATGAGTGTGATGTAGAACATATAAATCATACATGAACACATAGATCTTGGACGTTCTTATACCTAATGCCCATGCCTATGTTGGGGACATATTATTCTAAATGTCATATTATCATAGGTTATATCTTTATATGAAATTTTTACCATGTTGATCTCTATAGATTGCTTACACCTTTTTTTATAGTTGATTGTATTTTACAAAGTTATACATACATGTGATACTTTACTATGATGTGACATTGATACACATGGATATTTTAGACTAGTTTTCACTTGTTTTATGCTTCATTCATGCTATTACTCTTATATTATAGGCTAGTTAATGTTTGTATATTATGTACAGTCCTTGTCCTTATTTATTGCAATATATTTATGTCCCTTATTTATGGCCGTTGGCCTTATGTGTGACATTGTGTGCCCATGAGTGAATCAGTATATAGTTTTCTATTAAGCTTGTTGAATTTACTAATATTTATTTGTTTATGAGTTACATGATATGTAAAACACACCTCCCATTTGTGTGTGGTTTCATGATTTACATCTTGCACCTCTTTAATATTTAGGCTTATTTAGTTCTTATATCACTTTTACTTACTGTTTCATTCATAATTGATACATCTATCTTGACATAACACTTATATGCCTTGAATTTCATATGTTCCATACATTCCTTGGTGACATATACATTATTATGATGACATACTCTCCACATGTTAACATGATTATAAATGATTACGTGTTTGTACATGACATGATATAATTATATATTATTTTGAAATGGGTGACTTATCAGTTAAATCCATCATCCCAAAAGGGGGAAATATTACTAGGCTTATCATAGAGACACAAGCCTCCATAAAAATAACAATCAGATTTTGGGTATAGATTATAGACTTCAAGATTCAAAGTGGTTGAAATATTAGATTGATTTTGATATATGATAAATATTTACACAAAGTTACAAATTCTGGGGGAATATGCCATGCACATATGCTCACTTTATTGAGACTCAAGCTACATAATATAAATTTATATATAATTTGGTGCATATGGAATATAGGTGCACATGGTTTACAGAAAAAAACATTACAGGTTCTCACATTCACATAAATTTGAGATACAGGTTCTCATATTTAGCATATGGATGCATAACATCCTATATCACTTGACATAGATCTAGTGGGACATGATGCTTATTCAAACACATATACACCATGAAAGTTTACAATTTACATATATTCATGCATGCTTAAATTATTTACATTAATCACTATTACAATTATTTATTTGTTCCACATTCATGAGGGTCAGGGAATTTATCTTTCCAACCCAGGGCTTCCATAGTTACACAAAATTGGGGAATAGTCACTATACATCCTCATGTGATTCAAAAAGGAATAATAATTATCCAATTCTTCAACAAACAATATTGCCAACAAGTTATAAAGAAACATAAATTTCTCACATACATGTGTACTCCTTCCTTTCGCTTAAAATATTTTTTATTTTCATTTATAGATTACAAATTTCACATATGGACATTGATTATTACATTTTATTTTTAGGTTTTTCTTAGACCAAATATGTATATTTGGAGCCATCTCCCAAAGACAAAGTGTGTTATACAAACTCATGTATAATTAATCCCTTTGATATAGTATTTTTATTGAATTTCAATACCAAAATAAAAGGGGTTCATTTTTTGATAATAAAATATAGTATTAGACACTTTAAAATTTCAATTTTGACCCACATTCACCATACATAAATTATGCATACATATATGCATCTTATTCACCATTATCTCACATACTTATGCCTGCTATGAGTCTAACCCTCACATTTTATTGTAAATGACTTACATGAACCTCTTAGTATGTGTCAAACCAACTAAATATATTACTTAGACATCTTTAGATCATCAATTCACATTTATGTGTCTTGGACGCTAACATCATGTTCACATAGTTTATTCGACAAAAATGATAAGAGGGTGACATTATTGACACTCACCCAACAAGGAATACTTTTCAAATATATACCATTCCTATCAACTGGACCATTTTTATAACATGTTGGTGGGGTGACAAATTATCCAAATTGACTCATAAAAATAGAAATAAAACCCATAATTCTTACTCACTTAACACTTATCTATCAATAATCTATACATTAAGACACATTGGGAAAAGTTTCCCTATTCTTCCCAAATTCAAAATCAATTGCTAGGAGCAATCATCAACCAAGTCTAAAGCACAATAATCCAAGTCAATGGAGAATATCGTAAAGTATTTAAATTTAGATTCTAGGTGGACTAATAAAACAAAGGGGCACAATTTCAAATTCATATTAAGGGGAAGAACTATGAGTGGCTTGAATTCCATCTTTAGAATATTTGATACATAGGAAAAAATAAATCATCAATGGGCATGCTTGGGGTTAGCTCAACCTTTTACATTTCCAAAAAATTTATAGGTTTTATCCCTTCATAAGTAGACCTAGGTTTTCAATGAGAAATATACTAATTTATAGATTTGCACACATAGTCAAGTGTCAAGATCACGCACATAGAGGTATTACAAGAAAGAATAACTAATTGTATGGTAAAAAAGATCCAAATTAATGTAGGAATATATTTTACACATTAGTTAGTAATAGAGATGAAACTACCCCAACCTGATGTTCATGACTCTACATGCATAGACAATCAATTCTAGATCTAAGCAAATCTCAGGAATGCTTTTAACCCCTTTCCACTATCATAATTCAGTCAAAAACAATCAATGAAGTAAAAAAAGATAAATAACTTGATCTCTCTATTATTTTATTTATCTAACACATACCACTTATCAAATTAGTATTAATAATTTAAATTCAAATTTATGCCTAATTACCATACTTTACAATCTAAATTACATTCAATTTTTTTAATCTTAGTTAGGGTTATTTAATTCAAATTAGGGTACAAAATAATCTATTAAAAAACATACACTAATATAATTATAGATATAAAATGAATGAATATAATATACAAAACAAAGTAAAAAATAAAGAGTATAAGGTCAAGATACTTACTTTGGGTTGACTTGTTAGTGCATTAATCTCACCCTTAGATTATAACACTCTATAAAAGGTGGATATAGGTTAATTAAAGGTGGAAAGTGTATACACCTAATGTTTTTCATCATTATATATTTATTGATTATTTCTCTTACAAGACTCATTGGTCCATCAATTTCCTTGATTATATGTCACAAGGAGTACATTGGGAAATGGGAAGGATTAGCTCATGGCACTTTATGATAGATGTTTACATATTATTATGTCATAACTTCAACACTATCAATATGATCTCCTCTAATTACTTTTATATCTTTCTTCTCTATCTCATTGCATCTAGTTTCACCAGGCACCCTCTATTCTTATTGTACCACCTTAGCTAATCTAATATATTTCATGTTTATATATCCCTATAATGTATTGGAATATCTAATATAGTATATTTCATACCTATTTATATATGTGCCACATTAATATTTCTATGATAATTCTAAGTTTGTATCTACCTTTCCTACTATATCAGCATGGCTGATACAATTCTTAGTTAGCCGACACCCATTCAACTGTATTCACACAGATGATACCATAAACTTAGGATTTCAAGTGATTTATAATTTTTGAGCCATATATATAGGGTCCATCGTTGTCATTCCTAACACACACAAAAATCATCTACATTGCTTGCACTCAAATTTATATCCTTAAGTATTAAAAAGAGTAGTTATAGGTTAAAGTATTATTATTAGAGGTCAATTGTTTATCAAGGTATTTGAAATTTAATAGTTTTTTAACCAAGGAAGTACCTCATAGTGTTAGGAATATCCAAATAAGGAAATCTAGGTCTTCTTATTACTATTTGAGGTCTTCATCCTAAAATATATCTTAAAAAGTGCTACTAAAGCTAGGGGGAGATTGATGCACTAAAAACTCAATCCAAAGGTAAATATATTTATCCTTATTCTCTTTCATTTATTTACTTACTAGAGAGAGATGATTTAATTATTGTTCTAGTAGAACATATGTTGTTGTCCTTAATTAATTCCTCATTATACCAAATAATACAGTACAATATAGGGGTTTTAGGTTTTAAATTACCAATTTAGGATGCACACACTATATATGTATGGTCCACCATCATGCTACTTACCTTTTTCTTAGTTTAGTGTTATTGCTAGCTTAAATATAGGCTACCATTTTTTCAAGTTACTTGCATGCATTTATATTATTATGTCCTTGATATCCCTCTATTACCATTGTTATATCATCATTAATTTATCATAGGATATAATTAGAATGAAACCCCATATCTTAAGCATAGGATTTGGACCCTATACCATTAACATTGAGTATGGACTACCCTCTAATAGATATAAAACCACCCTGAGTATTATCAATATACCATAAAAGTATACAAAGGCTCTATTCTATGATCTCTTATTTGTGTCCTAGTCTATATAAAGAAATAGGATTGTTATATTGATCATTGTATCTCATGCATACATTCTAGTTAACATGATGTGAATCTTATCCTACCACTAGTTGGATTATTTTTAAATTTAGGAGTTAATAATTTTTCAGTCATAAATTATACTCTTAGGATATTTTTAGTGAGTAATTCATTAAAATTATATACAAGTTTCACTCTTATTCCTTCTGTGTCTAACACTGATGGAAAATACGCATGGCTTAGTTTTTATTAATCTAAAAATAGGTCCATTTAGTGTAATATGGTTCAAATGAACCTAGTTCTAGACCTAGGAGATCCTGACCAATTTATTAAAAAATAATGACATTAATACTATTTATAACTCAAATAATAATGAGAGTCTTAGTGCTATCTATACCTCTCTATGACTGGTGGAGAACAAACAATGGTGTTCCTCTTAAAACCAATGTTGGTAATCCTCCCCATATAAGTCCTCCTATAAAAAATTCCAACCAAAATCATCCTATTGATAGCTCTAAAGTTCTTGCATCAGTGGTTATAAAAATGGACCTTATGAAAGCTTCCAACAATAATCAAACACTCCAAATGCAAAACCATATTTCACAAATGGATAATCAAGTTGCTATAAATTGGTCATGTTAAAATTACATTCCTCTTCCTCTTAGAGATGCCAATGTAAATACTATTTGCCTACCTCCAATCTAAAATAAGATGGTTCAACATATTAAAAATGAACCTCTACCTCCCTTCACCATTTCTAAAGATATTGAAAGTATTTCTCCAACCATCACATATAAAAGGAACATTGATCCTACCGTACATCTTAAATCAATTGGTAATATCTATAAGGAATGAATCTAACCTAACACCTATGTAACTACTAAGTTTTTAGAAAAAAACCTTAGTTTGAGATGTATTAGGATGGTATAATCAAATTTTAATTCATAAAATTACAAAAATAGAGGATTTATTTAATGTTTAAGTTAAGTAATTCCACCATAATTAACTTAAAAATAATAACTTTAACAACTTCAATAATGTAGTCAATTACCCAAGGAATCTTCCAATGACTTTATTAAGTGATGTTAATCCTTGGTACATAAAATGAACCATAACATGAGTGACAAAAATATATTCAATATATTTTTTACCAATTTTACACCCATATTCAATAAAAATTTAGTGTATTTTCCCCTAATACTTTATAATATGCCTTCGATCAATCAAAAAGACAAGACTTCCTTATGATCCAATTTGAACCTTCTCAAAATTCTAAGAAGGAATCTTTTCAAACTTAAACTAATGTTATCAATGATAATACTTCTAAAAAAAATCTTCCCCAAAAATATAAATTGGGATCCTCCAATCAAATAAATCAATTACTTACCTATCCTTAAGTTTATAGGAAATTAAGAAGTTACTATCACCATATAGACCTTTTATCCATGATTCTTCACCACCTCCATGGTATAGTCTTGATGAGTTTTTTTGGTTCCACATTGACATTGGCCATTCACATGGGACATGCCATGAACTCAATAAACTTTAATTTGATATTTTATTATGGGAAAAATTAAACCATGAAGCTATCTTCAAATAACACTAATAATAATATCAAAAATACTCTAAAAATTCAACCAACCAATCTAGTAATTCCAACCAATCTCATCAAGATAATCAATATAAACCTCAATACCAAAATAAAAAGTCTCAAAAACCACATCAAATGTATAATATAAATACAAAACATTTCAATGAATTCAAATGTTATATTTATGCTATCTATGATCATTATTATAGTAATTCTCAATATGTGAATGTGGCTAAGGTTAATAACTGTCATTACTAAACCTAAAAATCCTTCTCCTAAATAAATGCTTCTTAAGAACACTAATAATTCTTCAAATTTTTTTTCATTTTGATGAATATAATCCATTATTAGAGTCTTAATATAGTTCTAAAATTACTTATACTATCATATATTCTACAACCAATATTTCAAACCCTCCTAACTATCATTATGGTTCATATCAGAAATCATCCCAATGGAAATTCCTAAATAATATTAACCCCATGATTTATAAGGTTAATTCAATGGAACTCATGAGGACATCACCACATGATCATAAAATTATCATGCAAAATTTTTAAGACATAGAGGAACCCCCATCTAACAAACCCAAACCACCTTCCAAACCTTATAAAGGTCATGCACTTACAAAAGTTAATACCATTGATACCACCTCTTATCCTCACCCTTCTAATAGACTCTTCATAGAGTTTTCCATAGATGATATGACAAATTATGAAGTATTTTTTTTAATTTTAGGACCCACCTCTCTTTACAAGGATAATGGTAAATGATGTCCAAATATGGAAAGTTTTAGTGGATGAAGGTTTTGGACTCAATGTCACCTCCATTTGTTTAATAAAAAAACTAAGATTTTCCAAAGTTAACCTCAATAAAAATATAAATACATGTTGTGAATTATAAAAAACTAAAAAAAAATACTCTTAGTTTCACTTTGATCCATATTAATATTGGACCCAAAATATATGCACCAAGCATATGGTCTTAGATCTTACACTATCTTACACTATCCTTCTAAATCATCTTTGGATTTAATGCATAAGAGCTATAACTTATTTTGGTAGCCAATGTATAAATTTTAGTCATGGTGTTATGCATTAAAAACATGAAATTGATCCCAACCCATTATATATTAGGTTACCTGACCCTAATCCTAATATTTCATTTTGACTATTACATGCATTAGTAGTCTTCCTTTATCTAAGTTTATTGACATGCATCCTTATATGAAAGTCACTCTTGTTGACTCAAATGATGATGAATCCAATGAGATTAAAACCATTTATAACACCACTATATCACCTCCTTAAATATAATATTGTATTCCTCAATATTTTATACCATAAAATATAAAAGATGATAATGATATCCCATCCCTTGTAATGTTAGTGAGGCATCCTATATAGAATATGATTTTTAATGCAATGACTTGGGGTGGCCAAGCTTTTCCAAGATCCATTTTTATTATCTCCTAGATCCTTTAACCAAATTGGTGTGTCTACTAAATATACTTCCTATGAAAACTCTCAACAAATTATAAATGAATGTAATATTTATCCATCTTATGATGCTAGTTATATAGTTCCCAAGCCAAATTATAGAACTTGGTTGTACTACATTATCAAAATCCTCTTACTATAATCCATGCATTAAATCAAGACATTCATTTAAAACACATTCCTCATTTTAATTCAAGTGATGAAGAGGATGATGAATAACTTGGAGGATATGTGCCTTCAACTAATCCACACTTGGAATACTCTCATTGGGTTCTTCATTAAATCTATGATTTTTATTAGAAATATTAGTAATGAACTCTTTTTAAGATCATTTCTAAACATTCCAACATTTTTGACTGTATCAACTAACTTGATACATTTCTAAACCATTTTAGTCTTTTTGAATGTACCAACCAACCTAACATAGTTTAAATTCATTCTAGATTTATTGATTGTATTAGTTAACCCAATATAGTTCAAATTTATTCCAATTTTTTTGATTATATTAGGTAACTTGATACTATTCAGAGTCATTTGAGTCATTTTGATTATATCAACCAATTTGATACATTTTAGAGTCACCCAAATTTTCTTGACTATATCAATCATCACTCAAAAGTGCCAATATACTTCAATTAGAATCACCTAATGATATCAACCGAAACTTAGACCTAGCGAATACACTATTATTGTTATTCTTGATATTTATAATTGTATTGGCCATAACCCATAGAGTGTTGATATAATTTCAAATAATTCTTTTGGTAAAAATGTATCTATCAAATAATCTCTATTTTAGATAACTATTAATGATGCTGATATAGTCAAATTAATGTAGATAAACCTAATTGTATTAGCTAACCTGATAAAATTTAACCTAGTTTTGTTACACTACATTGTAAAATTACCTTAGATGCCAAGGCTAATATTGTGAGATATATCCATTTAGAGTTTCAAAAAAAGGTAATAATATAGTTGATCTTGAGGTAGATATTAATTATTATGTCCCACTACCTACTTTACCTAGTGATGAATCTATCTTATAATTCCATGCAAGATATCCTCAACTTATACACTAACATCATAAGTTTGACCATTTTGAGAAAGTTTATCCTTTTTTTTTTTTGGTAAATTTGTTGTTGGTGTTAATCCTAATCGAGATCCCGTTTCTAACCTCCCTCCTATACCATATAATTTACAAGATGAAAATGAAATGCTTATTGAGGAAACTAAGGAAGTCAACTTAGGAACATATGCAGATCCTCAACTTGCCCTCATATCTAAGGAGACATACCCTTAATATAATAAAACTTTTAGCTTGATCATTAATATATTCAATGTTTGTTTTCCATGGTTATGTGATGACATTCCCAAAATTGACCCTATAATTATTTTTCATCAAAATTTTACTTATCTTGATTCAAAACCTGCTCACCAAAAGTGATAAAAATCACCTCATAATATTTATAAGATTTTTTCACATAGAAATAATTAAGATCCTAGATGATAAAGTTATCAAACCCATATATTATTTTGAATGGGTCTCTAACATAGTATCAAATCATAAGAATTTCACTATGGTCATTTATATTTCTATTTAATTTTTTAGTCTCAACTTATCATTCCCTAAGGATAATTTTACCATACCTTCCATAAATGACATTGTTGATTTTATAGCCAAAAATGATATGATTTCCCTCATGCAATATTTTTTGGGATATAATCAGTGTCACATAGCCCTTGAAAATTAACATAAATATACCATTACTACCAAGTGGGGAACATATTGTTACATTAATATGTCTTTAGGCCTTAAAAACATTAAGGTGATTATAGACATTTAATGACTCACATATTTCATGACCTTATCCAAAAAGTAGTTGTTACCTATGTGGATGACCTCATATCCAAATATAAATATCACAAAGATCATCCTTGTGAATTTATTATCATCCTTAACCATCTCATTAGATACAAATTCAAGCTTAATTCTAAAAACATTAAGTTTTATGTTACCTCCAAAATATTTTAGGATTCTTGGTCTCACAATGAGGCATTGACACGAATCCTTCAAAGATCAAAGATATCATTGACATGCCTTGACCTCAGTCCATCCTTCATATTTTTACCTACCTTGGGAAGCTTGGGGTAATTCACATATTTATTCCCAAGTTTTCTTATAGTAATCATTAGGTAAACTCCCTTATAAATAAAGGTGTTAATCTTGAATAGATTGATGCTTGTTAAAATTCCTTTGACAACATGATTAAATACTTAATTTAACCTCTCACATTTTAACCATCTTATAGTAACTTCCCTCTCATCTTGTACACATTGTATACCCCTGTATTATTTGGGTCAATACTTTCACAACAAGATGATTCTATCAATAAATATGTAATCTATTATATTATTCATGATTTGATAGATTATAAAACCCACTACACTAACATTGAGAATGAATGCCTCACCAACTATTCCTATCAAGAAAATTTAGCACCATATGCTTTATTAGACTACTTATGTCATAGTTTATTCATATCCTTTTTAACATTTATTTTCCAAGGCTTTATTACCTAGAGATCACATTGGAAATCATATGATCCTCTTAATGGAGTTTTATCTTACGATCATTACCCAAAAATATGTTAAAGGCATAGTGATCACTGATAAAATTACTATCAAACCTATATTATCTCAGTGACACATCCAGATGAAGATGTTCTATTGATCAAACTAATTATAAATCCATTATCTTAAAGACTAATTTCATAATTTCATGGTTGATCTTGAGTCTTTGGATAATTAAGGAATTGAAATCATGGTTTATAAGGTTAAAAAATCTAGGAAAGTTTTTCTAAAAGAGTTACTTGAAGTCACTAGCGATTTGCATAAAGAAACTTGGACACTCCACTTTGATGTATCTAAGTGCCTTCAAGGAGTTTGGGAAAGATGCATCCTCTCTAATCCTTTTTTCAAGATCATTTATTTATATTTTTATTGAACTTTTATTTTACCAATAACATGGTTGAATATGAATATCTTATCCTTGGGATGCAATAATTCATTGATTTAGACATATCTTACATGGTTTAGGTGACTCATAAATTAAATATTGCCAAATTAGTGATGTTTATTGATGAAAAAGAGAAAACATTATATCATAGTATGATCTTGTAGCTACTCTTTATAAGGAGTTTTCATCTTTCACCATCGAGGAAATCCCATGAGAGAAAAATGCAATTAAAAAATCTCTTTCCTCCTCAGATTCCCTTTTTCACCATCATAAAGTGCTACATGAAACACAATTCCTCATCCACATGAGGAAATATACGTGTACCTCAAAGACCAAGGGTGATTATCTTATTTTACACAATGAAATTATCACCACTTGATAAATCTTATGAAATAAAGACATCATCTAATTTATTACAAAATAAACTTATCCCCTCAAAGTTGAATTTTGAAAAAATAATAGACTTTATAAGCATTCCTTCATATTTTTAATTAAGCATAATATCATTTACAATCATAACTATAAAGGAACCCTAATTTGTTGTGTAATTGAAGAATAAGTTCCTTCTCTAATCAAGCAAGCACATGGGGAAATTTATGACTAAAATTATAGTAGACATGATACAAACCACAAATTCCTATGTATGGGTTACTATTGGCCTGCTCTTGAGAATGATGACATCACTTTTACTAATAAGTTTAATCCTTACCATCTCCATGATGATATCAATTATTCTCCTTCAGCCAAGCTTCATATCCTTGAATATCCTTGGTAATGATCTATGTGGGAATTAGATCTCATTAGAAAGTTGCATTGATCATGAGATGCCCATGTATTCATTATTACCACTACCGAGATTTTACCAAGTGCATAGAATTCATGCCCCTTGATAATGTTTTTAGAGTATCTATTTATAAATTTATCCTTAATCAAATCATCTACCATTTTTGTATTCTTCACACCATCATATCTGAGAATGCCATGAATTTCAAAAATAAGGAAATAATTTTTTATGCTAAATTTAAAATTACATACATTTTTTCACATATTATCACCCTCAGTGCAATGACCAAACTAAATCCACCAATAAAATCCTTAATAAGAGCCTACTAAATACCATTAAGTATATTAATTTGTATTGAGATATTAATATTTATTCTACACTTTGGACCTATTGTACTAATATTCATATGCTACAAGGGAAACTCTATTCTCTCTGGTCTATAGCTCTAAATCCATCTTGCCACTAGAGGTAGAGTTACCTTATTTGCACATTTATTTTCATGAAATAATTACTGATGAATAGATTCATGAAGATCCCATTTTTGATTTATAACTACTTGACAAGAAATGCATGATTGCTCTCCATTACAATAATTAGTATAAAAATCACATTATTGAGCAACATAACAAGTCAAAGTTTCTAATTTAGATGCCAGGTGTTTAGTGTTGAAACTTGATTACACCCTTTAAAAAGAGGGAAAGTATGCCCAAACATGGTGGGGTCCTTACCTTCTCAAGGACTTTTTTAGACTTAGCACTTATAGATTGTAAACTAACGAAGGGAATATATTCAAGGAACTACTCAACATTCAATTATTGAAGATGTATTTATATCAACCCATATCTTTCTTAGCTTTTTTTTATTTATGATTTTCAATTTAATGTAAATTTCACTTGCTCTCTTATAGTTAATTTATATATTTTTTTAGATAATATTTCTTGAGGTTATTTTATGACTCTCTTGTGTTATATTTTAGCCTTTCTTTATTCACACCTTCCAATTATTTTCATATTTAACCTTAATATCTATTCTAAGTCCTTAGGTATCTTTTCATTATTAAACATCTTGGTTTTTTAGTTTGTGAGTTTCACAATTAGACCTATGAAATCAAATAAGCCCTCCTCACAAATTTACAACCTTTTTATTATCACCTTTTGTTATACTTATTTACTTCATTTTGGCCATTGTTTCCTAGAAATTATTTGGTATCTTAGGTCATCATTACACACTTGTGGGTTTTTATATCTTTTGATATATTTCTCCTACTAAGAATTTGGGGAATACAATCACACCCTCCTGAAAAAAAACCCATTTGATTTATATCTTACTTCCACTCCCAATCTTAGCTAGGTGTCTTCTTAGAAAGATAAGTAAATAGTCAAGAATAATGTTTTGTATTTAGAGTCAGTTATAATCTCTTGTAGTAAAACTATTTTAGTCTATTTACATGTATTTAATTTAGATTTACCCTTCTCTTATGATGCATTATCAACATACCAATCATTTTCTCATATTCATTTATACATTTTTAATGATTGGGGAAACCCCATCATTATATGATCATTTCCATGATTTATCTCTATTTACACCTCCTTTTAGGCTCACAAAGTTTATTTTTGAGATCAAACTCTTTTCTAATGTGTAATTTTAGGATTATATAAGCATCTTGGTCTCTAGGTTACCCTCTTTGACAAATAGGTGTAATCTATCTTATGTTAGTCAAATTTAAAACCCATGGTTGGTCTTCTAAATCTGTGTGGAAGAGGAAAATAGAAAAATCCAAAAGAGTCAAAAGCCATACTATCTTAATAAAATTTCTAATTTATTACAAATAAATCATACCAAAATAAGTGATCTTCTTATTGGCACACCCTTTATCCTATTTCAATCTTAAGATACACAATTGGACTCATGAAAGAGCCAATATCCATTGGGGTACAATAGGCCACCAAGTTAGGGTAGGAATTCTCTCACCTATATCTTAAATTATGGTGCCAACTTGTTTCTCACACATGTATCCAATCTTCACAATAGACTGATGACTCTATAAGGGACATGAGGAACAAAGAACACATCATGCGAAGGTAAGATTGATTTGTTTTTCATGTATTATAGAATCCAAGGGATGATATTTTTATTTCACTATTTATCTCATCTTGTTCTTACTGGGTTGAGTTTTCAAGGGATACTAATGTTTAAAAATCTTAGTATTGCCAAACTTATTCAAGTGTCTTGTTTCCAGTAAAGACCATGTTTTTGCCTTGGTGACACCCTATTTTCCCTCCCTCTATTATTTAAACCTTGACATAAAGGTTTTTATCTAAATATATCTAAAGTTATTTATTTTGTATTATTCATCTATATTCATTTCATTGGTTTTTTTGTTCTAATTTAGCCTTAGATTTTTATCTTAGTAAATTTCTCTTGTTTTTATTTACTTCCTTAGATATTATGGTTCTAATATATCCTTATTAATCTTGGATTGCCAATTTTTATAGGTTTTATAGTCTTTTGCCAATTTACTTTCATTTATTGACTATCTTGCATATGTGCACATTGATTTTATCTATTTTTAGCCTTTTATCTTTAGGGTTCCCAAATGTAGTTATTATTCCCACCACAATTTATACTATGGTATTTTCATGAATAATTTATGTGGAAAAGTAAGTCAAGGTATGTATATGTTAATTCAAGTTATTTATTGATCATAAATTATTTCAATTTTTTCTCTTATGATTTAGTGTTACTATGTATATTTCTTAAAACACCATCTGCATTACACTATTATGACACATGATGAGATCTATGAGGGAATATTAGAGGACACATCAATGTATCAATCTCCTTGAGTGAACTAGGAAAGGCATGGGGTTGGCTCATGTTACTTTGTGAGAGATGTTTGCATACTATTATGTTATAACTTTAAAACTATCAATATAACCTCATATAAGTATTTTTGCATCCTCATTATCCATCTCCTTACATAATTTTTTTATATCCACCCTATATTCCTATTATATTATTTTGGATGATATAGTGTGTTTCATGCTTAGTTATCCCTACATTGTATTAGCTTGGCCAATACAACTCTATGTCTATATTTGTCTTTCCTAGATTGATATAGTTTTGATTCATCCAACACCCATTCAAATTTATAGAACACGGTTAATACTATTAGATTAGATTTTTAGGTGATTTATAGGTTTGGAGTTAGAGGTTAAAAAACTATTCTTTTAGGTTAAGTCCTGCTTAAGATCTTTAGATCTCAATAAGAGGAGTTAAACCAAGGAGCTTCGCATAGTCTTTAGAATCCCCAACTAAGGACATATAATAATTATTATTACCATTTGAGGTTTTCCTCATACAAAATATCATGCAAAGTGCCACTATATCTAAGGGGGAAATTGATGTGCTAAAAATTATACCCAAATATAAGTATATCTATCCTTATTCTATTTCATTTATTTACTTAGTAGATAGATCTTATTTTCTTATAGTTATTGTCATGTCCCCTTTTCAGTTGACATCTTCAGAATTGATGGTTAGCCTATTATGCGACCTTTGTAGGCTAATAGGATGGATAGAAGGTCTTGATGGAGATTGTCTTAGCTTTGAATTGCAGAATTATTCCAGTTGGCTTTCGTTTGGGCTCTTTCAGACATGTATTGAAGGAGATATTAATATTTGATTAATTTAATTAAATATTAATTATTTTCTCTAATTTTAATTAGAAACCCTAATTCTAATTTAATAAAACCCTAATTAGGGAAAGCACATCTTTTTGAGGGTATAAGGGTTTCTCATGGAGGCCATTATTGATTATGATTGATTACTGATATTGATTCTTGTTAAGAAATTCTTCTGTGAAGACTGAGCCAAGGGTTCTAGGATTCCATTTGCATTGAAGAACGTCAACTCTTTAGTGTGTGTGATTCAGAGGTTGTGAGAGATCAGCCGATCTATGGCCAAATTGAGAGATAACTTCATACAGAAGTTATCACAGGGGTTTACAAGTTTGAGAGATAACTTCACACAGAAGCTATCATAAGGGTTTATAGGTATTTATTTATTTTGGGTTTTGATTCAAGAATTATTCAGATATAGATCTTTTGTATTAGCCCATAGTTCTTCAGATCAGGATCAAGCATAGAGGTTGTGCTATATTGGTGGCCGTACGAAGTCTGTACAGTTCTGTGAAAATCCGTATGCATCAACAGAAAGATCAGACACTAGCATCGGCAGGAAGAGACCTACAGAGACTGACATTGGCCGACATATCACTGACATCGGTAGGTTAACAAATCCAGTCGATCGATGATGGCAGTATAACTGACGTCGGCGACTGTGTTTTTGACACAACAGGCTGAAACGTACCAGATCCAGATTTCTTTCCTAATTTGCATAATATTTAGGCTATTAAGGCCGTACTTTCAATATTCTTTGTATACTTGACAGAGGACCTCTATTGTAAGCTTATGAGAAAATAAATAAGAGATTATACTGTGATTTATTTATCTATTTGAAGATATTTTGTAGAAATACAGATAAGCAATTCAGAGCTTTTGTTTTGGTATCTAAAGGGATATTACAATTATAGTAGCATGTATGTTTCCCTCCTTGATTAAGTCTTTAGTATACCAAATAAGATGGTATAATATAGGAGCTTAGGATTTCTATTACCATTTTAGGATGTATAGACTATAATTAAAGTTTGCCATTGTGTCATATACTTTTTTATTAGTTTAGTGTTATGTTTATCTTTGAACTAGGCGACCTTTAATCGTAAGGTATTTACATGTGATTTATTTATAAGGTATTTGATACCCCTTTATTTCCATTTTTTTAATCATTTAATTAGATTGGGATCTAGTTATAATAATGCCCCATATCTTAGGCATAGGATTTGGAACCCTATAACCTTGAAATTGAGTTTGCTTTCCCTCTACTAGATCTATGGCCATCCTAAGTATTATCATTATACCATCCATGTATATGTAGGCTCTATGATATGATATATTATTTGTATCCTAGTTTATAGAGATAGATAGGATTTTTATATTGATCATCCTAGCCCATGTATAAAAAATAATAAGACTTAAGTAAACCCAAGTTTGGGACTCTAAAGATTAGGTCTACTTAGTTAGCTCAGATTTTCTCCTTGATATATATAATTTATTATCCTAACTTGTCTTCCTTTAGTGTAACTTCCTTATCCATAATTCATATTATTTTTCCTAAGGTGGATTTACATGTCCAATAAAAGTGGATTGGATGTATTTATCATGATAAATTAAAAATATAAACCCTTTAAATACTTATATAAACCCTAAAGTTAGAACTCAAATGTAGTTGACATCATCATTTTGGTCATCGATGTATAAAAATGTCTCTAACAAAAATAATTGGTAATATTTTTGATTGAGATTAACTAGGTTATATTATAATAGTTACACAACCCATTTTCTCATGATACTTAACCAGTTGTAACTATCAACTACCCACTACATAATTAATTATACTAAGTCATTAACTATTAATATTTATTATCTTCCTAATGCAAAGGTAAATATAATAATAAGGAGGTGTATCATAAAGAGATGTATGCTTATAAAAACTAATGTTAAAAATTTGGATCACATGACCTAATAAAATCCTAGTAATCCAAATGGGTTTAAGAGATGATTTAGGGAATATGGCTATGAAATCATCTTTTAGTCTATATCACACTCATAAATTGGCACTTTGTACATCTTGGTACTTACCAACCTATGTCGCTTTACCAAGCCTATGATCTGTATATCTTGACATGAATGATGAGCACCATCTTGGGTATGATCATCCCCTCTAAACATATGTACCTATACTACAGTATAAGCACCATCATGGAAATACTCAACTACATCAACCCCTATCTTAGTGACTAATTAATACCTATGTATGGTAGATATACCCTAATATCCATCAATGTAAACCACACTTTTCTCAACACTATTAGTGATAGAAACCTTTTTCATTTGTAAAGTGACTAATGACTAATTGAAGGCTAATAAAATATCTCCCCTTATTAGATGAGAGGTGAGAAGTACTTGAAGTGAAAAACATAACCAAATAACTTAGTCTAACCCTCATTAATGATATCAAAGAACTAAAAAATAAAAATTGGATAGATTTAAAAAGCCTCTTATCTATCTAAAAACACTATTACAATATAACCTAATATTAGAACTAAAAACAAACTCAAGATGGGTAGGTCGTTGGCTCTATTAGTTTGTCAAATCTTGAAGGAACTATAAATCCTAATGTGCAACATGGTTGTATCTAACATAAAAATGATAGAAAATAATATTACACTCATTATTTTCAAGCACAAACTTCTAATTTCCATGTTTGTAGAAAAAATAAGGTGTCATATTCAATAAAAAAAATGTAATTTTTAACATTAAAGTGATTTATTTCTCAAATTTAATGCACGCTTCAAAAAATAATATGGGGATATTATAAAAAAAACCTTTCAAATTTGATCCATGTTATAGGCCCTAGGATTAGGCCTGGGGGGGACAACTGTGAATTAGAGATAATGTGTATGGTTATGAAGAGTGAATGAACACAAAGTATTTAGAAAGAACAAATAACACACATTTAATGGAACATAAATATTATGTTTTTAGAATTGCAAATTCTATTCAACATGAAAGAATAGGGAATGCCACAATGAGTTACATTGCATGTATGACATAATAGATATGCAAAGCATTCTATATATCATTATGACCTTCTATATGGCATCAAATCTTGGCCAAATGCATATGCTATATATTTATAAAAGAATAATGAAAGAGTAATTACAAATTTTGTTGATTAAAAAGTGTAACATAAGAACAAGATTATTATATTATTAGAAATCTAAATAAAATGGAAACTGACTAAATCTATTCTAGTGTAATTTAGATGATCTATCTAAATATAAAATAAATAATGTAGGATTAAAAACTAGAAATAATGTACCTTCACTTAATCTTTCATAGATTTGATGTCGCTTAGATTGATTGTTTAATGTTGTATTTGAAAAATGATTGACTGAGGCATGTCAAAAATTTGACAACACTTCTCCTTACAATGTTGATGTTTGATTGGGTGGATTTTGAATGGTTGAAACTTCAATGGATGGATTTTTAATGGAACTTCATTGTATATTTATAACTTAGTGGAAGTGGAGGTGAATGGAACCATTTATATATTTGGTTTGATTAATGATAGCCATTGATATTGGTTGGAGATCAATGGTGGAGGACTATTGAATTGATGGGAGATTATTAAAATTTTAAGTGGGAATATTAAGAGTTAGAAATAGGTGGGGACATTGGACCCATGGAGGATTGAATCAGATTATTTAATTTGATAGTGTAGGTTAGTGGGATTTGAGGTGGATTATTGAATTTGTAAAAATGAATCTTTGGATTATAAAATTTAGATGATGGGGGATAGGTAGAACTTGTGACATTATTGAAATTTTATAAGAGGAATCTTTGGATAGATGACGGGGGATAGGTGGAGCCTATGGCATCATTGAAATTTATAAATTGTAATGGGGTGGAATATGATGTCATGATGTGGGAATTATTTGATTTTAGAAAGTGGAAGGGGGTGGAAGATGATGTAATGATGTGGGGATTATTTTATTTTTGAATTTTGATAATTGTGGATATTCAAAATCTAGAAAATTAGGGAAGGATTAGTTAATTAATTTGGATTAATTAACTAATGTAATAAGATGAAAATTTAATGGTATTGGAGGTGGTTATGGAAGAAATGACTTAATTGGCTAAGGGTGATGAATAATTAAGACTAGGAATGTTAGTGCAACTAGAAGACTGATTAATTAAAACTATAATGAAGTGTTTAATTTTAAGTGTCTAAATTTTACCCCTCTTTGAGAAGGTTTTGTGAGAAATGATGAATGGAGTAATGAATTTTTGAAAAAAGAATAAGATAAAATAAGATGGATGAAAAATTAGATGACGATGATGAAATAATATGATGGATGATTTCCCCCTTGAGAGGACACACAAGGATGAATAGATACAGATGTGATATACAAAATGAGAGGAAGAATCTAGAATGGAAGAATCAATGGGTGGGTGATGAATAAAGAGGGGTTGGGATGTAGGATGTGATGATGAGATTAATCCATGTATGAAATTAATTAAATTGATATAATGCTTGCATGATTTGATATTCAATGACGATGAATTGACTTGCCCCAAGCATGGCATATTTGGGAAGGATAAATTATAAGATAAGTTGAACATTTTGATTTTCCCAAAATAAGGCATATGTGGGGAAAATATCCGAAAAAATCTATGTGCTTAACTTTCACCAAGTAGGGTGAATTAGGGAATGACCAAACCCAATGATGGAGTTACAAGCTTGATTTTACCTAGGCAAGGTGAAAGCTACGATCTTATATGGGTAAATAATTGATTGATTTGAAGCATAGATCAATGTTTAAACCTATTGCATGAAATAAAGATGAGAATAGAGGAATGGGGATGAGAAAGGGGAATGATAATAAGACTATCTAAACTTACTATTATTGCATAGAATTACACCCTTGTGGGAGTATTTTTTAGGCTCTCCCACTTCTAGATACAATATTGGAACAACCTCAGGCTATGGGTATATTGTAATGAGGTTGAACCTCTAGAGTAGGTCAGCTTCCTCTTTGATTCTCACCTAAAACTAATGATAAACTAATTCTTCATAGGGAAAAGGGTTAGAAAGGGAAAAGGGCTCCTAAGGAAGTTAACCAGGTAATCCACCAAATAAAAAATGGGGAAATCCCATACGCTTAAACCCAAACTAGATCTACAGAGGATAATATTAGCTCACACAATCTCAAGATCAAGTTGATTGCATAAGTGTTTCATGGAAGAGGTTCAAAAAGCAATAAATAGAAACAAAGATGAGTTATAAGACTCACTGAAAGCTCAAATTAATGGTAGAAAGAACAATAATCTAGACCTAAAAACAACATTGAAAACTCCCTAAACAAGGTCAAAAATAAGGACCATAGATGAGGAAGATTTTTATTCACACAAAGCCATAGTGCACAGCTCACCAAACATAGATTAAAGGCAAAATATAGGTAAGGAAAGTCCTATATTACACCAAGAGGTAGTTCTTATAGATACTTGATAGGGTCAAGCCTAATCAAGAGGAGCATTCTTTAGAGTATCTCAAAAAGTTCCCCAGTTCCTTTAAAATTTCCAAATTAGAGAGAATTAGTTTCTAAAAATTTCAAATCAGAGAACCCCTATACAAAATGAAAATAATGGGATATATAGAAGAGGGAAAAGAGATAGAGAGAGAAAGGAGAGGGGAACATTATCCATGATTATTGAATGAGATCCACCTTTAAAAGGATGCCCCACCACCCCTTTGTCTGATTAGGACAAGTCTATCATCAACATTTATCCTTTAATATCTCCAGTTAGTTCTCAAGTTCTTCTTATTGGCTAAGAAAAGTGAACTAGAGGATAAGAGTTTGTTTTATATGGTGATTCATTATCCTTTCAATGAAAAAGTATCTTTGAAGGTTTTGATCATTATCGAATGCTCCAACTATTTATCCAATCTCCCAAATTTGCTCTATGAATATCACCATACCTTCGACTTGGCTTCATTATGAGGACAAGGTCCTCATATCTTAAAATTGATAGAGCCATATTGTGTGTGTTTTGAGTGGCAATTTGTCAAAAGCATGGCTTGGGCCACTCTTTTAATTAATCACATACCTGCTCTATGTTTTGGGAATTAAACCTAAATAAACTATAGGTTGAAAACCAATCTAAATTATTGGTTTTCATATAGTTATAATAAACAACACTCTACTCAATTCTTGGTCTTTTTTCATTGAAGAGTTACTGAATTTTGATCTATACTAGGTCTGAAATTATTATTCTATCCCCCACTCCCTTTTGATATAAATCCATGATTAAACACATGTTATTAATTTATCTAAGCCCATTAACCTATCAATCACCATTCATCATTGGATCTTTTATATGATTAAACGTGAGATGTCGATCTTATTTTTTGAACCCAAACATCTATTTCATGAGGCTTCACTTTGACATCTACACAAATGTATTTGACATCCACACAACTGTATTAGACATTTTGAATTCAAACAACTATTTATTGTAGCATAAAATTGACATTTGTGCAACTATCATTACTTTGTTATAAAACCAATTCCCCCATGCCATTTCTTTTAGACTTTTGTTTGTAGTTTTTTTTGAAGAAATACCTTTTGGGATTTTTTTTATATTGGCCAATTTATTGAAGAAATGACCCTTCAGGGGAATTGTATAGGATACTTTCCTTGGAAAAGGATTCTTCAAAAATATTATTTTGGATAATTTCCAAAGAAAAATACCCTTTAGGCTTTTTGAAATGGCCCCTTTAGCTTTCTTGAAAATGCCTTTTTAAAAAGGAAAGTACCATTCAATTTTTTTGTTTGGTCCATTTATTACATCTAGAACATTTGTTCATCAACTCATACATTAACAACTTGATCCATCTAGGCATAACTTGGTATGTGGGCCAAATTTGGCCAAAATTTTTGGTGACTCACATGAAATCATACTTGTTATGCTTGAGAACCTAGATCAATTTTCCTTGTCTAGTCCATTGGGAATGGAGTCTCCTACCTATAAAACTGAGCTGGTCTAAAACTAGATAACTCCTCTTGAAGCAATAAGGACAAAAGGAAAATAAAAAAAATCAAATGCAAGTGCACGTAAACACTTACAAGAAGGAGAAACAACTAACCTGCTTAAAATATGTGCACAAAGACATTTGGAGAAAAGTACAAAAACTATTCTATTATGTACCAGGATGTAATTTATAAATACCCAGCTCCTAGGTCAAATGGAAAACTATGAATACCATTCACTTGTAATAAACCAAGATGAAAAATACCTTGATTTGGAGGAACTTAAATTGGTAAACTAGATAGATTTATGACCAATCCTTTTGATGTGCTCTCCAATGGATGGAATTGAACAAACATGTCTCCAGTGTAGACATACTGGTCTATGTCCTCAAGCTTGGTTTATGTTAGACTGTAGGGGCCTTTATAATCTTCTCATTTGATGGCTCAATTTTGTGCTCTAAATCAAGCACAACATGTGACAGATCCTTTGAACTAGTGCTTAGTTGACTATCTAAACTTAAGCAAAAAATCTCTAAGTCATCCCAAAAGGCACCTTCCTCTTGTTTATCCAAGACAATGCCAACTTCAACTTCATATTTGCTCTTCTTTCTTTGAAAGGGGCCATATGGTAGTTCATCAATCCACCTAAGGCCCAATATGTCATATTTTTGTGGCTTTGGATCGAACCATTCCCCCTAATTCTTGAAGACATTAATAATGCCTTCAATGGATAATTTATCTTGAGATTGATCATCTTCTTCAAATTGATTAGTGAGTTTATCCTCATACTGTAAAGGAGGCATAAGTTAGTTTAGAACCTCTACCTAATCCATGAATTCATGGTATAACTGCTACCATACTTCATCTTGATCCTCTTGGCACCAAACAAAATCCTCTTTTCTCTTAGTTGAATCCTAAATATACACCTCTTCCCTCATCATAGGCACTTGTGTCATCCTCTTCAGGCTCAAATTTGACTCTAAGCTCCTACTATATTCCTTGTAAAATAGGCCCTTCCTTCAAGACAGAGATGGTGGGAGGGTGAAGAAGTTCATTTTGCTCATAATTAAGAGAGCGTCTTTCTAACTAGGTACTTTGAGTGGTCTCTTTGGTGGTTCTTGAGGGAGGAAGAAAGAGTCTTGGAAATCTTATAGGGCAATCTCATTGAGTTGAGCTAACACCTCTTTTTTATTTTCTTCAACCATTAACTCCTCCTTCTCTTGAACTAGTTCTTGGACCACCATAGTTGACACCTCTTCCTTCTTCTATATGCCTTTCTAAATTGATTTCCATGATGGAAACGTGTAGTAACAACCACATTTTCTTATTTTTGCATGGGAATAGGAGAGGGTGGTTTCACAAGAGTGGGAATGACATAATCAGGGTCAAAGGTGTAGGAGAAGATTCACGATGGAGGGATTCATGCTTTTGAGTGGGAATGGGCGTTGGGGTAGGAGAGGGAAAACTAATTGGTTCTTGGAAAGGATAAGACACATAATACTAATCTAAATGAGATTGATAAGTTTTGTAATATATCAACACACTTTCCAAATCTTGGATAATGCTTCTTAACCACACCTTATTTTCCCTCTCATAAACTACCCATTGTTCATCCTCACAAACTAACCACCTATTTTGACCAACTAAAGATAAATCCTTTCCTCTTGTAGAAAATGAATAGGGATGACTAAAAAAAGTGATAAACCCCTACCAATCTCCCTTACCAACTCAATATAATATGATAATGCTTGCTTGAATCTTGACAAAGATGTAACCAGATAAACATAGTCTTTCCAAGGGGAATTATAGGACTGATTTGAATGCAAAGGAGACTGATCTTGGTCATACATAGGAGTGGGAGGAGGGAAAAGACCATGATAGGGCTGATAGGTTATTTGAGGGCCACTTGGGGGAACACAAAAACATTGTTAGCTTGATAAGTGTGATGTTGAGGTAGAGAACAAACATGTTGATCAAAAGATGAATGCTTGAACATACTAGACAATGATCATTAGGAAATTGGACTATTTAAACTAGCTAATAGATTTTTGGAGTTGCCATTGATGTTTAATAAATGCCTCTAAAGGCTGATATGTAAAAGAACAATACTGAAAATCCTTTTGTTGTTTTGGACCTTAGTCCCATTGGGCATTCTAGAAACTATTGTTGCATAGAATTACACCATTTTGGGAGAATTTTTCAAGCTCTCCCACTTCTAGATATAATATTATAATAACCTTAGGATATGGATATCCTGTAATGAGTTTGAACCTCTAGGTTGGAAATATTATCATTGTTGTCAAAGGTCTAACATTGGTGATAAAGGCCCCATTGCATTTAATGGTGTTTTTAATATTCATATCTTCGCTAATTTGTGTTAATATTTATTTAATATTAAATAATATATTTTTGGTTTCATATAAGCCAAAAGAGGGACCATGGAGAATTCAAAGAGTCATGGGGTAAAGATAAAAGAGAAATGGGACACATTTTCTCATGAAGAGTTATCTTGAGGAATTCCAAGAGTCACCATGTGAAGACAAAAGAGGGTATGGTGCATTTTTTCATGAAGGGACACTTTGAGGAATATGAAAAGCCACCAAGATAAATAAAAAAGAGGAAAGGATGCAATTTCTTATGAAGGGTCACCATGTGACTTTTCAAATACAAGGATACAAAGGGTCATGAAATTTTGGTGCCATTTTCCATGAGGATTGAAGGGTCACAAAGGGTGAATGCCAAAGGTTATTTGGAAAGCTATAAATAAAGGCTTGAGAAGCCGTTTATAATATGCAAGAGAGTGTATGGTTTGTATTTGTTTTAGAGGAGAGAAAATTAGGAGATATTGTAGAGTTCTATCATTTATTGAGCAAGCAACATTGAGAGATAGTTGTGTTTTACACACAAGAAGGGTTGGTGCTCCTATGGGTTGGTGATCACAAATAGTTGTGTTGCTACTCAACAAAGGGGTTGGTTCTCCTGCAAGTTGGTACTTGTGAAATTTTTAATTTAAGTTGGTGCTCATTCATATACTTGAGAATGTTCTCTATGGTTTTTCCCACTTTGGGTTTCCATGTAAAAATCTGGTATCTTTCTCTCTCTTGTGTGGTGCATATTATTGTTTTTATTTTATTACATATCTTGAATGTGTGATTAAGTGGTTAAAGAAAAGAAATTAGATTAAGTAAAAGATATATAATATACTTATTCCCCCCCCCACTCTTAGTATATTTTATGTTTAACAAATGGTATCAGAGCAGGTTCCTTTGGAAAAAGTTATACAGCTTGAAGGAAGATTAGGAAAGCACGATGGCTAGATCACATGAATTTTTTTTTACAAATAAGGCACCTTTATTTGATGGGACAAATTATGATTTTTGGAGTATAAGGATGAAGACTTATTTGATGGCCCTTGGATTCAACATTTGGCAAGCAATGGTGGAGGAATATGAAGAGCCACAAACACTTGTAATTACTCTGGTAGAAAAGAAGGCAAGTGAAAATAATGATAAATATTTAAATGATATTTTCTGTGGTTTATGTTGAATAAGATATTAGAAAGTCAAAAATAAATGTCAGATAAGATAGGTATCATATTTGAAAAAGAGAAAGAGGAGGCCACTACTTTCACAGATAACGTTAACACAAAAAAAATGAAAGAGCTATGTTGAAGCTCTTACAAAAGAGGAAGTAAAAAGGGAAGAAGTTAAGAATATAGAGGACATCTCAAACAAAGAAGGCTAGAAGGAACAGAGCTACAAAAGGCAATCAAGTCAGAGATACACAAATAGGTCCTATTTTTATTGCAATGGATATGGTCATAAGAAAATAGAATGTTGAAAAAGGGCTAAAATTTTTATAAATAAGAAGGAAACTCATGCAGAGTCAAGTAGAAGCCATAAATCTTGCTCCTCTATCAAGATTTAATGAAGAGGCCATGATATGTTACAAGTGCAACAAATTTGGACACATAACTCGGTACTATAGAAGCATGTTCAAATAAGTCAAGAAGGACCAAAGTTTCAAGGCTCCATTCATCAAGAAGAAAGTTCAGATAAGTTCATGGTAGAAGAAACAACTTGAAAAATCTATGTCGGTATAGACATCTTTGCATGCAAGAAATGAATAAAATCCATGGTTCATTGATTGTGGATGTTTAAGGCACATGACACGAGACAAGAGTAAGTTCATAACCTTAAACAAGATCAATGGTGGCATAGTGAAATTTAGAGATAATACTACTACCAAAATTGCCAAAAAAGGTACACTAAGTTTGGATAATGGTAGAACTAAAATTGAAAATGTTTTATATGTAGAAGGTCTTAAGCATAATATTTTGAGTGTAAGTCAAATGTGTCATCAGGGGTACACACTAAAGTTTTATGTAAAATGTTTTGAAATTAGGAGAAAAGATTCAGATGTGTTGGTTGTGAATGCTCAAAGAATAGGCAATCATTTGTATATGTTATCAGACATCAAAGATCAAAGATGTTGTTTGAGTCAGATTGAAGAAAGTTCACTATGGCATAGGAGAATGTGACACAAATTTTTAAAATCTTATCAACATCAACATGAAGCAAGAAATCAAACATATTTAAAATATTACAAAGCCATCTGACACACTTTGTGAACCTTGTCAACATGGGAAGTAGGGTAGAAGGTAGTTCAAAATAAAAGAGTACTCAACCACTCAGATGTTAGAGCTTATTCACACTTATTTGTGTGGACCTATGAGAACTCAATGTACTCAAGGTAAGAAATATTTCATGTTGCTTATTTATTATTTTTTATGTATGACTTGGTTAATGTTTTTGAAGAAAAAATTAGAAGCTTTCAGACATTTCAAAGCATTCAAAGCATTAGTTGAGAATGGAACTAGTTTAAATATTAAGTGCCTAAGATTAGATCAAGGAGGAGAATTCATGTTAGATCAAATTATTGAGTTTTTTGAAGACCATGGAATAAAGATACATTATTCAATAGCCAAAACTCCATAGCAAAATGGAGTAGTTGAATGTAGAAACAAAATAGTTTAGGAGATGGCAAGGATAATGCTAAATAAATATAAGATACCAGATAAATATTGGAGAGAGATAGTTGATAAAACAATGCATATTTAGAATAGAGCATTATTGAGAGTCAACAATGACAAGACTCCTTATAAACTATGGAAAGACAAACCAATAATAGTTGA
The DNA here is from genome assembly GCA_037957365.1 of Torreya grandis. Classification (NCBI taxonomy): domain Eukaryota; kingdom Viridiplantae; phylum Streptophyta; class Pinopsida; order Cupressales; family Taxaceae; genus Torreya; species Torreya grandis. Next base: position 3,352,080 of record JARHVA010000027.1, read on the forward strand.
TTATTTCAAAGTTTTTGGTAACAGATGCTTCATAAAAAGAACTGATGAAAAATTTGGTAAGTTTGAATCTAGAGTAGATGAAGGTATATTTCTTGGTTATTCTTACAAAAGTAAAGCTTATAAATTTTATAACAAAAGAACTAAGAAAATAGTTGAAAGTGAAAGTGTCAGGAGAGAAGAAGGAACACAAAGAATCAATATCCAATAGACATTCCTAAAATCATTGAAGAGGAAGATTCTGAAGAATCAAATGAAGATGAGAAGAAGGAGAAAAAGGACACCAAAACCCCATCCAAATATGTCCAGAGAAATGATAATGAAAGTGACATCATCAAGGACGTAAATGAAGGAATTCACACTAGGAGAATGATGGTAAGTGAATCTGAGAAAATTAATTTCTCTTTTTTATCCAAAATTTAGCCTAGAACATTTTAAGAAGCTAGACATGATAAGCATTAGGTTAAGGCAATGGATGAAGAATTAAACTAGATAAAAAAGAATGATACTTGGGAATTAGTACCTAGACCAAAATATCACAATGTGATAGAAATAAAATGGGGTTATAGAAATAAGTTGAATGAAAATGGAGAAGTGATTGGGAATAAAGAAAGATTAGTATGTAAAGGATATGTTCAGATTAAGGGAATAGATTTTAAAGAAACTTTTGCACCAGTGGCAAGGCTAAAAGCTATTATAATGTTTCTTGCATATGTAGTTTTTAAAAATTTCAAAGTATTTTAGATGGATGTCAAATCTACCTTCCTAAATGGGAACCTAAAAAAAGAGGTCTACATTGAGTAGCCTGAGAGATTTATTCTCTTAAATATTAGTAGCCATGTATGCAGATTGAAGAAAACACTGTATGGATTGAAACAAGCTCCTAGAGCTTGGTATGTAAGACTTGATAAGTACATACAATGCTATGTACCTAGGGATATGATGTATTGATGTATATGGGTTGATGGAGATGTCAACATGTGGCACACATCCCCTTAGTTATATGGGTACACTATATTAGGATAATAGAGTAACTTATGGAAGTAGTACATTGGGTAATGGTTAGCCTACATTGGATTAGGAGGTTACCCATCCATGGGTTAGATAGATGTATATATATAGGAGATGATTATCATGATAATGATATCAAGTAAGCATTGAGTCTTCTATTGTAAGAGGATATTAGAGGTTGTCCCCTCGAAGAGACATTGTGGAGTTATTCCTTTTTAAAGGAGTATTATATGGTGTTTCCCTACCTTAAGGGTATTTTTGCATATATTGAATATCAAGATCATTACAAGTGGTATCAGAGCCTCCATCTGGGTTCAAGTCATAGAGTGGGTGGTTACATCGGTATGGCAGTGTTCGATTAGGGATCGTATGCTTGGGTTCCTGGTGGTACATGCGCAAAGCCAACCCAGAGTCTGGGCTTTGGAAGCATGGTGGGATGTTATGGTCCTAGTGGGTGGACTTCACTAATGCCTTGAGGTTTTGGTGTAGCGGTTCATTACATGTGGTATTAGAGCTTCACAAATTGCCCAAATTGAAGCTTTGATACCACTTGTAATGATTTTGATATTCAATATATGCATAAATACCCTTAAGGTAGGGAAACACCATATAATACTCCTTTATGAAGGAATAACTCCAAAATGTCTCTTCAAGGGGACAACCTCCAATATCCTCCTACAATATAAGACTCAATGTTTACTTGATATCTTTATCATGATAATCATCTCCTATATATATACATCTATCTAACCCATGGATGGATAACCTCCTAATCTCAATGTAGGCCGACCATTACCCAATGTACTACTTCCAAAAGTTACTCTATTATCCTAATATATTGTACCCATATAACTAACTAAGGGGATGTGTGCCACATGTCAGCATCTCCATCAACCCATATAAATCAATACATCATATCCCTAGGTACATAGCATACAGGATGAAGGTTTCAAAAGAGGATTTGTTGATAGTAATCTCTACATCAAAATAGAAGGTGAGAATCAATTGATTGTTGTGGTATATGTTGATGACATCATTTTTAGAGAAAACATTGAAAAGATGACAAAATAATTTTATGATAATATGAAAAAAGAATTTGAGATGTCTATGCTTGGAGAATTATCATTTTTATTAGGGTTGCAAATATTTCACTCAGATAAAGAAATTTTTATATCTCAAAGTAAATATGCCAAGGAAATATTGAATAAATTTGATTTTAAAGATTGTGCATCAGTTGGCACACTAATTAGTATAGGAAATAAGGTGAGTGAAGATGAAGATTCACCTATTACAGATCAATCTTTATATAGATCTATGATTTTTCAGGATATCAGTCAGATCCAAAAGATAGTCATGTTTAGTTGGTGAAGAGAATATTCAGATATATCAAGGAGACATTGGATTATGGATTGTGGTATCTCATATGTAGATATTTCACTTTGGTTGCTTATATAGATTCAGATTGGGTAGGTTTCTTGGATGACAAAAAGAGTAAAAGTGGAGGAGATTTTTTTCTTAGTGATAGCTTAGTATCATGGCTAAGAAAAAGTAAAATTTAGTATCACTTTCTAGAGCTGAAGTAGAATATATTGTAGTGGTATTGCGTTTTACTCAAGTGCTTTGGATGAAGCAAACTTTGGAAGATATCAAGGTAAAATATGATGAACCTATTTCTATTTTTTTTAAACACAAGTGCTATTAATATTTTGAAGAATCCAGTGATGCATTCAAGAACAAAACATATTCCCATTAGATATAACTTCTTGAGAGAGAAAATTGCAGATCAACAGGTTAAGATATAATATATCAATACTACATAGTAGATTAAAGATATTTTCACAAAGGCACTACCAAAAGACACATTTGAGTATCTATGGGAGAAGTTGGGAGTAATTTCTTTTACTTCTTGCCATTGAGGATCAACATTAGTTGAGGGGGAGCTAAGTGTTAGCTCCAAGATAGGCCCTTTGCCATTGATATCAAAGGGGGAGAAGAAAAGAAACATGTATATGTATAGGTGTAAAAATAGGTACAGGGAATAGGTATAGGTTGCTATAGTAAGGGAGAGTTACTGTATATTTTTTAGATAGCAGTATATGTAGGTTTCAAGATGTGGTAGTTTCAATTTGAGGTTTCCATCAATGACAAAGGGGGAGATTATTGGAAATATTGAAATTGTTGTCAAAGGTTTAGCATTGGTGATAAAGGCCCCATTGCATTTAATGGTGTTTTTAATATTCATATCTTGGCTAATGTGTGTTAATATTTATTTAATATTAAAAAATATATTTTTGGTTACATATAAGTCAAAAGAGGGCCCATGGAGAAGTCAATGAGTCACGGGGTAAAGACAAAAGAGGAATGGGACACATTTTCTCATGAAGAGTCATCTTGAGGAATTCTAAGAGTCATCATGTGAAGACAAAAGAGGGTATGGTAAATTTTTCTGTGAAAGGACACTTTGAAGAATATCAAAAGTCACTAAGATAAAGACAAAAGAGGAAAGGATGCATTTTCTTATGAAAGGTCACCATGTGACTTTTCAAATGCAAGGATATAAAGGGTCATGCAATTTTGGTGCCATTTTCCATAAGGATTGAAGGGTCACAAAGGGTGAATGCCAAAGGTCATTTGGAAAAATATAAATAAAGGATTGAGAAGCCATTTGTAATATGCAAGAGAGTGCATGGTTTGTATTTATTTTAGAGGAGAAAAAATTAGGAGATCCTATAGAGTTGTATCATTTTTTGAGTAAGCAATATTGAGAGATAGTTATGTTTTATACACAAGAGGGGTTGGTTCTCCTGTGGGTTCATGCTCATAAATCTTTGCAAGGGGTTGGTGCTCCTACAAGTTGGTGCTTGCAAACTTTGTAATTTGAGTTAGTGCTCATTCATATACTTGAGATTGTTATCCATGGTTTTCCATACTTTGGGTTTCCACTTAAAAATCTGGTCTCTCTCTCTCTCTCTCTCTCTCTTATTATTATTTCAATTTTATTGCATATCATGAATGTGTGATTAAGTGGTTAAAAAAATAAATTAGATTAATTAAAAGATATATAATATACTAATTCACCCCCTCTCAGTATATTTCATGGTTAACACTCTAGAGTAGGCTGGCTTCCTCTTTGATGCTCACCTAAAATTAATGCTTCATAGGGAAAAGGGCTCCTAGGGAAGTTAACCAGGTGATGCACCAAATAAAAAATTGGGAACTCCCATAAACTTGAACCCACACTAGATCTATAGAGGACAATATCAGCTAACACAATCTCAGGATAGTGTTGATTGCATAAGTGTTTCATGGAAGAGGTTCAGGAAGCAATGAATAAAAAAAAGAGGAGTTATAATACTCACTAAAATGTCACAATAATGGTAGAAATAACACTAATATATACCTACAAACAACATTGAAAAATCCCTAAATAATGTTAGAAACAAGGACCATGGACAAGGAAGATTCTTTTTCACATAATGCCATAGTGCATAGCTCACCAAACATAGATTCAAGGAAAAAAATAGGTAAGGAAAGTCCTATATTACATCAAGAGGTAGTTCTTACAGATGCTTGATAGGGTTGAGCCTAATAAAGAGAAGCATAATTTACAATATCTCAAAAAGTTCTCCAATTCCTCTAAAATTTCCAAATCAGAGAGAACTAGTTTTTAAAAATTTCAAATCAGAGAACCCCTATACAAAATGAAAATAATGGGATATATAGAAGAGGGAAGAGAGATAGAGAGAGAAAGGAGAGGGGTACATTTTCCATGATCATTTAATGAGATCCACCTTTCAAGGGATGCCCAACCATCCCTTTGTCTAATTCAAACAAGTCAATCATCAACATTTATCCTTTAATAGCTCTAGTTAGTTCTCAAGTTCTTCTTATAGGCTAAGAAAAGTGCACTAGAGGATAAGAGTTTTTTTATATGGTGAGTCATGATCCCTTAAAGGAGAAAGTATCTTCAAATTTTTTGATCATTCTCAAATGCTCCAACTATTTCTCCAATCTCCCAAATTTGCTCCATGAATCTCACCATATCTTCCACTTGGCTTCATTATGAGGATAGGGTCCTCATATCTTAAAACTGACAAAGTCATGCCATGTGTGCTTTGAGTGGTGGTTTTTCAAAATCATGGATCAAGATATTCTTTTCATTAATCACATACATACTCTATTCTTTGGGACTTGAACCTGAATTAACTATAGGTTGAAAACCAATCTAAATTATTGGTTTTCCTATAGTTATAATAGATGACACTCTACTCGTTGCTTGGTCTTTTTTGGTTGATGAGTTACTGACCTTTGATCTATACAAGGTTTGAAAGACCTATTCTATCCCCCATTCACCATTGATCTAAATCCATGATTGAATGCATGCCATTGATTTTTTTGAGCCCATTAACCTATAAAATGTCACTCACCATTGGATTTTCTATATAATTGAATGTGAGCCGTCGATCCTATTTTTTAAACCCAAACATCCATTTCATGAGGCTTCACTTTGACATCTACATGAACGTATTTTATGTCCACACAAATATCTTGGACCTTTTAAATTCAAATGACTATTTATTGTATCCTAAAATTGACATTTGTGCAACTATCATTACTTTGCTAGAAAACCAATTCCCTCGGGTGATTTCTTTCATACTTCTGTCTATGGGATTTTTGTTAAAGAAATACCCTTTGGGAATTTTTTTTGTATTGACCACTTTCCTGAAGAAATGACCCTTTAGGGAAATTATATAGGACACTTTCCTAGGAAAAGGATTCTTCAAAAATCTTGTTTTGGACAATTTCCCAAGAAAAATACCCTTTGAGATTTTTGAAATGGACCCTTTGGATTTCTTGAAAATTCCTTTTTCGAAAGGAAAGTACCCTTCAATTTTTTTGTTTGGTCCATTTATTCCATGCATAACATTTTTTCATCTGCACGTCCATTAGCAACTTGATCCATCTAGGCACAACTTGGTATGTGGGCCAAATTTGGCCAACACTTACCTCAAAAACCCCATGTGACTAAGCACTTCCTACATAGTCTAGATGGACCTCAGGCCAATGTAGTTCTCATAAAATGGGATGGATGATGATGATAAATAGATGATGATAGATGTTTATTTGGATTTTATTATTCAAATATGGATGAAGTGATTGGATTCAAAATGGAAGTTAAGGTGTGGATAGATTTTTACAAGGAGAATATACTTCTATTTTATCGTGCCTTCTCATATACTTTGAAAATAGTTTTTTTATGTAGCACAAAACCATATACACCATGATACAAAACATCATGATGAACTAGGCATAATGTGCATAAATATTGACCTAATATCTAATAAACAAATAACAAAATGTATCTTGATATCGAAAAATTAGCATAACATTATTGTTGTTTGCCAATGGATGGACTCAGGTAAAACTAAGAGAAATCACCATGATATGGAAACACCATGATGACCCTATTGATGTATATGGAGTTAGTCAAGGCACAAAAATAAAATCAAATAAATAATCAAGAAATCAAACACACACAAACTTGAAAACAAAATCACAAAAAATCATTTTCATTAATTGAGTTAAAATAATTACGTAAAAGCTTAATGTTATAGTTGGATGGTGTCCCCAAGCAAGGATACATGCAAGAGGATTGATTTTTGGAAGGACACATCCTAAAATGAGATGCAGAGTTTGGTTTTACCCAAATAGGGCGAAAATTTCAAGCTTGGATTGATGATTTTTCACCAAATAGGGTGGATGTGGGAATGAAATATCTCACAAATTTGGAATGATTGGATCAAGGATTTTGACTAGATTTAGGACAAGACAAACATTTTTGAATTTTTGTGGCTTGATATCAATATTTAGGTTTTTTTTCCCTATTTTTTTGGGTTTTTTGGGATTTTATGATGTTTTTATATTTTTGAATTAAGTATATACAAGGGGTCACTAGTAAAGGGAAAACCTATTCTAGCACCATGATGGGAGATTGAAAGGATGGATAGGTTTCAAGATGAATGGATTAAGGATATTGGGTGATTAAGAATAGATGGTAGATATCCAAGGATCATGTCATGTGGTAACCAAGTGTCAATTCATTAAATTACCATTCAGAGGATATACCAAGATGCTTCCCAAAATAAGGCTCAAAACTTCTTTCACTTCCTTATCAAGGTCAAGATGGGAAGACTGATGGGTATGATAAGATGGACAAGGATGGATAAGGATTAGGAGTGATATAGGATGGATGTTTGGATGAGGATTTTAGTTGGAATTAAATGTAGATGGGTTTGTATCAAGGTACTTGCAGACAAAAAATTATTTATGCATGACACTAGAAACCTAGTCTTCATCATGGTACTTTTCCAAGGCACTATAAGAATGGTTTTAACCATTAAATAAATTATTTATCTATCTCTTTTGATTTTTATTTAGTATTTCCACTTACCAAAGGATTTTAAGATGCATAATGCTAAATTTTTTTGATCTCTATTCCATACCTATTATGAATATATTCTCTATCACAATTTTGTTGATGATGTGGACTCCACTAATGTCATTTTGATCTTCATTGATTGTTGATTATGATTCATCCAAACCTATAAACAAGGTGTATTCATAGCTCCTATAAAAGAGAGTGCCACTAGGGAAGGTAAAGAAGGATAAGCATTGTATGAAGGCTCTGATTTGATGGTGGGATACAGGATTTGGAAAATTATCTCAAAATGACCACAAGATTTTTATGCTCCTTAGGCTTGAGAGTTGTTACAATTTGGATGATTTTTAGAGTATCAAATGTTCTGATATTGAATTTATTGATGTCTTTATGAAGTGATTCAAAATTTATTTATTCATCTATTTGTGCCTTAAAGAGCTTTTCACCAATAGAGTCTTCTTGACTAAGCTGATTTTGATTTTAATTGTCCAATAATGCATCAAATAGGTTTTCATTAAGGGATTGGAATTTTAATTTTGATTACCCCTAGTTCCTTCAACAAGGTTTCAATAGGGATGTTGATTTGGGATTTTAATTTACTGGATTGTCCCATAACACCTCAAACAAGGTTTTACTAGGAAACGTTTTTAATGAAATTCCATGATTTTGATCTTGATTGTATAATAATGCTTCAAACAAAGTTTTACTAAGGACTTTTCTTCTAACTAGATGTTTTTTGGAATCCCATAAATACTTCAACCCTAATGTTGATTCTGATAATGATATAAAACTAGATGTAGATATTAATTTTGATGCTAATTATGATTGTGATTGTGATTTTGATATTGATGGTGTTGTTGATGAAGATATCAATTTTGATGCTAATTTTGATGTTGATTTGGATTCTGATACTAATGGTGTTGTTGATGTTCATTTTGGTTTTGATGTTTATTTTGATACTAATGCTGATGTTGATTTTGATACTAATGTTGATGTTGAATTTGATTCTGATGATGATGTTGATGGTGTATCTAATGTTGATTATGGTTTAGATGTTGATGTTGATATTGATAATGATTCCAATTATGATGTTGATAGGATTTATGTTTATTTTTATTTAATTATGTTTAGAGGAATTTAGTGGTTTAGAGCATCAATTATGTTAATAGTACCTTTTCACTTTTTGTTTAGTAATGAAGGCTTTAGGATGAATGGTTTCCTAGAAATGGGGGATTTTATGTGATGAAAAAAAGATATATAGACCATTATTGAATGATGTATTCTTTAGAGATGAGCTCATCATAAAAGGGTTTATCAAAGATAGGTGACTTGAAAATAAGCTCATCAGAATGAGGCTCATCAAATATAGGCAATTAAAAAAATTACTTTATCCAAGATGGGTTGGTTGTCTTGAAATTGTTTTAGAAGTGGATGAGTATGATCATGACTTAGAAAGGGATCTTGGAATATCCCCATTTTTGATCCTTAGACATGGATAAATTTGGTTCTATTTCAATATCTTCACAATTAATCAAATATTAAATGTAATTCTTGAATTTTGCACATAAATTAATATATTAACCTTGGATTCTATGGTACTCATAGTATTCACCTTCATGTTGTAGACACCTAAAAGTGGCCACCAATAACCTTCAATCAAGCTTCAACCCAATTTATATTGAATACCACAATTTGGCCTAAAAACACTAAAATACATTAAATGGTCCGAATTTGTCATATACAAGTGCCAATTTAGGCTAAAGTATCCTTAAACAGGGTAATGCATTTTATAAATCTGTTAGTTCTTCCCGAATCATTTTGATCCAAAATGGTAAAAACATAATTTGATGCTCTAAACCACTAAATTCCTCTAATTTGGATGCACATGACACATGCATGCATTATTTTGCATTGATAATGTCCTAAATGGGATATTGGTTCATAGGCAACTAACATCAATTTATAATTCCACTCTAGTCAAATTTTAACCCACTAATATGACATTTAGACTAGTTTGATTAATTTGTGCACCAAATTCCAAAGAATTGAACTAAAAATGTTTAAATCTTACTTAGGCAAATTAAATCAAATTATGAGCCTAATTAAGAATTCTATGAAATGTGTTGAATATTTATTTTTGGAAAATGGTTTCTAATATTTGCATCATCATATGACATAATTTTTTGAGGTGTCTTCCATAGGCCATAAATGCAACAAATATATGATTAAGCCCTCCCATGCCTCATTAATGCCCCTTATTCCCAAATCATGATGAGAGTATTTATGGATTTTATTTACATAATTATATTAATTCATGGCCACACATCTTCATATTGACATGGAAAATCATGGTTGATCCTATTGGAGAGTTATTAATGATGTCATGGAGGTGTCCAAGTGAGTGGATGAATTGTCTTGATAGTTTAAGTGTCAATGACAAAGTGTGCAGTGTGCTTGTCCTAGTATGCTTGAAGTACGCTTGGTTGATCTTCAGTTATGGCATGATTAGGGATGGGTTTGAAGTATTAAACATGTGTGATTGATTCTATTATAGGTTAAGGATGATTAGAGAGATTGGGGAAAATGCATGGTATTCATCTGGTTCTTCATTATGTTCTTCTTGGCATAGTTGGTTTTGTAATAGAAAAATCTGAGTGGGTAGTTTGATGACATCACCATTTCCACATATGGATGAGTCAAGGGGATTTAGTCACATAGGTATGATAAAATTAGTCCCAAGTTTCTTTTTTCTAATTTTTAGTTCATGAGGTTGTGTATAGAAAAATATATAACTATGCAATGTTGACTTCTCATGTAAATTATGATGTCTAAGTTCAAGTAGAGCTGAGTAGGCATATTGATGATGTTATATTTCATATGTGTGAAGGTTCTATGAGTAGATTAATATATGGATGGATTACCCTATGATAGATGTTCATGTGGTCCAATTTTTAGGTCATGAGGTTGAGTGGAGTAGAAGTTATTAAGGTGAAAAGTTGGCTTGTCAGATAGAAGTTCACTAAGTTCCCATAGTTAACCAATTTTGCAAAGGGAGATCTAATGATGCACATTTAATCACATCATATATCTATGAAACAAAATAATTCTAACCAGATAAAGATATAATAGTGAGTGTTATTATTGTTATATATCTAATGGTGAGCATGAAACTTGTCAGATATAGATCAACAGTGAGCGGGTGTTCATACATGAAGATCAATGGTGCGGATTGAGTCAAAGAGTTAATGTGTGTAGAAGTCATGCATTTCTATCAAGTGGAAAAATCATGAGAGATGTGATCTAGATATAATGGTGAGGTTTTCTTGATAAATACCAAGTTACTCAAAGGAGATATATTGAGCATGTTTGCTCCAAATTGTCAGGAAGTAGTGAGATGATGATAAGTGCTTGATGTTTAGTGTGTCAGAAGGCATGTGAGGGTGATAAGTGTCATAATCATGGGAATTATGATCAAGATATAACAATGAGCATTACAATATAAATACTTGACTGATCTAAGGAGATCAATAGTATGTATTTGGTCAATATTTCAAGGATGCAATAAATGAGGTCAATATGTTTGATGTTTAATTGTGACCATTGGCATTTGAATGTAGCAAAGGGAAAAATGAGTTTTTAATATTTTAGCCATAAATTTTGATCTAGAATAAATTCAAAGGTGAAATAAAAATAAAAGTTATAGAAAACCTCAAGGCACATATATAAAACTTGGTTAGAAGGTCTGAATGTTTGTATAGTCAAAGTTATTGAGCTCTAAAGTTGATTGTGTGTTTGACCATAGTTTGTAAGTGACTCGAGAAGGATATTTTGAGTTGTATTATTGGTATTTTAATGTTTCAAGGGAACTTAGATATTTTGGAATTTTTTATACTATCTAAGGATGATCTGTATGGACTTTGGAGGTTTGACCAATCTATATTATTTATGAATAAATGCTTAGAAGTTGACTATTTGTTCATGGTGTTCTTATGTACAAGACTAATGTTTGAGTAGATTGAGCATACATAGAGGAGTGTTATGATTTCTATGATGATTTGAGGATGTTGAAGGGGTCATTTGAAGTGGACCTATGCTTTTGGAAGTGGTCATTTATTTTTAAATTGCTTGATGAAGTGATAAATGGGTAAATAGATCTGTATAAGACTTATAAGGGTTAATAAGGCCTAAATTGAAAGGTGTAGCTACGTAAGGGTGACCCATGGATGCTATGACCAACCTATGAGAATGGTATTGAGCTATGTCTTCATATGATATAAACATTAAGGGTTAAGGCTAATTCTAAAGGTTGACTAAGAAGATAATAATCATTAAGGCTCTATAAAAGGTGAAATCAAATGTGGTGATTTCTAAACTTGAAAGAAGAGGTGTGTGTAAGAGTTGAAGAGTGAAGGAAAGAAGAAAGGGTGTGTGCCTAGTGGATGGGTTATAGATTATATTAGGTTGATGATTGTGTTTATGATCTATAGGTCATATTTTTGATGTCAAAATAGTGGTCTTGTAGGTTTAAAGAGTAAGGTTGAGAAAAGAGGTCTAGAGTGATCCAAAAGGATGTTTTGGATGCCTTGAGTGTGAGAAAAGGATAAATGGCATCTGTGTAACCTTGGTGGTTGATTTGAGAGGTAGATCAGAGTGTGGACTATGTAGTGTGCATAGTTTAAGAGAGTTGATATACATTATATCTCCATCAGATTAGTAGGTAATCAATGATTAGGAGATGTTAATTTCATAGGTGTTAGGAGGGTTCTCAAAATATAGGTCAAAATAAATTGACCAACAAGTGGTTATAATGTCTTGATCATTTTAGGGATAGGTGCACCTTGTGAAATAGGTATTTCACTAAAGTTAATCAAAAGGAATTGACCAATAGGTGGTCAGAAGGACCTTATCATCTTAGGGTTAGGTGCTCTTTGTGAAACATATGTTTCAATAAAGCTAGTTAGAATGACTTGACCAACAAGTGTTCATAAGGACTCGATAATCCTAGGTGTAGGTGTTCCTTATGAAATAGGTGTTTCAATAAATTATGGTCAGAAGGACTTGACCAGTCTCATGTTTGTGATCATCTTATAAGACAAGTAATCGATATGTTTGTAGGCTTGAGAGTGAGTTTTATTCCCCAAGAGGGTTTTCCACATATATATTATGTTGTGTGTGTGATCTTGAATTATCTTCATTGTTCATTACTATAAAAATATTGTATGCTTCATGAATGGTTATATTGAATGCTTAAGTGTTTGAAGGGTTTATAAATTTAATTAGATTATTTGTCATGACTGATTCACCCCACCTCTTAGTGATTGTACCTCTAAAAATTGGTATTAGCATAGTTACTTTGGTAAAGGATTGATATCTTGAAGGACATCCAAGGTATAGTATGGGTAGCCATCAAATGTAAGGAGGTTTTTACACTAAGTAATCACTGATGTTTAATAGATCCAGTTATGATTTTTGGAGTGCAAGGATGAGGACCTACATTATGTACCTAGGGTTTGACACTTGGAAATTTGTTGTGGATGGTTATTTTGCACCTCCTATTCCTCTATCTAGTGCTATATATAAGAAGTTGTTTGAAAATAATTCTAAGGCAATGAATGTTATCACTTATGGTCTTTCAGAGATTGAATACACCAAGGTCATCCATTGTATATCTACCATAGAAATGTGGGATAAATTAAAGAATATTTATAAAGGATATTCAATGGTTAAGTTGGCAAAGTTTAAGACTCATCAAAGATAATTTGAGAGTCTTAAGATGAAGGAAGAATATTCTCTGGGATCCTTTTTATAGATATTTGATGAGATTGTGAACACCATCAGAGGTTTTGAAAAGAAGATTAAAGAAGCTACTATAGTTCAAAAGGTATTAAGGTATCTCTCTCTTAAGTTTGATTCTAAAGTATCTATTGTAGAATAAATTCATGATCTTACTCAGTTGAAGATGGATTAATTTCATGGCATCCTTACTACCTATGAGATGAGAATAAATGATGATATACCACCAAATAAGGAAGCAACATTCAAGATAGAAATGAAGTCAAAGAAGAAGTTCTAAGGTAAGAAAATTAAGGAGGATGACATATCCAATTTTGATGAAGATGAACTAATTTCTTTGTTTATATGGAAATTGAAAAGAGGTTCAGGAAAGTATAAGGGTAAACTACCCTTCAAATGCTTCAATTATGGAGAGGTAGGACATTTTGATAACAAGTGTCCTCATAAGCATAAAAAGAATGATGATGAAGAGTATGGTGAAGACCAAGATGAATAAAAGAAAACATACATGTTTGATAAGAGGAAGAAATGATTCAAAAAGTATGATAATGAGAAGTCCTTCAAGAACAAGAAGAGTCTCTACACCAATCAAGACTATAGCTCATCAAATGAGAGTGAGGATAATGATTCTGAGTTTGATAATGAATATGATGGTCCTACTGAAGATAAATCCCTCTTCATGGATGACGAAGGAAGTTGCTCATATCAAAAGGAGTCCACTTGGAGTGATTTAGATGATGATAAAGATGAGGTGGACTGTGAGACTATATTTATGAATGCTCTTGAAGAACTAAATATTGAGAAGAAGATTAACAAGCATATGAAGTCAAAAATCAAGGAATATGAAAAGCAATTCAATGTCTATGAAGCAATAATGAATGAAGACACCAAGAAGCATGAATATATAGTCAAGCATCTTAGTTGTCAATTGGAAATCCTATTTACAAGCCTAAAAGCTAAATAAGATGAATGTTCAAGGTATGTAATTGAAAATGAGTCATTAAAAGATGAGTTAGAGAAGACATTTAGTAAGATGAAGTCATTTTTGATATTTGAAAAGATATCAAGTGATCCAGAAAATATTTTGAGTGGTAAAAAGAATACAAGTGATATAGCTAGACTTGGATACAAAAAAAGAACCAAAAAATGCAACTCAAAACAAGATGAAGACTAATTTAGATCAAACCTTAAAAGTCAAAAATCAATCAAGGAATGAAGATGTTGGTAGAATGAAAACAAATTAGATCAGAAAAAAAAATTACATGAGGTATACAAGTTTTAATGGTTATTATTACACATGTAATCAATTTAGGTATAAAGATAGAGAATAAAAGAGACCTATTAGAAATGAGTTTTCATGGAACTATGATGGGGGTCATCAGTCAAAAGATGAGTCTTCTTTAAAAGGAGTAGTTTGTTTCAATTATAAAAAGAATGGACATATTGCAAGATTTTATTCTAATTATGAAAGGCAAGATAATATTCTTTCAAAAGGTATAGTGTGCTTCAATTGTCAACAAACACGTCATATTGCTAGATTCTACAAGAAAAGACCTATAAGATAGAATAGGTTTAATTAGGCTCCTAGAGTGAAATAAAGAAGAAAATTTAACTCATGGAAACAAAAGGTGGTAAGTGTGAGTCATTATGAGTCTATAGGTCCAAGTAATATATTTTAGATGGTGGAGAATACTACAAAAGTTGGAGAGTGCCAAGAGCTCTCATTGTCTACTCATGTTGTAAATGAAGAGACCAAGCTCAAGGAGAAGACCACGGTTCGAGTCAAGGTTAGTTCTGAGGTGTGTTTAAATTCTAATAAATGTTATAATGTTGTTGAGAAATTTTCATGCAAAGAACATCGATTTTCAATACCTAGTGATGAGGTTTCAAATTGCAAGGAAGATTATTCAACTAAAAAGGTATGCCATGAATCTATGTTATTCCCATGTGTTTTTAATAAAATATTAGAAGAGAAGCATAATGTTTTAGTGGATGAGCAAGTTATTTTTTAAAGCATACGAAGAAGAAGAAATATCAATATCAAATGACCAAAGAGGATAAGTAATATGAGGAGTTATGGGCAACTCCTAGTTTCACATTATTCTAAGGAACCATGTGAAGTAGGGTGTCTCTACCTATGTTTTTTAGGATACATATTTTAGTGGAGAAACAAGTATTATTGTGTTCTTCAAAAGGTCTTATAAGGCAAGAGATAAATGTTTCTAGTTGGTGTGTCAAGATGGGAGAAGTGCTTTTATGAGGTCAGAGTGATGTCATAAGGTGTTTTTGCTATGTATGCAGTGTTTGTAGGATCAAAATGGGTATTTTTAGGTGGCATAAAGAGATTGATGAAATACCAAGAAGATTTTGGCACTCAAAAAGTTTTGTGCACTTATTTATGATGTGTTCCAGGTGTTTTTGTGTCTTGATGATCTTGTTTGTACCTTTTGGAGGTTTTCGTGTGCTCTCAAGTTTATCTTTCTTATAGAAAATCAAAGCCATGGTATAGGAAGTAAATGTCCCCAAAGGTGTGAAGGCTCAAATCTTGGTCTAGAAGTATGTGATGGTTATATCCAAGTGTACAAGAAGTTTCAGAGGTGAACATAAACCAGAAGGAGGTTTGTTGACCTTGTTTGTTTTAAGATTCTAGAGTTTTGGCTATGTTATAAAATTGGTTTGATTTATGAATTGAGGTGAGAGGATTATTAATATGTTGAATGGGAAAAATGGGTTATCAAATCAATATTCACAAAGATCTGAAGGTTTTTGGTTTTCAAATTATTCATGATTTTTTCAAGATGGAGGCCCAATTAACTAGTAGATTTATGAAGCATATTACAGAGGATGAGCTAGGTGATGAAAATTGGTGTGCTTAAGTGGGAATATTAGAGTGCTATAGATATGAATTTTTAGGTCTTGAAGGTGTGTCTACTAAAATTTTTGGGCTCTGAAAGTTCTATGTAGGGTTACAAGGAGTCTAGACAGGCCTAGTGTAAAGAAGAGTTAATTTTGATCAGTTTATTCAAAAGAGCAAGGCATGAGTGTTTCAATGTGATTTATTAGGTTGATTTAGATCATGTTTCCTATTTTGTGAGTGGCATGAAGTGCTATTTATGGTCCTTGATGTGGATTGAGAGAGAAGGATAGTAATCCTATGTGGTGGTTCTTCATGGTGTGTGCAGATATGAAGATGCTCAAGAGGTGCAATGGCTCAGAGCTATTAGGGGGATTCCCTCTCAGATGTTTTTTGGTGAGCTCTATCAAATTTCAATGCTTTTATGTGTTCTTTTTTCATTGGTTGTAGTGCATGGTTAATGCTTTTATGTAGTAAGAGGAAGTTGTCAAGGAAAAATAAGAGGTAGGATCAAGGTAAAGGGGAGTGTGTATCATATTTATAGGGTGATACTATCTTATTGGTGGTCTTTTTAAGTCCTCATGATCATTTTGTGCCCACTTTGTCATTATGTCAAAGGGGGAGAAGGTTGCTATTATGAGAGTGCTTGAAGAGAGGAAGGAAGGTGAGTTACATGATGGGTGTTGACATCAATGACAAAGGGGGAGATTGTTGGAGAGTTTTAAATGATGTAATAGAGGTGTCTAGGTGAGTGGATAAAGTGTCTTGATAGTCTTAGTGTCAATGACAAAGTGTGCAATGTGCTTCTCCTAGTATGTTTGAATTAGGCTTGGTTGATCTTCAGTTTTGGTATGATTAGGGATGGGTCTAAAATATTGATCATGTGTGAGGGGTCCTATCAGAGGTCAAAGATTATTGGAGATATTTTGGAAGTGCATGGTATTCAATTGTTTCTTGATTATGTTTTTCTTGGCATAGTTGGTTTTGTGATAAAAAAAATTGAGTAGGTAGTTTGTTGACATCACCATTGCCATATATGGATGAGTCAAGGGGAGTTGGTCATATGGGTGTGATTAAATTAATCCCAAGTTAATTTTATCTAAGTTTTAGGTCTTGAGGTTGTGTATATCAAAATATATAACTATGTAAATTTGGCTTCCCAAGTATATTATGATTTCTAAGTTCAAGCAGAGCTGAGAAGGTATATTGATGATGTTATATTTCACATGTGTGAAGGTTATATGAGTAGCTTGATATATGTATGGATTACCCTATGAAAGGTGATCATGTGGTCCAAGTTTTAGGTCATGAGGTTGAGTGGAGAAGAATTTATTAAGGTGCAAAGTTGGCTTCTTAGATAGAAGTTCATTAGTTCCCATACTTGGCCCATTTTGCAAAGGGAGATCTAACGGTGCGTATTTAATCGCATCATAGATCTATGACATGAAATTAATCTAACCAAATAAGGATATAATGGTGAGATTTATTAATTTTAGGGATATAATGACAAGAATGAAACATATTAGATAAATATTAAGGATGAGTGGGTGTTCGTACATGAAGATCAATGGTGCAGGTTGAGTCAAAGTGTCAATGTGTGCAGAAGGCACATAAAGTTGACAAGTGGCACAATCATGGGAGATCTGATCTAGATATAATGGTGACCATTGATAGATAAATAAAAATATACTCATAGGATATCGATGGAGCACATTTTTTTCCAAATTTTTAGGAAGCAATGAGATGATGACAAGTGCTCGATGTTTAGCATTTAGAAGGCACGCGAGGGTACCAAGTGTCATAATCATGGGAGTTATAATCAAGATCTAATGATAAGCATTGAAAGATAAATACTTGGATTATATAAGGAGATTTATGCTGAATATTTGGTCAATATTTAAAGGATGCACGAGATGAGGTCAACATGTTTGATGTTTAACTATGACCGTTGGCATTTGAATTTAGCAAAGGGAAAAACCAATCTGTAGTATTTGATCCATAACTTTTGATCTAAAATTAATTAAAAGGTGTAGTAAAAAGCAAAGTTGTAGAGTAATTCAAGGTACATATAGAAATTATAGTTATAAGGTATTAATATTTTTTATATTCAAAGTTATTGAGCTCCAAATTTGACTATGTGTTTGACCATGGTCTATAAGTGACCCGAGAAAGATATTTTGAGTTGTTCTATTGGTATTTAAATGTTTCAAGGGGACTTAGTGATTAGAGAGTGTTGTAAACTCTCTAAGGATGATCTATATGGAAATTTTAGGTTTGACCAATCCATATTCTATATGAAAAAATGCTTATAAGTTGTGGTGGTCTTGTGTACAAGACTAATATTTGAGTAGATTGAACATACATAGAGGAGTGTTATGATGTCTATGATCATTTAAGGATGTTGAAGGGGTCATGTGAAGGGAACCTAAGATTTTGGAAGTGGTATTTTTTTTTCTAAATTGCTTGATAGAGTGATAAATGGGTGAATAGGTCTGTATAAGACCTATAAGGGCTACTAAGGCCTAAATTGAAAGGTGTAGCTTCTTAAGGGTGACCCATGGATGTTATGGCCGACCTATGAGACTGGTATTGAGCTATGTATTAATATGATAGAATTATTAAGGGTTAAGGAAAATTCTAAAGGTTAACTAATAAGATAATAATCATGAAGGCTCTATACAAGGTGAAATAAAATGTGGTGATTTCTAGACTTGTAAGAAGAGATGTGTGCACGAGTTGAAGAGTGAAGGAAAGAAGAAAAGGTGTGTGCCTAGTGGATGGGTTGTATAGTAGAGTAGGTTGATGAATATGTGTATGATCTATAGGTAATATTTTTGATGTTAGAACAATGATCTTATAGGTTTGAAGAGGAAGGATGAGTAAAGAGGTCTAGAGTGATCCAAAAGGATGTTTTGGATGCCTTGAGTGTGAGAAAAGGATATATGATGTCTATGTAAGCTTGGTGGTTAATTTAAGAGGTAGATCAAAGTTTGGACTATGTAGTGTGTATTATTGAAGAGAGATGATCTACATTATATCTCCATTAGATTGGTAGTCAATTATTGATCATGAGATATTCATTTCATAGGTGTTGGAAGGGTGCTCAACATCTAGGTTAGAAGGATTTGAATAACAG
Source organism: Torreya grandis (assembly GCA_037957365.1). Lineage (NCBI taxonomy): Eukaryota > Viridiplantae > Streptophyta > Pinopsida > Cupressales > Taxaceae > Torreya > Torreya grandis. Next base: position 3,371,310 of record JARHVA010000027.1, read on the forward strand.
GTACACAAAAGGACTTGATCATCTTAAGGGTAGGTTCTCCTTTTAAGATAGGTGTTTCACTAAAACTGATCAGAAGGACTTGATCATCTTAGGGGCAAGTTTTCCTTGTGAAACAAGTGTTTCACTAAAGCTGATCAGAAGGACTTGACCGATAGGTGTTTAGGACTTGATCATCCTAGGGGAAGGTGCTCCTTGTGAAACAATTGTTTCACTAAATTATGGTTAGAAGGACTTGACCAGTCTCATGTTTGTGATAATATTATAAGATAAGTAGTCCATGTGTTTGTAGGATTGAGAGTGGTTTTTATTCCCCAAGAGGGTTTCCCACATAGATTTTGTGTTGTGTGTGTGATCTTGCATTATCTTCATTGTTCATTGTTATAAGCATCTTTTATACTTCATAAATGGTTGTATTGAATGCGTAAGTTTTTGAAGGGCTTGGAAATTAAAGTAGATTATTTTTCACCAGTAATTTACCCCCTCAGTGATTATACCTCTAACAAATCTAAGCCCATTTGAAAAATCTATAAATAGAAGGCGTCACACATAATTTTAAGCTCTCTCAAGCTAAAGTTATCATGCATAATTGATTTCAAAATATATCTTGGTGTAAATTTATTATGACCAAATGATTTAAAAATCTCTCTCAAGCCAAATTTATAATGCACAAATGATTTAAAAATCTATCTTGGTGTAAAGTTATCATGCTCAAATGATTTCAAAAGTGATTTTGATAGTGTTATTATGCCAAATTGTTGAGTCAAGCTTCACAAACCAAAGCCTCAAAGCCAATGATGCCAAGAGGAGGTGGAGAATAACCAAAGATCCATTGACCAAGTCCTTTGAATCACAATCCAAGAAAGCCAATGAGGAGAGTCTTTGGAGCATTCAAGGAAGGTTAAAAAGTTTGTCTTCTTTCTTTTAAGTTGTGATTTGTCAATGGTTTTTCCTCACTAAGCCCCCCTAAGATCTAGGCATAAGGTGTTAGTTTATTAGTGTGTTGTTTTTGGATTTTATTTCCTCTAATAACATGATACTAATCTCATTTTATTATATTATTATGTTCACAAATGGCATGCACGATGGGATAAAACACATCCCACATACCAAGGGGACCAAGATGCAACTCTAAATGTTTTGAATGAATGCTTAAAAATCTTTAGATTTTAGTTTTAATTTTATTTTTGCCATTTTTATGTTCACTCAGGTTAACACAAAGATTAGAAATATTATTTTATAATAAGAAGTGGTATTCTAAAACTAGTGATGGTTAGGGACTAACCAGTGGTAGTCATATATAACTGACCACAGTCACTATGTGCATCCCAAAACCACTGACGGTCACTGTGTAGGGAAACAAGCTAATAATACATCTTCTAGAGCTTGGTTTGGAGTCATATCGACTCTATTTTGGATGATTTGTTTTAAAACCATGTGTTTTTTCATAAATTTTTAGGATATGATATCAATTTACCTTCAAGTTGCATAGTTTTTTACCAAAATCTTGAAATGGGAGTTTAAATATTTTTAAAGTTTCTAATTGTTGTTTCTTGGTTTCATTAAATTGTGTTTTATTTGTCTAATCCTTTCCTTAGAATTTTTATTGATATTTTTTCTAATGACTTCTAATCTAATGTATTTGCTTTCTTGAGGTTCTGCCTTTAGGTCGATAGGTTATCATCGATGGTCTTTATCAACCATCGATGATTCTACTTAACCATCGATGATTGTCTTTCATCAATCAATGACGGATACCTTAAAACCGATGATGGTCACTTATAATCACTGATGGTCACTATGGAAAATTAAATCTAAACTTGAGAGATTCAATCCAAACTTCATTTTTCAATACTCATAAGTGATTCTAAGCAGGGGGTTACTCTCTTATTTTTGTAGGGTCAAGGCAAAATTTGAACATTAATTCTCAAGATTAAATGGTTTTTAACACTTAAAATGGGTGTTTAAAATAAATTAGGCTAAAATTAAATATTTGGATTTGGGTTGAAAACAAAAAATTGCATGATTTAGACTCACACATTTGAATTTGGATACTTAAAAAGAGTTGGGAACATTTCATTTGGTGCTTAAGAGGAAAACTTTGCATGTTTATGATTGAATGTTTTTTTTAGTTGTTCTTCAAATTTTTTTGCAACTTAAGGCCAAGGGGCCAAAGAAAACTACCAAACATTTCAATTTAATGATTTAAAATTGAACTCACTTTAAAGTTTTTGTTTTATGTAATTCATTTATCATTTGCTTGATTAGAATTTGTTTGAGAAAAAAGGGATTTGTGCATGCATTCTCCCTTTAGGGAACTTTTGGGATCAAAAGCGCCATTTCCATTAAAAATTATGACTTAGTCCAAAGGCATAAAAAAGATGTTGTGAAGGCTCTCCCCAAGACTCACATGGCTTGGGTGATCTAGAAACAACCATAAAGCCTTTTTATTTAGTTTTTTTATTTCATGAATTTTGTCTTATGAGGGAGACTTCATTACCTCCCATAAGTTCTATAGGGAAGATTTGACCTAGGGCATCATATCTCGACATCATCTTCAACCCCTCTCCATGGGGGGGTATATAAATTAGGATCCCCTCACTAGGATGGTGGTTTGAGTGGTTAAACCATCTTCATTATTAGAGGCTAAGCTCAGAATGTTATTGGACATCGCACTACACTGAGAAAGTGACAGATGTAGTGGTTGTGAAAAGGAATAGACCTTTTCACAACAAGTCATTTAATGTAGATCCAAATGATGTGCTACTTATTTTGTATACTAATGTGAAAGTTGATACACATGAGATCTATCTGGACAATCAAAAACCAATTAGTTTTAGTCAATCCCACTTTACCACACCCTTGATAGGATTTAGGGTGATTATACTTAGTTGTATTCTGGTCATTTATCTTTTTTTTCCTTGGTGTTTTGAGACTAAAACTTATGTGTTTATTTATAACCACATCAAAAACAAATTTATTTATATGCCACTCCTTTATCAAAGAAGCATTATGTTGGCCATTTACACCATACTTATGCCTTGTATTTTTTTCTAAACATGTTTGTGTGTGTGTCACTTGATTGAAATGGGTATTGTTTTGCTGCCTAGATCATTTATCAAGTTTTTGCCCTTGAGTTTTTGACATAAAACATTGATCATGTCATTAGAGCATGCTAATGCCATTACACTACTCAAATTATTTTAGGAATTGTTATCCTTGTAATAAAACCATTATTTAAAACCATGTCATGTATGCCATTTGGAAATTTTTCATGCATCATTATGTTTTACAATCTTGTCTAGCTTGTTCAATCAAATCCCAGTCTTCAAATGTTGAATTTTTAATTAACCTTGTCAAATTTTGAATTCAAACATTGATTGATTTTTATTTAGGCCTCACTTCATAGGGGTTGATACACAAAAATTTATTTTTTGGGTTGTGTAACTTTAGTTAATTGATTACCCAAATTTGATAATGATTGTTTGTTAGTTGAGAGCATATCCTCATCATTGTTTGTTCCTTTATTTAGTAAAACACAACCTTTTCTCTAGGTTCTTTTTGTATTGTGACTTATAAAAACCGATCATGTTTATGTTTGATTTCATATGCTAGGTCTATGTCAAAAATTATTTCAAACTTGTTAGACTAAATAACCTCATCATCATCCTTTGTTTCAATCCTAGCTTTTGATAGCATTTGGCTAAAAGTCCTAGCACAACTTATTTGAGCTTATATTTTGACTTCACGTTTGGACAAAAAACCTAGCGACTCTTTTCCATTTCCTAGTTTAGACCTTGTTTGGAACACTTTGGCATAGACTTTGATATGCTATTTTTTGTTTAGATGATTGAACATTTGTGTGTAAGACATTTGACATTAGACATTTTATGTTAGACTATTTTATGCCAAGTTATAGCACAAACCATTTTGGGGATATAACTCCACCCTTTTTTGGCCAATTTAGATCAAGTTTGAACCATTTTTACTTTGGACACAATTTTTTAGAGTTTGCAAAACTCTAAGAATTTTTATCTTTGAAGCTTTCATAATTTATGTAGATATGTCTGGCTACACTTATGGTGGAGTCACCTAAAATCTAAATTATGATAGAATGGCCACACAAAATATGACTAGAAACCCCTAAGGGGATAAATTTTGTAAGGAGTTTTATTATTCTCCCTACAATACTCCATATGGGGAATAAATTCAAGAACCATCTTACAATCCAACTCAAAACCTTGCTTGGGATGATATGGTTTATGAGGAAGACTTGGATACTTTGGTTTATGCAAGCAATTAGGCTCCATAATATTGCACCATTTCTATACCAAAACTTTTTCCTTTGTCTTGTGCAAGAAATAAAGCTCCAAAACACTCCTTCATCATTCCAAGACCTAGTCCTTTGGCTTCTATGAGTAATCAGCCTCTACACCACCCTATTGTTACCATTTCAAAACTTCATCCTTTGGCTAGTGCGAGTAATAAAGCTTCATTACACCCTACCACTATCCAAACACTAGTTATTATTGAACTTTTTCCATCTATTCCCAACTTAAAAAAACCTTGACCAGTCCAATCAAAACCTCACCTAACCCAATCCAAACCTCATCTAATCCAATCAATCCCTCAGCCAAACCAATCATTTGAAGACTAAGCTACATTCAAAAATGAGAAACCAAGGCCAAGATAACTAACCAATCCAAGATCTTTATGTTGAATAAATCATTTTTGATAAAATAACCTATGATGAATCACCTTTCAAAACTATACCTATTATTGAGGAGTCTCACTTTGATGAGTTAATATTTGTTGAGTCACTTCTTAATGATTATAACCACCTTTGGGAAAATTATTATCTCGACCATATGCCTATTTTTCAATGGCCTCCCTTTGACAAAATAGTATTTGAGGAGTTGTCTTTTGAACTTTTTACTATCATTGAGGAGTCTCACTTTGACAAATTAGTCTTTGTGGAACCCACCTGCCATCACAAAATGTTACTTATCCAATACCAAACATGTAATAAGACATCATTATAATAGAGTACCCATTAGGGAATCAGAATTAGAGTCAGGTTTTATTCTTGGACTGACACTAAATTTAACATCAGAATCAAAATCAACATCAGTCTTACATTGGATTCAAAGTCCCTTGAGTCGAAATCAGATTCAGAATCGGAATACATTCATGGTTATTATAACATTAGTTACACATGCCTTGTAGATTAGTTTAAATACATTTGTGATCCTTCTATGGTTTTTGAGGATGATTAATTCAACATTGACACAAGCTCTCTTAGTATCTTCTATGAGGATTCTGTTACCTCATTTTACTCCATTACCACCAACCAATATAGCCATATTATTTACATTCCACCTCCCACAAGTGTCAATTAGGATTGACATAATCACACCTTATTAAAATGCATATATGGTGATATATCAATTGAAGAGAAAGGAGGCCAACACCAAGATTGTGCAGAAGAAGAATAATCTCTTAGTGAAACCTTTTTAGAGGCACTAGACGATAATCAAATTTCAAACTCAACATCTTTTAGTGAAACCTTTTTAGAGGTGCTAGAAGACAATCAAAGTCAAAATTCAACATTCTTTAGTGAAACTTTCTCGAAAGTGTTATGGAAAAATCAAGACTTCATTGGTGAAAACCTCTTCAAGTTGTTAATAGCTGAGCACAAAATTTCTTCATTGCTTGATGAAGACAAAATCAAAGATGACATCAATATAGCTTCCAATCTATAGCCTAATCAAATTTTAACTACTCTCAAGCCTAAACAATAGAATAATCTAGTCATCTTATTGAGAGAATATTCAAAAGTCTTTAATCTTGTCACATATAAAATTATGTTGAATCTAGAATCGACAACCTTATGTGTGCTAAAAAATATTGATCTTCATTTATTTTCTAACCATTCCACATTCCATTATCATCCACCATTCCATTTCACAAACAATATCATCATCCAACATTTATCCCTATTTATGATCCATGGCTGCACTTTCCTTTGTAGAGACTACAAAGATATCTTGTCTCAATGCTTGAAGGAAACATAGTCAATGACCAACAAAGATAACAACAACATTCTTAGCATCCAAATATACAATTAGTTCTTGATAGAGAAACTATTTAGATGAGGTGTGGGATAGAAATTAACATGATTGAGTATTTTGTTTGTATCGTTTATTGATTAGGACATGCATCTCCACATCAAAAAGAATAATAGAATCTAAAATCACACCCAGGCCAAACACATGCAACCCAACAACCCATCATTAGCCAAACATAAACATGTACCATACCATTTCATTTACCATTCCACATTCCATTATCCTCCACCATTCCATTTCCTAATTAAACCTATCATCCAAAATTTATCCTTATTTACTATCCACAACCACACTTTACTTTATAGAGGCTAAAAATATACCTTATCTTGATGTTTGAAGGAAACATAATCAATGACCAATGAAGATTACAACAACATTATTGGCATCCAAAATTTCAAACCATAATTAACTATCTAGCTATCTCATTTATTGATTAGGACATGCATCTCCACATCAGCAAGAAAAACATAATCCAAAACCATATCCAAGCCAAACACATGCAACCCAACAACCAATCATCAGCCAAACACAAACCTATACCATACCATTTCATTTACCATTCTTTTTTTCATTGTCGTATACCCAACCAGTCACCTTACCACTTAGATGAAACCCTCTCAACATTTTCTTTATCATCCTACCATTCTATCACTTTGCCATTCTACCATTGCATTCTACCATAAGTTTTTTATTTACCAACATATTTTGACACTCCTTACCTAGACTATTTAACCTTGGTTCATCCGTTGGTTCCACTTTTAGTGTAAAAAATCAGATCAATCTCAGTAGTTGTTTCAAAAAATTTAGACAAAGGCAATATCTTAGAGTAGTAAGATAAAAGTTTTGGAAGTTGTATCCTTCGTTCCTTATTCATTTTTATCATGTTTTTTTATGTGAACCTAATTATATCTACCTACATGTGCAAATTAGTGTTTCATTAGTCTTGATACTAATTATAACTGCCTATGGATAAATTAGTATCATTGATCTATGTCATTGTTTCCTAGTTATAACCACCTATGGGAAAACTAGGGATAATAATTGTTTATTGTGCCTTGACATACCAACTTACCATTCCTATGTTGTATTGTGTCATTATGCCAACTATGCCTATTTTTTTTGAATTAGTTGCTACACTAGTCAGATTACTCCACTATAAGGTATAACTACTGTGACCTAGGGCCATTTTAGAGCTATGTGGGTCATACTTGATTCACATTAAAATCAAATCATTCCCTCTTTGCCATCACACTCTCATCATTTTACATGCATCCATTCAAGTTTTCCACGCTCTCATCATTTTGCGAGCTTGGACCATGTAGTATCTTGTGATTTCTATTTGAGTTGAGATACTCCAAACTTCTAGAAACATTCAAAATTTTCCAAAACTAAAAACATTTTTATTATCTAAATCCTAAATAGTCATCCTTGAACCACCCTACTGGGGAAAATCCATTTTAGGATGCTTTCTATTGCTTTTATTTTCATGCTTTTTGTTTGTGTGTTTTTTATTTGTTTGTTTGTTTGCTTATATTTTTATTTACTTTCAACACCATTGCTATGATTCAATATATGTGTGTTCATTAGGTTATTTCTTGGAATTTATACTTGAATCCATCTATATTCATATGCCAACATTGTCATCATGGTTTTTAATATTGGTGCATTATTTTCAATTGTTTATTGGATCATAGGAGTCAGTCCTTGTGCATATTTGGTCCAAGTCCTCATGGTGTTATATCATGATGCTTACTGTCACATGATATAACAAAAAATATATTCAATAAGGTCTACATGTAATAGATCCATACAATTTTATCCTTGGTACCTTGGAAAATCCTTCCACCCATCTTGATCAAATCAACCCATAAACCATTCTAGTTGTATCAATGCTAATAAGGATGTGCATCTCCACATTAATAAGTACAACCAAATCATTGCTATTGATCAATATTATTATATTCATATATTTTATCACTCATATGCTTGGTTTTTTGTGGCTTCTTTAGTCATTAGACCATCACATCTATGTTTGTGCCCTCTCATCTTTAATTTATGCAATAAGTTCTATCCTTGAGTCATGTATGCTAATTTGCCCTACTAGGCCACAACCATATCAAACTTCATCTTAACCCAATCCATATCCTCTTAATTATTATAACCACCTATGTAAAAATCATTATTTTAACTTTTATTCTTGATTATAATCACCTTTGGGAAAATCAGTACCTTTTTAAATCAATACATGCAAGCATTTTTTTGTTTGGATTAATCTCACCCATGGGTTAATTCCACCTTCCTTATTGATTATTTTTGAGGGATCATCCATCAAACATGTGATGGCCACTTCCTCAAGGGGGAATCATTATAGGCTTTCTAAACACCATTTAGATCTTTTTCTTCAAACCATAATTTTCTTTTTGGCATACAATGATTTTCTCATTCTTTGAGAAGACATTATTGCGCCGATGGTTTACAATGCCTTCTCAAATAGGGGAAAACTATAGACACCTAAAAGTGGCCACAAATAACCTCTGATCAAGCTTTAGACCAATTTCTATCAAATATCATAATTTGGATTAAACACTAAAACACATTAAATGGTCTGAATTTGTCATATCCAAGTGCTGATTTAGGTCAAAGTATCCTTAAATAAGGTAATGTATTTTATTAAATTGTTAATTCTACCCAAATCATTTCAAGCCAAACTGCCAAAAATATAATTTGATTATCTAAACCACTAAATTCTTATAATTTTAAATCACACAACATGTGCATGCATTATGTTGCATTGATAACATCTTAAATGGGATATTGGCCCGTATGCAATTAAAATTGGCTTCTAATTCCACTCCAATAAAATTTTGACCCAATAATATGACATTTGGACCAGCTTGATTAATTTGTGCACCAAATTCCAAAGAATTGAAATAAAAATGTTTAAATCTTACTTAGGCAAATTAAATCAAATTATGAGCCTAAGTAAGAATGCCATGAAACTTATTAAATATTTATTTTTGGAAAATGGTTTCAAATATTTGCATCATCATGTGACATCATTTTTTGAGGTGGATTTCATATGTCATAAATGCAACAAATATATGATTAAGCCCTCCCATGGCTTATTAATTCCCCTTATTCTCAAATCATGATGAGAGTATTTATGGATTTTATTTACATAATTAGATTAATTCATAGCCACACATCTTAATATTGAGATGGACGGTCATGGTTGATCCAAGCCTATTTAAAAAATATATAAATAGAAGGTCTCACACTTACAATTTTAATCTCTTTCAAGCCAAATTTATCATGCACAAATGATTTTAAAAGCTACCTTGGTGTAAAGTTATTATGCCAAAATGATTTCAAAATCTCTCTCAAGCCAAATTTATCATACATAAATGATTTCAAAAGCTATCTTGGTATAAATTTATCATTATAAAAAGATTTTAAAAGTGATTTTGATATAGTTTTATTATGCCAAATTGTTGAGTCAATATAAAAAAACCAAAGACACAAAGCCAATGATGCCAAGAAGAGGTAGAGAATAACCAAAGCTTCATTGATGAAGTCCTTTGAAGCACAAGCCAAGAAATCCAATGAGGAGAGTTTTTGGAGCATTCAAGGAAGGCGACAAAGTTTTTCTTCTTTCCTTTTAGTTGTGTTTTGTCAGTGGTTTTTCCTCACTAAGATCCCCCTAATATCTAGGTATAAGATGTTAGTTCATTAGTGTGTTGTTTTTGGATTTTATTTCCTCTATTAACATGATACTAATATCCCTTTATCAGATTCATATGTTCACACATGATTCCATTTAGGTTTTAGTTTGTTCTCATCAAAAGGCTTGGTATGAATATACATGATCTTATCTGTAATGACTAGTTCTTGGAAGATTGCTTCAAGGGATTCATTGAGAGGATTATATTTCCCATATTTGAATTCACATTTGAATGTTGATGGACTTGATTTTGGATGTGAATGTTATGGTTCATAGGCCAGATGGATGTTGGATAGGGGTGCCAAAAGAGTTTACCTTTTTTTACTATAATATAAGATGTGATGTTCAATATTGTAACTAGTGTATGGGATGTTTAATTGATGTTGATGTGAAAAGGTTCAACTTTGAATTCTAAGGATGGAGCCTAGGTTTTTAGGATCAATACTCATAAGTAGTAATGCACCTATTTATATGATCTAAAAAGGAATTATATATATTTTCAAATAGGTATTATTCAAATTACCCTCTATCTAAATTAGTTATAGATTTTATAGGCCTACATAAGAGAAATGATGGATGCTGTGACTTTGTCCATCCTAATGGACAAGTGCAGGAAATTAAATGTAAATATGGGAAATGATTTTGTTGATATTTGGATTATGATTTGGTTGTGGATTTGACTCTATAAATTTTTATCTTGATGCTAGTTTATTTCGATTGAATTTCATTTTAGTTGTCCAAAAAAAATAAAGTTTATGTACATACAAAATAAACCAAACAAGCCTATTAGCTAGGAGAATATCTAAAATAAAAAACACATGGAAAAACAATGATCTCTTGAATAATTGTGGGTTTTTAGTTCTACTTGCTTATACATTGGATAGTGATGGCCTAATGTTTCAAAGCACTACCTACAAAGGATTTTGTGGCTATAACCCACTAAACCTAGTTTCAAGGGTATGTTGACAATAACTTCTTAGGGCTAACCACTTACATGTGTGCAATAAATATGACAATAAAAAGACTTATTTTGGAGAAAAAGTGTTTATGGAATTATCTATGGGAGTCCTTTGTATACCTTTTAGTATGATAAGGCCCAAATAAATGGAAGAGGAGGGATTAATGTTATAAAATAAAAAATACAATGCATAGGATGTAGATGAATTGATAACAAAGTATAATGTAATAAATGAGCACAAATAAATGTACACAACACAAAATGTTACCATGGAAAAATATTAAAGAGGTAAAAAAATCACCAATGATGATTATTCAAATAATTTAGTAACTTAACTCTATACCCAATATGATTCTTAAACCTCTCACTTCTTCTTAGACAAATTTTATCAAAACTCTTCAAGATTCGTTATGATTAATATTTAATATTTATGGATTGGTTTCACAATAGGGGGTAAAACCCTATTTATAATGAAAAACTAAGGGAGCTGACTATTGTAAAAGTAATGGATCGATTCATCTTGATAAAATAATTTAATTAAAATTTGGTAATAACTAAATAATTATAACTCTATTATTTATTATTATGAGGTTTCCACCTCATGATAATAAATAATATCTTATTATTTATTTAATTAATACCAAGGATAAGGGTCAATTAAGCTCACTTAGAATTGAATGTTCTAACACTCCCCCTTAATGTTAAATAGAAATAAATGTCAGTCACCTAAAAAAGAAGAATTATATTATGTACATAATTGAAGGATTTCAAAATATTCATCATGCCAAAAATCACTTTTTGAAAAAAAATGAATTATAATCCATAAACTACTTGAAATTAACTTTAGGTTAGCATGATTGTGAGACTACATCCTTAGTTTCTCATGAATAATTACTAAGCATATTTGGAGCCATTTATAACATATGAACCTCCATTAAAAAGTATGATTTTATTGTATTGGGATACAAAAATAAAATTTTCTCACAAAGTTTAATTAAATCACATAACTTCCACACAAAGTTTACAATGCTTTATATTGAGAATAAGTATAGAGAAAGAGAAGAAACACGTGTCCATCAGGAAGTGACATTTTCATGTACACTCACCCTCAATAGAAATTTTAAGAGGCTCAACATTGCATGAAATTGACAAAAATTAGTAGCACCAAGTGGTTTTATAAAGATATCTTCCACTTATTCATCTATAGGATAAAACTGTAGATCAAAATATCACCATTGAATAATTTCTCTCAAATAAAATGCACATGAACTTCAATATGCTTAAATTATTGATGTTGTGAACCAACACAAAATTTAAACACATCCAAAAATAGATTCATGATAGCATAATATAGTTAGCATCGTAATAACCATATACATAAAAATATGACATTTTTTTCTATGGTAAAATGTATTTTAAAACAATCATATCATATTTTAAGTAAATAAGTTCACTACTTTGACTACAAAGTTAGTGGAAAAATATAGAGTATTACATGCAATTCATTATTACAACTCTCCAATATCGACAAGATGAGCATCCACAACTATCATGCGATGCCCATATAATAATTTACTAATAATATGATACTAAGTTTAACCAAACATTAGATATCCTATTAAAAAATAAATAAAAACTCATTTTATCATTTGAATTTTATCAAAAATTTGTAAGTTTAATGTGCTTCAACAAAAGATTGAGGTATAAACACTCATACATCAAATATGGATAATTTTAGTATGAAATGACATCATCCAATCAAACAAATATGAGACTAAAATAAATAATTTTAGAGATGTAAGAATATAATTCTTAGTAAAGTAAATGATGAAGAGCCAATAATACAAACTTCATTTACACTTCACATTTCATAACATATCTTATTATCAAATGAAATATATAAGGATGTTAGTATAAATAATCAAATGATAACATAATAAAATTAGAGGATCTAAGAAATTGAAATAAAAAAATCCAATCTCACTAAGGATGATCTTCTTACCAAATGCAACAACTAAAACATGATCATTTTGTCAAACTAAGCATGATATTATGCATATAATGTATTTCAATACTAATTGAATTGAAAATAATCATAATATCTATATATTTTATTTGATTTATCATCTAAAATAAACATATCTCTTGAAATATAATTGTAATATGTTATTTTCAATAATCAATAGTAAATTATTTTACTAACAAATACAATATAGATGAGACACTATTATTATAGTTAGTATCTCTAAAGTAACAAAAAAATAGTTTTATCAATACAAATGAAAATTTTGTGCATATATGTATTTTTGATGTAGAAAAATGAAAATATTAAGCAAGGATTATATAAAAAATATGCACAGTAGTATTCATGGCTTTGGTCCTTAAAAGTTTTTAAGAACATTTACATATTGTAACACTATTATAGCCATTTCTATGATGGTATGATTTTTTATTTTAGTAAAACCATTTTATTGAGGGGAATAGTGATTTTTTAATTACCTTTGAATACCATAACTAATGAAAAAAAGAATCAAACTCTTTACTCATATCCACCACCATTATCAGTTCTTAATCTCTTAATAGAAAAATTAAATGCAATTTTAACACTAGCTTTAAATTACTTGATTTTAGACAACACATCAATTTTAATTTTAATGAAAAAAGATGAGATCATTTTAGTGTAATCATAAATAAAATTAATATAATATATAGAAACATTAAGAGATATAACTCAAGAGGTCCTACAACATCACTATGAATCAATTTTAAAGGATGAGAGGAATTCACATCATGATTCTTGTGAAAGGGGTTAGTATGTTGCTTACCACATAAGGAACCTTCACAAGTTTCATGATGAGAGGGGAGAGAAATAAGTACAACAAAAATATTATTTGTAGACATATCATGTAAAATTTTAAAAATAACATGTCATAATATTTCATGACATGATTGAGATTCATTATTACTATACGATGAAAGAAAACATATAGAAGGAGAGAATATATATAAAACATTATTTTGAACACCTTCAACAATCAAGGAACCAGATTGATTTGTAATGGACCAATTATATTTAAGTAATGTTATAATGAAATTATTATCTTTAAGTTGTGAACAAGATGTAAAATTATTTTTAAGCTTAGGTACATAGAAAACATCATTTATAGTACCAACATTTGAAAACTTTGCTTTTTCCTGTTTAGTTGCTTCTAAAAATGAATTATCTCTCAAGTAAAATATATATCTAGAATCACAAAAAAAATTATTTAATCAATTCATATAGTGAAATGCACCACTAGCTAAAATTCACTCATTTTTATTTGAAGCAAATAAAGCATCACATAAAGCAATAACATTTCGATGTTGATTGTTATTCTGATTAGGGTTTTGATTCTTCTACTTGTTTTGATTTAATTTTTTCCCTTTTATATTTTTAGAATATTAGTTATTAATTATATCCTTATTTTTATAATAGGTTTCACTTGTATGACCAAATTTCCATGCAGATTGTAATTTATGTTAAACTTAGGTGTATGATTCTTATTACTAAATTTATTGTTCCTATTTGAAATAGAATTAAATTTAGATTTATGGTTATTATTATTTAAAAAAATAGTATTTAAGGTTAAAAATGCTTGAATGACATTATTTTTAGAGTCAAAATTAGTTATAACTTACTCTTTGAATTAGAAGAGTAGACAAGGTGATAAGGTTATGGATGATAATTTGATACTTAAAATTCAAAATTAAAATAAAATTTTAAAAATTTTCATGAATATTTAATTGAATGATAAAATAAAATAATTTATCATGAATCAAAGTAAAATTACATCCACCTAACTAAGCTTCAATTTTTTAATTTTAACAAGAAAATTTACAACTTTATCATCACCTTTCATAGGTGTAGTTTGTAATTGAAAGACTAAATTAATAATATTCGAGACATGAGTGCCCTTATGCATTGATTCAAAGAGTTTTCAAATATAACTAAGAGACTCTTGATTACCAATGTGGAGAAGGAATTCATCCTTAACACTCTGCAAGATAATAGACATAGTTTCATGCGATTTATATTTAAATGCATTGGTAAGTGTAGTCATACAAAATGTGAAAATTGGTAACTTGAGTTTGGCTAATGACACCCAACCCATAGGTCCCTCTTGCTTGATTTCATGACCATCATAGGAATATTTTCAATAATTTCCAGTCATCCATAGCCTTCTAGATCTAATCCTATCTCAACTAGACTACTCTTTCTATACAAATCCATCCTCTCAGGTCCCATTAGCTAAGGACAATAATGCCCAACTTGGACTATAGTACCAGTGCCACTACTATCCACTTTTAACACTCCTATCCAAATACATTTTTGGCCTTAATGGTTAGTTCCTTTTGATTCCCCATCATTCTCCTTGTTGGCCTAATATGAGTACATTTGACCCATGACCAATAGATATTTATAAAAACCCATTCAAAGATCATTTGGAGAGGGTTGTCAATTATCACTAAGCAAGAAAGAATTCAAGCAAGACTATTCAGGAAATCTTCCCTATTCTCTACATACATCCAACTAATACACTTACAAACTTATCCAAATCCTTACACTAGTCCCTAAACACCTCAAGCACATTTAGTTTAAATTTTTTTTATCTTCATACACACTATTGTACAAAACACATCAAGTGGGATAACTACATATGACTTTATCCATCTTCAGAGTATTGGTATGTAGGCAAAGTGCCTACACAAGGGGTGTGGATATATGTTTAGTGAATCTTACACACACTAACCCCCCCCCTCTTTTTCAAAATTGGTCAAGGTATAAAGGAGTCTAGGATTTGAAGATAAAATATGCTCTATAAGGAGTTACATGGGCATCTGGCAATTGAAACTTCATAAATAGGGTCACATAGACACAACAAACAAAACCCAAAAATCTCAGGTCTCTTGGACAATAGTGGCAGAGGTGGACTACAATGCTAGTGCCACTAGTGTCCTATTTTGACACTCTTATCCAATCATAGAATGAACTCCAGATCCTGATGTGTGACATTGTCCCACTCCTACATAGTGAATAACAGACCCTATAATAGCTATTTTAGCTAGTTTCTAGCTAAGTCTTATTTTATCTCCCTTATTACTATTTTTAGAAAGATTAAAATTAAAATAAAATTACACAAATCAGTAGATTAATTATTGCATATTTATTTCCTAATTTTACTACTCAGACCTTTTAATTAAATTAAGAATAATACACTAATATTCTCAAAATTGTTAAAACATTTGGTGAACTCGACTTACTGTATTTGCACATGAAAACCCTATAAACCTTAGGGTAATTTTTTTATTATTTTTTTCTATATTTTTTCTATTTTTTTACCTACATAGTAAAATTAGAAATTAGCATTAAAATTTAAAATTTTGTAATAATTTTAAAATATTTTTTATTTCAAACCCTAGTTGCCCATACTAGGTCTCGATATTTTTTCAATAATTTTTTGATTTTTTACTAACATATTAAAATAAAAAATTCACCTAAAATTTGAAAATTTAATAGTAATTTTTAAAAATAATTATTTTTCAAACCCTAAGTGACACATCCTAGGTCCCATTAAATCAAAAAATTTCCTATAAATTTTTGTTTTTTTCAGTTGCATACCTAATTCAAAAATTCACTTTAAATGTCAAAATTTCATAGTAATTTTTAAAATAATCATTTTTCAAATCCTAGCTACATATACTAGGTCCCATTGCTTTTTGAGGTATCACTTTACATATTTGTGAGCTTTGAATCCTTTTTATGCAATTTCTAGTTCATTGTTTTTAGGACTTTACATTTCCTATATTCACCACTTTCCTTCTCTAACACTTTGCATATTAAAAATTATTGAAAAAATTCAATCAAATTTCAAATTGTTTTCCTACTTTAATAGTGGCCCAATATAATAATTTTGATGAAATTGATAAAAATAACTTCAATAACTCTTAAGTAAACACCCTGACATGCAAGATGATATGCTTAAAATACTACAAGAAGAATAATAAAGAGTAAACAATGGTCAATATTGTCAAACCATAGAGAAACTAATTTTAAATGACACTATGGGGGAAACTATGTCTCAACAACCCCATATAATAGTCTAACCTACCTCTATGCCACCAGCTACAACTAGTACATCTTTATCTCCTAATGCGGTAGCCCTTATGAAAGAGATAAGATATATTCAATCCAAGGTGATACATCTTGAACAAGGTGCCTCTATAACTACATAGGCTTTGGATTTTTTTTATCTATTGCATATACCATTGGCACATCACCTTGCTTCTACACCCTTACCACAAGGTTTTGTTCAACTGAAGCTTACTCTATATGATGACAAGGGTGATCCAAAGATGCATTTGAGATATTTTCATGTAGCATGCTTGGACTATATACAAAATGAATGGCTACTTACCAATATATTTCCACAGAGCCTAAAGGATTATACTTTACAATGGTTCTAAAATCTATTGAATCAATTGGTCAATGCATTCAATCTTTAAGCCAACATGTTCTTAGCTTATTTCAACATTAACATTGGTGATAAGGTTTCATATGCCCAAGTTGCACAATAAAAACAAAGGTCAAATGAGCATCTCATAGATTATGTTCTTCAATATATGACTATTTTGGCTAAGATGACTAGCCCTATGGTCGATCAAGAGTTACAAGATATCTTCAAATGGAGTCTTCTACCATCTTTGCATTCTCTTCCTTCACTGAATTATGTCACACACTAAAGGAAAGAGAAGTCAAGTTAATTTTAATGGGAAAATTCAAGTACATGAGCACATCAAAAACAATAAACAAGAGTAACAATAAAGTCCCATATAAATTCAAGGTCAATGATAACAAGAGTTAGAATCAATTGATAGTTAATGCAACTTTCGAGCCCCCTCAGCGTGTGGTTTTATCAGTACCTCCTTGACAAACCTTTACCAATCTACCAAATTCTCCAGCCAGAGTTTTACAATAGCTATTAGAATGTAACATCATATCTCTCTCTCCTATTCAAGAAGTTGACCCAAAAAAGCCTCTGTTAGGAACCCGTGGAAGCACAATTGATTGCCATATACAAGTAACTTAAGATGCAGAATTAACCAGAAGTAACAAGTAACTAAAAACCAGAAACAACACAGAATATGAGAGACAATCACAACTTGTATTAATACTCATCTAGAAAAGAATACAATAAAGAAGATGCCACTTCTTCTTCACACCTCTCAGAGGCTTCCCACACCTCAAGTGTATAGTAATTCTTTCCTCAAAGCTCTCTCTCTTACGGTCCCAACACACAACTCAAACACAGAGTTGGTGTTCACCTCCAACCAATCAGTGTCCACTACTGCTAGTACACCAGTGCTCCATGCACTCCACAAGTGCTCCACGCACTCCAAGTACTTAATCATACTTCAAGTAGATCTCCCCTAAATTTGCAACAACTTGCAACTCAAATGATCTTACTTATGGAAGGAACTACCTTGCCTTCCTCTCTTGCTCTCTGATGTGTTGCTCTCACCTTTGATTCTGTTGCCACCTGTAGATCTCCTTTGACCTCGCACACACACCTGTTACCATGTAGATCTCTCTACACCCTAAAGAACCCTTGTCCTTACCTCACCAAGTCCTTATGATTCTCCAAACCAGTACCTCGGTGGATCTTCTCCCTGATCTAGCACACCTGTAGACCAACTTGATCATACACACTCGGCACCCCTGTGGAACTAGGACGAACACCTTTGCTCACTTCACACACAGAAGGAGCTAACTTTTCTCAACTCAAACTAGAACACTTTACAATATAGCCTATGAGTCTCTTAAATAGATCTCATGCAAACAATAATTAGACATCCAATTACAATAATTAGATCCACAGCTTCAAGTCTAAAATTGGCTCTTAACATGCAAACACTCGATTCGTTAACAAACTGTTCATGTAACTGACAGTTATGGAACTGCATAGGCGATCGACGTCAGTCCCTGTCAGGCTAGAGATGACCAACATCAGTCGATACCTAACTGATGTCAGTTGCCTTTCCCACTATATATGATCGACATCAGCTGATCAGATCGACGTTAGTTTCCCTGTCACTTAGCAACCTCTCAACAACCTCCTCCATGTCTACAACAGTGAAGCTTTTAGCTCCATAACCTAACAATCTCTCACTTAGAGATAAATAACTACACTATACATGTACCTGTACCCCATCTAATCTATTTCCTGGCTTGTATCCCTCTTCAAGCTCAACCCTGAAGACCAACCACCACACATCCTATGATACAAACCCTGTCATCTAAGTAACCTGCCACATCCGCATCTACAAACCCATCTAGAAAAGAAATTGACCCTACATAGCATGTCAACCTACTGTTGGTCCCTCTTAAATACCTGAGAATCCACTGAACTGCCCTCCAGTGCTTCTTTTCTGGATTGGCTACAAACTTTCTGACAGCACCCACTGCTTGGGCAAACTCAGGTCTATACCAGACCTCATGTGATTTTGGACACTAAACTGTCCAGCCCTTGGTGTGCTCTAATTCTACATCCTATGTATTAAACCTTGCCAACACCTGATTCACATCAGGTTCCACTTGAGACAAAATCAACCTGTGATCTTCCATGTCTCTCATGCCAAAGAATTTCACTACTACAAATTCCTCATGACATGCCACTGAACTAACCTTACCCTTAGCTCAACAAAACCCTGTATGTACAAACTTGCTAGCAAACCATCCACATACAGTAATAGGATAATGTTACAACCATCATCCACCTGGTAAGACAAACACAATGGTTACACTGACATTGACTAAAGCCCTCCTTTGTCATCCACCTGTCAAAACCTGTACCACTTTCCTGCAGCTTCCTCAAGACCATATGACCTGGCCTTCTGTCTCACATGTCCATTCTCTCTATTCTTTAACCAAGGTATCCATTCATCTCAATGCTTTCATCCCAGCTGGAAACCCTACCAAATCTCATGTTTGGTCTTGCATCCTGTTCATGCCATGCTCCCACTATTTCTTGGATCCTTCCTGCTCTGTAGTCAGCAACTAGTATAAAGAAGAGGAACAATGAATTTGATTCTTACTTACACTTTTAGTCCTCCCCATGGGCATTTGAGACTCCTTAATAGCTTGCTGTCTGCCCAAAATCCATCCCAGTGACTGACCTCGGTCACTACACAATCTGCATCCAACCGGTGTCGGTTCCATGTGACTGTCCAAGTTGTCAACACTGATTATTTTTCTAATGTCAGTCTCCACCTGCCCGACACCACCAACTCCTCTGGTCTACACATGATTGACGTCGGCACCTGTCTGTTCAATGTCAATTACCCTTGACCGATGTTGGTACCTGTGTATGCCTGTAAGTGATGACTTTTTACTAGCGAGCTCTCCATGGATCAAAACCCTATCCAAACCACCCTACTCAGAGTTACTCAGCACCATCCATTGATCTCTATCTATCATCTCCTCCAAGAACACCAAGGCTTTCCAGTTCTTAAGTTTATCAAACACATCTATCTTTCGCTTAAGAACATGCATCTCCTTCTTGCTCATGTGACCAAGCCTACAAAGCCGCGTCCTTGCAATAGAAGAAGAATCAATAATATAAGTAGATAGATAAAGGATACCTACTTTCTTACCACCCACTAATTCAAGTGCATCCACTATGAGAGTTCTTGTGCATCTCTCATCACCTAACTTCCCTAAAGCAATTAGCCGCATCTTCAAGACTAGGACCTGCATGACTTTCTTTAACACCCATGTGTTGGCCACCTACAATTTCAACAACACTTCCCCTTTGCCAATACTATGACAAGGCTCACCAACCCCTCTACTTGGGGTTGCATGGAAAGAGGCAACATAATCTATTAACCAAGGTTCAACTTTATCCAAGAAACATCCTAGAGCATCCTGTGCAACAACACCTGAAACATCTGCTTCTTTAGTTCCTTCATGCTGATCTGCTATCAACCAACAATATTTCTTTACCTGCTCTTTCTTTCCATAACACCATAAGTGACCATTCATGCTATTCAATTTCTCCATTTGTAGCTTACTTTCTTCTGCCATTGCTATACTCCCACTCAATCAGAAACCCCTGAGAGTGATCTGTAACCAAACACAAAACCTACTCCCTGTAACCTTAGCTCTGATACCAACTGTTAGGAACTCGTGGAAGCACAATTCATTACCATATACAAGCAACTTAAGATGCGGAATTAACTAGA
Organism: Torreya grandis; assembly: GCA_037957365.1. NCBI lineage: Eukaryota > Viridiplantae > Streptophyta > Pinopsida > Cupressales > Taxaceae > Torreya > Torreya grandis. The sequence goes on from JARHVA010000027.1 coordinate 3,392,392, forward strand.
AGTAACAAGTAATTAGAAACTAGAAACAACACAGAATATGAGAGACAATACACAACTTGTATTAATGCTCATACATAAAAGAATACAATAAAGAAGATGCCACTTCTTCTTCATACCTCTCAGAGGCTTCCCACACCTCAAGTGTATAGTAATTCTTTCCTCAAAGCTCTCTCTCTCTTATGGTCCCAACACACAACTCAAACACAGAGTTGGTGTTCACCTCCAACCAATCAGTATCCACTACTGCCAGTACACCAGTGCTCCACGCACTCCACAAGTGCTCCACGCACTCCAAGTATTCAATCATACTTCAAGTAGATCTCCCCTAAAATTGCAACAACTTGCAACTCAAATGATATTACTTATGGAAGGAACTACCTTGCCTTCCTCTCTTGCTCTCTGATGTGTTTCTCTCACCTTTGATTCTGCTACCACCTGTAGATCTCCTTTGACCTCTCACACACACCTGTTACCATGTAGATCTCTCTACACCCTGAAGAACCCTTGTCATTGCCTCACTAAGTCCTTATGATTCTCCAAACCAGTACCCCAGTGGATCTTCTCCCTGATCTAGCACACCTATAGACCAACCTGATCATACACACTCGGCACCCCTATGGAACTAGGAAGAACACCCTTGCTCACTTCACACACAGAAGGAGCTAACTTTTCTCAACTCAAACTAGAACACTTTACAATACAGCCTATGAATCTCTTAAATAGATCTCATGCAAACAATAATTAGACATCCAATTACAATAATTAGATCCACAACTTCAAGTCTAAAATTGGCTCTTAACATGCAAACACTCAGTTCGTTAACAAACTGTTCATGCAACTGACAGTTTTAGAACCACACAGGCAATCGATGTCAGTCCCTATCAGACTGGAGATGACCGATATTGACCGATACCTGACCGATGTCAGTTGCCTTTCCCACTGTATATGACTAATGTCGGCTGATCAGACCGACATCGATTTCCCTGTCACTTAGCAACCTCTCAACAATCTCCTCCATGTCTGCAATAGTGAAGCTTTTAGCTCCACAACCTAATAGCCTCTTCCATGGGGATATGATTAGCATGTATTTTGTGAGTTTTAAAGGGAAACAAGCCATATAATAAATAGATGCATCAGTTTGAGATATAAGATATATGATTTGATAGATGGTAATCATATTAATCTTGGCACTTTAGTTGAGCCTCCTCAAGCAAAGTAAACATAGGATAAAGCTTTGAAAATTTTCTCATATGCCTTTTCATAGTATTTTAAACAAGAGACATGGGACACAAGAGGGGTTCACCATGTATATCATGCACATCCACCACCAGATACATAAAGGGAACCTTCAACTGAGACACATACTTTGAGTAACATGATTGGTGTATACAATTCTAGAGTTTCAACTACCTTCTATCTCCTTCTTAGAGTAGGAGATAGTTGAGGATGATTTGGATTATCATGAACTTTTTATTAGAGTTTACATTCACAATCATCCTATTCATAGTGTTTTCATAGATAATGGATCTAGTGTGAGCATGTGCACTATGATATTATTGTAATATTTTAGATATTCAGAGTAGGATATTACCTCGGTAGATAGTTATTATTAGATTTAGTGGGCTTATACAAATTTCATTGGGTGAGATTATACTTCCTTTATAGGTTGGTCTAACACATGTGGCCACACCATTCACTATTATTCCTAGTGCAATATTTTTTGATATGCTACTTGGTCGACCATGTATTAAAAAACTTTGAGTAGTACCTTCTATAGTTCACAAGTGCATGAAATTCACTCATGTTAATCAGGTTGTTATAGTTTATGGAGTTCCATATGAGTTACCATTCCCCACTTTAGATCCATCTACTATTTTATAGTCAATAGTTTTAGTTTTGCCACCAGTTTCAGCTTTGCCATCAATTTTAGTTTTTCCACCAGTTATAGTTCCTCCTCCAATTCTGATTTGAACATAGTTGAGGCATCTATCACCAGCATAGAGAGTTCATACACATTCTTAGATCCAAGATTCTAGATAACTTCTAAATATAGTGTTCACACCCATGGTAGTATCATTGAGATCTCTTAAGTCTACACATAGAGCACATGCTTAGAGAGCTTCTCTTACCACTAGATGGGTCCCTAAAATACCTATAATTGCATCCACTTCTTAGAGATACAAGGGGACCCTACAATTGGTTTCTACTTTAGATATTTAAGAGCATTTACAACATATATAATTTTCAGAGCCACAGTCTCAACATTTCCATCATGTTTCATGATCATGCACAATTCCTCTCCTTGATACAAGACATCATGATAAAGAGTCTCCCATGAGACTCATCAGTTAGTATCATCTCTTCTTAGTATTACTTGTACATAGTTTTATTATTATTGATTGTATATAGTCTTCTTGTGATTGATTATACATATCTCAAATCTCAAAAATTCCAAAAAACTTTCAAATATATCAAAAATACTAAAAACATTAAAAATTTTCAAAATACAAAAACATAAAAATAATTCAAAAACACCAAAAATATTTCATTTATATGCATCACCCATGTTTTACATTTCTACTATCATTCTAGACTTACATTTGTTATCTTATGCTATTGTCTGTCAATTTATCTACATTGCCATGCTTCACTTGATCTTCTTTGAGTGTGCACAATGACATCCAGATCCTTGATTAATTCACTCTACCCATTGAGGGGGCATCCTACTTCTACATTATAGACACACATCAATATATATACCCACTAGGGGCATCTTCTACATAACTACACCATCTAGGTTATGTCATTCCTACACCACACACTCTAGTTATCATGTTGATTCACATAATTACTAGTTTACATAGATTACTCTATCAAATTCCACTAGTATATAACACTTATGAATTTCTTAACATATACCTAGGCTTGTATAACATGTCTTTCATTCATTCACTTCTTGCTTTGATTAGTTAAATCCAATGGTATTTCCAGTTATTACTTGGTTTCCTTTCTTGCTTTGTGTAGCTAGATGTGATTGCATTTATTAGTTTTGTTTGTCTCCTATATGTTCCTTAGGAAATTTTCCAATATCATTTTCTTCTATTCTTGTGTGTGTCTTATGACATTTGACAATGTCCTTTACTTGTACTCTTATAAGTGATTATGGCTTTCACGCCAACCTTGCTTATTTTACTTGTATGTGTATGTAGAATTTGAACATACCTTGTATGCTTGATTTATAATTTGAGTGACATGCTCCCATGTCCCTTATTTACTTGGCCCCTTGGCCACTCTTGTATTCTTTTTTCTTATTGTCTTTTAGGCTTGTTGCTTGATCAATTTTTTAATTGTTTGTAATGCCATGATCCACATCCTGTATTATTCTTGCTTTCTTGGATGCCATGATGGACATCATACTCCATCCCTCCTTCTCAGCTAATAACTAAAAACTAACAAACTAGCCAAAATTTTAGTTCTAGTTCAATACATTGTACATATTATTACATTGTTATATCTATCTAGGCATACCCCTATTGATCTAATAATTTCTCATTACAAACCATATTATATCTTGAGATATCTTGTCGATTATCATTGTTATATCATGTATCTTTTCAACATAAAATTAAAAGGCTCTTTATTCTAAGGGAAATCATTACAGGCTCTTAATTCCTATTCTCAGAAGAGGGGGAAACAAATAGGGGTTTTGTCACAGAGATCAGAACTCCTACTAATAAAAAAATCAGCATTTAGAACACCCAAAATAACAACCAAACATCAAACTAGATAGAAAAGACTAGGCAGATAGTGAAAATGTTAGAATAGTCATTAGATTTAGCCTAAAAAATAGTATCGAGATTGGACTACAACATGGATGCCATTACTATCCATTTTCAGCACTCCTATCTAAATAATAGAAAAACTAGACTTTCTAGAAGCAAGGAGAAAGGTAGGTTTAGCTATAGTTTTGCATAGTTAGATCAGTTTAAAATTAGTAGTTTTTAGTACACTTTTGTTTAGATAATCTAGATATAGGGGACATCATGTGAAACATGATGTCTCTATCTTCTATTTTTAGATACGATAGTTGGTATAAATTCTAGATCAAAATCCATGTTTCAAACACCAATGATTTAAGGCAATGTATGTGACACATTTCTTTTCTTTTCTTTTTGATTTCAGTATCACCTAGGCATTATTAGTAGTTACATGTCTTATTCCATCTATAGGTGGTTGACATCATTTTGAAGTGGATTTTATATAATCTTAGTGCACCAATTTTGGAGTGATTTTCATACAAGCCTATTCTCCATCTTTTGGAATGGCCAAGAGTGGCCTATTTTTTAACATATATTTAGCTATCCATGCCAACATTGTCAGATGATAATACATTAATAGGATTTAGGAGCCATATCATATGATATACATTTCATACCGATAGTAGTTCATAACTTAAATTTATGGGGCAATGATGGAGCCAAAGGACTAGCTAGCCTTTGTATTCTTAAACCACATATTTAGAGCGATTGGACACATAGTCAAAATATTGATCAATACATGTATGACCACCTAGCTTCGCTTAGTGGGTGAGAATGGAGCCAAAGGGCCAAATTTTGCATTTTTGAGCCACTTCTAAGGAATTGAGCACTCATCTCCATCTATGATATTACTCTTGGTACAACACACATCCAATATCACTCAACATTATAATAGGTTTTATATTGGTTTACATACCTGATGAGGTGTATTCATTCTTTTGTCTTCATCTCTCTCTTACCTAGATTTTGTATGTTCTTATTTTAGATATAGCATATATAGTCAAAATTGATCTACTCCTACTCTTTATTTTTTCTTATAGATTTTCACTTCATAACGTGCTCTCTCTGCACATACCCAACATCACACAACTTTATGGACTTCACCCTTATAGGTATGTTCAGGTACACTTTCTATTTTTCCGTTATCCTAGTATTTTGCTTTGCTGCATCACTAGAATAAAGGTGGGGAAATGTAGTCATAAAATGTGAAAATTGGTAACTTGAGTGTGGCTAATGACACTCAACCCATAGATCCCTCCTGCTTACTTTTATGACCCTCATAGGCATATTTTCACTAATTTTTAGTCATCCGTAACCTTCCAAACCTGATCCTAGCTCAACTAGACTACTCTTTCCATGAAAAATCTATCCTCTTAGGTCCTATCAGCTAAGGACAATAGCACCTAACTTAGACTAAAATATTGGTACCACTATTATCCACATTCAACGCTCCTATCCAAGTGCATTTTTGACCCCAATGGTCAGTTCTTTTTAGTTCACCATCCTTCTCCTTGTCAACCTAACGTGAGTAAATTCAACCCATGACCAATAGATATTTATAAAATCCCATTCAAAGATCATTTGGAAAGGGTTGACAATTATCACTAAACAAACAAGAATACAAGCAAGACTACTCAAGCAATCTTCCTTATTCTCTACAAACAACTAGCCAATACATCGGTGCCACTAAGTGTCCTATTTTGGTGCTCTTATCCAATCATAGAATGAATTTTAGATATTGATTTGTGACACTATCCTAGTCCTACACAGTGATTACTAGACCCTGCAACAATCATTTTAGTCAGTTTCTAGCTAAGTCTTATTTTCTCTCCCTTATTAATATTTTTATAAAGAACAAAATTATAATCAAATTACACAAATCAATATCTTAATTATTACATATTTATTTACTAATTTTACTACTCAAACCCTTTAACTAAATTAGGAATAATACACTAATATTCCCAAAATTATTTGCATTGGTAAGCTTAGGGGTCATATGTCATGCAGAAGGAGTTTTTTGAGTCCCAACAACAATCCATAACTTATGGGCCAAAAAAATTATTTTTAAAATGAATTTTTCATATATTATAGTTATTTTCATTAAGTATTTGAGATTTATCTAATAAAAAATGAGGCAAAGACATAGCTTCCCTTTAAATAAGGCAACATATAAATGCTTAAAATGAAACCTTTTAGTATGAATTTTAACTTAATCTAATAGTAAAACAAATTTTAAATTGCAAACACATAATAATTATTCAATTTCATGCTAGAGAAAGAAAATAAATTGTGAAAGGTTATGACAAAATAGGGTGTTGCAAGTTTCACAAAAATATACTATTGTAAGAACAATTGAAGAAAAATAACTTTTTTAATGATTTTTTATAATTTGATTGTAAAATAAAGTAAATAACAAGTAAAACTATACTTAATCATATAATTTAGATACCAAACAATACAAAAGCCTTGATTTAGAATTGTACAAAACTAGGCATCAAAAGAGTCACACTCAGAATGACCACCTAGACACTATTATTAAAAAAGTTATATAATTAATAGTAGGAAGTTTCAAAAAACAAATTAGACCATGTAAATATATCCTTAAGGTTCCAAATCCTAGGGATAGACTAGTTACATGACTATGTTTGACAAAATATTCGCTAGGTTGAAAGTCAAAACAAGTTTGACATGTTAACTAAGGTTTAAATACATAAAACATTGATATACAAGCCAAAAAATAGAATTCAATTGATATGCTTTAACCGTGTATGTAAAATTCAATTTTGGATTTTTAACATTTTAGGTAAAATCAATTATTCAATGTAGAACCAAGATTAAATGTAAGAAAATTTTATCAAATTAATTAAATAAGTATTTAATAAATAATTTTCAAACACTATATACTCACCTTCAAAATGATCCATGCTGAAGCATGGTGCCCAGGTGCAAGTTTGAAATTATATAGAAGCTTCCACAAGCCACTAAATAACATGAAACTTAGGGAACCTAGCTGAATTTTTTTGATGTCAAGAATAGTTTCAAAATTAAAATTTGACCCAAAAACAATGTATTTCAATACCATGGTAGTAATATGGTGCCATAGGAAGCTTATGAAAAATTGTAGATGCTTGTAATGGCCTTCTCAAGCCTTGAAACTTTACACGAAGCTTGCAATCCTCAAACTAAGTAGATAAAACCTTCAAAACTAAAATTTCATACCAAAAAATTGATTTTTTTAAATTTTTTCAATGCTACAGGGTTGTACAAGAATAAGCACATCACTAAAGAGGTAGCATTGAAACTTCCATAGGATATAGGAGGCCAAATCAGGCCATGTAAAACTCCAAACTACCTTGAAATGGCCAAACTAAACTTTTGACATAACTAGAACTAAGTTTTTCTAAGAAAAAATGATCTTTTACTAATTTCTAGTTTACACATACTAAAAAATACTGTGAATATTAAACAAATTTGATAAAACTTCATTAATTTGAATAAGGTTTCTTGAAGTGGGATCTTCCAAAATATTAATAGGCTTGCTAATCATTCAAATTCTGTCAGGTTCTAATTCTATGATCAAATAAAAAAGTTAATGCATAGGATCTAGAAGATGAATTGATAGCAAAGCATAATATAATAAATGAACACAAATCAATGTACATAACATAATAATTTATTGTGGGAAAATCTTAAAGAGGTTAAAAATTCTACCAATGATGATTATTCAAATAATTGAGAAACTTAACTTTATACCCAATACAATTCTTCAACCTCTCACTTCTTCTTAGATAAACTTTCACAAAACTCTTAAAGATTGAATATGATTAATATTTCATATTCATAGGTTGGTTTCACAATATGGATAAAACCCTATTTATAATGTAAAATCAAAGGAGGTGACCATTGTAAAATTAACAAGTCCATCCATTCCAATAAAAAAAATTAATTAAAATTTGGGAATAATTAAATAATTATAACTCTATTATATATTATTTCTTTAATTAATACCAAGGCTAAGGGTCAATCAATCTCACTTATAATTAAATGTTCTAACATAATGGATAATTCATAAGAGGGTTTAATTCCTTCATGACCATTTAAACCCTAATCTTTCAATGAAGTGCTACAAAAAAAAATAGAGCATTAAGGAGTACTATCTGAGGTTTGTGTTGGAGCATGAAAGCTCCACCACTTCACAGATATGCTTAAAACACACTGATGCTTAACTAATAAATAAATAATAAAATCTCAAAATTTTATACCCTATTAGAATATGGGGTTGGTCTAAACATTGGGTGGTGAAATGCTAATTCATAGAACCTTAAGGACTCATGGTTGGTGATGAAATCCATCTCACATAATTAAGAAAAGAGAATTTTAACTATTTATGATCCTCAAGAATCCCATAAGAGGGAAAGAGAAGAGCATAGTATAGTTTTGATTCTATTAAATAACAATAGTAACCTATGTGTTTTTGATCACTCAGGGTTCCATAAGGGGGCAAGGGACCTGGGGCAGGGGGTGGGGAGTGGCAGGGGGGATAAAGAGAGAGCATACATATGATAAGTTACCCAGGAACACACAAAAAATACTTAAATAACTAAAAATTAAAGTATTTTAAATCACCAAATATAAATTTGGATTCATTTTTAAAACACCAAAGAGAAATGTGGATTCAATTTTTAAAACACCAAAATATGTATTTTATGAGTGTTTGTTTGAATACAACCACATCTTTGACCAACGTAACCTACAAAAAAAACATGATTAGTTTGTTTTGGAATTTTTTATAAAATTAAATACACACATAAAAGACTTAAAAGATAAACCAAAGAACATGCAAGCTAAAATGTTAAATAAAGCAAAACCTACAAACTTAAAAGTTAGAAAGCAAAAAGCAATGATAGTCAATATTTTATTTATATATCATAAACTAAAATATAATTTTTTATGAAATTTTGACTATATGTTCTCAAGATAAATCCAAACTAACTTGAAAATATTAAAAAAAAACCCAGATTATAATTTACAAGTTATATCCATTTTAATAGTTGTGTTTAAAATAAATAGAAAATAAAACATGAGAGTCACTATTTTAACATCACCTAAATTACAATTTGAAGTTTTATGAAAATTTGAAAGTATGTTGTTAATCAAAAGCCAAACCAACTTGGAAAAAATTATAAAAATCTAGATTATAATTTATAATTTCTATCCATTTTAATAGCCATGTTTTAAAAATTCAGTAACTTAATTTTTGGAAAAAAATAAAAATAAAAAAGTAAATAAATTAGAAAGATCTTTGATAAAAAAATTTCAACAACAAATATTATAAATAAATAAAGTTATTATTTTTTTGGAGAAGAGGATTATTTTACTTTCAAAGATGGTTTTTGGGTGCGTAGTTCCATTGGGTGTGCCAAAATGTAATTTAAGAACAAGATTATTTGATTGTTAGAAATCCAAATATAATGGAAACTAATTAAATATATTAGAGTGTACTTCTTATAAGTTATCTAAAGATAAAAGAAATAATGGAGGATTAAAAAATCTAAATAACATACCTTCACTTACTCTTTCATAGATTGGATGTCACTCGGATTGACTTTTTATTGTTGTATTTGTACAAAACTTGATTGAGGCACGTCGATGAATCCACAACACTTCTCCTTGTAATGTTGATGTTTGATTGGTTGGGTGTTGAATTATTGAAAATTTGATGGATGGATTTTTTATGAAACTTGTATATTTCTAGCTTAATGTAAATGGAGGTCAATGAATCCATTTATATATTTTGTTTGATTAATTAGAACCATTGATCTTGGTCAGAGATTAGTGGTGGAAGATGAATGAATTGATGGGATATTATTAAATAGGAATCTTATGAGTGGAAAATAGGTAGGATCATTGGATCCATGGAGGATTAATTACGATTATTTGATTTAATAGTTGAGGTTAGTGAGATTTGAGGTGGATTATTAAATCTAGTAAAAGGAATATTTGGATTATAAAATTTAGATGATGGGGGCAGATAGAGCCTATGACATGATGTGAGAATTATTTTATTTTTAGATTTTGATAATTATGGATATTAAAAATCCATGAAATTAGGTAATTATTAGTTAATGAATTTGGATTAATCAACTAATTAAATAAGATTCAAAATTTATAGCATTGGAGTTGGTTATGGAAGAATGACTTAATTGACTAGGGGTGATGAATAGTGAAGGCTAGGGTTGTTAGTGAAAATATAAAACTAATTAGTTAAAACTATAACTGCCTAATTTTAAGTTTTTACATAAATAAGATAGTTACAAGATGCTTCATCTTCCTTACTGGAAGACAACAGAGAAAATTTTAGTGGTTATTTATAGCTAAATGGTTGTAAATAAGTTTTTTTTTTAAATTTTGAAAATGGTTAATTGTATGAAAATATACATAGATTAAATAACCAAAATTTTATATAATTTCATAGTTTGGGACCCATATTCACCTTATATATTATAATTGATCTTATTTTAGAACACAAACTCACCAAAGTTACTATGCATGTATGGGTCAGATTCGTCAAGAAATTATATGAGACATGTATAGGTTAGTTTAGAATTGCCCCTCCCGTGCCCCACCCCCACACACATATAAATATAATTACCGTGTGTGTGTGTGTGTGTGTGTGTGTGTGTGTGTGTGTGTGTGTGTGTGTGTGTGTGTGTGTGTGTGTGTGTGTGTGTGTGTGTGTGTGTGTGTATATATATGTCAATTCTAGACTAACCTATACATGTCTCATATAATTTCTTGGTGAATCAGACCCATACATTATTATGTATGTATGTATTTATGTATGTACACACACACACACACACATAAATAATAAAGACCTATTAAGACATTATAATTTTAAGGTAATAATTGTATTTATTATGTGAAAATATTTTGAAAATTCTTTGGCACAACATGGTATTCTTTCATATGGATTTAATAACTAAATAACCTAATAATAAATAATTTTCAAACCTAATGTTCATTTTATTTCTAGCATTGAATGTGGTGCAAGTAGAATTAAAGCTACATGGATTGAGGTTTAGATCTTGTCCTATTTTTTAATGAATTTGTGTTGATGTATTGAGGGGTCCAAGGTAAAATTTAATGTTGATCCAACATGTAACCTATGGGATTAATGAATTTTTTTCAAATGCAGATGTGATAGTTTCTTGAATTATCTTGTCATTTATGCAAGCTCTTGGTATAAGTGAAGCTATGGCTGTTATAATATTGAGATGAGAGGTTAGAAACGAAGGTACAAAATTTTTTTAAGATAGTTTCCTTATGATTTTAGCTTCAAGATATAAATTTGTGTTTCATTATTCTAAATACTCAAAGCAGTTATTTGTATGCATAATCATTTGTCTTGAAATGAATAAATATAATGATAAGTTCCCTAAAAAACATTGTTTTAAAGATCTTTACCATGGTTTCTTATTTTTTTATTGTCATTGATGCAATATATTGGTGGAAGAAAATATATGGCATTCAAAGATTGGGATGAGAGGTTGGAATTTAAGGTGTAAATAATTTCTAAGCTAGTTTCCTTGTGATTGCAACTACATGGTATGAATTTACATTTCTTTGTTCTGAATATTGAGATTAATTATTTGTATGCACAATTGTGTCTTGAAATGAATAAATATAATGATAAGTTCCTTAAAAATTATTTTAAAAATATTTTTGACATTTTTTTAAAAAAATTTAGTCATTGATGCAAGCTATTGGTGAGAGCAAAGCTCTGATAGTCAAAATATTGGGACGAGGTGCAAATAATTTCTAAGCTATTTTCCTTGTGATTGCAATCATAAGGTATGATTTATGTTTCTTTTTTCTAAAGGCTAAGGATATTTGTTTTCATGCACAACCATCTAGCTTGAAATAAATAAGTATAATGATATGCTCCCTACAGATTATTTCTTTATATATTTTTGTTGATGGTTTCTCAATTTTTCTAGTCATTGATGCAAGCTATTGGTGGAAGCAAAGCTCTGGTAGTTAAAATATTGGGATGAGATCTTGGAAATGAAGGTGTAACAATTTTTAAGCTGGTTTCCTTGTGATTGTAACTGTAAGGTATGAATTTGTGTTTTTTACTCTAAAGATTGAGAGCATTTTTTTGCATGCATAGTCATTTGTCTTGAAATGAATAAATATAATGATAAGTTTCTTAAAAAGAATTTATTTAAATATTTTTTGCTGATAGTTTTTTAATTTTTCTAATCATTAATGCAATCTATTAGCATAAGAAAAAATATGGCAATCAAAAGATTGGGATGAGGAGTAGGTAATTTCTAAGCTAGTTTCTTTGTGATTACAACTTCAAGGTATGGATTTGTGTTTATTTTATTTTGAAGACTAAGTGAAATTATTTGCATGCACATTCATCTATCATGAAATGAATAAATATAATTATAAGTTATTTAAAAATCATTTATTTATGGTTTTATTGGAAATTTCATGTATAACCACAAATTTTTTCCTTAAACTCAAAATATGTGAAAAAGGTATTTTCAAGTTAGTCATAAATATAGTTGAAATAATCACAAGGCTATGTTGCATTTATTCATTTTGTTCTTTGTGCATTATTTAAAAAAATAATATTAAATGTAATTATTTATCAGAGAAAATTAGTTTCTTATTTGTTTAAAAGGAGTATTTATTAGAAAAAATTAAGTTCTTATTTGTTTAAAAGAAGTATGTGGTAAAGACAAACCAATTAATATAATAAACTGAGTATAGTAAAAATTGTGTCAAAAAATCAAAGTGTAGAGTATAAATAATAAACAGACTATGGGGCCATAAGGCAAGACAACTATGAAAAGAGAGGATGATATAACTAAAAACAGTTGAGTACATAGTACTTAGTATAAATTGAGTATAGACCTCTGTAAGTCTCTCAAAATAATAATCTAAGATTGGTCATTAAATTATGATATTTGACATTGAATTATGAGTATGTTAGTTTGTTATTTTAGTTGCTCTTAATTATTATAGTGATTATATTTTCATTTTCATTATTTTGTTTTCATTAGAAAACACTTTCATAGAATTAGAAATATTTCTTTCAAGAGATTGACTCTTCTATAATATTTACTCTGCTAGATAGATTAGATTATATTATTTGAAATTTAATTTACATATGCGTATATTTGATGATTGAGATATTTAATTAGTACATCATTCATTTTTATTCTCAAAATTTATAAAAACCCCTATGCACATTTTAAAAATATTTATTGCTTCCTATAATCACTGTTATTCTACAACCATAAAAATAAAGATCCAAAATGCATCAGAATAATCATTAATAAATTGTCACATGTCCTTATAAATTTATGTTGGCCCATATTTCCATGTTTTGAATTTGCAAGTGAGTTGTGGTTTGGTTCAAGTTTTAATTTTTAAATTTATAGATTGTGCAAATTTAGATTTTGTGTATGATATCATTTTCAAATTGATATTTTGGTAGTTCAATTTTCAATTTTTAAAAATAAATTTGGTTTTATCATTGCTTATTTTTAGGTGATAACTTTCAAACTTCCATTATAAAAATTAATTCAAGAAGTGAAATAGTGGTTTCATCTTTGAAGGGAGTGCTTTGCATTGGTGATTCATAAAGTTGGCATTGAAAGGTTTTTGATTCATAAAATATGTACTCCTAGTTCGAGTGCTAGGAAATTAGTAAGGGGTTCATCAAAGGGAAACACCTTGTTGTCATATTTTGATAAACATCAACAAGAAAGACCTTTAAAAAGAAATATTGGTTTAGAAAATCAACCAGAATTGAACATTATTTATCATGATCAAGATCATGTTCAATAAGGTTCTGATCACTTTCAATTAGAGAATGCTAATAATCATGACACAACTAGTTTAAGACAATCGAGTTTTGAAAGTGTTGATGATTCAACATCACAAATAGTTCATGAAATTCATCATAGCTCCAAAAAAATGAAGTCAAGAAAATGGGAAATTTTAAAGAGTTTTCAAGCTAAATGGGTTTCTAAATATCCTTTCATTGAGCCTATTTTGATTGAAGACATTAATGAGCCACCAAAAGAGTGTAGATGCAAGATATGTAGGTTGAAATTGGGGAGAGATAAATACTTTTATCTAAAACTATATACCATAGAGAAGCATGTGGGAAAAGTGTACCAAAAAAATTATAAATGGAGAAGAGAAATTAGTGATATAATGGAAAACAAAATAGGAGTCTCTTCATGTTAGGTATGTAAGTGAATACGATGAATACCTAAAAAAACAACAAAAAATTCATTCAAGTGGAATAAACATTGTAGCTTTGTTTAGAAAAATGATGGTGTTTCTAACTGTTTTTGCTTTTCCACATTCAAAAGAAATAAGAAACTAAAGTAATGGTCTAGGGTTAGATGATACCTGGATGAGGTCTGCGCACCGTATCCAGATGTTGAGGGGAATCCTCTTTGGCTGTGGAGGATGACACCTGCAGATGAGAGAGACTTAAACAAGAAAACTATTAGATAGGTAGGTAGTGGACTGCTAAGCAATGCTTGATCTCAGAAGTGCAAAGACTTCCTAGAAGGGTGACAGTCCACTGATTGATAGAAAATAGAATGTTACTAGAAAAGGAAATGATAAAAGACTGAACAAATGAAATAGAAACAAATGCATACCTATATGTAGCAATCTATCTTCCATAGTTGCCGACATCAGTGGTTCTGCCAACGTCGATTAGTCAAGGTCGCTGGTGTCGGTTAATCTACCGACGTCAGTAGGGGAAATGGGCCTGGTGGCTGGCGTCGATCAGGGCAATAAAGCTTTGGACAAGTTTTAGGTCTGTTCTGTGGTCAACATAATGGTTTGGGGTGTCTGCGGGAGTTTTAGTGGCTTGTGTTGGGTTTACAAGGTAGAAAGTATGACCTGAATGAGAGATCAGATGGAGGACAGGGGAAAAAGGGAGATAAGGATGAGAGAAGGCTTTTCAGCCTCTCCGGGGAGAACAGACTGGGTTGTGTCAAGAATGCTTAGAAATGGACAATAGACTGATTGCTAATATATTTAAAAAGGACACTGAAATAAAACCAGTACAAATACTTAGCTGTGGGTGGAGAGGTAGAGATGCAGGTGGTCTGTTTCTGTTGTGGCTGATGTTAGAGGTGTCGTGCAACCTTCAATCTGGTGCAGAATGACTGGAGCAGAACCTCTGACACTGGAGAGTGCTATTGAAATGCTAATACTTGCAAGAAGTTGAGGAGCGAGAAAGCTTGAAATCTGGAGCAAGAGAATTCAAATTTGTGGAGGGGTCCGGCAAAAAAAGCAGATAGAATGTTTCTAACTATTTTTGCTTTTCCACATTCAAAAGAAATAAGAAACTAAAGTAATGGTCTAGGGTTAGATGATACCCAGATGAGGTCTGCGCACTGTATCTAGATGTTGAGGGGACTCTTCTTTGGCTGTGGAGGATGACACCTACAGATGAGAGAGACTTAAACAAGAAAACTGTTAGATAGGTAGGTAGTGGACTGCCAAGCAATGCTTGATCCCAGAAGTGCAAAGACTTCTTAGAAGGGTGACAATCCACTGATTGATAGAAAATAGAATGTTGCTAGAAAAGGAAATGATAAAAGACTAAACAAAGGAAATAGAAACAAATTCATACCTATATGTAGCAATTTGTCTTCCACAGTCACCGACGTTGGTGGTTCTTCTGGCGTCAGTTAGTCAAGGTCGTTGGCGTCGGTTAATCTACCAACGTCGGTAGCGGCAATGGGCCTGGTGGCCAATGTTGATCGGGGCAATAAGGCTTTGGATGAGTTTCAAGTCTGTTCTGTGGTCAACAAAATGGTTTAGGGTGTCTACGGGAGTTTTAGTGGCTTGTGCTGGGTTTACAGGGCAAAAAGTATGACCTGAATGAGAGATCAGATGGAGGACAGGGGCAAAAGAGAGATAAGGGTGAGAGAAGGCTTCTCAACCTCTCTAGGGAGAACAGACTGGGTTGTGTCAAGAATGCTTGGAAATGAATAATGGACTGATTGCTAATGTATTTTAAAAGGACACTAAAATAAAACCAGTATAAATACTTAGCTGTGGGTGGAGAGGCAGAGATGCAGGTGGTCTATTTTCGTTGTGGCTAATGTTGGAGGTGTCGTGTAACCTTCAATCTGGTGTAGAATGATTGGAGTAGAACCTCTAACACTGGAGAGTGTTGTTGAAATGCTAATACATACAAGAAGTTGAGGAGTGAGAAAGCTTGAAATCTAGAGCAAGAGAATTCACGTTCATGGAGGGGGCTGGCAACAGAAGTAGAAATGTAGTCTTAAAGTAACTGATGCCGGCAAAACTACCAATGTTGGCCGAATAATGACCGATGTTAGTGGCTGAAGAATGGGAAAAGAGGCTATCTTTAGCCTTTTTGCCTATTCTTCCAACTGCCAGGTCTAACTGTCATTGGAAAATAGTCCAAGGCAGATTAACTGAGCGCAAGAGGTTAGTGGGAGGGATGAAATGGGGTTTAAGTAATTAAGATTTGGCATGGGGTGAGGGAGGCATGGGTGATGTGTCTAGGGGGTTATTAATTGAAAATAGTTAATTTATTTTAAATTAATAAGTGTGTGGGTTAGGAATGTTTAGGAGGTGGACCCAAGAGACCAAGGGGGAGGATGACCAAGGGATAAACATGATTTCGGTGTCTACATTTGCCCCTTTTTGTCTTGTTGGTTATTCTTGATGAATTTCAAGAAACAAATATGAGTTGGTTGCCCCAGGTATGGGATGAGGTGTTCCCCCCTCAAAGCGGGAGTCAAGGGAAGGGAACCTGAGATCAGGTGTTGATTTGATAGATAGTGGATGGAAAGGATGAAGGTTAGGGTGTGAACACTGCAAAGGGTGGGATTGTGCATATGCCACACCACGCGATAGGTAGGTCAAATTATCATGGTCAAAGGTTGAGGAGTGCTAAAATTAAAATAACTAGGCCCTAGCATTTAGTCATAGCTGATTGGGTTAAACGATCCAAGCTATAGCTCCAATGGTCATCATGTGCCAAGTATCCTGGGCTTAGGAAGTGCTCTTGGAAAACATGAAAAAGGCCACAAGTAGTGGGGATCAACTGGAGCGTGATCCAATACTTGTGGGGGTCGTGGATAATTTGCTAACTAGTCGTGAGGTAGCAAGGGCAAAAACAACCAAGGCAAAGTTGTCTTGGAAGTGGTCATGGTCTGAGGAGATAGTTGCAATCTCCAAGGTCATTGGTTGAGTCGAGACAAAGGAATGGCCGAGCTAACCTTAGAAGACCCCATGTCAATTGAGTGTTGCCTACATAGCCCCTGTGTTGAGGGTCTTAGGCCAATGTAGTTCTCCCAAAAAGGGAGGAAGAGGGTCGGTTATGGATTGGGTCTGGATCATGGTGAAGTCATGGTGAAAGGTAAAAGGGTTTGTCCATTAGGTAGATGAACAAACAGATGTGGTCGAGCTAACCCCAGAAGATGCCATGTTATCTGAGTGTTGCCTACATAGCCCCTGTGTTGAGGGCCTCAGGCCAATGTAGTTCTCCCAAAAAGGGAGGAAGAGGGTCGAAGTGGTTGATGTAGTTAGGAGAATGATTTAGCATGTCCCATATGTCTGATGGTACATGCTTGCAATGATGAGGGGTAAGATGATTGGACATCCTTTTCCATATTGTGCAATGGTGTATTTTGTAACATTGGTTAGGGTTTTTCATCCCTAGAAATTGTCCATTTTAGGTGATGGATGTATGCTAAAAATGAAATGAGTCTGTTTATGCTTCAACAAGTAATGGTTTATGCTTGACATAAATTGTGTGGTCGATAGCTGCCATGTGTATTGGTGTCCATAGAAACTAGTGTGAATAGGCTATGAGAACGTTAGTGGTCTAAAAAAGGGTTTGGCTGGTTTGGTTGGCAAATGATTTGGTTGAATGTGACCAAAGGTATGGAGGAAGTGAAAGGCATTGTGCCATTTCATTGACAAGAACCATAATGATAGCGTAGATAGGGGGTTTTTCAAACCAAAAGCCCCATTCATGCATTACGTCATTGACCATTGGTTGTGTTAGAGAAGTAATCAAATCACTTTGACATTAAAATAAGCTCGAAGTCCCTTGAGTAGGTGATGTGATATGTGAGGAGAGGGTAACCCTTTTTAGTAGGGATAACTTTGTCCCTTTTTATAGGAGACCCTAAGAACAACTATAAGTCAAGTCTATGACCCTTCTTTTTTTTTTTTTTGAGCAGACTAATCAATGCAGGAAGTCTATGTAGAGATGTCATTTTGTTTTATGGTCATTTGTGAAGCTGATCGATGCAGGAAGCTTCTAAGAAAGTGTTGTTTTGTAGCAAGATGTTTAGGCATAGCCATCCTTCGAGGGAGTGGTCTATATTTTTGCTTTATATATATGAGGGCTTTGAATAGCTGTCCTTCGAGGGAGCATTCTATTAGCTATAGCAATGATAATATAGATGTCCTTCGAGGGAGCAGTCTGCATTTAGAATTTATGACCTTTTGATATTTTGACATCTCAATTTATTTTTTGACAAAATGTTGAGTCATGGACAAGACTATAGAAGTTTAAGGGCTCCCTTTTATTAGGACAAAGCATTCATACTTTATAAAAGGGTTACAGAGGGATTGTTTTAGGGGAATAGGGTTGAAAGGAATGAGGATTAAGAGGACAAGAATTGCGCAAGGGACGAGCTCAAGTTAAATGTCAAGTGAACGAGTACTCGAATAACAGTAGAATGGTCACAGATGCAAGGCATTAAGAGGCTCAGGTTCTTGTCAGCCTTCGAGAGAAGACAAATGATAAGTCCTTGATCCATACCTGTGCGTGATGATGTAAGGTCTGAGCCAATTAGGAGCTAATTTGCCTCATTTACTTCATTCCATATTGGTCACATGTTGATTTTCTTTGAGGATGAGGTCTCTAATTTTGAAATCCCATTCTCTCAAATTTTTGTCATAGGCTTATTTGATATGATTTTGATAGATATGGAGATGGTTGAAGGCAGCAAGACGACGTTCGTCGAGAAACTCAAGTTGAGCTAAGTGATCTTGATGAAAGTCATCGTTAGAGAGAATGTTATGCAGTGAGATGCGGAGAGACAGGATCTATACTTCAAGAGGTAGGACAACCTCTATTCTATACACTAAAGAGAAAGGGGTAGCACCCATAAGGGTTTGGATGCTAGTGCAGTAGGGCCACAAAGCGAAGGGAATGTGAATGTACCAATCCCTTCCAGTGTCGTTGACCACCTTCATGAGAATTTTAGTTAATATTTTGTTGGAAGCCTCGGCCTACCCATTTGCTTGTGGGTAGTAAGGTGAAGAGAAGTTGAGCTTGATGCCAAATGAGTCACAAAGTTTTTGGACAGTTTTATTTTTGAATGACTTGCCATTATCGGTGATGATTTGGTGAGGTACATCAAAATGACAGATGATGTGGGTGTTGATGAATTTGACAATTTTATTAGCTTTTATGGAGATGAGACGAATAGCTTCCACCCATTTAGTGAAATACTCGATGGTGGTGATAATGGACTGATGTCAAAGAGACGAATGAGGGTTAATCTCACCGATGAGATCTAAGCCCCATTGTGAAAAAGCCCAAAAATCCTGAGCAACTTGTAAGGTGTGGCTAGGGACGTGAAGCAAGTTAGCGTGTTGTTAGCACTTGATGCAATGCCAAACATAATCGCTACAGTCTTGGTGAAGGGTGGGCCAATAATAGCCTAGACGAAGGATGCGCTTGGCAACTGAGTTACCACTGAAGTGTCCACCACAAATCCCATCGTGGACCTATTTAATGGCATGAGATGCTTCAATGGAGGTTAGACAATGAAGAAAGAGGCCGTCAAAACCTCTTTTATAGAGAAGACCCCCTAGCATAGTATATCGGGCCGTGCATTTAATGAAAGCCTGTCGTGCATTACTAGAGAGATCAGAAGGGATGATAGAATGAGCCAAGTAGTCCACAAGTTGTTTATACCAAACATCTCATGGATTAGAGTCTATGGTGTGGATGAGGTTGATATTAGTAGAAATGTATGAAGGTAATGGCACATGATGCACCATGATGTAAATTCTTGATGAAGATGATGAATATGGAATATGGGAAGTGAGAGAAGCCATGGTGTCAGAAAACTTATTCGTAGATCGAGGAATAGTCTGTAAGAGGTAATGATTGAAAGAAGCTAGGAGGGTGTCAACACAGTGTTTGTATCTTTGCAAAACTTCATTTTTACAAAGATATGAACCATTGATTTGATTGATGACAAGTTGTGAGTCACCGAAGATGTTGATGGTCTTGATGCTTAAAAAAAGGGCAGTTTGAAGTCCCAAGATTAAGGCTTCATATTCAGCCATATTATTGGTACATTTAAAGTCGAGCTTGAAAGACAAGGGCATGGGCTCACCCTCGTGTGGGATGAGGATGACCCCTCCACCCCCATCGAGTTGACATTTGGAGCCGTCGAAGAACATTGTCATTTGATAGAATGTGTCGTCAGTCGAAAGTGCGGTGATAGATTCATCGGGGAACTTACACTGAGAAGGTTGATTGTCAGGTAGGGGGGCATCTACCAGCTAGTCAGCAATTGTTTTCCCCTTGATAGATTTCTACTGGATGAATTCCAAGTTGAACTCAGCAAGAAGCATGAGCCAATGAGCCATATGCTAGTTTTGGTATGGCTTGGAATGCATGTATTTAAGAGGGTCAGTGTGAGTGATGACAAAGGTTTTGTGATTGAGAAGATAATGACAGAGCTTGGCAGTGGCAAAGACTAATGCCAAATAGAGTTTCTCAGTATGAGTATATCAAGTTTCATAGTTGACAAGTGTTCAGCTTATGTAGTAGACCGCTTGCTCATGGTGTTGCTCGTCTCGATGCGCGATCATGGCACCTAACGAATGGTTGGTTGCTGAGATGTAGAGGTAGAAGGGTTGGTCATCTTTAAGTGGAATGAGGATTGGTGGAGAGACCAGATAGCATTTAAGGGCTTCAAAAGCCTCTTGACAGTCCTTATCCCATTTAAAGGAGATGTCCTTCTTGAGGAGATGATGAAAGGGTTGGAAACGGTCAGAAAGCTGTGAGATGAAGCAACGGATGGATTAGAGCTTCCCTTACAGGCTGCAAAGTTGCTTGAGATTGGTTAGAGGTGGCATCTCGAGTATAGCCCAAATTTTAGCGAGATCTATCTCAATGCCACGGAGAGAAACAATGAAACCCAGGAGCTTTCTTGAGAGGACCCCAAAGATGCATTTCGTGGGGTTAAGGCAGACATTATATTGAAGAAGGTGAGTGAAGATGATTTTGAGGATGATCAAATGGTCGCGACAAAGCTTGTATTTGCCAAGCAGGTCATCCACATAGTCCTCCATGATTTTATGGAGGAAATCATGAAAAATGTAAGTCATGGCACGTTGATATGTGGCACCTGCGTTCTTTAGGCCAAAAGGCATGACCCTATAGTAGAAAGTCCCCCATGGGGTGATGAAGGTAGTCTTGTGCTGATCGTTTGGTGCAATCAAGATTTGGTTATATCCTGAAAACCTGTCCATGAGTGATAGCATCTCATGACCGGCCGTGAGATCAACAAGTTGGTCAATTATGGGAAGAGGAAAATCATCTTTGGGATAGGCTAGGTTAAGGTCATGATAGTCAGTGTAGATTCAGATCCCCCTAGTTACTTTGGTGATAGGGATGATGTTAGACACCCACTGTAGATAATCAATGGGCTAGATGAAAGAGACAGAGAGAAGACGCTGAAGCTCCTCTTTGACAAGGAGTGTAATGTGAGGATGCATCTTTCAAAGCTTTTGCCTGATAGGCTTAGCCTTTGGGTTTGTGATGATGTTATGAGTGGCAATGTTAGGGTCGATGATAGGCATGTCACTGTAGGTCTAGGCAAAGGCCTTGCTATGGTTTGAAATAAATGTGGTATAGTTGATCTGCTCCTGGGCGTCCAAAGATTGACCAATCTTTAAGATGTGAGGAACATCAGAAGATGGAAGGTTAATGTCAATGGTTGATTCATTTAACATAACTTGCATTTCAGAAGGGAGGGAGTATTGAATGAAAGAGTCATCGGTGCCCATGTAGGTGAGAATGGCATCATCGTCTACGCAGTGGACAGTGTTGATGGTTGCCAACTCATCGTCTATCATGTTGGGATAAATGAGAGGGAGAGACCTAGACACCCCATTGAGTTGATAGGTTAGGGGTTCCAAGCGGATGGTGTTTATGTAAAAAAAAACTAGGAGGGATGAAAACCACCGACTTCGTAGGTGAAGAGGGGAGAATAGGTGAACTTGGAGGAGATTGGTCTATGGTGGGTTCAGGACAAGGGTCTGCAGAGGCTTCGGTGGGTTCTTGAAAACCCAGACCATATCGTTTCTTGGCATTATCGTCATTGGGTGGTTCGATGGGCTAATGGGAGCCTTGTTCGTAGCACCCGAAGCCAAAACCCTTCCATGCACACCTATAGAGATAGGTATGAGCAAAGGTGGGGTTGCCAAGAAAAGAGAAGTCAGATGTGAATGGTTGAGGTGAGGAGAGAGGATTCCCATCAGTAGGAGCTCGATCCAACCCCCCATAGATGAGATTGGTTTGAAGGTTAGGAGGACCATAAGGGATGACCATTCCAATCTGATGGTCATAGCTAGTACTATGATGAAGTTGTCCATACTCTTTCAGAGTTTGGAATATGTCTAGGGTAAGTAAGCGATACTCCCTAAGTGAAATTCGTTGGAAGATATCTTCCATGGGGTCCTTGGTTGTCGCTTGAGAAAGTGATGTGAGGGTGACCATCGTTTGCGTACTGGTTGAAGCTTCCGCGGATAGAGGCGGTGTTTGGGTTGGTGTATTGAGAGGAATGAGAATGTCATTTGGTTGATAGGTCATGTTACAAGTCTTGAAAGGGGATGGGTCAGTGGGAATGACATGGACTTTCCTGTCATGTTCAAATTTGACACAATGGTGCAGTGTAGAAGGGACGTAAGCCATGGCACAGATCCAGGGTCATCCTAGTAACATGTTGTATTGGAACTCTCCTTCGATGATGTAGAAGAGCTCTGGGACTGTATGTGGGCCAATGTGAATATGGAGGACGATGGTGCCAATGGTGGTATCAGTGGTGTCATTAAAGGATCAAAGGATTGCATTAGTTTTTAATATGCAATTCTTGGGAAGGGCTAATTGATCAAAGGCATGGGTAGAAATGATATTAATGCTAGTGCCTCCGTCAATCATAACTCGCTTAATGCGGGTTCGATCAATGTAGGCCATGATGAAAAGAGAAATGTCCTAATCTTTCGAGTTAGAGGTAGGAATTTTAGAATCATTGAAAGTAATAGAGGCAACGGGAGATAACGAGTGGACCAGGGCAGCTAGTGGTTGGGGGTCTTCGGGTTGGACCTCCGTTGCCTGTAAGGATTTGATTAGAGCTTGATGATGTTAGGGTGAGCTTTGAATGAGGTCATATAAGGTCATCTTCACAGGCATTTGGTGAAGCTATTTTAACATAGAGTCATGGATTGCCCCTGAAGAAGAGGGTTGGGATGCACCCAGGATGGAAATCTTGGGCTTTGGTGGTTGAGGTGGCTTGACAAAAGGGTAGGTCCAAGGAATAGTAGATTTTTATTTTGCTTTATCCTTTTGTGACCTAGTGGTTACATGGATGGCATTAATTTCGAAGAGAGGGGGTGAATGAGGTGAAGAGACTATAGTCTGTTGATGAGATGTTGATAACGATGAAGGGGTTTGCAAGATATGGGAAGGTGTCAGAGGTCTATCGACAGTGTCCTCAAGGAGAAGGGTGTCTTTCTCCATGTATTGGTGAATGACGACCTTAAGGGCACAATAATTCTCGGTATCATGTCCTAGTGTGCAATGATATAGACAAATTTTAGTATCATCAAACCGAGAAGGTTTTGACCTAAGAGGTTGGAATGGCTTGATAGGTGGAAGGGTTATGTTAGAGGTTTGTAAAATTTGGTGCAATATCAAAGCATATGAACCCACTAAAGGGTCCGTGCTTGTTGATGCATGAGGTGTCGATGACTTTTTCTTGGGAGGTGTTGAAGGAGGCTTCCGTACCACCTTTTGGGTTGGTGGTGTGGCCACATGCATAGATGACACTTTCTTTGTGAGAGGTGCCAAATTTTTTAGAGGTGGTAGACTTGTGGTAGGTAAAGGAAGTAGTGGAGGTAACTTACTTTGGTTAGGGGTTGGAGTAGGGAGCACTCCTATTAGGGTAGAAGGATGAGGGCCCAAAATGGAGGGCAATGGTGATGGTGGAGGAGGAGTTTGCTGATGTGATTTAGTAGCCATATTTTGTTTGGTTTGAGGACCACTATTAGGCGAGGCAAGGTTCAAGTCTACCTTGACTTGCGGGTGAGTGAGGTTAGTGATGGGGTGAACTCTGAGGGATTTGATTAGTTTTGATATGGTGGATGAGGGTTTAGGTTCTAATGCAGATGGTTGAGGTTTTGAAGGTTTAGAAGTAGAAGTCTAGTCTTTATTGGAGGCTTTGGGAGATTTTGTCATGGGATGGTCAACAGCAGGAGATGAGATAGGACGGGCAAGGTGAGGAGCTTTGAGTCACTCCCATAATGCCGCATGTTCTAATTTCCTCAATTGGAGAAGTTTTAGTTTCTCCACCAATCAAGAGAATGGTTGGGAAGATGTCGGATGAGGCTTTGGTCCTTCAGAAGATGTGGATGGTTGTGGGGTCAAAAATGTGTCAGGTGTGGTAGTCTCAGACCCAAGGTGTGAGGGAGTCATAACTAGATCGTCTTTGGTCGAAGAAGGTGGAGAGACAAGTTCTTCTCTTAGTGGAGAAGGAATAAGAGAATGTGGCTCCTCAAGAGGGTAGAGGGCAGGGATGATTGTGCCTTCTACTTGTGGTTGAGTAGGAAGGGTAGGGTCCTCCATTGGTAGCAAGAAGGAGGAAGGCAGGGCTAGCGGTGTTGGTATGGTCAAGGCATCCTCCAATATAAAGGGAGTCAATGGAGAACTAATAGGAGAAGAGGGTTTGTTCACGTGTGATGGATTGATGGGCAGACTAACCTCTTGAGACTGTGAGAGAGGTTGGTCAGGCATGAAAGGTGAGACCATGTTGACTGTGTGTATATTATGCTCTTGAGAGTCATCAGTCATGGTCTACACATTGTTTTGGCTAGGAGGATGATTGGGAAAAGGTTGTTTAAAGATGTCTATGCTTTGATTGGGTTGCACGTTTGGGTTGTCCAAGATGAGGTCACCTTTATCTAGCATGTCTTGAATGATGTTCTTGAGAGTCTTACAGTTGGCTGTGTCATGGCCTTTGACACGGTGATAATTATAGAAGTCGTTTTCCCTATACCACGTAGGGATAGCGTGTGAGGGATCGAATTAAGGGGGCGGTCAAATTTTGGGGAGATTGAGGACTCCCTGTTTGACAAGTTTATCCAGCATCGATGCATAAGATTCTCCTATCGGAGTATACTGACGCTGCACATATCTTTGTTGGAATTGTTTTGTGATACTTTGGGACGTGGAAGGTTTGGGCTGGTTGGTTGTTGTTGAAGATGATGGTCTAACGACTACAACATTTGCTGATGCCTTAGATTTAGAACTAGAAGAAGAAGGTTTAGAGGAAGAGTCATTGGACTTGGTGTTGGGGTTTTTACTCCATAATTTGACTTTGTTTTCCTCGACGACACGTAGTTCAAGCTTCTTAGCCATTGTGAAAGCTTCGTCAAAGGTACATAATGTTTGGACCTAGAGAGTGGATGAAATATGTTTGGCACATGCCTGGGGAAAGAGTTTGATGAGCTCGGGTTGAGGCAAAGAGAAGGAGAGCTGGTTGATTAGGCCTCTCCAATAGGCAACAAAATCGGCTATGGATTCATCATCAAACTGTCTGATAGAGTATAGATCTGTGATAGAGACCTTTTTGGTGATATTGATCAAAAAGTGGTTAAGGAAAAGTTGAGCCAGCTGGGTGAATGTGAAAAGAGAGTGTCTGGTGAGAGAGCTGTACCAATCGAGGGCTGCACCATAAAGTGACATGGGAAATGTGCAAAGCAGTAACACATCATCATGTGTGATCAGGTAACAAACATGTTTGAATGCTTGTAGATGCTGTTGTGGGTATTCCTTACTCTGGAAGCGAGTAAACTTAGGAAGTTCCCACTGACTGGGATACCGCCGGATTGGGACTGAGGGATGGATGGGTTCATTACAAATTTGGTCATATGAAAGGACATTTCTTGAGCCCAAAACTGAGGTCTCAAAATTAGACATTTTGTCCATCAGTATTTTAATTAGATCAACTGATGGATTTGTAGGTGGGGTGCCCCCTAGGTTGTAAGGCACTTGGAAGGTGCTAAAAGGGGCGTATGACATAGTCGGTTATGCTTGTATGGGTGCAACGTATTGATAACTAGCCATAAGGGTCGATGTTGAAGCCAGGGGTGGTTGCGTCATGAAGGTAAAAAGCATGACTAGGCTTGATGTCACTAGAGGTGGTTGGATAGTGGCAGCACTAGCCAAAGGATGAGTGGCCACCCTAGTGTTGATGGGGGTGAGAGTAGGCAGGATGGAGACAACTAGATTTTGGAATGGGGTAGAGCTTTGTTGAGTAGTCTGTGGTTGATGGGGGGCTGAAACCCCAAAGGAGGTGGGTCCAAAAATAGAAGGAGAAGCCATGCCTTGAAGGTTAGTCATGGTTGGGTTGTTGACTAAGGCAATGGCTTGGGTGTCTATGGGCTGGATTATAGATGCCATTGATATGACTGTCGTCTCAGCTAAAGAGGTTGGCATCCCATAAATTGGGTTGCCTAAGGAGTCTCACGTTTAACTTCATGCAAGATAATGTTGAAGGGACTTGACATTGAGGTCAAAGAACCTCTCAAAGTCTTGGTCCCCCTCAAGGACAATGGGAGTCTGAGTCAGGGTCAGTTGGGTAGGAGTTTGTTTGGTCTCTGAATGATACTCCATTAGAGGACTGGTTATGGAAGGCGAAGGCGGGAGCGGTTGTTGCCTTGCATGGTCAACAAGAGTCTTGGTTTGACTACGTGTCAAAACCATTCAAGGAAAGATAATACGTCCTTACTAGCTCAAACAACCAAATAAGAATAGAAAAGAAGATGAAGACAAGCAGACCCTAAACGTTAAATTCCTAAGAATAAATTTTTAAAGTCTTGTTGGCTTATGCCTTAGAGTGTGTTTGGGAAGTTGGCTTTTGGAATGGGTCCTAGAAGAAGTAGTCTAAGGTTGGTTTCAGGTTAGTTTTGGTGCTCAATGTCTGTGTTAGGTTCCGTACGTGGCCTGGTGCTAGGAGCTTGCTCCCCTCACTTCACAAACCCAAAGCCGAGCTGGGCCGCTTAGCCAGTATATACTTCCCCTAGAGTTTATACTCTACCAGAGAACAAAGTGGGCTCTCCCCTTGGTAGTAAAGTCCAAGTGGGATTACCAAGAAGGGTAAGGTATTTGCTAGGTGATGAAATCCTAGTCATACCTTGTCTCAAGTATGTTTAGATGTTTGATTGTGTAAGTGGTCAGGTTGTGTAACATAAGTGGACTACACTTTATTCATGATGTGGTTTTAATTACTAGATGTGTGGACTAAATATGCATTCAGGCAGAAATAAGATGCAATATATTTTAAAGCCCAAATTGAAATGTGTGTTTGGATGAAAACAAGTGGAGAAAAGGTTGAAGAGTATGAATTTTTTACTACTCTAGAATGCAGAAAAAAAGAAAAAGAAAGATTCTTTTTAACTTTGCTGATAGTGTCTTTTGGAAGAGATAGAAGAAAAAGATACAAGAAGAGACCTAATGCACCTATATGAAAAGTTTGCTTTTAGAAGAAAAAGTATGAACCCAAAGAAAATTCCTAGGGTCCCACCGGGCGTGCCAGAATGTTTCTAACTATTTTTGCTTTTCCACATTCAAAAGAAATAAGAAACTAAAGTAATGGTCTAGGGTTAGATGATACCCAGATGAGGTCTACGCACCGTATCTAGATGTTGAGGGGACTCCTCTTTGGCTGTGGAGGATGACACCTACAGATGAGAGAGACTTAAACAAGAAAACTGTTAGATAGGTAGGTAGTGGACTGCCAAGCAATGCTTGATCCCAGAAGTGCAAATACTTCCTAAAAGGGTGATAGTCCACTGATTGATAGAAAATAGAATGTTGCTAGAAAAAGAAATGATAAAAGACTAAACAAAGGAAATAGAAAAAAATGCGTACCTATATGCAGCAATCTGTCTTCCATAGTCGCTGACATCGGTGGTTCTGTCGGCATCAGTTAGTCAAGGTCACCGACGTCGGTTAATCTATTGATGTCGGTAGGGGCAATGGGCCTGGTGGCCAGCATCAGTCGGGGAAATAAGGCTTTGGACAAGTTTTAGGTCTGTTCTGTGGTCAACAGAATGGTTTGGGGTGTCTGTGGGAGTTTTAGTGGCTTGTGCTAGGTTTATAGGGCAGAAAGTATGACCTGAATGAGAGATCAGATGGAGGACAGGGGCAAAAGGGAGATAAGGGTGAGAGAAGGCTTCTCAGCCTCTCCGGGGAGAATAGACTGGGTTGTGTCAAGAATGCTTGGAAATGGACAATGGACTGATTGCTAATGTATTTTAAAAGGACACTGGAATAAAAATAGTAAAAATACTTAGCTATGGGTGGAGAGGCAGAGATGCAGGTGGTCTGTTTTCGTTGTGGCTGATGTTGGAGGTGTCGTACAACCTTCAATCTGGTGCAGAATGACTGGAGCAGAACCTCTAACACTGGAGAGTGCTGTTGAAACATTGATACCTACAAGAATTTGAGGAGCGAGAAAGCTTGAAATCTGGAGCAAGAGAATTCACGTTCATGGAGGGGGCCGACAACAAAAGTAGAAATGTAGTCTTAAAGTAACTGACGCTGGCAAAATCACCGACGTCAGCCGAATAATGACCAACATCGGTGGCTAAAGAATGGTAAAAGAGGCTATCTTTATCCTTTTTGCCCTTTCTTCCAACTGCTAGGTCTAACTATCGTTGGAAAACGGTCCAAGGTAGATTAACTGAGCGTGAGAGGTTAGTGGGAGGGATGAAATGGGGTTTAAATAATTAAGATTTGGCATGTGGTGAGGGAGGCATGGGTGATGTGTCAAGGGGGTTATTAATTTAAAATAGTTAATTTATTTTAAATTAATAAGTGTGTGGGTTAGGAATGTTTAGGAGGTGGACCCAAGAGACCAAGGGGGAGGATGACCAAGGGATAGACACGATTTCGGTGTCTACAAATGGAAATCATCCAAATGTTAGATTGTATAACTTTATGTTGTTTTTTACATTTTAAACAAAGGTCAACCAATGAGTAATTATCTAGGATACAAGGACATGCTAAAAATTCTTACTATTCCACACTTTTTAAATACTCATTGGTCAGTTACTAGTGGTTGGGATTGTGTTAATTATCTTGTTGAAGTAGAAAAAGAGGATCTTCAAGAAAAGATAAGGATTTCAAGATACATAGCATTATCATTGAATGAAGTTAAAAATATTGATAATACTTATTGGGTGTGTATGCATATTTACATTGTTGTAAATCATGTTCATCATTCTCATTTTCTTACCATTCTTACAATGAAAGAAAATACAACTTCTCAAAACCTTTTGGAACTAGTCAAGAATAATTTTAAAGAGCTTGGTGGCATAGATGATTTCTCAATTCAAGAAATTTTTTTTGTGTAGGGGTAGATGGAGCATCAATTATGCAAGGTCAAAGAAGTGGTATTTATGTAAGGATACAAACTTATTATACACCATATATGATTGGTATTCATTGCATGGCACATAGAATGAATTTGGAATTCAAAATTGTGAGAAAGTTTACATTAGTCTCAAATGTTGAAGATATTATTCGTGAAATACATTTATAATTTTGTATAAGTAAAAAAAGATTTTTACAATTTCAAAAGTTTGGTGAAGATTTAATGCAAATAAATAAGCTACTTAAGGATGTTGATACTCGATAAATTTTTCTTTGTGAACCAACACATAGAGTATATACAAAATATTAGTCATTGATGGAAATAATGGAGGAACATCACCACAAAATAGATAAATCACCATATATTTTGTTTCGATTAACTGATATACATGCATTATTGACCTTATGCTACCTTTTACACATGTTGGATGAAATAAATTTAATGATAAATAAATCTCAAGAAAGAACAATGTAATTCAAAAACATTCTACATTGAGAAAATTAATATTCCATGCCCTTGATAATTTGTATTTAACACAAGATTCATTTACAGGGGAAAAGTTCACAAGCTGGATCTTGATGACAAATATTAAACATAGTGGTAATTATTTTTAGTTTACTGAAGATGGGTATTTATGTGTAGAAGCACGAGAATGTAAAATACCCCTACAAACTTTTGACATAATTGGTCGATCTAATAGACTCAAAGAAGTTATTATTACAAGGGATCGATTCTTTGAGGTTTTATCCTTTGTAAGGTCCACTTTTAAGGAAATTATAAAATGTCTCTCTTCAAAAATTAGAGATCATTTTCCTCAAGATGAACTATTAGAATCCATGGCTGTGGTGCACCCTTAATATTGGAAAAATACTAGCTCATCATATTTTTAGAATAAAATCAAAATCTTGGCCCAACACTTCTGCAAGAGTATAGAATTGAATGGTGAACAAATTGAAAGCATTTTAGATTTGTCAAAGTTAAGTGAGCAGTCTACTGAATTTGACACAAAAATGTTGGAACAAGTTAAATTTGTGGATAATGTTTTTGAAGATGGATCGATTACTAGACTATGGACTACTTTAAGTTTGAGTGAAATACTACATGATGGTATCTCAAAATATTTTAATCTTGCTAATTTATGTTGAAAAATGATTTTGGGCTTAGTGGAATATGAAATAATTTTTAGTGCATTGTCATTTTTAAATTAAAATTTAATAAACAAGCTTGCTAAGAATTTGGAGACTTACTTGAAGCTCTGTGCAACTAGATACAATGTCCTTATTTTTCCATTTGATAGAGATCTATAAATTTGGTAGTCTAAATATAAAAGAAGAGGATTAACTAATAAATATTCAAACACATTACACTTAAAGAGTTTTGTAGTATTAGATCCGAGTCTGAAATTTTTTAAAGAGAATGCATGTAATAATTATCAAGAACAAAATGAAGAAAATTTGCATGTTGAAATTTGAAATTTAGGCATCTAAAATTTGAGCTTGATTGAGGAAGGACAATAAATTTTGTGATCTCAAATAATTTTCCATGGATTCATGTATCCTAATTATATTTTGATAATTAATATTTGGTGACTTTAATTTTGATGGAAGAGTGCTAATACTTGATTAAAAAATATGTATTTTTGTGTTTTGTTTGATTAAGAGAACATGTCTATTTGTAAACTCTATTATAGATATGCATAGGTATATTGTAGTGTTCCCTTGTTATTTTATACCAAATAGGTGTATTTTTGTTTTCTATTTGATTAAGAGAACATATCTATAATAATTTTAAACTCTACTATAGAGATGCATAAGTATATTGTGGTGCTCCGTTGTTATTTTATACCAAGTAGGTGTATATTTTGTGTTCTATTTGATTACGAGAACATGTCTATAACAATTATAAACTCTATTAGAGAGATGTATAAGTATATTATGGTGTTCCCTTCTTATTTTATACTACGTAGGTTTAATTTTTTGTGTTCTATTTGATTAAGATAACATGTCTATAATAATTACAAACTCTATTATAAAGATACTTAAGTATATTGAGACATTTCCTTGTTATTTTATATCAAGTAGGTGTATTTTTATGTTTTGTTTGATTAAGAGAACATGTCTATAATAATTATAAAATTTATTATAGAGATGCATAAGTATATTATGGTGTTTGATTAAGAGAACATGTCTATAATAGTTGTAAACTATATTCTAGAGATGTATACGTATATTGTAGTGTTCTCTTGTTATTTTATACCAAGTAGGTGTATTTTTATGTTCTGTTTGATTAAGAGAACATGTCTATAATGATTGTAAACTTTATTATATAGATGCATAAGTATATTGTGGCATTCTCTTGATATTTATATGAAGTAGATGTATTTTTGTGTTCTATTTAATTAAGATAACATGTCTATAATAGTTGTAAACTCTATTATCAAGATGCATAAGTATATTATGGCATTATCTTGTTATTTTATACTAGTAAGTAGGAGTATTTTTATGTTCTATTTGATTAAAATAACATATCTATAACAGTTGTAAACTCTATTATAAAGATGCATAAGTATATTGTGACATTCCCTTATTATTTTATACCAAGTAGGTGTATTTTTTATGTTATATTTGATTAAAATAATGTCTATAACAATTTTAAAATCTATTATAGAGATGCATAAGTATATTGTGGTGTTCCCTTATTTTATACCAAGTTGGTGTATTTTTGTGTTCTGTTTGATTAACAGAACATGTCTATAATAGATGTAAACTCTATTATAGAGATGCATAATTATATTGTGGTGTTTCATTGTTATTTTATACAAATTAGGTGTATTTTTGTGTTCTATTTGATTAAGAGAACATGTTTATAATAGTTGTAAAATCTATTATAGAGATGCATATGTATATTGTGGTGTTCCCTTGTTAGTTTATATAATTAGGTGTATTTTTATGTTTCATTTGATTAAGAGAACATGTCTATAACAACTATAAAATCTATTAAAGAGATGCATAAGTATATTATGGTGTTTCCTTGTTATTTTCTACCAAAATTACTTGAGGTATTTATAGTATAATGAACTGTAAGTATCTATATTGGACCAACAACCTCACTTTCACTAATAGCTTATATAAATGATTAGAAAATTTGATAAAATCATCACATATGTATTCAAGAAACTTCCATTAATCCCATGGGTGACATGTTGGATCGACATTAATTTTTTTCTTGGCCCTTCAATATGCTGGCACCAATTCACTAAAAATGGGGTAAGATCTCAACCTCAGTCCTCGTAGCTTTCATTTCACCTGCACCACATTCAATGCTAGAAATTAAATGTATATTAGGTGTGAGAATTTGGTATGTGAATTAATTTGTCATTAACCTCTTTTAACACTACCTAATTTTTTAAGCTTTAAATTCTTAAAGACGTAAAAATTTCAACTTACAAGTTTATAATTATAGTTTTAGATATTTATTATTATATTTTTAGACATTAAAACCATATAGAAGGAAAAACATGTTTTCATTACTTAATTCTATAAATGTGTTAAGGACCACTTGTGACTTAGGATATAATACGCTTAAGGCAAAAATTATATTTTAGTTGGCATAGTTTATTAATTAAAATAAAAATATATTTTAAAGGCCATTATTTATTATGGATATGGTTAATAAATTTTGGCAGACCTTATTATTATTGATTATGAATATGGTTAAGACATTTGAAAGATAGTGTTTTGAGAAACTATATTTAAAGAAATGCTATTTAGAGAACTTATCATTATATTTATTCATTTCAAGATATATGATTAAGCATGGAAATAAATTATCTCAATATTCATAACAAAAGAAATATAAATCCATACTTTGCAGTTGCAATCATAAGGAAACTAGCTTAGAAATTATCTGTACCTTCATTTCCAACCTCTCATCCCAATCTTTAGAATACCATAGATTTTCTTCTACCAATAGCTTGGATCAATGAATATAAAAATTGAGAAACCATGACATATGTATTTGATCAAATTACTTATGCTCGAATACATATGCATCTCTATAATAGAGTTTACAAATGTTATAGACAGGTTCTCTTAATCAAACAGAAGACTGAGAGCAGTTGTTTACATGCATAGTCATCTATTTTGGTTATTTAAATAAATAAATATAATGATAAATTACTTTAAAAATATTTATTTAAAATTATTTACTTTCCATCATCACTTTTTATATTTATCTTGCTATTGGCCCCATAGTTGGTTTATTATTTATACTTTAATTTTATGTCACAATTTTTGTTGTACTCTGTTTATTATATTATTTGGTTGGTATTTATCATTGATTTTATCTAAGAAATAATGACATGCAAGATACTTATTTTAAATAATACACAAATAACAAAATGAATTATATTATGTGGTTGGTCTTTACCACATACTTCTTTTAAACAAACAAGAAACTCATTTCCTTTGAGAAATAATGTCATGTAAGATAATTTTTTTAAACAAAATGACTAAATGCAATAGAGCCTCATGATCATTTTAACCATATTTTTAACTAACCCAAGAAATACCCATTTCATATATTTTGAGTTCAAGAATTGTTTTTTAGATATACATGAAATTTCTAAAAAAATTAACATGTACAGTGTTTTTAGAAAATATTTTTTAAGAAAACTAGTTGTTTATTTATTTAAAATATGTAGTAAAGACCAATCAAATAATATAATAAATTAAGTATATCAAACATTGTGATAAAAAATAATGATATAGAGTATAAATAATAAACCGACTATGGGGCCATAAGGAAAGACTGTGTGTGTGTGTGTGTGTGTGTGTGTGTGTGTGTGTGTGTGTGTGTGTGTGTGTGTGTGTGATTCTTTATACTCTATACCCTAATTTTTTGTCACAATTTTTTACTCAGTTTAATATATTATTTTGGTTGGTCTTTATTTTTACCACCCTAAACCCTAAATAAACAAGAAACTGATTTCTTTTGAAACATCATGGCTTGCAAGATAATGTTTTTAAACAATGTGCAAAGAATAAAATGAATTGTAATATGTGGTTGGTATTTACCACATAATTATTTTAAACAAATAAGAAACTGATTTCTTCTAAAAAATAATGGCATACAAGATACATATTTTAAATAATGCACAAAGAACAAAATGAATTATATTAAGTGATTGGTCGTTACCACATACTTCTTTTAAACAAACAAAAAACTCATTTCCTCTAAAAAATAATGGCATGCAAGATACTTTTTTTAAGCAATGCACAGAACAAAATGAATTATATTATGTGGTTGGTATTTACCATATACTTATTTTAAACAAATAAGAAACTCATTTTCTCTAAGAAATAATGGCATGCAAGATTTATTTTAAACAAAATTTATAAACACAATAGAGCCTCATGATTATTTCAACTATATTTCTGACTAACCCAAAAATACAAAAATAAAAAATATGTGAACATATCAATATACAACAACTAAAAATTAGTGCAATGAATAAATATAATGATAAGTTCTTAGAAAAGCATTTTTTTAAACGTATTTGATTTCCATCCTTGCTTTAATAGTTGTTTTTCCCTATGGCCCCATAGTCATTTTATAATATATACTCTAATTTTTTATCACAATTTTTGCTATACTTTTTTTATTTTATTATTTGGTTGGTCTTTACCACATACTTATTTTAAACAAACAAGAAATTTATTTTTTATAAGAAATAATAATGTACAAGATACTTATTTTAAATAATAAATAAAGAATAAATTGAATAAATACAACAGATCCTCATGACCATACTGCATTTTATTTTTAAAAATTTAAGGTAATAATTATACTCTAGTTGACATGATTTGTTAATTGAAAAAAAAAAATATTTTAAAGGCTAATATGGATATAGTTAAGACATTTTGATAGACCTTACTATATAGTTTGTAATTTTAAAATAATGAAAATGTTTTGAATATATGTTTTAGTTATGTCATCTTCACTTTTAATAGTTGTCTTACCCTATGGCCCCATAGTCAATTTATACTCTATACTCTAATTTTTTGTCACAATTTTTTCTATACTCAGTTTATTATATTATTTGGTTGGTATTTATTGTTAGGTTGTGGAGCTAAAAGCTTCACTGTTGCAGACATGGAGGAGGTTGTTGAGAGGTTGCTAAGTTGCAGGGAAACTGACGTCGGTCTGATCAGCCGATGTCGGTCATATACAGTGGGAAAGGCAACCGACATCAGTCAGGTATCGATCGACATTGGTCATCTCCAGCCTGACAAGGACCGACATCGGTCACCTGTGTGGTTCCAAAACTGCCAGTTCATAGACAGTTAGTTAACGAACCAGGTGTTTGCATGTTGAAAGGCTAATTTTAGTCTCGAGTTGTGGATCTAATTATTGTATCGATCGACGTTGGTCATCTCCACCCTGACAGGGACCGACGTCGGTCACCTGTGTGGTTCCAGAACTGCTAGTTCATAGACAGTTAGTTAACGAATGAGGTGTTTGCATGTTGAAAGGCTAATTTTAGTCTTGGGCTACGGATCTAATTATTGTAATTAGGTGTCTAATTATTGTTTGCATGATATCTATTTAAGAGACTCATAGGTTGTATTGTAAAGGTGTTCTAGTTTGAGTTGAGAAAAGTTAGCTCCTTCTGTGTGTGAAGTGAGCAAGGGTGTTCCTCCTAGTTCCACAACAGTGCCAAGTGTGGGTGTTGGTTTTGGAGAACCATAAGGGTTCTTCATGTATGCACGTTTGGAGATCTACATGGTAAGTAAGACAGGTGTATGTGTGTGCGAGGTCTAAGGTTTGTAGGTGTGTAGAACTAGGTTGATCTATAGGTGGCAGCAGAATCAAGGTGACAGCAACACAACAGGGAGCAGGATCAGGTGGGATCTACTTGGAGTATAGTGTGTACTCGGTCTAGAGCAAGAGAGGAAGGCAAGGCAGTTCCTTTCATAAGTAAGATCATTTGGGTTGTAGGTTGTTGCAAGTTCAGGGGAGATCTACTTGGAGTACATTGAGTACTTGGAGTGCGTGGAGCACTGGTGTACTGGCAGTAGTGGATAATGACTAGTTGGAGGTGAAAACCAACTCTATTTTTGAGTTGTGTGTTGGGACCGTAAGAGAGAGAGAGCTTTGAGGAAAGAAGTACTATACACTTGAGGTGTGGGAAGCCTCTGAGAGGTGTGAAGAAGAAGTGGCATCTTCTTTATTGTATTCTTTTCTAGATGAGTATTAATACAAGATTGTGTATTGTCTCTCATATTCTGTGTTGTTTTTGATTTCTAGTTACTTGTTACTTCTGATTTAATTCCGCATCTTAAGTTGCTTGTATATGGTAATCAATGGTGCTTCCACGGGTTCCTAACAGTTAAGACATTTTGACAGACCTTACTATATAGTTTGTAATTTTAAAATAATGAAAATGTTTTGAATATATGTTTTAGTTATGTCATCTTCACTTTTAATAGTTGTCTTACCCTATGGCCCCATAGTCAATTTATACTCTATACTCTAATTTTTTGTCACAATTTTTTCTATGCTTAGTTTATTATATTATTTGGTTGGTATTTACCACATATTTATTTTAAACAAACAAGAAATTGATTTCCTCTGATAAATAATGACATGCAAGATACTTTTTTTAAAATAATGCATAGAGAAAAAATTGAATAAATGCAACAGAGTCTCATGATCATACTATATTTATTTTAAATGTTTAAGGTAATAATTATATTTTGGTTGGCATGGTTTGTTAATTGAAATAAAAAATATTTGAAAGGCTAATATGGATGTGGTTAAGACATTTTGGTAGACCTTATTATATAATTTATAATTTTAAAACTATAAAAATATTTTGAATATTTTTTCAATTATGTCATCCTCACATTTCATAGTTGTCTTGTCCTATGGCCCCATAGTTGATTTACACTCTATACTCTAATTTTGTGTCACAATTTTTGCTATACTCAGTTTATTAAATTATCTAATTGGTCTTTTCAGAGACTTATAGAGGCTTGTACTCAATTTATACATAATATGTCTATCAAATTTGACAATTAAAAAAGATAAATTTAAATCTTTAAAAAGGAGGAAAAATACAAGCCCTACATGTCATGAGAATCGTGAAACGTGCAACAATCATAAGAGGATGCCAATGAGGAGTCTAAGTAGACAATAATGAAGTACAATACAAGTAAGAAATACAAGTTGTACATATCTATAAATGTTTTCACACTTTTGATGAATTTTACCTATATTTTAAGGGATTCAAACTATTGTCATGTTATTTACTTGATGAATGTGTTTGGGGAAAGGGGTTTAACTTGGATTTTTTCCCATTATTTTTGATTTGAATATGATGCTTGATTTGCTAGTTATTTATAATTTTTTTGAAAGAGTTAATAGAAACTTTTAGTTAATTTATACTGGCATGGAAATTTTGCTAAAAATTTATCAATTGAATTATACCTAAAATCTAGGATTTGTCAAGATTTTATAGTAAGATTTTAGGGGTCCCTTCTTAAAATTATCCCTAGATGAAAGTTGAGATTTCAAGTACATGGTGACTAATTGACCAACTAGATAATTGATGGATTATAAGTTTGAGGGTGCCATTTAGTAAATCATGTGGTTGGGACATGCTGACATGTGGATGTGCTAGAGCTAAGGTAAGTGTAGGCATGATAGTATACGATCAAATGCTAGTGAGACACATGGGACTATGAGCTGCTAATGTCCAAGTATATAATTTGGAGTGTTTGGGATGAAAGTATGTGATCAATCATAAAACTAGTGCATGGGAGTTAGGTTAAGCTTAATGCAGAGGAGTGCATGGTAAGTGCAACTGTGGCACATGAAAGAAAATGAGAGATGCACACTATGAAATAGTTATGAACAGATTAAGATGGATTTACACTATTCTATAACCTAGGGAAATGGTCGTTACACTAATATGATTGTGAAAAATATCAATTATACCAAAAAAACCATATAACATAGGCCAAATGCATTAAAATTGACATAATTAGTCAAATAAACTAAAAATGATAAAATTAAAAAAAATACATTAGGATATTAGATCTCTTGACCTCCACTTCTCTCAAAGTCTTACAAACCATCTTTTAACCAAATCCTCTTGATAAGTACTTGGAAAGTAATGTTTCCAACTAGAATATGTCTAACTTTACATCTAATTTGAAATTTGAAATACGTGCAAAAAATATGTGTGACTTGAACCTATAATCTTTATTTTCAAAAAAATGTTTAACTATTTTCTTAACCAACTCAGCGAAGCATGTTTTGAGAAAAAATGCATGAGTTCATATATAAAGCAATTTTAAAATATACTAAAAATTAAAAAATAAATACTAAACAACAAATTAAAAAGTGCAATAGTAGAAAATATCAGGAAATGGAAAAAATACCCAATCATAAAATAATTTAACTAGTATGTATAAATGGGACCCACACCTTGTATATCAATCCAAATATAGACAACATTGAAGATTTATTAGCCTATATTAGAATATGGCACTCAATAGATGTGGATGGATATTTTTAATGTATTTTACACTTCAACAAATGTTTTAATTTCCAAACAAAGATTCAACATATTTTTTTATGCTCATAACAATAATTTGGATGTCATAATAACTTGTAGGCATAAATTAAAACATCTAAGACAAAAATTAGGCATAAAATGACATGTCCCCGAAGTTTTTCTAATGCCTTAGTAAATTTTTAAAAAAATCTTTAAACAATTTTGAATGCCCCAAGAAAAATTATCACACCAAATAAAAAATTGAGAAAGTTTCAACATTAAAAACAACATTTGAAAAAATTCCAATGCCCTCTAAGAAGTTTTTAGCACCCTTGGTTAGTAAAGGCATGAATTTTCTCACTTATTGTGGTGTTTTTATTTTGGCAGACCATGTTCAACACCACAATAGCCTTAGACATGTTTTTACATGCCCCAATCAAATTGTATATGATACAATAAAGTATATAAAGAAAAAAATAAAATATAAATTGCCTTAGACAAATCAAATGTTATTTTCCACTCTCTCAAGAAAATAATAACACTTATATTAAATTTAAAATACTTCCAACAATTCTATAACACCTTCCAAGAAGATTTAATCCTTTAGGCAAAAATCCTAAAAATTATTTAGACAACATAATTTAAAATCTTTAGGGTGAAATATTTACTCATAGCTCTTTCCTATCTCTTCCTTTTTCCCATGGATTCATTATCATGGATTCCTCATAGGCCTAGATACTAATGTTGGGACTTGAATATACATTATTAAATATTCTAAAATGGTAAGTGTACTATGTAAAGTTTTAAAATGAAATTAACCAAATTATATTTTTTGCTTATACAAACTTCTTAAGAACATGTTAATGTTTTAACCTAATTTGGATTAATGGGTAAGATTAATCTAATTAAGATATAATTTTAAAATAGAATTTAGATAAATTGATATGACATTCATGTATATAATATAAATGTAAATTATTGACAATTGATTCTTTTGATTTGATTAGGGCATATGATAAATATAGAAAGTACTAAAGAGATCATGATACTTACCTTTCTTGGTTGACTGTCTGACTGTGACTATATTCTATAAGTGGAAAATAAATATAAGCATACCCATTATTTGCTCAGTTTAAGAACTAATTTGTTGCCTATCTTTGGTTGGTTCTATAAGATCATATTAGTATCCTAGGTCAATATGATTTGTAGGCTAGGACTGATATGTATACAAATGTGACATAGTGAATGTACAGTTACCTATGACTATTTTTTTCTTTGTATTTACAATCCCAAACCTTAATAATGCACTTAGCTCTAAAAATTAGCTTCCTTTAACTTGAAACCATACGTGTTCTTGTGAGGGATAGAAACTTTTAAAAATTAAGTATAATGTGTTGAACTAACCCCAAACACCCCTACCTAGTGATTGATTATTGCATATGTATCCAATAATCGGAGGGAAATCAAGACACACATAGTTCTCTCACCTAGTGTGTTTGTTAAATTATGCTCCTTCACTATATAAATGAAAATAATGATTGGATTTGGTACTTTAAAATTATTTATTTGAGTTGGATTTTTAGTAGTTTAGAATTGGCTTGTAACTGCTCTTCTTGAATAATATGAAAATTTGAAAGAATAGGGAAGCTTTTCTTAATGTGTAGTAGTATATAGATTTTAAATAAAGCCTTGATTTTTTAATATATGGATCATTTTGAATAATTTATCATGCCAAAAACATTATAGGTTAATGTGTTGAACTTAAGGATACTTTTTATTTTAGAATATAACTGTTCATGGGAATGTAATGGTTACAACTAGATAGTTTGTTATTAACTATTGATAATGATCATACCATAAGAAGTAACCTATGTATAGGTGGACTGATTTAAGTGTCTAGAGACATTTGTGTAAGATTTTTAGTAGTATTAAACTAAATATTTAAGTTTATTTTGTGGTTGACATTAAAACAAAAGGGTTGAATCATAAAATAACATGCATGTGTGTGAGGGTGGTGAAATTGGACATTGTTTAGGTGGTCAATTCATTCATGGTAAATTTATGATAATATTATAATTTTTGATTAATGAATACCATATTTTATTATCTGTAAATATCCCCATTTTATTCTAGTAATGTAATTTATAAGGTAAAAAGATAAAGTATACATGAGTGTGTACAACACACTTTGTGTTTTTGGGAGATAGCTACAAAAATGGAGTTATAATCCATATAAAATTGTAATGATAATGAAGTATTCAATTTTTATATGTGAAATATGAAATATAAAAGTTTAAAGAGTAAGGATTGGATTACAATATGTGTTGGCATAAAACTATGTTGCCTTCACAGATTGTTGGAGATGATGCTTCCTCATTAAAGCATTGGAGAGTTGGGGGTGATCATGCCACAAAATTTTAAAACCATGCATGATATTGAGTTGGGAAGGAAATATATCCTGATTTTCATGTATGTGGGGAAAATTACACAATCTATTAACCTAAATAACTATGTATTAAAAATATAGAGAGAACCATGCAGCTAGGTTTAATTCCAAAATAAAAAACTAACTAGGTAAATGAGAGAACTGATCAAGCAAGGTTTTCTCATAAAGGAATCAAACATTATATATGGATTATAGATTCACATGTAATTTTACACTCCATTTTGATCAAGTTTGATCCATGTACAAATAACAACAAATAATGATTTCATATGAATGCACAATGTTCATTCCCTCATCATGTATACAAGTTTTGATAAATATAAAGTCGAATGATAACCACTGTCCATTCA
The DNA here is from genome assembly GCA_037957365.1 of Torreya grandis. Lineage (NCBI taxonomy): Eukaryota > Viridiplantae > Streptophyta > Pinopsida > Cupressales > Taxaceae > Torreya > Torreya grandis. The sequence goes on from JARHVA010000027.1 coordinate 3,434,355, forward strand.
AATATAAATTTACTCTGTATGTACATGAACCAATATTATTCCCCCTAAATATGTATCCTATATTTGAGAACCTCTTTCCAAAATCTTATGTGAATAAGTAACCCTAAAAGTGCATTCTTGTAAAGTGTTGTGCATATGCTCATGTATATGTCCCCTATACTTTGTATCAATATTCCAATGCCTATCATGTATCTAAAACATTTTGATATATGAAACTTTTAAATCTCTAAAATTTGTAAAACTTGTACTCTGATTTGATTTTCTTTGCATGAAGGCTTATGTTTATAATAAAATCCCATTTTAATTCCCCCTTTTGAGATGTGGCATGTATCTTATAAGTCACTCATCTCAAAATAATAATGAACTATATCATGCCAAGTAGAAATATAACATCTTGTAATAAAATTTATCATGTGAAAAGTTATGTCAACATATTAATGTATGTCTCAATTAAGGCATGGATGTAATATATATAATTCATGGCATGTAAGTATCATCTATAGATAGGTGTATCAATGAAGTATGTAATATAAATATAGTTGAAGAAGAATATGTAATAATAATTCATGATATAGATCATATCACCCCTTAATGTCAACAATATTAGCAATCATAACAAACTCATCAAGCTTAAGACTTAGTTCTCACACATAGGCCAAATGGACACATAAAAGGGACATAAATATGTCACAACAATCAAATTTAAAGGAGACATGAAGCTTGTCATAAAAATTATGTAAACAAGGCAAATCAATGGATGTCAAAAAATTAATCCTAAAGGACACACACAATAGTACCACATAAAGTAACCTATCATGTAAAAGAAAAAAAACATCAATGAAACATAAAAAAAGTAAATAGTCTTCACTATACATATGTACTAATGTCATATCATAGTGAAATGGAATATCATGTGTCAGTGTGTAATAAATGAGTAACTAAAAAGGAATGTGTAAGTAATATAAATGACTCAAAATGTAACAAAGGCCATGAAAAGATATTAATAGTGAGACTTGTAGAATAAGATGCCCTAATATGACAATTAGGTAGAGGGAAAACCAACATCTATATTTACACATGTAACTATTTTATAAAATAGGGATTTATGTGAAAACCCTAAATGATACCACTATTGTTCAAAACTAGGATAATAATATAAAAATTATAACATTCACTAATTTGGAACTACTATATTCTAAAAAATTACTAAAAATAACAAAGTGTAAGGAGAAACCAAAGACTTAGCTAGAAATTGTGCCTCTAAGAAGAATCAAGGTCTAAAACTTACTGTGTAGATAGGTCTGGTGACTAGAATCAAGATTCTATAACTAGATCTAATCTTGGACAATAGTGTTAAGAAGACAACACTAGAGGGGTGGTGATCTTGTTTAGCCTCAGGTGATCTTTTCCATTTATAGTGAGGAAATTATGGTTTTTGGGTTCTCTATGCCTTCATTTGTGGAGCCTATATTGGTGTGGGATCTTACAATCACTTGTGAAGACCATTGTGTAATTGATTTTCCTTCAAAATCATAGCTCCTTGATATATGAATACCAATGAAAATAAATGGGAAAAAAGGAGTTAGAAATTGAAGTTGGGTGAGACTTAAACACCCCATGTGTTGAGTGCTACCTAGATGCCAATAATCTGAAGAGGGAGAAAAATTCATGTAGTTATCCCATGCTATGGTGGTATGTGAATAACTAGTGAAATATGCTAGATATTGGTGCAATATTGATGTGATTAGATTCCTTAACTATGACTTATGACTTGTGAAATTTATTTAAACTTAAGTTATAGTATATTAGGGTTGTATGCAATCAAAATTTGGAGAAATAGATATTCTACTCTCAATGTGTAAGTGTGATTCTAGTGCTTTTTAGTGTGGAAGAGTGTACAAAGTGGTCAAAAGTGATCAAAAGGGGCCCTAAGATAGGTCTAGATATAAATGTGTAAAAGAGAGGTCACAAGTGCATTAAATTTTAATTTTACATGTCTACATTTCCTCCCTTTTATTCTAGTAACATCAAAGTGAAAGTACTAGAGTAAAATGAAGAAGAGTGCATACCTGAACTTACCTATGGGAAGGAGTCTTGGATGTAGGCCACAACATTAAACTATGGTCTGTGCAAACATGAAAGGAAACATATGTAATATTAGACTTTACTTAAGATGAATAATAAAAAATTGAAAGTAAAGAAACTAGAGAGTGATAAAGAATGAATACACTTGATTGAGTATGCAGACCATTATTTTAAAAATGGTGCAAAAACTAGTGATTGTGGCATGTTGTGTGCTAATATTATGATTGACAATCTTAGACTGGATTGTGCATGCCCCAATCCTCATCAAAAAGTGGGTGTGATCAAGAACTCAATGTGTGCTTGACTCCATAATCATCATCATAGAGTAGTGGAGTAGCTTGGGATCTATGTATAAATCCTAATTTTATATATATATATATATATATATATATATAATGTAAAAACTAGTGTAGATACTAGTGCAAATAAAAAATCGACCACTACAAATGGAATAGGGTTTAATTATAGTATAAAATTGGGACAAAACTGGTAAAAATACTAAGTATAATTTGGGTTTGGTGTATACAGTGTGGATAATAACATGCATTGTCATTTCATTTGTGAAACTAGTGTAATGAGGAAGCAATATGCCACATATATGTTCCCAATTGATATCTGGTGCATATAGATTCTAAGACTAAGTCAAGTAATCATGATTGTGAGAAGAAAAATAAATGATAAATAGGAACATGTCATGCATGATTTACCCTAAAATGATAAAATATGAGATAAATTATGTAATTCTAAGTAATTTTGGGAACTCAGACTGTGAAATTATTGAGTATTATTATGAGTAAACTAAATTTCTTCAAAATTATCTAGTTGTAATTTAGTTTTCTAGGTTATTTCACCTATCATTTAAAATAAATTACATACATATAAATAAATTTCATCGCTCCATAAAAATTCAATATGAGCTTACTCACCATATGTATATATACATTTAACCCTATACTCATAATGACAACTTTTAGTTGTAGGAAAGGGATGAACGAATTGTTAGGTGATGGTGCTGAATGACAACATGCTGCCAAGTGAAACCAAAGTTGTTGAATGATATAAATGTTGTCAAACAAAATAATGTTGATGAATGACAAAAATGATATTTCTTAACAATCATGTTATCAAACAACAACAATGTTATTAAATGATAAAAACACTATTAAATAACAACAATGTTGTCGTTTAACAATAATCTATGTCATTCAACAACAATGCTATTGAGAAACAACATTATTATCATTTTGAAATATTGTTGTGAAATGAAAAAATTATTATCATGTGAGAACATTATTGTCAAATGATAACATTGTTGTCATTCAACAATATTTGTATCAAATGATAAAATTTTTGTTAGATGACATCATAGTTTTCATTTGGTAGCATGTTGTCATTCACCATCAACTTTGTAATTCTAAATAATTTTGGTAACTAAAACTATGAAATTGCTAAGTATTATTATGAATAAATTAAAGTTCTAAGAAATTTTGGAAATGCTTAATTTTTAGGCATTTGTAAAATAATGTTGGGAAGGACACTAGAGTAGTGATCTCCTATCCAAATTGAATTTATATGTGTTTTATAAGCCTAAAACTATGTCAAATATGTAACCACTATTAAATTATATATGTGTACAAATGTGGAAATCCTAGTCTCTAAGAGAAATCTCTATGAATGCCCCCTCTTTTGAGGTGAGTTTTTGAGCTTTGAAAGAACTTAGCTCAAAATAAAAGGTTATGTAGTGGCTTTTATTGTGTAAAATTATAAATCTAAGTAATATTGAAATCATGGAAAATCATGGCATCATTATGTATGTCAACTGAGTATAGTAATAATGTAAGATTCATGTGAAAATAAGCATTCAAAATGAGTGTGTCTAGATAGATGTGACAATGAAGCACATAAATAACTAAGCAATTGAGTATATAATATTGAATGAAACTACTTAGGGAAGAATGCATGATGTCAATCATGACATTAGAATGGTTTGGGTGCATGATGTCCATTATGACATCCAAATATGAGCAAAGAAGCAAGCAAAGTGTCATGGCCATGACACACACAATCAAAGATTACATGCACAACACACAAAACACATAATAGAAGGCCAAGGGGCCACAAAAAAGGGACATGTTCAAATTTCACTCACTATAATAGAAGACACATATAAAGTCATGTTCAAATGCCATCACATGTATACAATGAAATATTCAAAGATTAAAGCCACATATAAGGACATGTTCAAATGTCTACATGCATGGATATAAGACACACACAAGAACATGTTCAAATGTCCTCACACACATAAAATCATAAATATTGTTAAGCACAGGATATACTGAGAAGTGGGGGTGAATCAGTATATCATATATCTTACAAATCTTTTCTTTAACCAAATTCCACTTAATCAAACATTCAAGATATGCAATAAAACTCAAACGATAAACACCACACAAGATAGAGAGAGACACCAGATATAACGTGGAAACCCAATGTGGGAAAAACCATGGAGAACAATCTCAAGTATATGAATGAGCACCAACCCAAACAATATTCATAAGCCAAGCTTGCAGGAGCACCATACCCCTTTGCAGATCACCAACCCAGCTACTATTCATGAGCACCAACTCACAGGAGCACCAACCCCTTTACCGAGCACCAACACATCAAAAATTCATGAGCACCAACCCCTTTGCCGAGCACCAACCCAGCAACAATTTGTGAGCACCAACCCACAGGAGCACCAACCCCTTTGTGTATATCACACACCTATCTCTCAATGTTGCTATTTCAACAAATGATAGATCAATACATCTCTTTCCTCTCTCTCACCTTTGCTCTTCTAAGCTAGATATAAAAAATACAAATCATATTCATCTCTCAAAATTGCTATTCTAATCTAGATATTACAATATCAAATCAACCTCCATCTTCCATATTTACAAATGGCTTCTCAAGCCTTTATTTATAGCTTTCCAAATGACCTTTGGCCTTCCCCCTTTGTGACTCTTCAATCCTCATGGAAAATGGCGCCAAACTTGTATGACCCTTCATATTCAAGCCTTTGAAAAGTCATGTGGTGACCCTTCATGACCAAAAACGTCCTTTCATCTTTTGTCCTCATCTTGGTGACTTTTCGTATTCCTTAAAGTGTCCCTTCATGAGAAATTTGTGCCCTTACTCTTTTGTCTTCACTTGGTGACTCTTGGAATTCCCCAAGATGACTCTTCATGGGAAAATGCATCCCATCCTTCTTTTGTCTTTACCCCATGGCTCTTTGAATTCTCCATGGGCCCTTCTTTTATCTCATATGCAACCAAAAATATATTCATTAATATTAAATAAATATTAACTCACATTAGCCAAGATAAACAACATTAAATGCAATGGGGCCTTTATCACCAATAATGCTAGACCTTTGACATCAATGACAATATTTCCAACAATCTCCCCCTTTGTCATTGATGGAAACCTCAATCCAAAAACTGCCACATCTTGTCACCTGCACATACTGTCATCTGAAAACATACAGTAACTCCCCCTTACTGTAGGAACCTATACCTATTCCCTGTACCTATTTTTTGCACCTGTACTTGTTATTCTCCCCCTTTGACATCAATGGCAGAGGGCCTACTTGGAGCTAACACTTAGCTCCCCCTCACTTAATGCTGAACATCAATGGCAGGAAGTAATAGAAATTACTCCCAACTCCTCTCACCAATATTTGAATGTATCCTTTGATCATGCCTTTGAGAAGATATCTAACAATGCATATAAATCTTTACCTATCCTTTGAGAATCTACAATCAACTCACTTGAATACTTTCTTCTAACCTCACAACCTTTTGCATGAAACTTTAATGTATATCCTTGATCACATATTTGACTTAAACTCAATAGATTATGCTTACAAAACATTCTTAGCTTTGGTTCTATTAATATCCAAAATTAAAGTACCTTTTTTGGCTATCCTAGTAGTGGTTTTATCTTCGAATTTCACTATGCCACCATTGATCTTCTTTACTCTTATCTCCTGTCATATGCCTCAAACATCCACTATCAATGAACCATGGTTGATCTTTATTTCTTACATGCAAAGCTATTTGCACCAACATAGAATTTTCAGGTTGTTTCTTCTGCCATGAACATGTCTGAACCTTCTTCCTGATGAATGGAGCATTTAAAACTCTGATCCTTCTTCATTGAATATGCATGAGTATTATTTTCCTTCTTTCTAAAATTATTAGCTCTTTTTCAACATTCTAATTTATTATGACCATAATCATTTGAAACACTGCATATGCAATAATCATTGTAATAGCCTCAAACCATAATACTGATACAAAATTTTATTCAAAAAACTATTCCCTCAAAAGATATACAAATTAATCTATCAACTCACCTCCTTGTCATGCAACATAGCCAAGACCCAATAGCATCCATCATGCTTCATTTTTCTTAAAAGTGTCTCCTTAAAGCCTAGAAGAGACACCCCACACCAAAAGGGTCCTAGAGACAAATCTCAGGAGATTCCCACATCTCCTATGTTTCTTCCTTGATCTTCTTGTGTTTTTCTTTTAGAATCTGTTTAAGCATGTCTAACCTTTTTGACTTAGTAACATTATCATTTATGATGTTTTTCATCTTCTCAACTTTTGCAACTTTCTTATCTTGAAAAAGCTCATGCTCAAATGTAACACGAGATTCTGCACAATCTTTCATATCTGATTCTTTATCTACTATAGCAAGTAATTCATTTTCACTCTTAAACTCAACCTGATCAACCTTTACTATTTTAGGTCTCCAAACCTTAATTTGACTCTTCTCATATCTTTTAGGGGCTTTGTAACCTTTGACATACTTTGAAGATCTCTTTACTTGTTTTGGACATAATTTAGTAATATGGCCAACCTTATGAAAATAAAAGCAAACACTATTTCTTAGACCTTTTTCTTGAATGTGACTGAGATCTCCCTTTTATTGATTGCTTCTCCTCATACAGTCTCTTGCCCTATGACCAACATGATGACAAACAAAATAATGGCCATGAAAAGAATTTGAAAACTTGAAAGCATTGGGCTGCCTGATTGACTTCTTTGATTTTCCTTCAAAACCTGCGTCCTTCTTTCCTTGGACCAATATTTCATGATCTTTCTCAACCTTGATTATAAGCTTCTCATGATTATCCTTTAAAAAACCTAACTCATCCTTCAATTGATTACACTCTTCTTCTTTTGATGTTAAAATTGAATTTGCAACCTCTAACTGATTCTTAAGATGCTGAATAAATATCTTATTTTCTTTTACTTCTATAGCCAACTTAGAATCCAAGATACACACCTTTTCCTTAAGAGCCTCAACCACATATTTCAACTCTTGATTCTCCTTCTTTAGCTACTTGGCCATCTTATGCTTTCCTTTGATCTAAATTCAAGCTATTAAACCCTTTCTAAAGGAACCTACTTTGATACCTATTGTCCCCCAAAAATATCACTCATTTTTGGGACAACATTTGAACTATTTTGGTCCTACAGACCAAAATTGTCTCTTCCCTTTTCAAAATTTGTCCTGAGCATTCAAATTCCTCATTTTTTAAGCTTCTCAAAAATCTATGGACTCTGCAAGCTTAAATATATGGAATCTATAGGCTTAAATCTATGGACTCTACAGGCTTAAATCTATGGACTCAGCAAGAAGATAAATCTACAGACTCAGCAGGAAGAGAAATCTATGGATTCAGTAGGAAGAGAAATCTACAGACTCTGTAAGAAAAGAAAATGTATGGACTCTGCAGGCCAAGTTCAATGGACTTCACATGTTGATTTCTACACAATCTGCAAGAAAGAAGTAGTCGGTTCAATAACTAGGTTCAACCAAAAGAGTTCATTGGCAAGCTTTTAAGCAAGGATTGAATCGTTGAACCTTGAACCATTTTGGTTCAATGGGCTCAATAGGTTTAAAGGTTCAACATCAGCAGCAAGAGTTTAACCACTTCTTGGTTCAAAGGCTTCTATAGTTAGGTTCAATCAAAGGAATTTTTGAGGCTTGAACCATTAAATCATTGAACCATTGAACTACTTTGGTTCAAAGGTTCAATGGGTTCAAGGTTCAATGGGTTCAATGTTCAATAGGTTCAACAGTTGGTTCAACTAAGTGATTCAATGCTTCGGTTCAATAGTTGGTTCAACTAAGTGATTCAATGCTTCGGTTCACTCAGTCAATTCATAAAATGGATCAATGGCTTTTGGTTCACTCAGTTGGTTCATCAAACAGTTCAATGGCTTTTGGTTCAATCAAAGGGTTCATCGACTTGATCCATTTTGGTTCAAAGCTTGGTTTAAATCTTGATTCATCGGCTTGGTTCAAAGGAGCGGTTCAATGCAAAAGTTCAAAAGAGCCTCCTAAAGGATAAGTGCCCTTGCGGAGGGCACTTGGTCGATAAAAGCAACCTTCGAAAGGATTGTTTTCAAAGAAGCCACAAAGGTAAATTCTTTTAGAATTTTGTTTAAGGCAGCCGAAAGACAAAGGGATTTCCTTCAGGAAAAAGACTAGGGCATAATTCTTTCAGACTTTTGTCTGAAGGAATTCCTTCAGACAAAAAGTCTGAAAGAATTTGAAAAGGCTATGGGAAGAAAGCTCGAAGGAGTTTCTCAAAGCCAAAGAACAAAGCAATAATTCTTGTGGACTTTTTATCTGCGGGAAATTGTCTGTGAACTTTTTGTCTGTGGGAAAATGTCCACAGAAAAGCTTTGAAGGAATTTCCAAAGAAAAGGCTGCCAAAGGACCCTGAAGGGTAGGTGCCCTTGTGGGGGACTCTTGGCTGCCAACTTAAAGGACACTCCCCCAAAGCCAAAGGTTCACCCTCCCTTCGGGAGGATGCAAAATAAAGGACTTAGCGACTCGCCATAATAAAGAATCCCAAAGGCCATCCGAAGACCGCCCGAAGGGTAGATACCCTTGCGGGGGGCTCTTCCCAACCCAAAGTGCATCATTTCTCAAGGCTCGAAGGGTAGGTTCCCTCCAGGAAAGCTCAAATGATAAAGCTGAAGGAATTATCGAGGAAGGTGACGTGCCCAAAGACGTCAAAGTTGTGATGATGAAATAGCCATTGATCCTTGTAGATTTAAATCTATGGACCAAAATGCATTTAAAAGGTTTTAAGGCCAAGATCAATAGGAAGCAACTAATGAATAGAGCATAAAATTTAATCTAGGACCTGATTTAATTAACCAAAAAAAGAAGAACGATGAAGAAGGATCAGATCGCCAAGTGGACATTAAAAGATGTAAACTTTCAATAGCGTGACTAGTTTCTCTGCATTGAGAAAAGAAAATGGGTAGATGACCCTAAATTCTAGCCTATCTTCTTAACAAAATTCAATGCAACATGATGTGTTACTTTTCCAAAGTCCATCTTGAAGAGGCTATATAAAGAACTCTCTTGTTAGTGTAAAAAAGATATCTCTCTCTGATAATCAGAAACGAAACTCTACCCAAATTGAAAGGCATTACTGAGACTTTGAGCTCAGATTGTTGATCATATTTTGTTATTGGAATAAGAAAGCAAGTGACTTTTTAAACTTTGTGCTGTGATATCTTTGTTGTTGGGGAAACTATTCTGTCTTTTTCCTTAATATATTTTCTGTTCCTTTAATTCAACAAGCAAAATTAGTGAAAGTAGTTAGGAAGGTGTCCTGAAGTCAACTATGGAAGACTTTGTGCCCCCATAATTGCCTTTAGTGTGTTTTCTTTTTGTTTCCATGTAAAGGACCTTGGGATGACGTTGTGCCCTCATTATCCTTCATATCTCACTTTTGAGCAATTCAGGTGGAGCTTTGTGCTACATCTCAATTTGCTAGTTACTATGTCCTTGGTTACATTTTGCAATTACTACCAGGAGTATTCTTGTGGTTTGTTGAATAGTAATTTTGAAAGAAGAGGAGTGCTTTTTGTCATTTCGCTTGAGTTTTTTCCTTTGATTTGCACACATCATCTCTAAAAATAGAAATATGGATGGTTTATCCTACCCCTGAGTATTATTTTATGTTTATATATATATATATATATATATATATATATATATATATATATATATATATATATATATATATATATATCTATAGGGAACCTCCCCTTGATGAGAAGAGAGATTAGTCCCCTTTTGATGTGGTAAACCTACACATTTGGACAACCAATCTTCTTACTTTGGCTGATCAGACCTATTTTGTTTATCAATATGTTGATTGACAAAATATTAAACCAATAATTTTTGGCGAATCCACTAGGGATATAACCCATTATCCATTTATATCCTTACCATTCACCTCCACACTAACCGAGAAAGAATGCACAGTTTAAAGCCTCAAGCTTCAAACTGAAGCAAGGTCAATTCTTTTCCATTTTTGTTTCACAATCTAGTAGATTCCAAGGTATACACAAAGACAAAGGGCTAAAGGTATTGTTGATCCTGTATTCGAGTTGGTACAAGAAAGTGAATTTGATCTGTTTCTTTCACCATCTCATCTCCAACGAACGAAGAGCTTTTCTCCTACTAAAGTCAGATCTCCATTGCCAAACAAAGTATCCACTTTTATTATTAATAAAACTTTGCTAATTATTACCCCTCTAAGATTTGTTATTCCTCATTTTCATAATCCTATAATAGTAGTTCAAGGCCCCTGGGGTAATGCTTTTGGTCCTCTCAATCTTACTCCACCTCTACATGAGTTTCCATGCAGTTCAAGGAAGAATTTCCCCAAATTCTATGGTGATGAGAAAGTTCATCTTGATGAACACATTGCAGCCTTCAGCATAGCCTGTAGCGTAATTGGATTAGAATTTGAAGATGTAGTAGTCAGGTTATTCGTAGAAACATTACAAGGTGCTGTTGTAGATTGGTTTTATCATCTACAGGCTTAGTCAGTAATTGATTGGAATACCCTCAAAGATAATTTTGAAGCCAGATTCAAATATGTAGAAGATGCACATGCACTTCTAGCTCAACTTACACAGATGAAGAAAGAGCCTCATGAACTAATGAGATAATTTATAGCCAAGTTTGACAAACTAAGGAATAGAATTCCTGTAATTGCTTGACCTACAACTGAGAATCTCAAATGCTTCTTCATTAATTCTCAGTTACCTGAAGTAAGTTTTATTTTGAGATGTGTTAGTCAAATAGATCTTACTATAGCTCAACATTTGGCCACTGAGGTAGAAGATGATCTCATCTTAGCAGGGAAGATAAGAAGAGATCCAAATAGAAATAGACCTTCATCATCTTCTGAATATGCATCTACAAGCACTACAGATCCAATGGTGCAGAAGTTGGCAAATGAGTTACTTGCTCTCAAAAAGAAAATGGCGCAAGGAATGTCTTTTTCTCCTTCATACAAAGATATGCCAAGAAGGACATTCCCAAATCAGTCATATCAGGGTAATGTTGCCATGAATCAAGGGCAACAAAATTGTCTTTCTCCCCCATAAGGAAAACTTGCCTTGGAAGCTCCTCCAACCAATTCAGCAATGTGATATCTTGAAGCAAAATCAGAGTTCTCTTTCTAGCCTGAATTGAGTCAAGAAAATGACGTTGATCTCCTTATATAAAATCAAGAAGAATCAATTGGTGACTCCCACATTGGTTTTCTGAACTACTAGAATGAACCCAAAAGCAAAGGAGAAGTTATTGATGGATCATATGCAGTGTTTACCAAGTCCAAGAACCAATCAGCCCAGCAAGATGATAAAAAGAAGATAGAGGATCAAACTCAATCAGAAATTACAATTGCTAAGTGTGGAGCCACTCTGCCTTTCCAGTCAAAGGATCTAGTGATCACCCAAAAGACAAGTACATCAATTCCACCTTCACCTTCTACTTCAATTTCACAAACTAGCCCTCCTCCCATCCCTCTTAAAACCCAAAAGGTTGAAATACCTTCCTCTGTACCTAGCTCAATTAAGCCATTTGACATAATCGATCATGTCAAAAAGACAAAAATATAGATGTCTAAATTTGAATATTTGCAGTCCAATCCTAATCAATTGGATAAGTTGATCCAATGTGTCAAGAACCAAACTGTCCCTATAGGACAAAAAGCTAAAAAGGTAACTCTTGATTCACCAAAGAACATGCCTATTTCAAATAATCTTGTCATTACTCCTCCAGCTACCCCTATAAAAATAGAACCTTTCTATGTTTCCCTATTAATAAATGGTCACAAGCTAAGTAATTGTATTATAGACTCAGACGCATCTGACAATGTCATGCCTACTAAAGTAGCTGAGTCTCTGGGTCTCACACTGACCAAGGCATTTGGGAGATGTTTCTCCATGGAGAATAAGTAAGTACCATTGCTAGGGCAAATCAAAGATGCCCAATTTGCATTTGTAGCCTTTCCAGACAAGAGAATCAAGATGACTGTCTTGGTGGCTGATGTCTCAGCATCCTATGGAATTTTGCTTGGATGAAATTTCTGCAAGGACATGGGAGGAGAACTAAGCATGGACCTGTCTAAGGCAAGGATCCATATCTAAGGCGTAATGAAGAGGTTGCTCCCTAAAAAGGAGGAAAAATATGTGGTCACCCAAACATCAGCCCTTGAAGCTCAAATTCTTTTTGAATCCACAGGTATGGGTAACTACTTTCTATCTACAAATGAAGTGCATGAAGCATCTGATAAAATTATTGAAGTGTCAACCCAAAAATCATTTCAACTAGAACAGTAGAAGAGCTAGTAGGTTGTAATATAGATGAAAAATGACCCTCCCTCTCTAATGAAGGAAAGTCTTAAGAAAAATTAGTATCTGATGAGGTATGGACTCTAAAATTTGATGGCAGTTGTTTCTCTACCAGTTTAGGAGCTGGGATTATATTGGTATCTCCTCAAGGATATATGTTTCCTTCATCTTACAAATTACAATTAACACTAACAATATAACTAAATATGAATCTCTATTGCTTGGATTGAAGGCTGCTCAAGATAAAGGCATCAAGTTTCTTCATGCCAAAGGGGATGCTGAATTAGTGGTTTGTCAAGTAAGAAATCTATACCAAACCAAGAATGAAAGATTATGCCATTACCACAACCTGGTTTGGGACCAAATTGAAAGATTTGATGCTTTCAACATTTATACCATACCCAGAGAGTCTAATGACAGAGCTGATGCACTTTCTATTTTAGGAACTCTTTTAGTTCCTCACTCAGATTTCAAAGAAGATAGGTATACTATTGAGCTAGTCTATAGACCAAGTGTTCTTGACAATACTGATCACTGGAAAGTATTCAATGATGATCATCAAATCATTGCCTTCCTAAAATGAAAAGATAATTTTGAACATCTACGTTTTGAAGGCAGTGAACCTCAGAAGTATGAATTAGCCTCTGAATCTAGTTTAGATATAAATGAAGAATTCTTATAGCTGAAAGGAAATAAAATTCTCAAAGGCCTGGTTTCTCTTGAGAAGCTGTTTGACAAGAATGATAGATTCATCAAACAACAACAAACATATTCAAGTTTATCTCAGGGATTCGATCAAGTAAAGTTGACTACTAAAGAAAATCCCAAGATGGTTAACATTGGTAAGTGTTGCACCCCTGAAGAAAGATTCAAGTTCACCACTTTACTCCGTCAATACATGGATGTCTTAGCATATTCTTATGAAGACCTAAAGTCTCAGACCTGATGAAATCCACCATGACATTCCTCTCAAGGCTGATTCAATGCCTTATAAGCAAAAATCTAGGTAGTACAATTCAAAAATATCAGGTACTATTCTGTCTGAGATATAAAAAATGTTAAATGCTATAATCATCTTCCCAATCCATCATTCCACATGGATTGGAAACATAGTGCTTATAAGGAAAAAGAATGACAAAATTTGCATTTGTGTAGATTTCAAGAATCTGAATCAGTCATCTTTGAAAGATAATTACCCTTTGCCAATTATGGATCAAGTGCTTTAAATAGTGACAGATTCAGAGATGTTATCAATGCTGGATGGCTTCTCAAGATATAATCAAATTGAAGTTGGTGAAGTAGACCAACACAAGACTGCATTCATCACACCTTGGGGTACATTTGCATATAGAAGGATGACTTTTGGCTTGATAAATGCTGGTGCTACCTTTCAGAGAGCAATGGACCTAGCTTTCAAATATGAGATAGGTAAATTCATAGTGGTATACCTTGATGACTTAACCATCTTTTCAAAGTGCCATTCTGATCATGTACGCCACTTACAACAAGTGCTAGAGCGCTACTGCCAGAATGGTATTTATTTGAACCCCAAAAAGTCTATTTTTGGAGTAACAGAGGGGAAACTCCTCAAACACATTGTGTCTAAAGAAGGCATAAAGATTGACTCAAATAGAGTCAAGTCTATTCAAGAGCTTAATTTACCTACAAGTAAGAATGTTTTTCATTCTTTCTTTAAAAATGTGAATTTATTATGAAGGTTCATCCCTAAATTTGCTGAAAAGACTAGACACATTGTGAACATGATGAAAGGGAAGACCACCTTCAACTGGACTAAAGAAGGCAAGTCAACATTTTAGGATATCAAGACTGCCATTGCCCATGCTCCTACCTTGGTTTGTCTAGATTACAGCAAAGATTTCATCATATACAACTATGCTTCTGAACACACGCTTTCATCAATTCTTATTGAATAAGACAAGGAAGGTATGGAATATCCTATTTATTTCATGAGTTGCCCTCTCAAAACCCATGAGATGAAGTATTCAAACATAGAGAAGCATGCTTATGCATTGGTGAAAGTAGTCAAACATTTACACTTTTATATCTTGAATTCACTCATTACTGTCTTAGTTCCTGACACCACAGTCAAGTCCATATTAACTTAGTAGGAGTTGGCACAAAAAGAGGCAATTGGATTGAAAAGATATAAGAGTTTGATCTAGACATCAAGACAATAAAGCTGGTCAGGGGAAAAGGTCTATGCCAATTAATTGCTGACAACAAGCTAGAAAATACACAGCATGAAGAAGTTGAAGTGGAAGATACACCAACAGTCCTTTTTGTCTCCACTACCAATGAGTGGTATTCAGGTATTTCTCATTTCCTTACTTATGGTGAATATCCTGCTCATTTGTCTTATAAAGAAAGGAGGACTATCAAGTTGAAAGCTGCCAATTTTGTCCTTTGGGACAATGGCTTGTACAAGAGAAGCATAGATGGAGTATTCTTTTACTATGTAGACAAAGAGAAACAAAGCCAAATTTTGAAATATTTCCACAATCTAGCCTGTGGAGGACTTTTTTTGCTCCTGTGACTGCTCACAAGATTTTGTGAGCTAGGTATTATTGGCCAACTCGTTTCCAAGATACATATAAATGGGTGAGAAAATGTGAACTCTGCCAACAATTTGTTGGAAGAACCAAGTTAGCTACCCTGCCTCTCAAGCCAGTGATCATAGATGAACCTTTCTAGCAATGAGGGATTGATTTTATTAGAACTATAAACCTATCTTCAAGCGCTGGACATGATTATGTCATTACAGAAACTAACTATTTCACCAAGTGGGTAGAAGTAATTCCAACTAAACATGCTACTTCAGAAGTTGTATGCAATATCCTCAAGGAGAATATCATTTCCAAGTTTGGAGTTCCAACCAAAATTGTTACTAATAATGTAGCTTGTTTTACCTCTCAGGAGATTACACAATTTTGTTTCCATTATGGAACTATACTCTCTCACTCTTTTGATTATTTTCCATAAGAGAATGGACAAGCTGAATCTAGCAATAAGAACCTGGTAACTATCATCAAGAAGCTAGCAGATGACAATCAAAGGACATGGCATAAAGCATTGGTTGATGCTCTATGGGTAGACAGAATCACACCAAAGAGGGTAATTGGTATGTCTCATTTTCAACTTCTTTATGGTATCAATACTGAGATACCAATCACCTTAGAATTGCCAGCCTTGAAATTAGTAAAGGAAATTAAAGATCAGACATATGAAAGCTCTCTTGATAAGAGAATCATGTGCCTGACTGAGCTAGATGAACAAAGAACCATGGTGGTGGACCGAATTGCTGCTCATCAAAGTTTGGTAAAGAAACTCTTTGACCAGAAGGCTAAAAATCATGATTTCCAGATTGGGGATCAAGTCCTGTTGTGGGACAAAAGGAGAGAACCAAAAGGGATGCATAGAAAGTTTGATTCCCTTTGGAGAGGCCCATTTATAATTCATCAATATAATGGCAAAAATAGCTTTCTACTGAAATATCAAGATGGCACACTCTTTTCTTTGCCTCACAATAGGCAGCATCTGAAACACTTCAACTCTTGAAGTATCAGATCATTGCATCTATACATATGTATATTTGTATAGTTTTTTATTCTATTTTGTTTTGTTTGTTTCCATTTTTGATGCCTTTCATTTTTGGGTAACATGACTTTGTATCCCAATGGTACACATGAAGATACTGGAGATTTTAGATTCTACTCCCTTCAATTCTTTTTTATAATTGATAGAAGTTCCCCAACTGGAGCCAACTATTGTCACCTAAAAATATCACTCATTTTTGGGACAACATTTGAACTATTTTGGTCCTACAGACCAAAATTATCTCTTCCCTTTTCAAAATTTGTCCTGGGCATTCAAATTCCTCATTTTTCAAGCTTCTCAAAAATCTTCGAACTCTGCAAGCTTAAATCTATGGACTCTGCAAGCTTAAATCTACAGACTCTGCAAGCTTAAATCTATGGACTCAGTAGGAAGAGAAATCTACAAACTCAGTAGGAAGAGAAATCTATGGACTCAACAGGAAGAGAAATCTATAGACTTTGCAAGAAAAGAAAATCTACGGACTCTGCAGGCCAAGTTCAATGGACTTCACAGGTTGATTTCTACAGACTCTACAAGAAAGAAGCAATCAATTTAATAACCTGGTTCAACCAAAAGAGTTCATCAGCAAGCTTTTAAGTGAGGATTGAACTGCTGAACCTTGAACTATTTTGGTTCAATAGGCTCAACAGGTTCAAAGGTTCAACATCAGTAGCAAGAGTTCAACCACTTCCTCGTTTAAAGGCTTCTACAGTCAGGTTCAATCAAAGGAATTTTTGAGGCTTGAACCATTGAATCATTGAACCATTGAACCACTTTGGTTCAAAGGTTTAATAGGTTCAAGGTTCAACAGGTTCAACAGTTGGTTCAACCAAGCAGTTTAATTCTTTGGTTCACTCAGTCGGTTCATCAAATGGTTCAACAACTTTTAGTTCACTCAATCAGTTCATCAAACAGTTTAATGGCTTTTGGTTCAATCAAAGGGTTTATTAGCTTGAACCATTTTGGTTTAAAGCTTGGTTCATCAGCTTGGTTCAAAGGAGCGGTTCAATGCAAAAGCTCAAAAGAGCCTCTCGAAGGACAAGTGCCCTTGTGAAGGGCACTTGGTCGACAAAATCAACCTTTGGAAGGATCATTTTCAAAGAAGCCGCAAAGGTAAATTCTTTCAAAATTTTGTTTAAGGCAATCGAAAGACAAAGGGATTTCCTTTGAGAAAAAGACTAGGGCATAATTATTTCAGACTTTTGTTTGAAGGAATTCCTTCAGACAAAAGTATGAAAGAATTCAGAAAGGCTGCGAGAAGAAATCCTGAAGGAGTTTCTCAAAGCCAAAAAACAAAGCAATAATTCTCATGCAATTGTTGTCTGTGGGAAATTGTCTGTGGAAAAAGTCCATGGGAAAATGTCCACGAAAAAAGTCTGTGAGAAAGTTCTGAAGGAATTTCCAAAGTAAAGGCCACCGAAGGACCCCAAAGGGTAGGTGCCCTTGCGGGGGACTCTCGACTGCTAACTTAAAGGACACTCCCCCAAAGCCGAAGGGTCACCTTCCCTTTGGGAGGATGCAAAACAAAGGACTTAGTGACCCACCAGAATAAATAAGCCCAAAGGCCATTCGAAGACTGCCCGAAGGGTATATACCCTTGTGGGGGGCTCTTCCCGACCCAAATCATATCATTTCTCAAGGCTCGAAGGGTAGGTTCCCTCTGCGAAAGCTCAAATGACAAAGCTAAAGGAATTGTTGAGGAAGGTGATGCACTCAAAGATGTCAAAGTTGTGATGATGAAATAGCTATTGATCCTTGTAGATTTAAATCTACAAACCCAAATGCATTTAAAAGGTTTTAAGTCCAAGATCAATAGGAAGCGACTAAGGAATAGAGCATCAAATTGAATCCAGGAGGTAATTCAATTAACCAGAAAAGGAGGAATGATGAAGAAGGATCATATCACCAGGTGGACATTGAAAGATGTAAAATTTCAATAACATGACTTGTTTCTCGGTATTGAGAAAAACAAATGGGTAGATGCCCCTAAATTCTAGCCTATCTTCTTAACAAAAGTCAATGCAACATGATGTGTTACTATTCCCAAGTCCGTCTTGAAGAGGCTATATAAAGGACTCTCTTGTTAGTGTAAAAAAGATATCTCTCTCTGATAATCAGAAATGAAACTCTGCCCAAATTAAAAGGCATTACTGAGACTTTGAGCTCAGATTGTTGATCATATTTTGTTATTGGAATAAGAAAGCAAGTGACTTTTTAGACTTCGTGCTGTGATATCTTTGTTTTTGAGAAATTTTTTCTTATGTCTTTTTCCTTAATATATTTTTTGTTCCTTTAAATCAACAAGCATAATTAGTGAAAGTAGTCAGGAAGGTGTCCTAAAGTCAACTGTGGAGAGACTTTGTGCCCCCATAATTGCCTTTAGTGTGTTTTCTTTTTGTTTCTGTGTAAAGGACCTTGGGATGACTTTGTGCCCTCATTGTCCTTCATATCTCACTTTTGAGCAATTCAGGTGGAGACTTTGTGCTACATCTCAATTTGTTGGTTACTACATTCTTGGTTACATTTTGCAATTACTACCAAGAGTATTCTTGTGGTTTGCTGAATAGTACTTATGAAAGAAGAGGAGTGCTTTCTATCATTTCCCTTGAGTTTTTACCTTTGATTTGCATGCATCATTTCTAAAAAAAGAGAGATGGATGGTTTATCCTACTGCTAAGTATTATTTTTTGTTTATATATATATATATATATATATATATATATATATATATATATATATATATATATAGGGAACCTCCCCTTGATGAGGAGAGAGATTAGTCCCCTTTTGATGTGGTAAACCTACACATTTGGATGACCAATCTTCCTGCTTTGGCTGATCAGACCAAATTTGTTTATCAGTATGCTGATTGACAAAATATTCAACCAATAATACCAATTGTTAAGCATGAGATATACTGAGAGGGGGGGGGGTGAATCAATATATCATATATCTTATAAATCTTTTCTTTAACCAAATTCCACTTAATCAAACGTTCAAGATATGCAATAAATCTCAAACAATAAACACCACACAAGATAGAGAGAGACACCAGATATAACATGGAAACCCAATGTGGGAAAAACCATGGAAAACAATCTCAAGTATATGAATGAGCACCAACCCAAACAATATTCACAAGCCAAGCTTGTAGGAGCACCATACCCCTTTTTCGAGCACCAACCCAACTACTATTCATGAGCACCAACCCATAGGAGCACCAACCCCTTTACCAAGCACCTACCCAAAAAAAATTCATGAGCACCAACCCACAGGATCACCAACCCCTTTGCCGAGCACCAACCCAACAACAATTTGTGAGCACCAACCCACAGGAGCACCAATCCCTTTGTGTATACCACACACTTATCTCTCAATATTGTTATTTCAACAAATGATAGATCAATATAACATCTCTTTCCTCTCTCTCACCTTTGCTCTTCTAAGCTAGATATAACAAATACAAATCATATTCATCTCTCACAATTGCTCTTCTAAACTAGATATTACAATATCAAATCAACCTCTATCTTCCATATTTACAAATTGCTTCTCAAGCCTTTATTTATAGCTTTCCAAATGACCTTTGGCCTTCCCCCTTTGTGACCCTTCAATCCTCATGGAAAATGAAGCCAAACTTGTATAACCCTTCATATTCAAGCCTTTGAAAAGTCATGCGGTGGCCCTTCATGACCAAAAATGTCCTTTCATCTTTTGTCCTCATCTTGGTGACTTTTCATATTCCTTAAAGTGTCCCTTCATGAGAAATTGCACCCTTACTCTTTTTTCTTCACTTGGTGACTCTTGGAATTCCCCAAGATGACTCTTCATGGGAAAATTTGTCCCATCCTTCTTTTGTCTTTACCCCATGGCTATTTGACTTCTCCATGGGCCCTTCTTTTGTCTCATATGCAACCAAAAATATATTCATTAATATTAAATAAATATTAACTCACATTAGCCAAGATAAATAACATTAAATGCAATGGGGCCTTTATCACCAATAATGCTAGACCTTTGACATCAATGACAATATTTCCAATAATCTCCCCCTTTTTCATTGATGGCAACCTCAATCCTGAAACTGACACATCTTATCACTTGCACATACTATCATCTGAAAACATACAATAACTCCCCCTTACTGTAGCAACCTATACCTATTCCCTGTACCTATTTTTTGCACCTGTATCTATTATTCTCTCCCTTTGACATCAATGGCGCCTACCTGGAGCTAAAACTTAGCTCCCCCTCACTTGATGCTGAACATCAATGGAAAGAAGTAATAGAAATTACTCCCAACTCCTCTCACCAATCTTTGAATGTATCCTTTGATCATGCCTTTGAGAAGATATCTGACAATGCATATAAATCTTTACCTGTCCTTTGAGAATTTACAATCAACTCATTTGAATACTTTCTTCTAACCTCACAACCTTTTGCATGAAACTTTAATGTATATCCCTGATCACATATTTGACTTACACTCAATAGATTATGCTTACAAAACATTCTTAGCTTTGGTTCTATTAATATCCAAACTTAAAGTACCTTTTCTGGCTATCCTGGTAGTGGTTTTATCTTCAAATTTCACTATGCCACCATTGATCTTCCTTACTCTTATCTCCTATTATATGCCTCAAACATCTGCTATCAACAAACCATGGCTGATATTTATTTCTTACATGCAAAGATATTTGCACCAACATAGAATCTTCAGGTTGTTTCTTCTGCCATGAACATGTCTGAACCTTCTTCCTGATGAATGGAGCTTTTAAAACTCTGATCCTTCTTCATTGAATCTGCATGAGTATTATTTTCCTTCTTTCTAAAATTGTTAGCTCTTTTTCAACATTCTAATTTCTTATGACCATAATCATTTGAAACACTGCATATGCAAGAATCATTCTAATAGCCTCAAACCATAATACTGATGCAAAATTTTCTTCAAAAAACTATTCCCTCAAAAGATATATAAATTAATTTGCCAACTCACCTTCTTGTCATGCAACATAGCCAAGACCCAATAGCATCCACCATGCTTCAATTTTTATTAAAAGTGTCTCCTTGAAGCCTAGAAGAGACACCCCACGCCAAAAGGGTCCTAGAAACAAATCTCAGGAGATTCCCACATCTCCTCTATTTTTTCCTTGATCTTCTTGTGTTTTTATTTTAGAATCCATTTAAGCATGTCTAACATTTTTGACTTACTAACCTTTTCATTTATGATGTTTTTCATTTTCTCAACTTTTTCAACTATCTTATCTTGACAAAGCCCATGCTCAAATGTAACACGAAATTTTGCACAATCCTTCATATCTGATTCTTTATCTACTATAACAAGTAATTCATTTTCACTCTTAAACTCAACCTGATCAACCTTTACTATTTTAGGTCTCCAAACCTTAATTTGACTCTTCTCATATCTTTTAGGGGCTCTGTAACATTTGACAAACTTTGAAGATCTCTTTACTTGTTTTGGACATAATTTAGCAATATGGTCAACCTTATGAAAACAAAATCAAATAATATTTCTTAGACCTTTTTCTTGAATATGACTGAGATCTCCCTTTGACTGATTGCTTCTCCTCATATAGTCTCTTGCCCTATGACAAACAAAACAATGGCCATGAAAAGAATTTGAAAACTTGAAAGCATTGGGCTGCCTGATTGGCTTCTTTGATTTTCCTTCAAAACCTACATCCTTCTTTCCTTGGACCAATATTTCATGATCTTTCTCAACCTTGAATATAAGCTTCTCGTGGTTATCCTTTAAAGAACCTAACTCATCATTCAATTCATTACACTCTTCTTCTTTTAATGTTAAAATTGAATTTGCAACCTCTAACTGATTCTTAAGATGCTAAATAAATATCTTATTTTCTTTTACTTCTATAGCCAACTTAGAATCCAAGATATACACCTTCTCCTTAAGATCCTCAACCACAGATTTCAACTCTTGATTCTCCTTCTTTAGCTGCTTAGCCATCTTATGCTTTTCTTTGATCTACCTTCAAGCTGTTAAACCCTTTCTGAAGGAACCTGCTCTGATACCAATTGTTAAGCATGAGATATAATGAGAGGGGGGGTGAATCAGTATATCATATATCTTATAAATCTTTTCTTTAACCAAATTCTACTTAATCAAACATTCAAGATATGCAATAAAACTCAAACAATAAACACCACACAAGATAGAGAGACACTAGATATAACGTGGAAACCCAATGTAGGAAAAATCACGAAGAACAATCTCAAGTATATGAATGAGCACCAACCCAAACAATATTTTCAATCCAAGCTTGCAAGAGCACTATACCCCTTTACTGAGTACTAACCCAACTACTATTCATGAGCACCAACCCAACAAAAATTTGTGAGCACCAACCCCTTTGCTAGGCACCAACCCATAGGAGCACTAACCCCTTTGTGTATACCACACACTTATCTCTCAATGTTGTTATCTCAACAAATGATAGATCAATACAACATCTCTTTCCTCTCTCTCACCTTTGCTCTTCTAAGCTAGATATAAAAAATATAAATCATATTCATCTCTCACAATTGCTCTTCTAAGCTAGATATTACAATATCAAATCAACCTCTATCTTCCATATTTACAAATGGCTTCTCAAGCCTTTATTTATAGCTTTCCAAATGACCTTTGGCCTTCCCCCTTTGTGACCCTTCAATCCTCATGGAAAATGGTGCCAAACTTGTATAACCCTTCATATTCAAGCCTTTGAAAAGTCATGTGGTGACCCTTCATGACCAAAAACATCCTTTCATCTTTTGTCCTCATCTTGGTGACTTTTCATTTTCCTTAAAGTGTCCCTTCATGAGAAATTGTGCCCTTACTCTTTTGTCTTCACTTGGTGACTCTTAGAATTTCCCAAGATGACTCTTCATGGGAAAATGCATCCCATCCTTCTTTTGTCTTTACCCCGTGGCTCTTTGACTTCTCCATGGGCCCTTATTTTGTCTCATATGCAACCAAAAATATATTCGTTAATATTAAATAAATATTAACTCACATTAGCCAAGATAAACAACATTAAATGAAATGGGGCCTCTATCACCAATAATGCTAGAACTTTAACATCAATGACAATATTTCCAACAAATATAAAGGATTATATCTACTTGGTGATTACATATTCAATTGTCCTCAAATCAAACAGAGAAGTGTGTATAATATATGAAGCTAGTAAAATATATATAAAAAATGATTATGTATTATGATCAACAAGAGCTAAGTTGTAATCTGAACAATATTCAATAATTGAGATAGGCAATATCATATCACAATGTTAGTGAGTGATAAATATCATAAGATGTAATAGAATGTAAAGGACTAAGCATGTGAGTAAGTTAATTTGGGAAAACAAGGATACAAGTTATGTTTACCATTCCTGTAATGAGCTAGCTGATGTATGCACATGTTGTAGGAAGCCTGTGTGAAGTTTGCAAATAAGTAGTGATATTTTAAACTCACTGGGACAAGAGTGGGGTGGGATACAATAGAGTATTGTGATCATATCCTCCACAGTGCTCCTATCTAAATATAATTTTTGAGTGTGTAATTATAAAATCACTTATAAATGGTTCTAGAAATGATGTCTTTTATAATCTATAGTTACTCATATATATTGGTGGTGAACTATTATATATGTGAAATTATTGAGTATTTTTATGAGTGTGAAGTTATGATATACAACATGGATTCACCTAGATTATTTGGGTGTAAGTTAGTTTTCCAAGTTGGCTCACCTACTATTTAAAATAAATTTTATACATATAACTATAGTTCACCACTCTATCGAAAGTCTATATGAGCTTATTCTCCATATGTAAATAAACATTCACCTATATAATCATAATGAAAACTTTATTAGGATGAAAAGGATGAAGGAAGTCTCAGGTGATGGTGTTGAATGACAACATGCTTCT
This sequence comes from Torreya grandis, assembly GCA_037957365.1. Classification (NCBI taxonomy): domain Eukaryota; kingdom Viridiplantae; phylum Streptophyta; class Pinopsida; order Cupressales; family Taxaceae; genus Torreya; species Torreya grandis. Next base: position 3,458,741 of record JARHVA010000027.1, read on the forward strand.
AAGTGACACCAAATATATTGAATGATAATAATGTTATCAAATAACAATAATTTTATTGAATGACAAAAATGTTATCTCTCAATAGTAATGCTAACAAATAGTGACAATGCTATTAAAATATAAAAACACTATCAAATAACAACAATGATATCATTTAATACAATATCTATCATTTGACATCAATGATATCAAGTGATAACATTGCTATCATTTGGTAATATTAATATGAAATGACAAAATTATTATCAGTCAATAACATTATTGTCAAATGACTATCATTTAATAGTATTGCTATAAAATGATAACATTAATATTAGATGACATCATAACTATCATTTAGTAGTTTTAATGTCTTATGTAATATACAATCACTCATATACACTAGTGGTGAACTATTATATATGTGAAATTTTTAATTATTATTATGAGTATGAAGTATACTATACAACATGGATTTGCCTAAATTATTTGGGTGTAAGTTAGTTTTCTAGGTTGACTCACCTACTGTTCAAAATAAATTTCATACATATAAAGATAGTTCACCATTCTGTCAAAAGTAAATATGATCTTATTCACCATATTTAAATAGATCTTCACCCATATAATCATAATGATATCTTTTAGTAGTAAGGAAGGGATGAAGGAAGTGTCAGGAGATGGTGCTAAGTGATAGCAATGCTGTCAACTGATAGTAATGTTGTTGAATGATAAAAATGTTATCTCTTGATAATCATGTTGTTAAATGATGACAATGTTGTTGAATGATAAAAAACTGTCAAACAACAACTATGATACCATTTAACCACATTCTATGTTGTTCAAGAATAATGCTATCAAGATAATTAAATTATTATTGTTTGGAAATATTGTTGTGAAATGATAGCATGGTTGTTATTCGACAACATTATTTTTAAATGATAATGTTGCTATCATTAAATAGTATTACCATCAAATGATAAAATTTACATCAAATTAAATCATAACTATCATTTGATAACATTGATGTCATTCACCATCAACTCTATCATTTAGTGATGAAGAGGTATGATCCATGAAAAAATAAGGTGCAATCTATCTATGGATTTTATATACATTCTCACACCTATCTAGTTTGTGTGCTTCATTATGATTCACATATCCATTTACCTTCTCACATAAACACCATATATTAACTTTCTCCATACTTTTGAAACACATACTTAGAGATTCACAAAAAAACTTAAGTTAATTTATATATGGGCCACTAAAATTTATCTTATGCATAGATCCTAATTTTTAATTTTCTATAATATTTTATTATTTTTGTATATTTTTGCATATATATGAACTAATAAATAGAGAGAAGGATACTAACTGATGACTCCCTTAAGAGTCTTAACATCAATAGATATTGTGTTGAACAAAGTAACGGTGATACATTTTTTTAGGTTGATGATCAAGAATTAATGGGTCTCAGGCCCTTTTAAACATATCAAGCAAAAATAACATTTTGGTTTGGCTTGACATTAAAGAATGCCAAGGTAATTGATCGATCAAAATCAAACTGATAGTATCATCCAGTCAATTGTGTTCCAAAAAACCAATAAATACTAGACTGTATTCAAAATATTAAACTATTATAAACTATATCTTCAATAAGTATAATATATAGTTCAAATAAGCCAAAAACTATAAAAAATACTTAATCATTCCATTATTAATAGTTCAACCACCTTTCCATTACTGGGCATAAAGTTATCTGATTTGTTATTATTACTAGATTTTTTTATGCTTGACACACAATTTTTCTTCTTTTTGACTTATAAATCCACTTCTTATGTCACCAATTGCTTGTTAAACCTATACCCCATTACCTCTTACATATTAGAAAAAACTATTTTCCTCTGAGAGATCATTGAATCCTTGATCCTTGGATTTTTTTCCATGCCACCATGAAAGAAATTTAAAATACTCCCTCTCCACTCCCTTTGTAAGCCACTTGATAGCTTTAACATGCTCTAAAGTCCTTCACGTAGCTCACCATTCTTATAGACCTAGAATGGGTTGAAGAAGCTCCTAAATATCTGGCATGAAAATGCCCCTACTACCTAAAATAAGATGATTATCAGTGCACACATCATCTACCTCCTATACAAAATTAACCAATGCGAGGAACCTAGATTTTAGGGCTTAAAATGCAGACAGAGAAATGAAAGCCAGTGAATCCCTTCCAGAAAAGGGAAGGGTGGGTGATGGTACAATCTACAAAGATTTGATCATAAAATAAAGTCCCTTATGGTATTCTATAAAAACAAATAAATCAATAATCTTTAGAACTCGATCAGAGTCAGACACCAAGATAGAGTGATTGTTGGCAAAGAGAGATGTCAAGTCAGATTTTTCTCAAACCTTGTCGTTAGTCACCAAATATTCTAGCCCAAGAACTACTTAAATGGCTTTTTCCACCTCCAATAGTGGAATCCAAAAAACATTAAACAAATTCATCCTAGAAACTAACCCTAAAAAGCTCATTTCCCTTGTCTTCACCTCACCAAAAACTAGTATTCAAGCAATGGATTCAACCCAAAAGTTCTCCATCTCCCAAAAATGGTTGAAAAAATGGTTTCCTTACAAAATAATAACCCTTAGAAAAATTATTCAAACTATCATGATGAGAGCCAATTCTACCCACATCATAAATGCGCATATTGGAAATCATATAGAACCATAATTTCCCATAATGGCATGTTAATTCGTTAGGCTCATCACAAAAGCTTCCATGTCATGGAGGGGTAATAAAATAAAAAAATCTTAAAACAAAAGGATAATTTAGAATCATAAACCCAAGTTACCAATTCAAAGGTCTATTTGATCAAAATTTTGACAATCTTCCTAGCAAGAACTAACATTATCTATTTTGACCTCCATTATTTGATCTATAACAACATTATCAAGAAAATTTTCCATAGTATTGCTTTCTCTAAAACAATGAGCACAAGACCAAGAATCTAAATTTTCCATTTTAGGCCATATTATTTCAAGGATATTAGCTATTTTTTAAGATTTAGCCCTCTGATTTGAAAATGCTTGAATCATAACCTAGGAGTCATCTTCAATCTCAAGATTGGTAATACCACAATTTCAAACCATCTGAATTCTAACCACCAAAGCCTAAGCCTCATCTTCATTGTTGGTCCCATCTAGAAGCTTCAAAGATACATCTCTAATAAGAGAGCCACTACAATATTTTATCATAGACCCTACACCTGAGGCCCTTAGATTACCTCTACAATCCCCATCAAAATTTAATTTGAACCAACTAGGTTTAGGTGGTTTCCAAATTGCATCTTATTGATTTTTCTTAACTTGCTTATTTACTATTGACCCCTGAATAGGAGGCTATTTAATATATTTATAGTTTGCACACATTTGCATGTCCCATTGAGTTAACATTCCTTTTTTAATTTAAAAATGAGAAGAAACCACTTCTAAAATTAATAATTCCAATTCTTTTAGGATTGCATGAAAGGCTCAACATTTATTAGAAAAAATTTGGGCATTCGTTTCTTTCCAAACTATCCAAATTAAGATGGTTTGGCTACATCTCCATAGGGAGTAGATAAAATTCTTGATATTCCCTAATGGCCAAAAATAAGATACTTGTAGGAGTGTTTGTGTCCAAGCCCAAGACTAGCTAAATTTATTACATAGCCAAACCCAACACCAATTAGCAAATTGACATTTATACAATAGGTGATCCATAGATTCTTCTTATTGCTCACATACACAACATCTAGAAGGGCCTACAAACCCTATTTTATTTAGATGATCTTGAGTAATAATGTGATTGTGTACCACCAACCAAGAAAAGGCACCTACATTTTGAAGACCTTCTTTGTTCATCAAAGAAAACTTGCCTAGCTTAAGGAATCATCTTCTTCTTCTACCATTTGATGACCAAGGTGGACCAGATAGATACCTATTTTAGACCCAATCTAATGCAACTGATCTTCTTTATTTGATAATTTTTTTCTTGAGCCTGAGTCTATCTTCTAGAGAGTGAACCTCCTCAATAGGATCATTAAGATCTTTCAAACTTTTCTATCTACAGACCACTCTACTTGAATGTTTAAAAAAAATCACATAATATATGACTTTTAATCCACACAAATTTTCCATGAGTGGTTCAATATGGCTATCTAAGAAAACCTCTACTAAAGGATGATGCCTATTCCAAGAATCATTCCAAAAATCTGCCTTTCTACCATTATTTATAATCTAAGAAATGTGTTACAAGATGATTGATCTACATTGCAACATAAAATTACAAATATGAGATCTATGAGGAGGGTTCCTGGTTGAAACCATTCTCTCCAGTGAATTCAAGTCCAGATATTTAAATTTGAGAAGTCTTCACTATAATTTGTCTATCTCAAAGACAATTTTCCAAACTAATTTGGCTCTTAATATAATATTTTGAAGCTACGTAACTTTGATTCCTGCCCACCTTTCTATTTCCTTTTGGAAAATCTCTCTCATTTCATCAATGGAATTTTACTTTCTTCTCCATATCCTTGCCAAATAAAATGTTTCATGATTTTATTCATGGAATTTATAACCTTTGTTGGTGGGATGAGAATTGAGAAACAATAAGTTAGTAGGGCATTGATAACTGATTTGATCAAAGTTAATCTACCAGCCAAAGAAATCCATCTTCCTTTCCATGAGCTCAAATGGGCCTTGAATCTTCCAAAAGATTATGCCAAATTCATACTAAGCTTGACCCTTTAAAAAATAGAAATCGCAAATATTTACTTAGGATTTTCCCAATTTTAAAACCAAGAAGATTGCTGAGATTTATTTCAATCCTATGCCAAAAATTCACAAAATAAATCTATGACTTACCTTCATTGACTCTTTTTCCAAAGGCTTCTTCATAGTTTCTCAAAATTATTTTAAACTCCAGTGCTTCTGTAATTGTTTCTTTTCCAAAAAGAAAGGTATAATTTGCAAATCGGTGATGCATTAGAACATCAAAATTATTAACAATTTGCAAACCTTGAAGTTTATTTTGTTTTTGGGCATCTGAAACCACTCTACCCAAAGATTCAGCCATGATAATAAATAGTAAAGGAGAAAAAGGATCCCCTTGCCTCAGACCTCTAGAACTAGAGAAAAATCCTGAAGAACTACCATTGGCTAATATCAAGAACTTGGGGTAGAAACATAGATATACACCCATTTACACCAATCCTTACTAAAATCTAACTTTAGAAAAATTTGAAATAGGAATCTATAATTCACTCTATCATATGATTTACTTATATCAAGTTTAATCATCATCCCTTTTTGATTATCATGAGATAGAGAATGTAAAATTTCATGTGCCACTATAATACCTTCTTGGAATAAAACCTTTTTGTTCCCTAGAAATGATATAATTCAAGAGAGGTTTCATTCTCTCAACAATTGCTTTAGAAATGATCTTATAAATTGTGTTACATAATGTAATTGGTTTGAAATATTGAAAAGAGGATTGTAGTTTCATTATAGAAAAGAGTGATAAGAATGTCATAGTTAGCTCTAATTTCACTTTTTTCTTAGATCTTGACTATTCAACCATCTCCTTGATGTCTAAAACTACCGCTTCCCAAAAGTGTTGAAACAAAGCAGCAAGAAAGCCATCTGGACCTAGATCTTTATTATGAGCCATAAAAAAGACCACCCTTTTGATTTATTCCACCAAAAATAGAGACATCAAATTATCGTTCATATTTTTGAGATATAACTTATGGGATGAATTACAAAAATTCATTTTGATCTCCCAAATTAGAAAAAAATTCACTTTCCTTCTAGATTTCAATGAATGATGACAAAAGCCTGTATTTTTATTCCCTTCTTCAAGCCAATTTTATCTATATTTTTGTTTCCAAAATATTTCTTCCCTATAAAGAATCTCCTCATAATCTTTTGTCAATGACTTCTCTTGAAGATAAGCGGTTAAATCCATACCTTTCTAAAAAATAGTCTCATTCAAAAAATTCAATTCTTCTTCAATTATAGATTTTTATTGGAATATATTTTTAAAGTATTCTTGATTCCATACTTCTAGATTTTATTTCAAGAATTTCAATCTTTTAAACATTTGCACAATCTTAGAACTTGAATTTTTGGGCATTGGGTCCACAAATTCTTAACAAGGTAAAAAATAGAAAAATCACACAACCACATTAGTTAAAATTTGAATGGACATCTTTCCAGAGGAGAATCAAAATAAATATTCAAAATATTTAGTTGATGGTCTGACCCTACAAACTGAGAGACCCAATGATCCAATTTTTGTTTCTTTACATCCAATTAGGAGAAGAGAAAATTCTATCCAGCCACTCCAAAATATTATCCTTACCCATATGCCTATTGTTCTAGTTATACCAACCTGAATGAGGAAGAACATCTTCAAGAGCATTCTAATCAATAAAATTACCAAAATCTTGAGTCACCTAGGAATTAGAGAACACTCCTTTTTTATATTTGAAGCTTGAGATTGCATTAATGTCCCCTCCTAAGACAAAATTATTCATCTAAAAATTTTGAAGAAAAGAAGAGATATATACCCATAAGGTAGATTGTAGGCTAAACCCCTTGAGGACATTTGAAAATTAATTTATCCCTTCTTCTTGATTTAAATAATTATGATGACCTACTACCAGATTTCCTTTCTAGTTGGATCCAATTTTACTTGTGTTCACTTCTTCATTCCAACAATCACTTTTTCCCTTGATCACAGCTTCTAAAACATTCCTTCTATCTTTTTTTTTGTGGTTACCTCCATATTTTCCTTTACCACTAACAAAAATAAATTATTTTTCTTGAAAATATATATGCTCCAAGCTTACTACCCTTTATTTTGCCTTCAAAACTCCTTTCCTCTTATCTTTTATTTTTGCTCCCTCCTCTTTCTCCTTCATTCCAAACTTTGTCTTCTTCTTGAAGACCTATTTCACACTCATCATCCTTCCCCAAACCTTAAATTTATTTTATTCATAATTCCTCAAGAATGGTGATATATTACAAATAAATATTATCATGTAGCTATGTAGGTTCTATAACATTGTCATATTCCTATTTTTCATGATTAGTATCATTAGGATCATACCAATCTATAATGTTATAATCATCATCATTTGGATTTTGAACTTGTGAAATGTTACTCATGTATTCTATTGTATCTTGATATTAATAAGGAAATACACCATACTATGGTATTAACCTTTTTAATTTCTCCTTTGTAATGCGTATTGTGTCATGTGCCTTAATTGATATGCCATTACTTATATTTCTTTGAATACAAGTTGAATGTATGCATTATATTTTTTGCTCTTATTTTGAATAAATTCTATCTTCTCTTGAAACTATGATCATTACACTTTAATGTTCAAATGTGACATGGTTGTAATATTTACTTATTATTTCTCCCTTTGATATCATCCATGATCTTCCTAATTTAGTATTATGATATTCTAAATTAGGATATACATGAAATACCATTGAACATGTTTTTGGCCAAATTTTGTAAGGTAACTCAATGAATACAGTAAATGATTTAGATTAAGTACTCTTACCCAAATGTCCCTTATCACATCCAATAAATTATAAGAGTGTGATGTTACAAACATTCATTTCAATAGTGTTATTGATCACCACATTGGTACATTGATTTCTATCTATGAAGGGATTAAGAATAAAAGGCTTTATAAAATATGAATGTTTTTTAGTCAAATCCCTTGGAGTCACACTTGAAACTATATATTTTTTAGGTATTTCATGCTTTAGAGACTATTTTATGACAAAACCTATTTTAATAATGATTTTTTGCTTATCTTGAATTTGATTTTTTTATAACATGTCCTTTGTGATACAATCCTTATATAATCATTTATTTTGAACCTTTTCTTTCTCTAATTTGTCCTTTGGTAACCATTTTTATTTTAATTATAATTTTGCCAATTTTTTTACTTGTTCTTATTCCAACATGTGTTGTTTGATAGATGTATCACTTATAGGATAACCACTATCAATTACATTTTTTATTTTATTGTTCAAAACCAAACATTGATTTATATGATGACCGTGAATGATATATATGATGCCCATGCATTTTGTGATATGTAAAATAGTATTTTGATCTCCTTATATGATGTAAAGGAGGTATTTTGATCAACTTATTTTGAATATTTGCCCTTAGAGTCTCACTTGAACTCTTATTATCCATTTTAACACTTTTTGAATTATTTATTATAGATGTATTATGTTTTAATTTCTCTTTTTGATATGAAATATTGTCAGGGAAAACATTGTTATATGGTCATGCACATACATGATTTATACTAACATATTATGTATTCTTTGCACACGTAATTTGATGTTCTAATAATATGATCTTTGCACTAAAAAAATTAATTTTCTTTTGAAACTCTGATATTAAATTTCCCATAGTGATTATTTGATCCATTAGATATTCACAAGCACAAACTTTAGGTACTTCAAATTGAACATACAATAGGTTTATTACCTTATTTTAACATTATAGGATGGGTTACCTTACCTATTTGGATAGTGATAGCATGGACTTGGTTATAGGTAAAATAACTATCACAACCTTGAGGGTTAGGAGGAGGAATGGATTCTTTTCTATCCATATAATATGAAACTAAATTCTATAAAATAGTTGTTATAATAGAACACATAAAATTTAAAAATCTAAAAACCACAAGTGAAAATAGGAAAAATAAGGATACAAACACTTGAAACATTTATGGTTAGGGTTTGGCAACATTCGAACAATAAACAAGTTCACCAATATGTTTTATCAAATTTGGGATTTATGTGAAAAACCTAAATGATAAAAATAACATATAAAATCAAGATAATAATATAATAATGATAAAATTAATTGATTAAAACTAATGTATTATTGAAAATTATTAAAAATATAAAAGTGTAAGGAGAAAACAAGGACTTATCTAGAAATTGTTCCTCTAAGAGGAATCAAGGTTTGAAACTTATTGTGTAGATAGTGATTGGAATCAAGATTATAGAATTGGATATGGTCTTGGAAAATAGAAATAGGAAGAGGGAAATAAATGGGTATAAATCCTATCTAACCTAGGGTTATCCTATCAAAATTTAGTGAGGAAATTAGGGTTTTTAGGTTTTATGTGCCTTTATCTATAGAGCTTGTCTTTAGTGTAGGAGCTTATGATCACTTATAAAGACCATTATGTAACTAATTTTACTTAAAAACCCTAGGTCCTTAACATGTGAATATAAATAAAAATTAATGTGGAAAAAGGATTCAATGGTTGAAGTTGTACGAGACCTCAACTCCTCATGTGTTGAGCACTGCCTACATACCAATACTTTGAAGAGGGATCAAAATTCATGTAATTCTCCCATGATATGGTGGTGGGTGAATAACTTGTGTAATATAATATATGATGATGCAATACAGATGTGATTATATGCTTAAGTATTACTTGTGACATGTGAAATGTATTTAGACTTGAACTCTAGGTTATTAGGACTGTATGTAATCAAAATTAAGAGAAATAGGTATTTTTCTCTCAATGTGTAAGTGACATTCTAGTGATTTTTGGTGTGGAAGCCTCCTCTATGAAAAATGGTTTAAAAAGTGTTTATATAGTCATATCATTGAAAATCCTTTAAATGGGGCTGATTAGGGGCATGGGATGACCTTATTATAGCATTTAATTTGGAAAATTAGCCATTATTTAGTGGGAAGATAGAAGAAGTGGGAAGTGTGCTCTTGTCTAATGGGTCATTTTATCATGTTGAGGGTTAGGAACGGCCTAAATAATGTCTAAAGTTGATAAGGATAGGGCTAATTTCATTTGAGGGTCATATATCAACTTAGAAGAGTGTGTAAGGTAGTCTAAAGTCATCAAAAGAGGCCCTAAGATAAGCCTAGAACTAAGTGCATAAAAGAGTGGTCTCAAGTGCATGATTTTATCTTAAATGTTAATTTTACATGTCTACAATAAGTTGTATGTCTAGTGCAACACTTAAATATTATGAAATGCATGAGTATATGTAAATAATATGCCATTTTGATCCAAAACTCAGAAGTTCTGGCTGATAAATATCACAATAACATAGAAATAACACAATAACAATGAATTCTCTGAGAAGAGATGTAGTATTACTCAAAATCGCAATACAGAAATATGCTTATCTCTGGGAAGAGATGTCTGTCTTCACATTTCGGGTTACCTATTCTTTTATACACAATTTGAAAGCATGGTAAGGATGTGGAAGGTCACCAATCTCGAGGGAGATGAAGTGGTATGACTTCCAATATTTAAAACAATACATAATTCAAGAAATTACTATTTTTAGAAACTTACTATTTTTAGACAGCACTATTAAAATTGAAATTTGAGGCACTTCCGTTGGGTTTTTGGGGGTCAAACTTCATTGAGCAGATCTCAATGCCATTTCACGATGTTCCCCTCATTCCTAGCTTTCCAACGGTTCAAACGGCGAGTCAATTGGAGCTACGGTGCAAAAGTTATGGCTCCCGGAAGTTCCGTCATCAATTGGGGTGGAACTGTCACCCGAATTGTCGCCTGAATTGATGCATGGATCACATTTACCAAAACATGTGATAACTAACATATGTAAAAATGTAAACTAACCATCATATCATGCTCAAGTTATTATTTTATGATTTTTAACATTTAAATGTTTTTTTATTTTATGATTATTTGATTATTTATATTTTTGGAATATTTAAAATTTAGAATCATGTATAGTATCAGTGAAAATACATGATGTTCACATGATTCCTCATAGGCATCCCTTCTATTGTTGCTACTAATAGGCTCATGTACCTATCTTCTCTATTACCATGAATGGACTTGACCAATTTGTATTAAATTTTCCTTTATTATCTTTATCAACATTCATGATCTTTTGATTTTCATTTAGTACTAAATATTCAATTTGAAATTAATGGTTGTAAAATTTATTTCCATATGATCTCTGAATACAATCCTAATAAACTTTGAGATTCTCAATGGATTGTATACATTTTTCATCCATTGTTTTTAGTTCATGCAATCACTTCTATCGATATTCATTATATTTGATTATGTCTTTCAAAGAAACACACAAGGAATGTATTTATAATTCTAAAGGTAAGACATATTTTTTTCTTCTATTACATTATCTAAAGAGTAAGGTGTAGCCTTAATCAGTGTGTATAAAATTGTGTGGTATGCCCATAATGCATAATTAATTTGATTATACCAATCTATGCCCATTTTGTGAATATTTTATTCAATACCTTCACTAAGTGTTTTATTTGTTTATTATACTTGATTGTTACCTTATGGATAATATGGTGTATAAAATATGTGAAAAATATTATATTTGGTACAAAATCCTATAACTTTTTTATATATTGAATGAAGATGCATTATTTGTGATAGTAGTTAAAGGTAGACTTAATCATGATATGATGTTTGTCATCAATAATTTACATATATATTCTCATGTATTTGGAGATAATGGTACAAATTCTACCCATTTTGTGAAGTATTCTATAGTTGTAAGTATAAACTTGTGGCATTATGATGTTTCTAGATTTATCTTCTTGATTAAAGTGAAGCCCCAAGTGGAAAATGGCCATGGTGATACACTAGGTTACAATTATTATAAAGGAAAATGATTTGTATTACTATGTGTTGGATATTAACATTTATTTGGGTTATTTTTATTATCTCAAGGATACTTTATGTGTCTATAGGTTTATTCCCATATGAGTTTTTAATTTACAAATTGAGGGAATATATAAGGTGTCTCATCTCTTTTATCCCTGTTGAAGGGAATCTTAAAGTTTCATGTCATATTTAGCTCCTATAACAGTTGGCACACACTTCCCCTCACCTCATGGGGTTTAGTGACAATAAGTACACACTAATAAGGTTGGCCAATGAATTGATGGAGTTTCTTTGTATCTCTTTTTAGCATCCTCACTCTATTTAAATATTTATATCCTCTCATTTCTCACAACTTGAAGCTTATTCTTATTTTATATTCTCATATTTATTCTAATCTCTTCATAAAGATTTTAATTTTTATATTATTGTTCATAAGCCTTCCTTATTAATATACATGGATTTTTTTCCATTAATTTAATTTCATCACTTATCAATTCATGGCTCACATTTGCATAGATTGACTTAATTTGAGGTAATATCTTACTTTTTTTGCATTAATTTATTATGTTTTAATGTTATTTTCAAATATTATTTCATTTATTATTTCATGGTATGTGAACAAGTCATTATTAATGTTAAAATTTAAGTGTTGTAGGTTCTTGGGTGGAGAAGCAAGGTTATTTTGACATTTTTTATAAGGTATTACACCCTTACAAACATGTTTTATGTGTCTTTGATCATTTCTCTTTACCCATTACTTGTAATCTATTTTATTTTACACAACTCTTTTCAATGTGGATAAACTATCTCTCAACTCTTAAAATATTATTTTATTCTTTCCATAACTATTTGAATGCATATAAATGTTATTTTTGGTTATTTGCATGCATATCACTACATATCATTGAATTTTAGGCTAATAATAAAGTCACTTCATTCACCCTTAAGGTGTTTTGGCTGATCATGGAGCCCCTATGAATTTTTTTTGGTAGCATATTTTTTGTCTTTTCAATCTAGTAATGTGTGGTACTTCTCATTATACTAGTTTAGAATTTTAATATTATTACATATTCTCTTTTTATCTTGAGTTTGGAACTTTATTTATTCAAAAATGGTGTCTTTTATTGGCATTATAATACTTTCATTTGTCCTTTATTATTTTTGAATATTGGCATTATCTATATTATTTCACTATTGGCATCTTTTTCTTTCCATATTATATTTCATCAGTTGTGACATTATAAATAACACCAAAATCTTGGTGTTTTTAATCCTTTCATACTTCTATTCATTCAGTTTGTGGCATTTGGTACTATGTATGATATTGGAATCTCACTATTGGAATGCTTTAATAAGACTATTATTACTTCAACCTTGGTACTTTCCTTCATTTTTGGTGGCTTTTACTAAAACATGGTATTTATGCATTTTCCTTATCAATATTTCGCATTTTATTATATGTCTTGTAACATTTTATCGTATGCAACTTCAAACATACTTCAATAATGGCATTGTAATTTTATATTCATATGTTTTCAATAATATTCATTTTCCTTTCCTTTTAAATTCTTGATTGCAATTTCTTTTAGTTCAAAACTTGGCATAAGTAAGTGTTAAAATTTTTTATGCATTCAATATATAATTTTGTTTGTTAAGTTTTGACAAATTAAAATCATAATATTTTTTATAAAAATTATTTAAGTAAAGTTTATGTAATTTTTTCATGGTTTATTTATGATGTCTAGTCTATGTAATGCTTTAATATTTCCATAACTTTTTTTCTTTTACATTCTATAACATTTTTTAAATATTTCATTCCTTTTTCCCAAGTGTTGATAGTTGGTGTTTTTGCCTTCATATTGTTTAAACAAATTTTGGTTCTTTTATAGTTTAATTTATTTTTAAATCCAAAAACATAGTCAAGGCACTCAATTTATACACTTCTATCCTAGCAACATTTTCTTTACAAGTAATGATTTATCATTTTTATTTTTTGTATCCATACTATTTTGAAATGATGGATTCTTCTTTATAATGGAAAAAAAACTAAACCCACTTATTCTAATGTTAAACAAATTTGGATCCCTAAATTCTATGTATCTTCAATGGACAATGGTCTGTCTTATTTAGATAATTATTCAATTGAATCATGTAAGATATTTTTATGAAAGACCAAACATAATTTTTGTCTCATTTTTTTTTGGAACATTTTCATTATTCTAAACTAACCTAATTTCATACTTTAGAAAAAATATAATCCTTTTTTTTCATATATATGTTTATTTGGTGTCTTGCTCCTCAAATATTAATTATTTAGAGCTTTTGATAGGTTTAAAACTTCAATTTTTTTCTTTGATTTTGTGTCAAAGAAAAATGTTTTGTTTGGAAAAAAATAATTAAAGAAGATATTTTTCGCATATCATTATATTACCTTCTACCCATAGTTGTGATTTTTAAATCTTTTGAAGGTAGGATTTGCATATGGTCTCTTTATTTTTTGACAAGCTTTTTTTGACCATGCACTAACGAAAATTGAATTATCACTTTGTTATGTAAGTGATCTATTTTCTCTTTCTACATTTTTAATATATCTAATTTTATTACATTAAATGTATGTAAAACATATTTTATGGCATGGTTTTTTCTTAACTAAATATTGATGTAATATTTTGTGTTTTGTAGGTTATAGTGAGTCATTTATTATCAAGTCCTTTCTATTGGTGTTTGTTCCAAAGAGGATTGGCCACATTTTCCAAAGATGATTCATGGGAGATTGTTGATTATTTCACATACAAATTTATGAGATTAATGAATTCATATATAGTCTTCTTCTTTCTTTTCTCAAACCATTGTAATATTGCATTATTCTTCTTGAAGGAAGTTGTTTTTGATAAAATAAGGCGGAAAACTAGGGGTCGAACCCTTAAAAAGAAATAAAAAGAAAAACTGGAGGCAACAACACTAAAATGCCTTGAAATAGAAACAACAAAACCTGTTACACCAACATAATCAACACAGACAACAAAGCAAGTCTAAAGACAATATGTATGAGGAAACAAAGCAAAAACAACATAAAAGAAACCAGATCTAAGAAGAAATATTCTCCCATATTTTAGCCAAAGACTCCATAAATTCATCTAGCTTATTGAAATTCTCATCTCCATCCTCCATAGATATAAGCTCAAGATCTTGCAACACCAAAAGATTCAGTAATACAGTACGCCTGAGCATAGTGGAAATTGATGTTCCAGTTTCTTAACATGACCCCTCAGGGCAGTAATGTCATTCTTTTAATCAACTCCTTCTTCCATCTCATCCATAGCTTCCTCCACAAACATCCTTCTCCCTTCATTAGCATTAACCTCAAAATCACCCACAACACCACCAAACATATCGGTCTATTTGTTTCCATTCTTACCCTTTACATCCTTGGATATCTCCTAGATTTCAATGACCTTGGCCTCATCCCCCTAGGTGGATTCTTCAAAAGCACTCTCTAGATAATCAATAAGTTTGGTTTTCAATTCAAGTTTTCTAACAATCCTCCCTAACCTCCTAACACTAGAGGACAAACCCTCATTCTTATCCTTAGCAGACATATTTGTTTTACTACCCAATCCCATAAGAGTACTGTTAAGATTTTTAGGGGTCCCCACATCACCCCACATAGTTTCCTCTTCTCACTCCCTAATTTTCCTTTTCCTTCTTTTCACACTACTTTTAAGGACTAGAGTGTGGGTAGTGGTCCCCATGTTAGTCTCCTCATTAGACAGAGAAAGAGAACCCCCTTTCATCTTATGAGAAGAAGGGGAAGGGTAAGGCTCTTCAAATACAATGGTATCATCATGTTTGGAAGCAATTTCACTGATATGGGATTGGATAGGCTTAGGTGGCTATAGATCAAGGTGGAAATTATAGAGGCAAAGAATAAGACCCTAGTGTAGGGGAATGGGTTTCTTAGCTGATTTAGCTTTAACTCTAAAAATTGAATGATCAAGGGAAGAAAGTAAATAGAATGAAAAGCTAATATAAGCATTGCATCTAAAATGATTTAGTAAAGGAAGATGATAATTTTATAATCTGGTAAACCTCCCCTTGAGATTGAATTATTTCATAAGGAGGAAACACATATCATCCCACGGCTCTAGCAGCTTGGCCTGTTCGAATCCTCCCTAGTAAGGGACTAGTTCTTCACCTCCCCCAAGGAATAACTTCTGGTTATAATGGTCCACCACTTTCACTTTCCTCTATATCTTGGTCCCCTTAGATGATAGGCCAATATATATAGTAATAAATTTCTCTGAAACCTCAAACTCAATTCATCCAACAATGACTCTGTGGTTATGCCAAGTTCGAGTGAATTGCTCAGATAGATTTTCATCTTAACCATTAAGCCATTCCAAAAAAGGGTTGATGCCACCTTCCTTACAATAATTCTAGACCACAACATTATCCTTAAACTCACAATAGGAAATTATCTCTATTTAAATCTTATCTCCACCCATTATAGCCTTCCAAACTAAGACATAGAACCCCCAAAACTAGAGATTCACAAATTTATTATTAAAGAATAGATTAGCCATTATGATAAGAAATTTGCATGTAATATCATTAATAAGAGCCACCTTTTGAAGGACCAATTAGAGCCTACTCTTCCCATGCTCAAAAAATGTTTGGATAAGCACTTTTTGATATACCAGAGCTATGAACCAGAGTAATGGGGGATAACCTTCTTGAAGTGGGATATGTGGGTGGGCTTGGGTCTGTAATATCCACCAAATGATTCACATCTAAAATTCCCTACTATGTTCCACATGGTCCACAATGATAAGATCTTGATATGATTCAAATATTGAATATATGTAGAAATACCCTTAAGGTAAGGAAACACCATATAATAATCCTTTAGGAAGGAATAACTCCACAATGTCTCTTTAAGGGGACAACCTCTGATCCACATCCCTTCTCAGGGATATGCCTCTAGAGGTGGTCAGCGCTCACCACATGTCTAATTGGGAATCACCTCAAGTGCTTTAGTGGCTAGCCATATAGGGGTCTGGAAGAGGACCCAAATCACTCTAGAGCTTTTGGCGTGACGGCCAGTCCTTCTATTGGTATCAAAGATAGGTCTCAAGGTCAAGACCTATGAAATCTGGTGGGCATGATCCACATCCCTTCTCAGGGATACGCCTTCATAGGTAGTCAACACTCACCACATGTCTATTTGGGAATCACCTCGGGTGCTTCAGTGGCTGGCCATATAGGGGTCTGGAAGAGGACCCAAATCACTCTAGAGATTTTGGCATGATAGCCAGTCCTTCTATTCAAAGATTTTGGCATGATGGCTAGTCCTTTTATTAATAGAAGGATTGGTCATCATACTAAAATCTCTAGAGTGATATGGGTCCTCTTCTAGACCCCTATATGGCCAGCCACCGAAGCACTTGAGGTGATTCCTAATCAGACACGTGGTGATGCTGACCACCTCTAGAGGTGTATCCTTGAGAAGGGATGTGGATCATGCCCACCAACTTCTATGAGTCTCGACCTTAAGACCTAGCTCTAATACCAATAGAAGGACTGGTTGTCATGCCAAAAGCTTTAGAGTGATCTGGTTCCTCTTCTAGACCCCTATATGGCCAGTCACTGAAGCACCTGAGGCAATTCCTGGTTAGACATGTGGCGAGTGCTAACCACCTGTAGAGGCGTATCCCTGAGAAGGGATGTGGATCATGCCCACTAGCTTCTACAGGTCTCGACCTCAAGACCTAGCTCTAATACCAATAGAGGATTGGCTATCACACCAAAAGCTTTGGAGTGATCTAGGTCCTCTTTTAGACCACTATATGGCCCAAGGACTAAAGCACCTGAGGTGGAACCTGATCAAACATGTGGCATCAGTGTATCACTATCCCTGAAAAGGGATGTATGGATCATGATAGAAGGACTGGTTATCACACCAAAAGCTCCAAAGTGATATGGGTCCTCTTTTAGACCCCTATATGGCTAGCCACTAAAGCACCTGAGGCAATTCTTGATCAGACATGTGGCGAGCACTAACTGCCTCTGGAGGCGTATCCTTGAGAAGGGATGTGGATCATGCCCACTAAATTCCATGGGTCTCAACCTTGAGACCTAGATCTAATACCAATAGAAGACTAGCCATCATGCCAAAAGCTCCAGAGTGATTTAGGTCCTCTTTTAGACCACTATATGGCCCATGGAATGAAGTACTCAAGGTGGAACCTGGTCAGACATGTGGCAACAATGTATCACTATCCTTGAGAAGGGATGTATGGATCAACCTCCAGTATCCTCTTACAATAGAAGAATCAATACTTACTTGATATATTTACCATGATAATCATCTCCTATATATAGACATCTATCTAACCCATGGATGGGTAACTTCCTAATCCTAATATAGGTCGACCATTACCCAATGAACTAATTCCACAAGTTCCTCCATTATCTTAATATATTGTACCCATATAACTAACTAAGGGGATGTGTGTCATATGTCAACATCTCCATCAACCCATATACATTAATATATCATATCCCTACATACATAGCATTACTTCCCTCCTTGACATGTTTCATCCCCGAAACATAGGAATAAACTAAATAATGAGTGTGTTTCAAATCATTGCACACTTGTCTCCAATCTCGATCATCTAGCCATCTATATGTGATCTTGGCAGGTGATAGCTCTCCAAGATTATTTCCAAATTCCATCTTGCTCCTCTAATTTCATTCATGATCATAATTATATTGCTTTGGTGTCCAAGCATAATTATTCCTCTTTTTATTCCATGTACCATATTTTTTTGTGCTACTCTAATTCCAACCATGACCATAGTAGGTATTCTTCCATGCATAGTCATAGTGATTTCCCCATTCATTCCATGTGCCATAGTATTTTTTCTTTGGATTCCATGCATATCCATAATGATTGGAAATTTTATTTCCTATATAAACAAAATGATTGTTGTTATGACACTTCCTCACCTAGTTCCATGATTGTTTCCTCTCATGATGATGTGGGCATCTATATACTTCAACTTTTTCCAATATTTTGACCTTATCCACCTTTGCTTCTACCTCTTTCACCTTTTCATTATTTGTCTCTTTAGTAGATTAAGTGTTCATTTCTATTTGTAGTGTGTCTTTGTCTATATCATTTTAATCTTCATCATTCTCTTCATCATCTGTTTCAATCTCATCCTCATGATCCACCTGGATTTTTATTGGTGCCTTTTTCACTATGATATCTTCTAAAGTGATCACATTTTTCCTACACCAAAAATTCATGAATTTTTTTTGAACATTAATATTCATTGTTCCCAAAGTCTCTAACCATGGATATCCAAGAACTATATCCATATCATCCATATCTAAAGCATAAAAATCTGAATGCAAAACATATTTTTCCATAATTAGCTTCAAATATTCAAAAATTGAAATATTATTACCATCTACTTGAACCTCCTTGATATTATCTACTTGAACATGTAGATGTTTGGCCACATTCATGTTAATGAAGTTATACTTTCTGGTAGGGTTTATGGACACAACCACCTTCTTCTTTTGAATGCATCCATGAAATTGAAATTTTGACTTGGATTTATTTGGATTCAAATTATTTGAACCCTTCTCTTCTTCTTCTTCTTCTTCTTCTTCTTCTTATTCTTATTCTTCTTCTTCTTCTTCTTCTTCTTCATCATCATCATCATCATCATCATCATCATCATCATCATCATTATTTTCTTCCTCTTCTACATCCTCTTTTTCTTTTATACCCCATCGATCTTGGAAGGTTTGTTCCATTGCTTCCCATAAAGAATACTTTTGTGCAAAGCTCAATTATTAAACCACCAATGTTGTGTAGGCCCAGACAAAGAAAGAGATAATTATGTTTTCCATAAAATTTCCTTAGTATTATTCTCCTTAAAAATTAGCCACCATTCTTTAGCATCAACATCATCTTCCCCAGAAAATTTTTGTAACTTCATGATCCACAAAAAAAATTAGGGTTCATGAAACCCTAAAATGTCAATAAATCATATAAAATTGATCCAAAAAATCCCAAATTTTGATTGTATATTTCTCTTATTATATTGGAACCTTAGTCAAAATTTTGTGAAAAAATGTCACAAATTTAGACCTATAGATTGAATATATGAAACACCATCAAATCGCAACAAATCACTCCAAACAACTCCAAAAATTTTGAAATTTTTAATGTGATTCTCTTATATCTTCTTACATCTCCGGTAAAATTTTTGAATACAAATTCCCTATATTTTGGAATATATAGAGAAATTAGTATAAACCTTAACATAGCAATAAATCCCTCAAAACTAATCCCAAAATATAGATTTTTTTACTATGACTTATTTGAAATATTATCCATATCTAGTAAAAAAATTGTGGAAAAATTCTCAACCAATAAAAATTTATTGATGATTCAAAAAACTAGGGTTTTGCTCCACACAAATTGTCCAAATCGAAGCTTTGATACCACTTGATAAGATCTTGATATGATTCAAATATTCAATATATGTAGAAATACCCTTAAGGTAGAGAAACACCATATAATACTAATTTAGGAAGGAATAACTCCATAATATCTCTTCGAGGGGACAACCTCCAATATCCTCTTACAATGGAAGACTCAATGCTTACTTGATATCTTTACCATGATAATCATCTCCTATATATAGACATCTATCTAACCCATGGATGGATAACCTCCTAATCCCAATATAGGCTGACCATTACCCAATGTACTTGTTGGTTGAATATTTTGTCGATCAATGTACTGATAAACAAAATAGGTCTGATCAACCAAAGTAGGAAGATTATTCATCCAAATGTGTAGGTTTACCACATCAGAAGGGGACTGATTTCTCCTCTCATCAAGGGGAGGTTCCCTATAGATAAGCTATATATATATATATATATATATATATATATATATAAATAGAAAATAATACTCAGGGGTAGGACAAACCATCCATCTCTCTTTTTTCAGAGATGATGCATGTGGATCAAAGGAAAAACTCAAGGGAAATGACAGATTGGACTCCTCTTCTTTAGAAAATACTATTTAGCAAACCACAAGAATACTCTTGGTAGTAACAACAAAATCTAACAAAGGATGTAATACCCATCAAATTGAGATGCAACACAAAGTCTCCACCTAAATTTCTCAAGAGTAAGATATGAAGGACAATGAGGGCACAAAGTCGTCCCAAAGTATTTTACACAAAAATGAAAAGAAAACACACTAAAGGCAATTATGGGGGCACAAAGTCTCTCCACACTTGACTCTTTAGGACACCTTCCTGACTTCTGTCACTAATTTTTCTTGTTAAATTAAATGAACAAAAAATATATTGAAGAAAAAGACATAAGAACAGTTTCCTCAACAACAATGATATTACAGCATAAAGTCTGAAAAGTCACTTGCTTTCTTATTCCAGTAACAAAATATGATCAGCAATTTGAGCTCAAAGTCTCAGTAATGCCTTACAATTTGGGTAGAGTTTTCTTCTCATTGTCAAAAAAGAGATCCTTTTACAATAGAAGAGAGTTCCTTATATAGTCATTTCAAGGACTCGGGAACAGTAATACATCATTTTGCATTGGAATCTGTTAAGAAGATAGGTTGGAACTTAGGGGTGTTTTACCCATTTGATTTTATCAATGCAGGGAAACAAGTCACGCTTATTGAAAATTTGCAACTTTTAATGTCTACCTGGTGATTTGATCTTACCTTCATCATTCCTCATTTTCTAGTTAATTGAATCGGGTCCTGGATTCAGTTTGCTATTTTATTCCTTCCTCACTTTTTGTTGGTCTTGGCCTTGAAGTCTGTGAATGCATTTTGGTCTGTAGGTTCAAAGGATAAATAGTTATTTTATTGTCTTGAATTTTGATGTTCACGCACCTGTCACTATGTTTTCAATGGCTAATTTGTTGTGTTGAATTTGATGTCTTCAGGCCCATCACCCCTTGGTCTTCTTTCAGCTTTCTACTTGGCACTTTTTTGGATTGGACTTGCCCTTTTGGGCCACAAATTTAAACCTCTTATTAAACCACTTCATTAAACCAATCAGTTGAACCAAGCTTTGAACTAAAATGGTTCAAGCTGATGGTTCAAGTCAATGGTTCAATTGAATGAACCAAGTTGATGAACTAAGCATTGAACCCGCCTTTGAACCATTTGACGTTGAACCAAAGGATAAACCAAACATTCAACCTACTTCTGATGCTTGTCGATGGAGATTTCTATTTGAACCAAGGTGATGAACCAATTCCAAAAATGACCAATTGTTAGAAACTAATTCTTTTGATTGAACCCACCTACAGAAGCTGTGAAACCTGTTGAACTTGTAGAAATGATCTTGTTTGTAGAGTCCATAGATTTAAGCCTACAGAGTCTGTAGATTTTTGAAAAGCTTTAAAAATGAGGAATTTGAATGCTCAAGACAAATTTTGGAAATGAAATAGATAATTTTGGTCTGTAGGACCAAAATAGTTCAAATGTTGTACCAAAAATGAGTGATATTTTTGGGGGACAACAGCTGGCTCCAGTTGGGGAACTTCTATCAATTGCAAAAATAATTGAAAGGAGTAGAATCTAGAATCTCCAGTGTCTTCATGTGTACCATTGGGTTATGGAGTCATGCTACCCAAAAATGAAAGGCATCAAAAATAGAAACAAACAAAATAGAATAGAATTAAAACTGTACAAATATACATATATATAGATGCAATGTTTTGAAACTTCAAGAGTTGAAGTGTTTCAGATGCTACTTCTTGGAAGATAGTGAAAATAGTGCTCTATTCTGATAAACCAGTAAGAAGACATTTTGCCCCAAGAAATAGTGACGGGCGAATGGAGCTCTCCACTAGGAAACCAATTTTTTGTGTCTTCTCCTTAGATTTTTCTTCTTGTTGTTCCAAGGTAGGATGTGGTCTTCAAATCAGAAACCATAACTCCTTGCTCTCTTGGTGAAGGATTCCTTTACCTAATTTTGATTTGCAGCAGCATGGTCCACCATCATAACTTGATGTTCTGTTGGTCTAGTCTAGCATATGATTGGATTGTCCATATCAAACTCCTGACAAACCATCAGCTCAGCATCTCCTTTAATGTGAAGGAGTTTGACTTCTTCACCTTGAGCAGTATTCAATCCGATCAATAGAAATATGTATCTAGCTATGGAAGAAATGCTGACTTGTAAATTACATGAAGGAAGAATATCTTCTTGAGGAGATATTAACACACTCCCAACTTCATCATTGGTGGAAGAATTGTTGTCATCATTAGAAGCTGATATCCTATCAAATTTCTCTTCATTAGAGATGGAAGATCCTTCCTTGTTTATACTGCATCCCACCAATTCTCCTGAAGTCTTGTTTGGATCAATTCCTGGATTGTCAGCTATAGGACTTTCATCAAAAAAATGAACATCCTCTGTGGTAAAGAAATAATTACCCCTGCTTGAAGACTCAGATAGAATTTGTGCTACAGGGGCTGATGTTTGGGTGACCACGTATTTTGTCTCAGACAGGTTCGCATCTGGTTCTCCATCAATGTCTAATTGCTTAGGATTGACTTGCAGGGATTCAAACTCAGTCATTTGAATTTTGGATTCCTTGACATGATCAATCATGTCAAATGACTGGAATGGATTTGGAAGAGAGGATGGGAGTTCATCCTTTTGATTTTTGGGAGGGGGAAGACTGGTTTGTGAAGCTAAAGTAGAAGGTACAGAGATGTTTGATGTACTTACTTCTTTGGTAATCACTGGGTCCTTTGATTGAAAAGGAAGAGGGGTTCTCTACTCAGCAATTGAAATTGTTGGTTGGGGTCACTCCTCTATCTTCTCTTTGTCAGCCTGCTGGGCTGATTGATTCTGGGACTGGGTGAATACTGCATATGATCCTTTGATTGCTTCACCTTCACTTCTAGGTTCATCCCAGTAATTTAAGAAACCAACGTGGGAGTCACCAGCTAATTCTTCTAGATCCTCCTTGAAGAGATCAGTGCCATTTTATTGCTCTAAATCAAGTTGGAAATAGGAAACATGCTCTATTTCTAGATATCCAACTATCGAGTTTGTTGGAGGTGCTTCAAGGGTAGGATTCCTCTGTGAGGGAGGAAGATGATTTGGTTGCCCTTGAATTTTGGTAGTATTGCCTTGATATGGCTGATTAGGGAATGTCCTCCTTGGTGCATTTCTATACAGAGGAGCAGAAGACATATCTTGTGCCATTTGCCTTTTCAAGGCTAGCAATTCATTTTCCAACTTTTGTACCATTGGGTTAGTGGTGACTATGGGTGAGTATTCAGAAGATGAAGAGGGTTTAGCTCTATTAGGATCTCTCCTTATCTTTCCTACCAAGATAAGGTCATCTTCTAGCTCAGTAGCCAAGTCTTGAGTAGCCTCAAGGTCTATGTGGCTAGCCTGTCTCAATAGAAAACTCACTTCAGGTAGCTGTGAGTTGATGAAGAAACACATGAGATTCTAAGGTGTCAACTGGGTGATCATGGGAATCCTATGCCTCAACTTGTTAAACCTGGCAATGAAGTCCCTCATAGGTTCATGGGGCTCCTTCTTCATCTGTGTGAGCTAGGCCAGCAAGGCATGTGCATCTTCTACATTCTTGAATCTTGCTTCAAACTTGGATTTAAGTGTATCCCAGTCAGTCATTGATCCAGCTTGCAGATGGTAGAACTAGTCTATAACAGCATCTTGTAGTGTTTCCACAAAAATCTTGACTACCACATCTTCAAATTCCACCCCTGTAACACCACAAGATATGCTGAAGGCTACAATGTGTTCATCAGGATGAACTATCCCATCACCAAAGAATTTGGTAAAATTCTTTCTTGAACTACGTGGGAGTTCATGCAGAGGTGGAGTCAAGTTGAGTGGGCCAAATGAGTTACCCCAGTGGCCTCAAACTACCATGATCAGATTATGAACAATAGGGATAACGCATCTGAGTGGAGTTTCTAGATTATAGGACAAAAATGGAAAAGAAACTAGCCCTACTTCAGGTTAAATCTTGAGGCTTCAAATTGTGTTTTCTTTCCCAACAGCTCTAGTTTTACAGACCAGATAATATAATGGAGATGGATGAAAATGGTAAGGCTATAAATGGATAATGGGTAAGACCCAGATGGGAGTCACCAAACTATATAATGGATAAGGGAAGGAACTACTTAAATCTAAAACTTGAGGCTTCAGACTGCATGTTCTTCCCCAGTGGAGTCACCAAAAATTATTGGTTGAATATTTTGTCGATCAACGTACTGATAAACAAAATAGGTCTAATCAACCAAAGTAGGAAGATTAGTCGTCCAAATGTGTAGGTTTACCACATTAGAAGGGGACTGATTTCTCCTCTCATCAAGGGGAGGCTCCCTATAGATAAGTTATATATATATATATATATATATATAAACATAAAATAATACTCAGGGGTAAGACAAACCATCCATCTCTCTTTTTTCATAGATGATGTGTGCGGATCAAAGGAAAAACTCAAGGGAAATTACAGACAGGACTCCTCTTTCAGAATTACTATTTAGCAAACCACAAGAATACTCCTGGTAGTAACAAAAAAATGTGACAAAGGATATAATAACCAACAAATCGGGATGCAACACAAAGTCTCCACCTAAATTGCTCAAGAGTAAGATACAAAGGACAATGAGGGCACAAAGTCATCCCAAAGTCCTTTACACAGAAATGAAAAGAAAACACACTAAAGGCAATTATGGGGGCACAAAGTCTCTCCACACTTGACTCTTCAGGACACCTTCCTGACTGCTGTCTCTAATTCTACTTGTTTAATTAAAGGAACAGAAAATATATTGAAGAAAAAAACATAACAGTTTCCTCAACAACAAAGATATTACAGCACAAAATCTGAAAAGTCACTTGCTTTCTTATTCCAGTAACAAAATATGATCAGAAATTTGAGCTCAAAGTCTTAGTAATGCCTTACAATTTGGGTAGAGTTTCATTCTCTTTATCAAAAAAGAGATCCTTTTACAATAGAAGAGAGTTCCTTATATAGCCATTTCAAGAAGGACTCGGGAATAGTAATACATCATTTTGCATTGGAATCTGTTAAGAAGACAGGCTAGAACTTAGGGGTGTTTTACCCATTTGATTTTATCAATGTAGGGAAACAAGTCGCGCTTATTGAAAGTTTGCAACTTTCAATGTCCACCTAGCGATCTGATCTTACCTTCATCATTCCTCCTTTTTTGGTTAATTGAATCGGGTCCTGGATTCAGTTTGTTGTTTTGTTCCTTCCTCACTTTTTGTTGGTCTTGGCCTTGAAGTCTATGAATGCATTCTAGTCTGTAGGTTCAAAGGATCAATAGTTATTTTTTTGTCTTGAATTTTGACATTCGCACGCCCGTCACTATGTTTTCAACGACTAATTCGATGTGTTGAATTTGATGTCTTCGGGTGCATCACCCCTTGGTCTTCTTTTAGCTTTCTACTTGGCACTTTTCTAGATTGGACTTGCCCTTTCAGGCCATGGCTTTGAACCTCTTGTTGAACCACTTTGTTGACCCAATTGGTTAAACCAATCTTTGAACCAAAATGGTTCAAGCCGATGGTTCAATTGAATGAACCAAGTCAATGAACTAAGCATTGAACCCACCTTTGAACCATTTGATGTTGAACCAAAGGATGAACCAAATGTTGAACTTGTTGTTGATACTTGCCGAAGGAGATTTCTGTTTGAACCAAGGCGATGAACCAATTCCAAAAATGACCAATTGTTAGAAACTGATTCTTTTGATTGAACCCACTTTCAGAAGCCGTGAAGCCCATTGGACTTATAGAAATGAGCCTATTTGCAGAGTCTATAGATTTAAGCCTATAGAGTCTGTAGATTTTTGAAAAGCTTGAAAAATGAGGAATTTGAATGCTGAAGACAAATTTTGGAAAGGAAAGAGATAATTTTGGTCTGTAGGACCAAAATATTTCAAATTTTGTCCCAAAAATGAGTGATATTTTTAGGGGACAATAGTACTAATTCCACAAGCTACTCCATTATCCTAATATATTGTACCCATATAACTAACTAAGGTGATGTGTGCCACATGTAGACATCTCCATCAACCCATATACATTAATATATCATATCCCTAGGTACATAGCACACAAGGAGAAGTGTGACCCATACCTCAAGGTGTCCACATGGCCACTTTTTGCAAGAGTCCTCATGTATTCAATGGGAATGGAACTTGGGATAATGAGTACAAACTACTTGTACCTCACCAATACACCAAGCCCTTGAATACAAAAACCCTTGAAGTGCTTCTTGAAGGAAGTTGTTATCAAAGTGAGTATTATGTGACAACACCTCCCTCTATGTATAAGTTTTTATCCTCTTATTTTACTTAAAAATAAAGCCTAAGGGAGAGCGTTAGATATTAATATTTATTTGAGTTAATTTAATTATTCTAAATATAATTTAAATGTGTAGGTTTAATCCCATAAATAAAATTATATTAATGAAATTTGTGAGGTGTATAACATATTTTATCCCTTTTGAAGGGAATCTTAGAGTTATATTTCATATGTAACTCATATAATGCATGGAACACATTTTCCCCTTACCTCATGTGGCTTAGTGACACTAAACACACACTATTAAGGTTATCTAAGGTATTGATGAAGTTTATTTGTAACTCATTTTGGATTCCTCACTCTATTTAAAGAGTTCTCTCCTCTCATTTCTCACAACTTGAAGCTTATTATTATTTTGTATTCTATTATTTATTCTACTCTCTTCATAGAGATTAGAATCTATAGAATGTTATTCATAATCCTTCCTTCTTAATACATGTGTGGTTTTCATTCTTCAATTTAGTTTCCCCACTTATCAATTTGTGGCTCATATTTACATGGTTTTGATTAATTTAAAGTAGTATATTATCTTTTTTTGCATTCATTTAGTTATTCTTCAACATTATTTGAAAATGTCTTGTCATTTATTATTTCACTATGTTTTTAACACTACTGACATAACTTAGCATGCTCATGGCATTCTTGCTCCATTTTGGGCTAATAGTGTCCTTATCTTAATAATTTATAAGACATTTTTTTGTTGAATTGTTTGCCACATTCACTATCATGGACCTCAAGTGAAGCAATTTTAGCTTCTTTACAGTTAAGGCACCAAAGTAATTGTTCTTGAAAATATATATTGAATAAAAAACCTCTAATTAATACATAACACATTTAATCACTTTATAATTTGATTTTATCATTATGTGTATCATTTGTTGATACATACATACATACATACATACATATGTATGTATGTATGTATGTATGTATGTATGTATGTACGTATGTACGTACGTACATATGCATGTATGTATGTATGTGATTTCCATTGACATTAATGATGATCACATAATATTTAATATCCAACAGTTACAACATCCATGGCATTAACATGTTGATTATATTTTCACATTATGCTTTGTATTAAAAAAATAATCAAAATATGTTTGCAATATGTATACCACTTTTTGTATGGGATTAACTTTTCCTTATTTGTTTAATATATGTCTACACTTGATTAACTACAAACTAAGAATATAAAAATAACCATAATTATTTTATCTATAGTGGTCATGATGTAAGTAACCCAAGTATTAATGCCTCAAATTATGCTATGTTATTTGTACATGAAAACACCAATCGACCTATAAATAACATATATTTCCTTTCAGGTGTAATGAAGAATATATTGACATCAACCCCTATGGCACATTTAGATCCATAAAAATACATGGTCTACATGTCATCATCTATGTGATAGGAAGTAAAATTGTCATATATTTGGAATGTATCAAACAATAGAGTTGCATCTAGTTGGTATGTGATAACTTGTCCTTTTATTGATTTTTGGGACACAAAATTTAGATCAAATTATATGAGTAACATTACCAATTTAACCATGAGTCTTGATATTTATGTTTTCTCCACAAGGTGTTTAAGTGGATCAAATTTCATTAATAATTTTATTTTATTAAGGAAAAAGGAGAATAATGTTAAACTCAGACATTAGTGTGGGGTGTTATTGTCTAAAGTATGACACTAATTCTAGGTGGTATAACTTGAGCCACTAGGGGCTTGGATGCCTATGTGAAGGTCTAAGACTGAATTTGAGATGTTTAAGGATGCATAAGGCCCAAACCAAAGCTAGATAAGTGTCTAAATAGGCCCTAAGATAGGTCTAGGGCTAAGCTAGGGATGGGTGGTCTTAAATAACACTTTTGGCAATCAAGTGAAATTTTAGATGACTACATCCCCCTCCCCCCTTTATTATATAAATGCATCAAATCAAAATGACTATAATAAAGGAAAATAAATGTACCTAGACTTACCCTATAGGTGAATCTAGATTTGAGTATGTGAAGCATGCTCCATTGCATGTCGTACAAATGAAATATGCATAGATCGGTCCTAACTTAAGAGATATAAAAAGCAAAGATGAAATTGAGTAAAGAGATAAAATAGAGGAAATTAATGAATATACCTCACTGGGTATGTGAAACAATGTATAAACTTGTTGATATCCTATGTGTGTGTAGCTAGTGATCAATCAGTGAAAATTTTAGACTAAGATAAATGGATTGATCAATCCCCATGTATGGGTGGCTCAAAAACTCAAGATAGACTTGAATCCATCATTTCCCACCATTTTTTGGTGGATCATAACCTATGAATAACTTGGATTAGACTGATGGCTTGTTCAACCTTCTTATGCAGGTGTCTCAAGAACTCAACTAGGCTATGCCTCCATCATTGCCTACCCATGTGTAGTAGATTCATATATAAATAATTTTTTCAATGTAACTAAAGTTATATGACTATAATTAAAACTATCTATAATGACTCTATGGCCACTCAGGAGTTTTGGAATGAAAATTAGCTTAGGGACCTATCAGGCACTTGGGTATGTAGCTCAAGGACTAATTGATAATGCCAACTATTATAGATAGATTAAGGCATAAAATATATTACAAATTGGTGTAAATGGTGTCTAGATTAAAAATGTAGAGAATGACATGGATTATTCCATTCCATCTGATCAAATTTTACTATGCACATGCCCCCAAATATAATATCTGAGCATTTAGATTCTAGATTGAGTTGTAATAGTCTATATTTTAGTATATAAAATAGAAATAGGAGTGGACATATCATGCATGATGCCCAAAATATAAGTAAACTAGTATAATTCTATGTAAAATTGAGAAAATAGATAATCTACAACTGAATTTGAGCAAACATTGACTCCACCTACTATACTTTTTTGGCAAATATATATTTTCCTATTTTTGGGGCTACTAGAGAGTAGCACTATACCTTAGATATTATTGATATAGTGCTAATGTCCACTTTTATCATTATTTTACAACTATGTTATTTTTTTCCAGACTGAATCTGATCTCTATATTAAGATCCTGCATGTTGGAAACTATATTTTGAGTGCATTCAGATACCCTGATCTTTGTAACAAACCTCTAGGAATGCCCCTCTTTTGAGGGGAGTTGTTGAACCTGTAAAATAACTATACTCAAAATAAAAAATTCTACATGATATGTGTTATCCTGAGCATATATGATATATACATAATAAACCAATATAATGTGTATTCATGACATCAAAATGTAAGATTATATGAGAATAAGTTGGTAATATATGATGTATGTTAGATCTACCATTCACAAGACTATCAAGATAGATATAAAGTGTAATAATGTGTATGGATAGAAAATATGAGTAATAAACTGAGTAACTGCCTAATGGGTGGGGCTTGATCTCCATCAAGGAACCCAAGGAGGAAGGGGATATGCATGAGGTTCTCATGGCATCAAAACATGGAGTGTGTAATAAGTAAGCGATAAGGGTCATAGCCATGATGCATACATGAAATCATACATAAAACACACATGGGGAATGCAAAGTAGGCCAAGGGGCCACAATACAAGGGACATGGGCATACGTCACTAAATCTAAAAAATCAAGACATATAAGGACATGTTCAAATGTCCACATATGAAAACAACAAACAAATTGGCATGGATCCACATGGAAGGACATGTTTAAATGTCTGCATACACAATAAATAAGTCATACACAAGGATATGGGCACATGTCCAAATCATAAATACAATGAAAATATGTGGCATAAGTCCATATAACAATGGTATATGCCAATGCCCTTGAATAGATGTATAAGTAGAGAGATATAGTCAAATTAAAACTAGGAAAGATATAAATGAAATTATGCATAACCATGTGGTACAAATCCATATAAGATCAATTATCTACATAAACTGAGTCTATAGTAATAGTAGTCAACAAAATATTTGTTTGTTATAGGATGTTCAACATCAAGATATAAATAATGTTAAATCTGTGATATAGAGTATACAAAGATGTAACTGGCAAATCAGAATGTATATAGAAGATGCTCCCAATGGGTGAATGTATCAATGATGAAGTTATGTATGTGCCACAATGGGTAGATAGTATTAACTCTAAATCTATGTGATGGACCTAAGTCTTGTAAGAATCTACATGCACTCAAAAAAATAAGTAAAGCATGTATATATGATAGAACTAACTATACTAAGATAACTATCACATGTATTACTAAAAAGTATAAAGAATATAAACATGGATATGCAAATAATCTATTTTTTTTTGTTTTTGAGGAATATTTGAATGATTTTGTATTTTGATCATATTATATTATTTTTGTGATTTCTAATATAAGTTAGGTACAATAAACATGAAAATGAAATTATGTACAAGGATTAAGGTAAGAGGAACTATGTATAAGAGGATAGATATTGATAACTAATGTGTCTTTTGAGATACCCACTCTCAATGGATAATGCATCAAAAAGAGGAATTATGATCCCTCATGAAGTATGATGGATGTGTTATGACTGAATTGAGTTACAATGTGAATATAAATATTGTTCATTGGGTATATTGGGAATCATAATAATATATATGGTTCCACTCATCATTATCATCTTGATTTTAAACTAGTTGAATGTTAGTGTTGACTTCTATTGTATCTAGATGAGCATAAGGAATTACCTCATATTATGGAATTGAACTTTTTGAATTTGATTTGAAATATTTTTTTGTGACTATACCCTTTGAAACAATGCTTATTGTGGGCATATAGTGCTTTGGAGGGAGGCTCTTTTGTTAGAAAGCTTTTTCTGACAATGCTTATTGGCATAGCATGATTTTGACTTTGTAGTTAATGTGGTTGTTCCTTTTGTAATATGACATTTGT
Source organism: Torreya grandis (assembly GCA_037957365.1). Lineage (NCBI taxonomy): Eukaryota > Viridiplantae > Streptophyta > Pinopsida > Cupressales > Taxaceae > Torreya > Torreya grandis. The sequence goes on from JARHVA010000027.1 coordinate 3,490,849, forward strand.
ATCTTGATATTTTGCCTTGATAAACTATATTTGTGATTGATTTATCTTATTATGTTCCATAAATCCCAAACTTGATTGGCTAACATTATCAACTGATAGAATAGGATAGTGATGCCTTGGTCTGGCTTGCCCAAATCTTATCCATGATAGTCAAATTATTTTAGATATTTTTGGCCAAACCCATATTACTTTACAATTTGAGCCTCATTTTAAAGAGGTATATTTTCATCTTTTACTTGATTTACCTATGCTTATTGTACTATTTATTGCTCTAATTTTTCTTTTTAAATCTTTTGTTGTTTTGAGTTATGCTTTGGTAACCACTTTTATATTGTTTCTAAATTTAACCCTTTTTGAATTTGTACATGTCATTATCTATTTTTTAGATGCTATGTCATTATTTGAGTCATATGTATCAAGTACCTATTGTATTTTCCTTTTCAATGCTAAAAATGAATCAGTGCGATGCCCGTGCATTCTATGATATAATAAATAATATCTACATAGCCTCATTATATGTAGAGGAGGTATGTTGATAAGCTTATCTTTAATAATTTTCCTTAAAAAATCACTTGAACTTCTATTTGATCTTTGAGTACTTTTCATATCACTAGTTTTAGATGCATTTTGTTGTGATTTATTTTTTTGATATACAATATTGCTTGCCATAAATTGACTATGGGAAGATGCATATACATGATTAACAATATGCATAATTGACACGAGTGTGCCCTGAAGGCTTTTGTATTGTAATATGGTTTTCCAATGTTTTAATCTTTTCATGTAATAATTGATTATGAGTTTGCAACTCTAAAATGAACTTTCACATATTGATAATTTCATCCCTTAGAGTATAACAAGTGTAAACCCTAGTTGTTTATGATTAAACATGTAGGCACACACCTTGTACAAAAGAGGTGGATGTGTTGATAGATTAAGTATGGGAATTAGTAAAAATAGTATAGGCTGATTCATCTTGTGGAGGAGTGATATAATGGACTTGGTTAGAGGGAAAGTAGACATCACCCTTATGGAGATGACAAGGAGAAGGATATGCTTAAGATATGACATTAAATCTTGAAACATGGTTGTTAGGGTATTAAATTTATGGAATAAGTCTAATAAAATATATTGTAATAGATATAAGACATCATGTACATATATGTGAATATATCATTTAAATTTATTCTAAATGAAAGGAAATAAGCATGCAAATAAAACTAGAAAACTTTGCATTAAAAAGTGATAAACATCTTCTATAATTATTATCATAATTAGATAAACATAAAAATAAAAAATATAAGGATTTGAAATCTGAGTCTAAGTTCTAAATGGCTAGAAACATAAACCCTAAAGGTAGTCTAGGGTAAGGGTTTGGGCAGTATTCAAAGTAAGTCAAGTTTACCAAATGATTTAAATTTTAAGGGTTATGGAGTTTAATTCCTAGGTTGTTAAAGGGATTGAGTAAAATAAATTAGGGTATAAAATATAAAATAAATACAACCAATAATTTGTGAAAGAACTAACATGATTTTATATTTCTAATAATAATAATGAATGATAAAAATAAGTACTTAGCTATAAATTGACTGAGATGAAGGATCTAGAAGCTAAAAATCGATACAAGAGCTGGTCTTAGAGTCACAAATAGGATCCAGGTGTCAAAACCCTCTTAGAAAATAGTGCCATACCTTATAAAGTAGGAATATGGTGCTAGTATCCACCTTTGGCACTAATTTCCTCTATCCAAGAAGTGATATGTATTTCTAAGAATAATTGTGTTTGAGTCTGCTAAGCCAATTACTATATGGACAAACCCTAATTCACTGTCTATGACCTATTTTGATTGATTTTGTATGCAAACCCTAGACCTATATGTTTTTAAATTATTAGATTAACACAATTAGAAAACATGTGATGTTCACTGGGTAGGCTAAATATCCTCAACACCTTATTGTGATGAGAGTTACCTACATACCAATACTCTGAGGAGGAACCAAGCATGATGTAGTTCTCCCCATCTAAGTAGTAGTGCAAGTGCAATTGAATCTAGTATGAATGTTGGTTTGAGTGAGTATTGAGACTATAAATATGTGTATTCTAAGCTTAAGATGGATGTATATGACTATATGTAGAAGTAGGGAAGAATAGGGATTAATATCCTTGATTGTGCACAACTTGTTTTGAGCTTGTTTGTATGTATTTGTATCTAATTTCCATTTAGTGAATAAAGGGATAAAGGTCATAAATATTGATTTAGTGTTTTTGGATGGTTTTAAATAGGTCTAGGTTCACCATAGGTGTATTTGGGATTGAAATAATATCATTTAGGTCTAAAAATAGGGGAAAAGGACAATAGTACCAAATTATGACATTAACACAGGGTGTCAGTGTCCCAAGTATGGCATTAATGTTTAGGTGGTAAAATCTGAAGCACTAGGGGGTTGGATGCCTAAGGGAGGATATTAGACCAATTTTGAGATGTTTAGGCATGCATGAGGCCCATATAAAATCTATATAAGTGTCTAAATAGGTCCTACGATAGGTTAAGGGCTAAGCTAGGGCTGGGTGGTCTTAAGTAACACTCTTAGCACTCAAGTGATAATTTAGATGACTACAAATGCATTTTATGCATATTTTGTTATACTATATTTTTTTAGGATTAAATATCACAAGAATATATAAAAATTATTTGATAAAAAACATTATTTATTTACAATATATGTAAGCTTTTTAAATCTTACAAAATTTGGTTGTGAGAACCAACCAACAGGTTTAACCAATCTGAACAAAAAATAATAGTTTCTAACCTAATATAAATAAAACTAAGTAATTACCATATGGATCAACTAACTCATAAAATCCACATTTTTACAATGGGGTATAAAAGAAAGATGATCTAGATATATGAATATGAAGTCATCAACAATCTCTACCACACTTGTAACTAGTACACTGTACACTGTGGTACTAATAAATTGATGTTACTCCATATAGAAGCTTTCCTTACAAGGTGTGGCATGAATGATAAACATGATCAAAATCTACTCATCCACTTTGAATATTCTATACCTTACTCTAGTAAAACATGATCAAGGCCTATATAACCACATTGATCCACATAAGGTCTCACAAAAAACTCATTGATACAACCACTAGTGACTAATCAAAGGTCATGTGGTACCTTCCCCCTATTAGGAGAGAGGTGAGATGAATGAAAAAAAAATCTAATCCAAAAAATTATGTCTAATCTACATCAATAACATAAATTAAATGAATAAAACCAAAACTAAATTGAAAGCCTTAAAATCCAAGCCAAAACTACCACTTTAGTAAAATTTGATCCATGAGTTAGCATCTCACTCAAGAGAGGTGAATCTCTGTGTACTTAAAATAGATCATCAGGTCCATTAGGACCATATAACTCACTGATATAGAACACCTCCTCATCAAAATAAGTGTTATAATAACTAGAATATCTAGAGTAGTCATAATATGTGCCACAATGACCAACATAATTTACTTTAGCCTTGTTTCTATGGGGAATAGGGTTATAAAAAAGGAGATACATCTGCAAGATGATCAATTCCACCATATTCATAACATCTTGGTTATTTTCAATGTTAGAAAGAATTAGAAGATGAATAATCACTACTATAACCACTAAAAATAGAAGAATGCTTATGATGATGTCTATGTTTAGAGTATTCTGGTGAATATCATGAAGAATGTTGATGAGAGTGCTGATGTCAATGCCTTGGAGACTATCGATGAAAGTGTTGTGGAGAATGTTTTAGAGACTATTCCCACAAAAAAATTTGGCCATGTCCTCTTTGGAGCTTGTGTTGCCAAACGTTTGTGAAGTAGGCATATTCTATAAGCTCAATTTTCTTCTTTACAAACTAATGTTCATGCTAAATAATTAATTCAAAAATAGAATTGAATGTTGCTCCATTAAGCTTATCACTAAGCTAAACCATTTCAAAAAAATTGGTATAATTATAATTGAGGCCAATCATAATTATGGAAATGGGCATGTCATCATATATCTCATCTCCTATAGTATAATACTATTGTTTTCAAAATTCTCACATGGGAAAGATATTTAGAGACATCTTCTTTAATGAAAATATTGTTATTTAACAATTGCATTAGGAGATCAATATTTTAATAGGTAGGTTGATTTTCATATAAATATTTTAATGTTTTCTAATATTTTTAGGAATTACATTTAATGGCTTCAAAATGGATAATCACTTGAATAAAACATAATGACTTTAGAAAATCAAGGGCATGTTTGTCACATTTATGATGTTCAAGAGTTTTTGTAGCATTTGTAGGCCGTGGAGTGTCTTTTTCAATTATTTCCCATAAATTGTTGAATATTAAAGTATTTTCTATCTATAAGCTCCATTCTTTATATTTTTGAGGATTAAGCCACCCATTTTTAGAAATAAGATTTTTAATTTTAACCATAATAAAAAAGATATAAGAATGCTACTTGGAAATTTGCCTTGACCCTCATAAGTAGATTTAAAATACAATAATTATGATTCAGGGACCTGTTAAGCAGAGGTCAAAAAAATAAATCTTTTTACACCCTTATATCGCCATGTTTATACTTTTATCACTTCATTGCTCTTCATACAAGACTAATTAAGGTAAAAATAAATAAAATTTGACCAAAACATAGATCTAATGGGTTTTGAACCCTTGACCCCTATTTTACATGCCCTTTCTAATTTTTTTTCCAACTCCACTAAAAAAAACTTGAATAAAATTATTTAAGACATTTTATAAACTATATTTTATAGAGTTTCTTTAAAAAAAATGTGCATGTAAAATACAGTTACTCATATTTTCACATGCAAATAAAAATAAACATATTTTTGGATTTTTGAGTTGGGACCCACTTTGATTTTATGTTTTATGAAATTTTAAAAGATTTTAAAACCTTTTGTTTTTAGCACACCATGGATGTACTACATGCCCATCAAGTGGTGGAATGTTTGAATAAAATCATCCAAAACCTAAAAAATTATCAAAAATGGATTTTCAATGCTTGATAATGAACTGTAACATCAATATAAAGATATTTATATCATACTCAGGTTGTTACAGTCCATACATCTACAAATACTATGCACTATGTAAATGTATTTGTAGTGTTCAAATAATGAAAAACAAGAATTGATTTACAAAGAACATGGTACATCCAAATCAAAAAAATGTTGGCCACTTTAAAATAAATTTTAAAAAATATAATATGCCACCATACAAAGTAGAGTTTTTATATATGTAAGATGTACAATAATTTTGTGAAGTATTATTTTCTCATGACAACTAGATTTTTATGTTTATCTTCAATCACCAATGTTTTTTTCAGTGCTCAAGGTGATGGTAGATATTATTTTGATTTGAAAAAATATATTATGACTTTTTGTAACAACATATCAATATCAATGTGGAGGTAATTAATTCAAAATTATTTAAAAAAAATCATATTTCTTACCGTTTAGTTATGTAGAGAAGTCATTCTCTAATTTCAATCCTCCTTTGTAAATAAGTTATTCTTCAATATTAAATCATGAGAAACTGGGCTCTGATACGATTATTAGGATCAAATATTAGAGGAATATAAGAAAATTTATTCAATAAAAAGCATTGTTTATTTATAAGATAGGTAAGCTTTTTAAAGCTTACAAAATCTAATTGTGAGAACCAACAAATGGATTTAACCAAATCGAACAAATAAAAATAGATACTAACCTAATATAAAAAAATAAATAATTACCATATGAATAAACTAACCCAACAAATTTTCTTCTATATAAATTATAATATTATGTAATGTGATTTTTTGATCAATTCCTAGCATATTTGAGTAAATCCATGCAAATATTTCTAGGTAATCATGTAGGAATTTTCAAAGTGCCTTTCCTTCATAATTTTTTAGAATGGATGATAGAAATTTAGGTCTAGGATACTTATATATTTCATAACGATATTATATGATATATTCATTAATTAGAGTTGATTTCTCTTCCATATATGGTGTTGTGGGAATGGTATGTGGACCATCTACTCTAATAGGGACATTAGTGTCTTTATTTTCTCCAAAGTATGTTTGGGTTGTAGTTGAGTGAGGAAACTTATTATTATAATCAAAGGAAGGGTTATTCTAGTAGGAATTAATCATTTGAAAATTCATTCTAATGTCCAAATCTTTAGGGAAGCTATATCATCAATAATATCTAGGTATAGTAATTGTAATGTAAAAGTGTTATGAATATTCCATGCTATTTTAAGCTCTAGTTTGAAGAAATGTATATGAATATTAGTCAGTTTAAGTTTTCCCTTATTAATTATTTATGATTCTCCTATGTAGCTGAGGCCTTATTGTCCTTTTTGATTAAATACTTAACAATGCCATGTGCATGTTTCCCAATTATTATCTTGTATATCCAATTTTTTAAAAATATTTAAGTCTAATTTTTTTTTGAATATATTCTATTAATTATAATTCTATTGAAGTAGAAGAATAAATTGGAAGTTTAGTTATTTTGGATTCTTATGAATATGGTTGCATATGAGGAATGTAATGATCCTTAGGTTGGGTTAATGCATAATACTTGAATGGTTCATGATCCAAAGGGCATGTATATATCAATATTTTATGACTAAAATTCAAACATAAATGTGAGGTATAAGGGACTATGTTCATCTCATGGATCCATGGTCTTCCTAATATAATATTATAATTATAGTTGTTAGGTATGACTTGAAAATCTATGGCTATCGAGGCCCACTATGATATGTAGTGTAATCTATCCTAATACATTTATTGGAATATTTTAAAATCCTAGAATATTCACATTTAAATAGTTAACGCTTTAATATCAAGTATATTATAAAAATATATATATTACAAATGTTTATCCATGATCCATTATCCACCAAGTCTCTCTTAATAATATTATTTTATACTTTAACTATAATATATAATGGTAGATGTTGATCTATAATGTGTTTAGGAGGTAAATGTTATTTTTCAAATGAGATTTTTTATTCTATCCATCATAGTGTGGTGAGAATAGAATCAATGTAAGGTAGATCTACATCATTTGGTATAGTTGTATCATGCAATTTGCATATAATATGTCTATGTGAACATGCATTATCTAAAGTAATTCTAATAGATAAATTTTGGCATGGGTATTTTTGATTTAATCTATGATGTCATACCCCTTTGTTTTATTATCTTATTTCATGGCTAGTGGTGGGGATTGAGGATAAATATGGTAAGGTGCCTTGGTTTTTACTATTGGATTGGTCACCTTAACCCTTACTTTTGTAACACCATGGACCACATGATTGAATATAATTTGAGGGAAAATATTAAAAGTTGGATGATATCTATTATAAATTTTAAAATTAGGGGGATGAATGAGAAGAGACATGAATGCTTTTTTCCATCTAGTGGTAACAAAATGTATCTAATATTGGTTATTAAAACAATAAGAGTAAATAGATGCCTAGGCTTTTTTATTGGTAAACTTTGCATTTTTAGTGAATTTAGACTTAATTATTGTTATCCATTTATCTACATAATCAATCAAAAAAATATATACCATCAATGAAAAACAATATGAAAAGATAAATTTTAACAATTATGTTAACCAATAATATTCATTCAACATGGTTATGATTAATGTGTATTATTAGAGAAAAGTTATAAATATTAAAGTTAAAATTTGAAACCTTATAATGATGAAATATTGAGTGAAGACTTATGGTTTTACACTTTTTGATATGTGAATGGGTTCAAAATTATGTTTTACCCTAATTTGTATTAATGTGTAAGATTAATGTAACTAATATAGAAATTTGAAATAAAATTTAAATTAGTATATATGACATTTAAACAAACAATCTGAAAGTAAATTATTGAAAATTGATTCTTTGGATTTGATTAGGGCATATGCTAAATATGGAAAGTACTAAAGAGATCATGATATTTAAATTTTATAGTCGACTATCTAAATATGATTGTATTATTGAAGTTAAAAATAAGGATAAGAGTGCATGTGATTCACTTAGTTTAGGAACTGATCTATTGCATGCATTAGGTTATTTCCACAAAATTAGGTCAGTATCACATATTGATAATGAACTATAGGTCATATATGAACTATATAAAAATATGACATAGTGATTATATGATCACTTATGACTATCTTTATTTTCTCTATATTTGTGATTCTAAACCCTAATGATGTGTACAGTTCTATAAATTATCATTCTTTGCCTTGAAACCCTAGATGTTCTTATGAGGGAGAGAATCCTAAAAAGTTAGGGGAAGTGTAAGGGGATGAGTTGACCCAAATCACCTCCACCTGGTGATTGACCACTACCTATGTATCTAATAATCCAAGGATAGAAATCAAGCCACACATAGTTATCCCACCTATTATGATTTTGAAATTATGATCATTCATTATATGAGTGAAACTAATGATTAAATTTGGTACTTTAATATGATTACTTTGACTTGAATTTTGAGTGATTCAAACTTGGCTTGTAAATGCTCCTAGTGAATAGTATTATAATTGGAAATAATAGGGAAGATTTTCTTAATGTGTATTAGTGTATAGATGTGCAATAGATAAATTATAGATATATTTGAAATTGAGACTTTATTTATTTTTATAATAAAACCTTTTTAATAATTCATCATTCCAATGACATAATATATTAATGGGATAACCCTAAGGATGGGTTTGATTTTAGAAAATATCCCTTGTTAGGAGTGGGATGATTCCAACTAGAAAGGTCATTATTAACTAATTATAATGACCATGCCATCAAAACTAACCCCTATACATTTGGAATACATTTAGAGTTTGGAGATATCTATGTACGAGATTTATCAGGTTTTAAATAGACCTTGATATTCATGTAGGTGTTTGATAAAAAAATGAAAGGATTGAATCATAAAATAACATGAAAGTGTGAGATGATGGAAAATTAGGACCTTGCTTGGGTTATTAAGGAATATGTAGTAAATTTATTTCAATCTTTTCATTTTCAAGTACAAAAGACCATATTTTAGTATCTATAGTTACAAAAACCATTTTCCCATGGGATTCAACCACCCTAACTATCAACTACCCATTAAATAATCAAATACACTATGTAATTATCTATTAACATTTATTACTTCATAATTTTGAGTTACATATAATAACAAGGGGGTGTCTTATAAATATATTCATGCCTTGTAAAAACTAAAATTATTAATTAAATTTAACATTTGGATCACAAGACCTAAAAATAGTATGCCATCAAACTAGCCAATGATATCGTCTAGATCAAGAACACTATAATGTGTCATTACTCATATCAATAATGTGAGATAAAGGAGCAAAAATGAAAAAATGAGAGACAAAAAATATATTTTAAACATTGGGATATAAGCAAAATTTATGCCATGGATCGAATGAAGGTGTTACTAAGAACACATAAGCATGAAAAATCTATCACAAAGCTCCATGAGTTGACCTACCTCAATCCTAGTGTAATACTTACGACATAAACTTAGGGAGATTAATGTGCCAATGAATCTTATTATATATATATATATATATATATATATATATATATATATACAAAATAAGATGTATATAAATTTTAATGACTTGCCTCAAATTTTTTTGGCTTTTTCAATACAATGTGCAAAGTGCATCTAGAATCGCATTGCCCACTCATCAAAGTGAAACATAGCTCCTAAATAAAAATAATTTGGATTCAAGTTATATGTTTCTAAGTGTTTTGATTTTTGGTTTAATTAATGGTCACATATCCCATATGAAACACAAAAAATAATGAAAAATAAGGGTCTTATTTGTATTTTTATTGTCTATTATGAAGATGTGAATGCATATTATCTTTTTATATTGATCACTAATCAAGTGATTTAATAGTGGGTGTTTCATTATAATTTGTAATTAATTAGTGTTATTAAATCTAATTAATAAAAAATGAATTGAAATATAACACATTTTGTACATGACTTGTAACGAGTAGAATCAAAGTAAAGTACTGAAATAGATAAAGCTCAAATGAATGAAATAAGTTAATTATGAAAAACATAAAGAGGATAAGCAAATTTAGAGATTAGTTCTTATTCGGTTAATTTTTTATAACTTAGAGATGGTTGGAAATTATTCAATCATACTTTATTACATACATGTAACATAAACAATAATTGTTCAATGTTTTGGGTTAGAATTGATTTGAACAATTTGTATCAAAACTTGCTCTTGATCTTTGTGGGTTGATCTTGACCTACATGGGAAAATACAAAAATAATGATACAGTCACCTTCACTTTATTTAAATATGAATTTATTTGGAATTTATACATTTGGATATATATGGATGACCTATAAATGACCTCTTCAAGGTTGAAACCCCATTATGGCTTGTGATAACTAAAAACTTACAAAAAGAGAAGGGGGAGTGTAATGGGTTGACCTGACCCCAATCACCCCCATGGTGATTTTTTTTTTTTTACATATCCATAGTAATATGAAGAGGGAATCAAGTCTAATTTAGTCATCCCACCTAGATTACTTAGTTTGATAGTGATCCTTTGTTACATGTGTGCATCTATAGATGGCTTGAATACTTGATAATTATTTTCTTGACTCAAATAGAATAGGTTTGTGACTTGGCTAAGGGATACTCCAAGTTAATAGAATTGAATTTGGAAAGAATATGGAATCTTTTCCTATTATTTAATAGTATAAATGTGCCCTAATAGTGTAATTACAAAGATTTTAGAATAAGTGGCTTAAATGTGCATTTATAACAATTCAAATGGGCAAAACCTCACACTACTTATCTTAAAAATATGGAAATTTTTATAAGGGTTTAAATTTTAAAAAGATTCATTCTTGGGAAAGGGGAAAGATCAACTATAAATATTGACCCACATGGGTTGATTCTAATTTGGATAAGGTAACGTTCTTCACAAGAATTTAAAATGTTCCTAAAAATTATTAGAGGGATTTATAAAAATTAATCATTTTTATGATGGTGTAAAAAAATTACTTAAAAGGGATGGTCCCATAAAAATACTTATGATAGAGTGAGGTGGTGAAATGGGACAATTATGGGCTTAATTATAATAAGGTAAATATGGGCCAAAATTGAAATGATCAAGTATTCATGACCAAATATGAGCATCTACATTTTCTCACACTTTAATCTAGAAATGAAATTACTAGAGTAAAAGGAAAAATATACTTGAGTGTGTACAACACACTTTGTCATTGGGAGGAAGCTCCATTCATGCCTTTTTTTCTCTAGTAAATCCTACAATGATGTAAAATTATTTCATTTCCATATGTGAAATTAAAAATTGACAGGTAATTTGAATTTTAAAAGATTTAAAGAACAAGGAAGAAGTACACTTGTATGTGTGAAATCGATGATGCTCTTATATTTTTTCTAGAAGATGAATTTCCCTTAAAACATTGGAGAATTTGTGCTTCCTTTGAATCACTTTGAGATATTTTTTATTTTATTAAACCATGGTGAATTGAGGGTGATCAATCCCTAATTTTAAGTGAACATGTATATAAAATAGAACCCATTGAGTGACACAAAAAATAAATTTACAAAGGTGATCTTTATAACCCTAGGATAGAAATGACTTGGAATCCACACTGGATTTATACTCTATAATGTTTAAGGTCATTGAATTTCCAATATGCATTATGCACTTAACTAAATCAGCATTTACATATGACATATAGATTATGTGTTCACTTTTTTCATTAGTTATAGTGATACTTGTAATAGAATTTTGAAATTTCAAATGATCATAGAAAAGGGGAATTATATCTTTACCTTAGCATGAATTTTTACTTAGGAATAAATTTATGCATGGATTAGTATCATGCCCCATGGATATAAATAATAGTATAGTGTGCATGAATCTATTTCATGCCCCCATGTGATAATTTAAATTTTTTCATTGTATGTAATTGTAAACTTTGTAATTTTTGTTTGAATCTTGTGTGCATATGCCCATGCACATGCTGTATGAATATATAATATATTCTTAGTATGTGAATACATATGGATGGCACATGTCCCCATAATATGTACCAATGACTAAATTTTTAACCATTCTAAATTATTTGAACTTGTGTTTTGTACCCAAGACTAATTTTATGCTTACAAAAGCTTATTTCATGTATGAAAAAACAATTTAAATTCCTCCTATTGAGGTGAGAAATGTGTCATGAAATCTACTTATCTAAAAATAAAATTTAATTGTATCATGCATATCAAGATATAATCATTGAATGTCATGTCATATGTGAAGGTATGCCATCATAGTGAGACATATATCATTAAAATCATGTATGTAACATATAAGGCAAGGATTAAAGTGTATAATATATATAAATGTATTAGTAAATCTTAGAGTATTAGTTTTAATAAAATAATCCTACCCAAAGTTAATATACGATATAGATAATGACAATCATCAACATCCACAAGGTCAATAAACACAAAAACACAACAAGTGCAATGTCATTCAAATGGCAAAGGGTCAACATAAAAATGACATAATAATTCCACACACTCAAATAATGACAAGGGACACACAAAACAAGGGAAAGGGATATACATGTAACATACATGAATATGTTGCAATCACACACAAGGGCTAGGGGTCATCCATTCAATGAACATGATAATGTCATAATCACACACAAGATCCAAGGGACATACACGATATAAAAGAAAATTCTAATATTATATTTACAAGTAATAAAATCAATGGAGTCCAAAATAAAATCTACATCATGTATATGTAATTTGATCATATCCTAGCAAATAGCATATCCATGTACACAATGTAAGATAGAGATATTAACAAGACATTTGTAAATATTATATAACTCAAAATATTATATGATTTATATAGTGGTAAAACCTATAAATACTATATAATATGGATAAAATGCCCTTAGCATGGCATGGACACTAGGTAGAGTGAATTCCAACATCTAAGTCCATGTAAAATTTGTATATCCTACATAAAACTCATAAATGCCAGTGAAATGCATGTGTGATAGAAAAAATATTATGTTATATATCAATAATGAAGCAAATAAAATATGAAAATCATGTAAAATAGATGTCTAATCATGCCTGGATCCTGATTTTAGATTTTTAGAATATTTTGAGTGTTTTTGTATTTTTAAAATATTTGGTTTTTTTGTGCTTTTTGAATTTTGACACAAGAAAAATAAAGACTAGGAGATAAGACATGGATTATAAATTATAAGGGGAAGGAATCTAAAAAAATTACAACATGTGTAAATTTAAAGTAAATATTGAATATGATGGCATGTCGATGTATAATTAAGATTCCCCCAATTTATATGTGATTTGTAGTTGAAAGGCATGTGGGAGATAGAATAGGGATGTAGAAGAATGACTATACATCATCATATCATCAAATTTACACATATCAATGTATGTAACATGAAAGTAAGAGAAATGGAGGGCATAAATAAATATTTTTCATGATATAATATTGTTGTTTAGACTAAAAATGAGTAGAATATCAAAAAATTGGAGGTATTAAGGCTCTGTTTGCTCAAGTTTTGATTTTACTATGTAAAAATATATAGGTCAGTATTATCAAGTTAAGGAATTTAGAGACAATTGATATCAACTATTTTTGGTCAATAATAACTATGATCAAAAATACTTTTTGCTCTATTTAGACTATGAAAACATCATGCTAAATGGAAAAAGGTGGTAGTATCCATTCACTATTTTGGACTATTCCAATTGGGAAAGTGAAAAATAAGAGACAAGAGGCCAAACAAACCCAAATAGTCAAGGTTTATAATATTAATCGATTCAAGAAACATGTATAAAAATGATAATAAATTAAGGCATGAACAATCAAGGAGCTATGTACAATAGCTTTTTTTTTTTTGACTTTTAAAAAAAAATTAAAATATTTTTTATATTCAAAATTCATCCATTAAGTCATAATTTTCAAGATTCAAATCCTTATATTTATGAAAATACATGTAATTTTCCTTTTCATCTTATAAACATTCACATTTTATTTATCTATTATTTTTGAAGATATTTCATTATCTAATTCATTGTTACCATCCTATGATATGTGAATTATTACTCCTTCATATGAAAAATTGATGCACTATTTATTAGTATCCATTATAGCTTGAATTTGTTATAATAATTATTTTTACAATGCAAATGGTACCTGATCTGTAATAGGCATAATCCATAACTTTGTATTAAAATTTGTTGGTCCACAAGCTATTAGGTATATGATATACTTAAAAGCTTCTTCCCAATCTACACTATAATGTAGATGTAATTCATTGATATTATGTCCCATTTGTTGTAATCCTATAACATTACAAATTTTTTCCCATTTGTTAGTATCAATGTGATTCGATTTGTAATAATCCCCTTCCATTATACTATAATGGTTAAATTATCTTCTTGGGGAACCCTTATAGTAACTGATATTTGTTGATTATGTATTAATATGAAAATGCCCTCGTGATTATATTATTGAATTTTATTTTTTAGTGTTTCAAAATGTTATGTATCATGTCCTATAATTATTTGGTAATCAAAATATGGTTTACTTACTATATGCTAGAGACATGTTACTAATTGGTGTCTAGTAGTAGGCAATGTGATGAGCTTGTTATCCAATAACATCTTTGTTATGACCAACACATCCCTTTTTTTTTAAAAATCAAATAGGGGCCCTTTATCCTTCAAAATCCTATGTTTGGTTCCCATCAAAATATAAATTGAACCTATAAAATAAATTTAGACACAAATATACCAAAGCTTAAATTTGGTCATCTACAAATTAATTTATAAATTTTGGATTAAATTAAAGGCATCAGTTAATTAAAGGTTGGTTTATGTTTTAATTTAAATTATTTGACTAACATATTTGACCATTCTATTATTAATTTTATCAAGTTTTATAGGTTAAAATTTGTGAACAAGTGTCACATACTCATCAAAACTTTGAGAACCATATAAATGCATTATATGTTAAAAATACTTTTAGCATGTTGCCTAAATGAGATCATTCCAAGTTTCTACATGTTAAAAATACTCATTTAGGAAGTTTTGTGACTTGCTAACTACATGAGAATGGGCCACATATCTTCATTTTGTAACATCGGTGGTCTCAACCCAAAATAATAATTCAAAAAATCTGTGACCACTTGAGTAAGTGAGATTTCTCCATGTATCTTAGTATCATTTGATCATAGGTTTTAGAGTAGGAAAACTAAGTTACAAAGATACGAAACTGAGTGACTCAGTGAGAACACTCCACTTATCATCATCTCATTGTGTATAGGCCAATAGACAAAATGATAGATCTCAAATATACATACCAAGTGACACAATGATATGTTGACATGGTTCATCCTTTATAAAGTCTACTATCATGTGTCATTTACCATTTACTCCACTTGTCCCTTTCATGATAGTCATCCTCCACATGTCATGTCATATGCCATCACCTTGATACTTTGTACACTAACATAACCAAAGGATGAAAAAACATGTATAAATCAAGCAATAAATTGAAAATACACCACACATCCTACAATGACATGTTCAACTACAAAAATTAGTGATTTAAAAATGTAATGACAAATTTAAATATAAAATGACATATTAAAACTTAAAGGGATGACTAATCAACCAAAGACAATGATAAAGTACCATGTTTTAAATAATCCCAAGAAATATTATGTCATAAAATAAAATTCAAAATTGGAATGAATAGGTGACTGAGACCATTACTCTACACTTAATTCTCATGCATGGAAGATTCAAGCAATGAATTCATAGGATAAATAAATGGGATATATTCTATGTCCCAAAGTCAAATTAAGTTACATTTTATAATTATTAATTTATGAACTACTTTCTAGAGAGATCCATATCGATTGAAATCCCTAAAATTTGAAATTAAGCACAAATCTTAGTTTAATCAATAATGAAAGTCAAAAATCAACAAACAATTGATTTAATGTTTTGATTTAGAACCAAACAATAGTTTAATGACACATAATTTGAACTAGATATTTTGATCAATGCATTAAATAAATATTCAACCATTTATATAGAGGTTAAGGTCATCTGACCATACAAGGATGAAGATAATCTAAATCTTCATGAAGGAATACAAAGATGACTTGATGTTAATCAAAGCTATGGAACTTCACAAAGTGGTGGCCAACCCTAAGGTATTTCCCTATACATAATTAGTTTATAATATATTTACAATAAGCACATGTATAATATATATATTTCATAAAAATAATAGTACATATCCAATGATATATGTGGTCGACTTAGACTTTTAGAAGTTATATATATTACAAAAACTAGACATATTTTATTACTATAAAATAGTCAATGAGTGGTTCAAAGATAATAATGTTATGGGAACCTTAATAAGATGGGCTTAGAATCATAATAATTTTTCTATGAATAAGAAGGTCCCAATTACCCAATTCAAACCTAGTGTCATAATTTCCATAGCCCCATTGAACAGGCTATATGGAGCCCCATCTATAAATCATGTGGATGACATCTAGGTCCCTTTATTATATTTAATTTTTGAAGGAAAGGGAATTCCCCCATTTGGTTAAAATTATAAGTTTTAATTTAAGAACCCAAAGGGTCATGCCTGACTAAGCATATAATAATTTTTACATGCTTTTATATTTTTTAAAGTCCATATATGGCACTATCAACCTTAAAGGGACCACTCCTTGGGAGATAAAAGGATAAAAAAGGATATGTGATGAATTTGATCATATCCATATATAAAAATACATGGAATATATGCATATGATAACATACACCTATCCCATGGTTTATAAGGAAATAAATGGACAACCAATGCCAAGACTATCTATAGAGATCAATATATCACTCAAGTCACTAGGTGACTATTGGTTCTAACTATACCATATAATAATTAAAGTTTAAGGTATAATAATGGCCCCTTTCTATCTACCCAAGAATTTACCTAAAAACTTAGCCTATCATGAGATATTTTAACAACTATCCAATAATGTGGATGAAAATTTAAGAAGGGCTAGATTGGCTAAGAATCATAATATGCCCCTTAATATTGGGAGGCAATAGTTATAAAATTGGGAACAATTTTATAAGACCTCAAAACACATACATTATTTTAAGTTTAGACTAGATGAATTCAATTATATGACCCTAAGAGGGTAATAATGCATTTATAAATAAGTTTTAAAGATAATTCAAGCAAAGACGTGGACATTGTGAGTATGAGCATGATTTGATATTTTTGAATCATAAAGATGATTCTAAAATCTACATAAGGATGAAAATTTTAGATATGTCCATGAGGATTTCTTAGATGATATAATATGATCCATCCATTACAATAGAGGATGAAATTAGGATAGAGCAAGGGGAAAACCCCTTAACAAGTTGAGAAACCCTAGGAAGAGGAGAAAATAGAGGAATATACTAATTAAAAATTGAAATTAATGGTCCTCAAAATATTCCAAATCCAATTAATGTTAGGAAATAATATCTAGACACATGCATTCCCTTAGCATTAAAATTCACCTTTGATTTTACAGTAGAGGTTACCACAACTCCACCATCTTAGACTCTATTGGTTAGTCATTTGTTTCCTCCTCATCCAATACAAATTATAATTATATTAGTTACTCCTCCTATGGTATCTTGTATAATAAGTTTTTCTCCTACCATTATGAAAAACCTAGGGTCACACAAGAAGAAAATATGCCACCCCCTTACTTGGGCATATCATTAGGCATCCCTTAATCTAAACTAAAAGATGACTATGTGGAGGAATATTCATCAAAAGAGAATTTATATGAGTTTTCCAAATAAGGGAATTTAAAGGAAAATAATGAAGATGACCCAAAAAGAGAAGATATGTTTGATATTTCCCTAAAGGTGATTCCACAAGGAACCTTTAGGACTTCAAGCCCTAGTCTTCTTCATACTTAGCATATAGAACAAGTGTAGATTGGAAAAGAAGACCAATATCCTTTTATGGATAAGGGTGTGGACCAAACATGTAAAATAGTTGACATTATAGTGATTAAATCATTTGATTCAGTTGTCCCTCCTATAATCATCTCACATGATTGAACACATGTAACTACCTCCCATATTTCATTAGTTACTCAAATTTATCCAGTCATCTCTCTAATTTCCACAAATTCATTAAACTCTAATGGTATTTATAATGTCTCTAATCTTAAAATTACTTTAGTTTTGGACTCTCTATTCAATACCATTACTACTTCCACCACTAACCCATGAATATCACCTATATGCCCATTGCATAATTCTTACAAGAACTAACATAATCTATTATTATAAAACCTATTTTTTTTGTACTTGGATAAAATAGATCACAATTTGAAACTTTAGTGTCTCAATCATTTTTTACATAGTCCATTTATACACATACCTTTCTACCCAATTGAGGATGTTAATAACACAAGGTGTTCAAATAGAGTTGTTTCAATCTATGATTCTCTTGAACTCACAAAATATGTACTCAAGACTCCTCCAAAGGCTAAAATGTCCAAAAAGAATATGGTTATCCCACCTTTCCCTTCATCATCCATATCTCCTAGTTCTAATCCCTCATTAGATACCTCTATCCTCATGCTACCTCCATAGAATCATTCATATCCTTCCATATTCATTCATCCACCAAAAATAACCTAACCCCTTACCACTCAATCTTCCAATTAGAACTCCTCTCAAGACTTGCCATTGACTCCCATATGGATACAACAAATGCAAGTAGAGAAGTTAACCAAATAAAACTTGGTTATCAATAAATAACCCAAGTTAGGTATATAATTTTATGAGACCTCAAATAAATTTTAAATAGTGATAAGAATAACAATAACTACATGACATAAGCAAATAGAGTCTATAAGAGAAGAAGAGATCTTCTCATTGACAAAGAAGAGGAAATATAGGCCTAATGAGGAAGATGAGATCCATGAATATGTTATTTTTATGGTTAGTTCCATTGAAAGAGTTCCAAATAAGATGTTTCATGTCCTAAAACAAGTTAATAAAATATTGGAGCACAAGGTATAATAGATCCCCCAAAAGACATATTGATTAATGTGGAAAGTTTTGTTAAGATTATTTATAACATTATATGTTCTATACATCAATCTAAGGTAGATTCATAACCAAAATGAGGAAATGTGGTGAGATTTTATGAATCTATTATGGGATTGGGTGCCATTATAAACTTCATTAACAAGGCATTTAGATAAAACACATATCAACATCTCAATCTATTGTAACTCCTAGACATCAAGAGGGCTCAAATTATAGAATGACATAAATATATGTAGGATTTGGATGATCAATTTATTAACCAAGAGAAAAATTCCATCTAAATACTTGGAGATATGTGAATAAATGTCATTTACACACCACTTGGGTGGGTAGTAACCAGACCACTTTTTGATAATTTGCTTTAGATTGTTGCCAATAATTTCAAGGTAGAAGTTGGAATTACAACCTTCATAAGTAGTGATGAAATGATCCAATTGATCACTTTTGATAAGGAAAAACTAGCACAAGTAAAAGCATTGAATGCTTCCTTTAGGTATTTTATGGTGTTGTAAAATAAATTGATGAAAAAACCATTATTATTGTTCAAACTACTAATTATCAATTTTGAAATGATAGAGATGGGTTTTTTTACATGTATGAGTAAATAAAAGAAGATAAAGGAGAAATATAAGTTATATTCTCAAGTGGGATCTTCATCTTCATGAGCTCAAACTTTGACAATTATGTCTTATTGTCTTAGATATACTATATTATATAATCCAATAGGGCTTATATTCATGATACTTCCTTTCACTACAACTCTTTTAAAATCTTAGTTAGGACCAATTATAGTGGTAATTTAATTGAAATATTCAAGCACTCTAGTCACTATGGTAATGCAAATATCACCCATGAAAATTTCCACGTCAACATCCTATGATTCCAACACTTCCAGTCAAATATTACCAACTACACTCTAGTCTAATTTGAGCGTAACCTCAATTAGAAGTTATACTTATACTCAGTAAAGTGACCATTGAGATATAATTTTGTTATGATTATTTATATACATGTATATATGAACTGTAAAGCTAAATTAAGACTCTTTTATTTATAATAATTCTACATCATGCAAAGTCTGTATGCAAAATTAAGAGTCTATATTATTTTATACCTTGTAAAATTGAACATAATTTGAAGATGAGGTGACCCAATCCAAATTTTATTATACATATCTTTTAATAATTTTAAATGGAGTATAATTTATCAATTAATGCAAGTGAATAAATTTCTACAACCGTCTAGTGAGTTTATATGAACGTGTTGTCTCTTCTAATTTTCTATGTTACATTGAAGAATTTGTATTAAGTTGAAAAAATTATAGTATGGTGTATATGTGTTTTATTTTTAGTGATTATATTGAATTTTTTTTAGTCTTAATCAACTATTTGGTTATAGATCATAATTACAAATTGTTAGTGACATTGGATATGCATGTCAATATGGTACGAACAACATATTTGATTGTAATTAGTGAATTATTATGTAATAATTTACTTAGGATATTTATTGTGTTTGATTATGTTATATGATTACAAATAACCCAAAAAAAGTTTAGTTCATGACAAATGCCCAAAATAGGGTAGTTAATCAGCTTGGGAGTGTTTAATCTAGATCCTTTAAAGAATTGAATAATGTGTAGAATTATGTTATGACCCTTTATAAAATTGTATGTTCCATACATCAATAAAGTGAAGAGTCAAAATAAAAATGGGAAAATGTGGTGAGTTTTTATGAATCTATAAATAGCTTAGATGCCAAGTTACACTTTATTAGCAAGGTAGTAAGACAAACAACATATCAACATCTCAATATATTGTAACTCTTAGATATCACTTTAGAACATAATTATGCGACAAATAAGAGGGACCATATAATGGAATGACATAAATAGATGTAGGATTTCCTTGAAAATTTTATGATCAAATATTAAAAAAATCATCCAAATACTTGGAGATATGTGCATTATTGGCACATGTACACCACTTTGGTAGGTAGTAACTAGGCCATTTTTTTATAATTGCTTCACATTATTACCAATAGTTTCAAGGAAAAAAATTAAAGTAAATTATTTGAAATTAGTGATAAATTGATCCAATTTGTCACCATTTTTATGGATAAAGTATCACTATTTTAATCATTTACTAATTCATTTAGGGATTCTATGGTGTTACACAAGAAATTGATGGACAAATTATTGTTGTTGTAATAACTATTGATTATCAATTTTAAAATAATAGAGCTATATTTTGTTTCATGTATGATTGAATATGAGAAGATAAATTATCATGAGTAGTTGGCTACCCAAGTAGGAGATTCATCTTCACAAGCTTGAACTTTGACAACCATGTCTTCTTCTCCTAGATATACTACAGTCTATACTCTAATGGGGCATGTATTCGAGACACTTCCTTTCAGTAAAAATCATTTTCAATCAGTCAAGACTAACTATAGTGGTAATTTTAATAAAATATTAAATTAATATACTCACCATGGAAATGTAAAGACTATCAACTACAAGTTCCATGTTAGCATCTTATGATTCTAGTACTTTTAGTCAAATATTCCCAAATGCAGTCCAATATAGTTTGAGTGAAGCCTAAACTAGAAATTCTAATTAGAATCAGTAAAGTGACCACTAAGGCATATTTTTTTTCAAAATTATTTATATACATGTATATATGAACTATAAAGATAAATTAAGACTATTTTATTTATAAACATTGCACATCATGCAAAGTCTACATACTAAATTAAGATTCGATCTTATTTTAGACCTTGTAAAATTGGATAAAATTAGAAGATGAGGTGAACCCATCCAAATTTATTTATACATGTATTTTACTCATTGTAAAAGGACGAGAGTTTAGAAATTAATGCAAGTGAATAAATTTTTACAACTATTATGTGAATTTGTATGAATATGTTATCTCTTCCAATTTTCTGTGTTTCATTGAATAATTTCCATGAAGTTAACAAAATTATAATAATATGTGTATGTGTTTTATTTCCAGGGATTATATTTAACATTATATTAGCCTTAATCAATTATTTGGATATATATCATAATTACAACTAGTTAATGACATTGGATATGCATAACAATCTAGTACTAATAATATCTTTAATTTTAATTAGTGGGTTATTCTGAAATTATTTCCTCATGATATTTAATGTGTTTGATTATTTTATGTACTTAAAACTAACCCAAAATAAATATTTTTTCATGACACATGCCCACCATAGGATAGTTAGTCATCTTGGAAGAGTTTAATATTTAACTAGATCACATAGCCCCTTCTTTTTTGCCCTACCTTTCCCTCATTTTGTCTTTTTTGATCATAATAACTTTAGTTTAGATACATCCATGCACCTCAATTATATTTTATATTTAGTGTTAGACATTCATCACATCTAAACAATCTGAGTTAAATAACCATTTTGATCACCACTATTTTACCATATGTGTATTTATAAAACTGAGACCCAAAACTCATGCCTTCAATGAAAATATAGAGTGAAATTTTCACCTATCCTAAAATGTTAGGGACATTCCCATAATAATATTTGGTGTGAATAAAAACAACAACAATAGGTTTTATTTGATTCTATAAGGAGGGCCCACAACATCTAAATCATTAATATAACTTGATATATGTATAATGTATCCACCAATAAGATTAACAAGGTCCAACCTTGATTCTAGTTTCCTATTAATATCACCTTTATAGGTTCAAAAAAGACTCATATCTATTTTATTATTGTCATAATATTGTATTTATATTCCTAAATAATAAAGGGGCTAAGTAATGTAAATCAGTAAATAAATATGATTTTATTAACCTACTAATTTTTGTAAATAGATTATATTTTTTCCTTTTCTAAATATAGTAGGAAGTGAGAGAGATTAGAACTTAGCTTATTCTGGCTGATCTAAACTAAAACAAGGTCTAATACTAGAGGAGCAAGACTGAGAAATAGTTAGAAATAGGTCTCTAGATTTCATTTCTTGATTAGATAGGATCACTAAAAATAGGACACCCTACTATTTGATGATATAGTCCTATTCCAATGCTATTGTCCTAAGGTTGAAATGTTTTTGGGTTTTATTTGAAATGCCTATGTTACCTTGTCACTAAAATTTTAGGGTTTGGAACCTTGTAGAGCTCATTATGTGCCTATTTTAATATTTAAAACTCTTAGGAGCTCCTGGTGCTTAAATTTGAATGCAAACTTAGGAAAGAGAGAGAAGGGGTTAGTGTGTAAAGGATATGCTACACACACTTCACAACCCATGTGTGGACATGTTGCCTACATACCAATAATCCAAAGAGGGATGAAGATAATGTAGTTATCTCATTCAAGTGTTTGTTACAATTTGTGTATGATCAATGCAACTAAAATAAAAAATTGGATGTGCTTTAGTTGGCTAGGGAATGGTGGAATGACTTGAGCCAGCTTGAAATAATTTTGGAAGGTTGTGTGCAAAGAATAGGGAAGAGTGCTCGAGTGTACTTGCTTGTATTATTGAATCTCTCTTGTAAATGAGTGTCAACCTTTTGAAATGGACTTTGAATGGCCTTTTATAGGGAAAATAATGATCATGGGTTAAATGAATTTGTGTGAGGCTAATAGGGAAAAAGATAAGGAACTAGAAGAATCCGACTATTGAGGTAAAAGTGAACTTGGACAACAACATCAAAAATAGGACACCCTGGGTTCCAACACTCTTATCATGTTTGGGTGATATTGTCCTAAGGGGATGAGACCTAAGGGGATGGATCTAGGATTGAAAGGGCTAAGTCTGAAAAGCTTTGGATGACTGGGAATCAGTAAAAGAAAAATCTTAGAAGGGTTGTGTGAGCTAACAAGAGGACCTATGGATTAGGTGTCTTAGCCATACCGAAGTTGTATAATTTCACATTTTACATGATTACATTTACCCCCCCTTTATTTTAGTGATGCAGTAAAGTGAAATGATAGGATAATGAAAAATAAGAAGCATACTTGAACCTACTTGTAAGGGTGAAGATCATGAAGCTATGTGATGCTAGATGTGCATAGAGAGAACACACTATGAATTTTGAATCTACAATAAAAACATAAAGTAGATTAGTTCTTACTAGATGAACTATATCTAAAATAATAAGGTACAAGAGATGAGTAAGAGGAAAAGAAAGGAACCAATACACATCACTAGGTATGTGAACCAATACAAAACTTGTTGTGATGATAAAATGTGCTGGATGATGTTGAATTTATGTTGAATCAAAAGTAATATCATGAATGAAGCTGAGTGCTCAATTCCATAGAAAGTGGCTCAAGAATGCAAATACTAGCCCTTTGGCTCCATCATCTCTAACTATGTGACGTTAACGAGTCATGTGTATGCTAATAAATGTCTAGATTGTGTGTCCAATCCCTCTGAATAGGTGACTCAATAATATAAATTTTAGCTAGACCTCTGGCTCCATCATTACCCCATGAAGTGAAGCTATGAATTAATAGTGGTATAAAATAGATGTCATATGAGATAGCTCATGGATCCCATGGATTAGCTAAAAATCTAACAATGTGGGATGGATAGCCTAAATGTGTTTTGTAAACTAGGCCACTCTTATCCATTTCAAAATATGGAGGTTGGGATTGTATGAAAGCCTCTTCAAAATTGATGCAAAATGTTTATGTGAAATCCAACTCAAGAACTTGGGTACTCAAAAATATAAACTTGTATGAAATTTTAACTCAAATGTGATGTCAACCAGCTATAGATGGAATAAGGCACATAACTATTGAGAATGCCTGGAATAAATTAAACTTGAAAAGAAAAGAAGATAAATGTGTTGTGCACATTACCCCTAATCACTGATGTCTAGAATATGGATTCTGATCTAGAAGTTATGCCAACTACCTAATCTAAACTAAAAGCAAGAACCATCATGTCATGCATGACAACCCCCTATATCTGAGAAAACAATATTGAAACTATTGAATCTAACTGATCTAGAAGTGCAAAAACTATACTTGAACTAAAATTTTTGCCTATTTCTATAAACCTTGAGTGTTTTCTTACCTAGATAAGAGTGCCAAAATGTGGACAACCTTGTGTTTGGTACTACTATCCATTTCCATCACTATTGTTTGATGTGAAAATTGACTGTTGATCTAAAACTATCGCTATTTTTTAATTTTGGTTTGATCGATTTGACTTCTAGACTTTGTACTAAGTATTTTAAATGCTTCTATTTTAACTATTAGGAGGCTTGATCTCTATGAAAAAACCCTATTTTATGCACCCTCTTCTAAGAGTAGGAATGATGAACCTACCATGACTACCCTCAGAAGAAAAGGATTCCTGCAAGTATGCTAAGTTGTATAGATGCAAGATATAACATCAAATATTTGAAAAGATATAGAAATATTTGAATTGATAGATTATTAGATCAATATGGGTATGTCTATATAGATATAACAATGTAAGAGCATGTGCATGATATTGAACTAGACTGGTAATGTTAGATATTAGTTGTTAGTTTGTTAGTAAGCATGGAGGGATGGAGCATGATGTCCATCATGGCATCTAAGAATCAAGGTAAATGCATTATTTGAATCATGGAATTACATACAGTGAGGAACAAACAAGTATACAAATCAAGAAGCAAAAATCATACAAGGGTGGCCAAGGGGCCAAACAAATAAGGAACATGGACACATGTCACTCAAACTAGAAGACAAGCATGAAAGGCATGTTCAAATGCCACATACACATACAAGTGGAAGAAACAAAGTTGTCACAAGAGCCATAAGCACATAAACCAAAGGACATTGGTAGATGTCCTAAGGAACACACATGAATAGAAGCAAATGACATTTGTAGATGTCCTAAGGAACAAATAAAAGATAATTAGGAACTAGAAAGTGCAATCACACAAGCTATGCTAAGTAAGGAATAAAATAAAAAGTAAGAACTAGAAGATACAAACACATCTAACTAATCAAATAAAATGTGAAAGTATGCAAAATATGTGTAGTACAAGACTAGATATATGATAAGAAATACACAAGTGTTAGGTACTAGTGAAATTTTGATGTAGTAATCTATGTGATCTAAAAAGGAATGTGTATCAGTATGATAATTCAAAGTGTGTAGTGTAGGAATAACATAACCTAGATGGTGTATTCATGTAGAAGATGCCCCTAGTGGGTGTGTATATCAATGTGTGTCTTGAATGTATAAGAGTGCCCCCTCTGTGGGTAGAATGAAGTAATCAAAGAGCTAGATGATATTGTGCACACTCAAAATAGACTAAGTGAAGCATAGAAGTGTAGATAAATTGACATAAACTAACAAGAAAAATCAAATGTAAGTCCTAGCATGATAGTAGTAATGTAAACAAGGATGATGCATATAATCAAAAAGTGTTTTTGGTTTTTTTGCAAATTTTTGAATGTTTTTGTATTGTGAAGTTTTATATTATTTTTGTATTTTTGAAATATTTGAACTATGTACAATCAATAAGGAGATAATATGTAAAATCAATGCTAGAAATAAATGATACTAATCTATAAGTATCAGATGAGACCCCCTATCATGGTGTCTTATATCAAATAATGGGATTGTGCATGATCGTGAGGCATAATGGAGTGTCTGAGATTGTGAAACTGAAGTCTATGTACATTGTAACTACTTTGAAATCTATAAAGTGGAAACTAAATGTGGGGTCCCCTTGCGACTCTAAAAAGTGGATAAAATTGTAGGGATCTTAGGGACCCATCTAAAATTAAGAGAATAAGATATATGCATAAGTTCTCTCTGTGTAGCTGTATGAGACCGTAATGTAACTTCTCTAGGTGTGAACACTATAGTTGGAAGCTATCTAGAATCCTAAAAATATGGGGGTGTATTAACCCTCTATATTGGTGATGGATGTTGTAACTATGGTTAGATTAAAAGTGGAAGCTATATTGAAACTTGAGGAGAAGCTAAAACTAGTGGGATAACTAGAGCTAGTGACTAGAAGCTGGTAGATGGTTTTGAAGTGGGGAGTGGTGACTCATAAGGAACTCCAACACTATAATAACCTAATTATCATGAATTAATTTCACACATTTATGAACTATATAAGGTACTTCCCTAAGTTTTTGAAGCCATGGTTGACCAAGTAATATGTTAAAAACTCTTGCACTGGGAACTATAGTGAATGGTGTGGCCACATATGTAGGACCAACCTATAATGGAAGTAATATCTCACCAAATAAAATATATACATACCCACTAAAACCATTGATAATTGTGTCTATAAAAGTGATATCCTGATTTGAATAGGTCAAATGCTATAATAGTGTGAAAGTGCACATATTAAGACTGGACCCGTTGTCAATAAGTACACTAAGAATAGGCTGATTTTGAATATGTGTTCTAATAAGTAGTACATTGTAACCTATATTATCCTCCATAATCTCATGATATGAAAATATATCAAAGGCCTGGCTATAACTCTAGACTCATACACCCCTATCATACCACTCAAAGGATGTGATTCCACTAAAGATGCCTGGTATGTATGGTGAACACCTAATGTGTCCCCTTACTCTTATTTAAAATGCTATGGAAATGGATCTAAATTTTTTTTCAAAGATTTATCTTGTGTTGGATTTATCTTTGGAGGCTCAGATGAATTACCTAGATCAAGTAGATTATATTCTATCAAGTCCTATATCTTATGTCACAAACTAATGCATATGTTTGTGGTATGGCCTGGTACCCTATGAAAATTACAAAATGCATGTTGATCATATCCTTGTAGAAGAGGTTTTATTGGATCTACTTCCTAGATAGGAAGGAGAGTGATGAGGTTGTATTCTAATAACTATTGTAAAACATTGGCTAGAGGAATTGGTTGATTGGTAAATACACAAGGAGTTACTGATAAAACCACATGCTAAAGGGGCTATGAAGCTACATTGACTGTAGGTTGATTTTGATTCTTATTATCACTGATTTTGACCTTGTATGGGATTTTGATATTACTCTTGTTGGTTGTGTCTGAGATACTTGACTTCACTTCCCTTGAGTGTATGACATAATTCAGTGAAGGAAGAGAATATTTTGAACATAATAGATTCATGCAATGGTGGTAGAAGGATTTGTTTGAAGATGTCTTATATCTCTTGATCAGCTATGGGGATATTTAACTTAGCCAGAATAGTCAAGGATTGAATGTTTTGACTAACTAATTTGGTAGACTATAACACCACTGTAAATCATAATCCTTTAGGCTTCATGTAAATAGCTTCGTAAGTATCCAAGCATTGGATATATAATTCAAGTATGTTA
Source organism: Torreya grandis (assembly GCA_037957365.1). NCBI lineage: Eukaryota > Viridiplantae > Streptophyta > Pinopsida > Cupressales > Taxaceae > Torreya > Torreya grandis. Next base: position 3,519,472 of record JARHVA010000027.1, read on the forward strand.
TGTGAAAATCTCTTAAATGAGTCTTTAGATCACCCTTACCATCATAAAGAGTAAGCTTGGGTTGAACAAAACCTTGTGGCAAGGGTGTAGAAACAATATGATGTGCCAATGGTGTATGCAGAAGAGCAAAATAATCCAAAGCCTATGTAGGTCTAGTGGTAACTTGCTCAAGATGTTGCACTTTGGATTGAAAATATTGTATCTCTTACACAAGGGTTATGACATCAAGAGATAGGGATGTACTAGCTATAACTAGTGGCATAAAAGAAGTTTGGGCTAATATAGGGGGTGGTTGAGACATAGTTGCTCCCATAGTGTCATTTGCAACTAGCTGCTTTGAATGATTAGAAGACTCAAATTTTTTAGCCTTTTTGATTTCCATGATGGATTACAATATTAGTGTATGATCTTTAGGTTTTTCTTTAATTCTTTCTCTAAAATTTTGTAAAATCAAATCTTTGTTGAGGACTACTTCATTATCAACAATAGGTAGAAGTGGATTGATAGTCTAATGTGTTGGAGCAAGAACATTGGTGTGTATATCATCATTGGTATTTTCATACTGCTCATGATCGGAGTTATTTTCATAAAAAATTATATAATCTAGATGTGTAAAATATATAATAGGAATCTAATTTGGTTATTTATCCATGGTATATGGTCAAGTTGAAGGAATCTAAGTGAATTCAGGAGGATTTCCACTAAGTCTTGCATTTCATCTTGAGGGATGAGATGCAAGGAACTTAGGTGGCATAAGGAAAATAACTTAGATAATAGTAGAACAGATTAAGTTGATATAATCTGTATAAGGAACTGGAATATGCATAGAAAGGATACTGAGCTTCAAAACATGTAAGGTGATACTGCAAGAAGCAAAAAGGAGCTAGTACATGAAACTAGAGATTTTTAAAAAATATTATTTACAAAATACTGTTAAATTTTGAATTTGAAATTGATTTTTTGAGTTAGATTTTTGACTAAAATTGTGGAAAATGATTAGAAAAAACTTGGAAAAATAATTGGGAACTAGTTGATGTAATTAGGGTTTGAAAAGATTTTTTTTTCAAAATTAGTATAATAATTTGAAAATTGTGTTATGAATTTGTATAATTTATCTTGAAAAATTTAGGAAAAATCTAAAAATATTTATAAAATTAGCAATATATTTTTCCTAGTGGTTTGAAAGTGTTTGTATGCAAATATGACCTAGGATGTGAAAACTAGCGTTTGGGTGAATTTATTAAAAATATTTAAATTAATTTGTAGTTGTTTTATTTTTAAATTCATAAAAAATTAATAAAAATTTGTAAAAAATTATAAATAATTAGCCCTAGGGTTTTTGTGTAAAAATTTGAAGTAAGTTGGGTTCACCAAATGTTTTATTGTTTTTTAAATATTAAAGTTATATTCCTAAATAATAAAGGGGTTAAGCAATGTAAATCAGTAAATAAATATTCTTTTATTAACCTAATGATTAGTGTAAATAGATTGTATTTTTACCTTTTCTAAATATAGTAGGAAGTAAGAGAGATTAGAACATAGCTTATTCTAACTGATCTAGACTAAAACATGTTTGATACTGGAGGATTAGGGCTGAGAAGTAGTCATAATAGGTCTTTAAAATTCATTTTTTGATTGAATAGGAGTGCCAAACATAGGACATTCTACTATCTAGCACTATAATCCTATTTTAGTGATGTTGTCCTGAGGCTGGAAGCTTTTTGTGTTTTGTTTGGAATGCTTGTGTTACCCTGTCACTAAAATTTTAGGGTCTAGGACCTCATGGAGATCGTTGTGTGCTTATTTTAATCTTCAAAACTCTAAGGAGATCCTGGTTCTTGAACTTAAATGCAAACTTGGGAAAGAGAGATAAGGGGTTAGTGTGTAAAGGATACAATGGATGCACTTCACACCTCGTGTGTGGGCACGCTACCTACATACCAATACTTCAAAGAGGGATCAAGATAATATAGTTCTCCCATTAAAGTGTTTGGTGCAATTTATGTATGATTAATGCAACACTGGATGTGCTTCAGCTAGCTAGGGATTGGTGTAATGACTTGAGTAGGCTTGAAATAATGTTGGAAGGTTGTGTGCAAAGAATAGGGAAGAGTGCTTAAGTGTACTTATGTGTATTATTACATCTCTCTTGTTAATGAGTGACAACCCTTATAAATGGACTTTGAATTGAATTTTATAGGGAAACTAATGATCATGGGTTAAATAAATTTGTGTGAGACTGATAGGGAAAAATATAAGGAACCAAAAAAATTTGACCATTGGAGGTAAAAGTGAACTTGGATAACAACATCAAAAATAGGACACTCTAGGTTCCAGTGCTCTTGTCCTATTTGGTAAATATTATCCCAAGGGGATGAGACCTATGGGGATGGATCTAAGCCTAAAAGTGTTACTTGGGTCTAAAAGGGCTAAGTCTAAAAAGCTTTGGATGACTGGGAATCAGTGAAAAAAGTAGCCTAAAAGGGTAGTGTTAGCCAACAAGACCTATGGATTAGGTGTCTTAGCCATACTAAAGTTATACAATTTCACATTTTACATGAATACAATAACATATAGAGGTATCCCTAGGATAGTTTTAACTCAACCAAATTCACTAAACTAGTGGAACCAATCTCAATATTTTACTATGGCCTAGTTAGCTAGTTTTGCCATAGTTGTATCTGGTGTCATCTATGACTTACCTAGGAATACTCAAAAGTGCCTTCTTTTGTTATCTCCTTATGGGGGATAGACTAAAAATGAAAAAATAAAATCCTATAATACTTCTGTAGGATTGTTGAATGTGATTAATGAATATGTTTCATGCAAATTATTCCTTTCATCTTGAAATATGTTGCTTATGATTGGTTCCTTATTCTTCTAGAGAATTTAATAACATTATGGGATCAAAGTCATAATATATTTATTGCCTAATTTGGGTAGGTTACCAACCCAAGTGTAGTATATAAAAAAAATTATAGTATGAAAAGGGAACATAATTAAATAATTAGAACTTTCAACATAATATTCTAAAAGATGTATATTAAAATATATGTTATGTATAGACATGTTGCTGCACTAGATTTATAGATTTACACCAGTGACTTAGATTCAATGATTGTAGTGATTTTATGTATGGCCTAGGATATCAATACATTACTAGAGGATTATTTTTAATATATCAATATTGACCATCAATTAAACCCTCAACTACAAGATATGGACATACCCAACATTAGTTAAAATTTCCTATCCTTGGATCATATTTCAAATGCTAATCAAAATGTCATGGTTAACAATCAAAACCATGTCTTCACTCAATTATCTTTAGCTCATTCTACACCAAAATGGAATGTAAAATTTATGAATAGTCCTAATAACTATGCCTAATCTATAAGCCTTGGTCCTATTTAACACTTCTTCTACATAAGGCATAGCTTTTGATTCCACCAAAACAAAATTGGATGTTATTTAATGTATGGTGCATAAAATTAGAAATGAATTTTGCAAGATATGTTAAATTGATTAGGGAACACAATAGGTAAAATATACAATATGAATTACACATTCCATAGGTATAAAAAACATTTATCATGCCAAGTAAAAATCCATAGACATCACCTAACATGTTCCCTGAGATTAAAAATTGTGACATAGTTTTGTCCAACTAGTGTAAGATCCATAACACTAAACAATCTAGTGAATTAGAATATATAAAATTATTTAATACTTATGATATATTATAAAATGATATGGAGAGGTATGATATTGTTCCTAATAATTTTGACTCATCCTCATTAGGTGCACCTAGTCTTTCTAGTACTATAAAGGTTTTTGAGGCCTATGACTTCCCATTCCATATTGAGGATGAGAATGAACCTAAAGACAACACATGTGAGATTCACGATTTTCAATAGTTCTAAATAAATAATTACACTCTAATAAATAAGAATCCTTATCCTTCTACTACCTCCATGCCTCCTAATAATAATGCAACTACTCTTGTAGACCCAAAGACTAATAATAATCCACCTCCTCCAAAAAGAAATGACCAATACCAAAATGATGATATACCTAATAAAAATGGATATAATATATTCAAGGAAATGAATTAAATAAATTAAAACATTATCCTTCATGAGTTGGCTCAAATTACAAAACAAAGATAACTTTATATTAAATCTTTGACTACCAAACCATTTGTTGACAAGTCAAAGGCTGCACATGCCAACATGGCCATTTATAAAGACAAACATGAGATCCCAGCTTTCTTATTGACCATTAGAATAATTTTGAAAAAAATCATAATTTCTTAGTTTACTTAGGGGCTTTAGCAATTGTGATGTACATTGGAATATGTAAAAATTTAGGTTTGACCCTAGACAAGTCTAAAAGAATGGTCTTACAATTAGACAAGTATTTTATCCTGGTCATTGGGGAATTATTGGATTTTTACATGTATCTTTATTTTAATACACATGTCCAACAATACATTGACATATTTTTTGTTGATATTCCTAAGGCTTAGGATCTAATTATCTATGATTGGTTAAAAAAATTGAATGTATATATGTAAACAAAATTTTCACATATATGGTTACCTTAGAAAGGAGTGTCCAGTTAGATTAGTGTTTAAAAAGAACCAAAGATGAAATATATAATCATAGATTATAATGTTAAAAATGAGAGATTTAATTTTGCTTCATCACATGTAAGAGTTTATACTTTCACAACAAAGCTTGAGATTAATGAACCAAATTTTGAAGGTCCTTCACAATTATGGACCTTATGTTTTGATGGGGCTCACTCCAAAAAAGGCTCAAGTGTAGGCATAACTTTGATTGACCTTGATGGGAAATAATACATTACTTATTTTAGGTTATAATTCCCACGCACCAACAATTATGTAGAGCATGAAGCTTTGATTTTAGGGTTATAATTCACATTATAACACAATGTTAAATAATTGTTAATGTTTGGAGACTCAGAGCTGGTTATTAATGAAGTTATGAGTATATAAAAATGTAAGTTATCATATTTAAATAGATGTCTTGATATTGAATCAAATCATTTGAATATTTCAATATAAAATCAATGCCAAGAGATAAAAATCATACAATAGATTCTTCAGCTAGCTCAAAAACAAATTTGGCCCCACTTTAAGAGTCTAAAATGATTTTTTTGTAGAATTAGTACCATGTCCTTCAGTCCATGATAATGTTGACAAATTTTTAGGTATTTGATGATGACTAGCAGATCACACAATTCATGGGAGATTCTAATGATTTTGAGTCTTAAATTAATGATGAAAGAGATTTTGATCCAATGAAAAAAGAATAAATTTAAGATGATGGTATTGTTCAATTAAAATAAAACAAGATACCTAAAGGTATGGTGTCATTAAAATGAGTCTTCCACATGGACTACCAAGTTAAAAAGTAGAAGCAATCTAAGAATAATGAATCTGATTTCACAATGGTGAATTTAGGAACTAAGGAATATCCCAAACATGTCATTATTAAATTGAGTTGTTTTGAGGAATACAAACAAAGATTGAAAAAATTATTGTGGGAATATAAATATGTGATTATTTAGACTTATGAGTATTTAAATATTTTTGATCCTAGGATTATCACACATACTATACCACTCAAAGGGGGACAATTTTTTTAAACAAAGATAAAGACCAATTAATCCCATTTTAGAACCCCTCATTTAGAAATAAGTTCAAAACTTGTTAAATGCTAAAATGATATTTATAATCATATATTCTACTTGGGTGGCTAACCTAGTTCCTGTGTAAAAGAAGAATGGTGAAATTAGACTCTACATGTATTTTATAAATCTTAATCAAGCTTTAAAAAATGATAATTATCCATTACCTTCCCTGGATGAATTAATCTATATAGTTAGTGGGTTTGGAATGATATCTTTCCTAGATGGATTTTTAGGCTACAATCAGGTGTTAGTAGAAATTATGATTGAATGAAAACTAATTTCACTGCTAAATGGGAAAAATTTTCATAGAAAATAATGCCTTTTGGACTAACCAATGTAGGTGATAATTTTACACATGCCATGGATTTTGATTTTCAAGGACTCATTGGTAAGATCATAAGTATTTACATGGATGATCTGATTATCTTCTCTAAGGATATAAAAGATCATGTGGCCCACATGTAAATAGTATTTGATAGATGCATAATGTATGGAATCTCACTAAATCCAAATAAGAATATTTATGGATTCACAAAGAGTCATTTATTAGGTCGTATGATCACTAAGGAAGGTATTTATATTGACCCTAAAAGAGTTTAAGTTTTTTTAAAATTTACATATCCTAATAGTGAAAAAAAAATCATATCATTTTTTGGTAAAATAATTTTCATTCAAAAATTCATTTAAGGATTTGTATAATTGAAAACCATTGAATGCTATTCTAAAACAAGATTAATAATTAAAATGGACAACTGAAGTTAAGAAATCATTTCAAGATAAAAAGTGCCATCTCTCAAGCTCAATTGTTGATTAGCCTAAACTTCCCATGGATTTCTTCCTATATTCATTTGCATCAGAACACACTATAGAGCTATGCCCACTCAAAATGTTAAAGATAGTGATCTTCTTATTGCCTTCATGAGTGTTAACCTACAAGATATAGAGTCTAAATATTTTATGATTGATAAATAAAATAATGATCTAATCAAATTAGTGAAGAAACTCAGTCACTGTATCTTGTGAAATAAGACATACACCATTATTCTAGAGTCAACAGTCAAGATCATACATGGAAAAAATGATCAAAGTGAATGAAGAGGAAAATAGATGGCCAAATTAAAATATTTCTACTTGTAAATAAAACTTACCAAAATGGTATAAGGACAAGACATCATTCAATTGATCACAGAGACTGATCCACACATTTCCATTGATCAAGTTAACCAACCTCAAATATCTTGTGGTGAGTGGTATAATTATATCATTCACTACCTACTCACATGCCCGTTCCCTCCTAAATTGGATAAATAACAAAGAAGAGAACTAGAAATCAAATAAACACTCTATATGATTAAAAATGGAGTGGTGTATCAAAAACACTATGAAGGAATCTATTTGAGGTGCGTTGATAAAGAATAAGCTACATATAAACTTGAAAACTTTCATCAAAACATAGGAATTATAAATCCCTCAAGCAATGATACAAATCATAAAATCATAAAGATGGGATATTAATGGCCTACTATTTTCAAGGATGTACACTATCATGTTGGAACTTGGCATCAATGCCAAGTATTTATGAAAAGAGAAATACATGCATCCATGCCTCTACAAAATGTGAATTAAGGACACCCTTTTACATAATGGGGTTTGAATTTTTTAGAGGTCATTAATCCCAATTCATCATCTAGACAAAAAATTTTGCTAACAAATATAGGTTATTACACATATGGGCTGAAATGGTTACTACAAATAAATTTAGGGCACAAGATGTAATCGAATTCATTGAGGAAAATATTTTGACTAGGTTTAGAACAACAATTTATTTATTGTGTGATAATGGTCTAGATTTTCAATCTATAAAATTTATAGAATGGGCATATAACATTCATATTACTATTAAGTTTTATTAAAATTATTACCCATAAGGAAATGGATTTGTTTAATCTATCAAAAATAATTTGGTTGATGAAATAAACAAATTTATAGAGAGTAAACTAAGAGAATTGAATTTATTACTGAAGTATGCATTATAACACATATAACCAAACATAAAAAGACTCTATTTTTTTTAAATTTCCTATTGGTATATGGAAAACAACCTATTTTCCCCACTACTCTCAAGTTTCCAACATATAAATTTATGTAAATGTATATGGAATATGATAACAAGATTTAGTCTAGGTTTTAGACATTGTTAAAATAGAGGATGCAAGAACATAAGCTTTACAATTTTTTATTAAACCTTAGGAAATTATTAAAATATGGTTTGGTAAAATCTCAAATATCAAAGTTTTCAAGATTTTAGATTTAGTCCTCCCATGGGATAAGACACATGCAAAAAAAGGACATCATGAAAATTTCAATTCATTATGGATTGGACCATATCATATTTCTTAAATTTTGAGTAAAAATATTTTTAATTTGAAATAATTCCCAAGTAATGAATTGAATTTTCCAGTTAATGGACATTTCTTGAAACATTATTTCATGGCTACTCCAATTGGGAGCATCTAATAATGATTGTGAATTATGATTTAGTATAAGTATATTAGATTTCCTACTTTCTTAGATTATATTCCCTGATTTCTTAGAGCATATTTCCTTTCAATTCATTGTGTGTTTCCATAAGGTCATTTTGACCACTTGAAAATAAATTGCCAAAATTTATCCTAGAAGGTAATTAATCACACTTAAAGATATTCATGGTATTATTCATGATAAATTATGATCTTAGAATTAATGTACATATCATGATTGTATGAAAAGTTTCATTCATATTAAATAAATTTATTAGATTATTTTTTTGATATTTTGATTTAGATTTTAGAAATAATTCTCATTTTGATAGATCAATTGAACATTTACATGCTTAAAACTCATTTGAGAGATGTAAATATTGATAAAGATGAAATATGAGTGAAATATCTTATTTAAATGAAGTTTATTCCTATACACATAGCTAATGGTGGTTTCCAACCCTTATTCTATGAAAGTTCATTAAAAAAATAAAAAATGGAAGAGGGGTGATTCAAGTAATATTTATCAAGGTTATGGACACCTAGTTGGAAGTAGAAAAATGCTTAGATTGGAATTAAAGGTATCTCTGTTGGGGCTATAGATGTTTAGCTAGCAATAAAGCAATGCCTAGATTCCCATATATATATGGATATATATTACAAAGTTAAGATAACTTAAGATAATAAAAGGCAAAGAGACCTCAAATTTTGTTTAATATTTGATAAAAATCTCATAACAAGGGGAAATAAACTTCAAATAATCACACATGATTTGAAAGGTGAGAAGGGTTAGTATGTTGCATGACTAGGTTGAAGTCTTTTTTAATTCTTTGATTAGATTATTTTTTCCTTATAAAATTACATTTTTGTTATGATAGTTAAACCAAAAAAAAATTATTCTCAAGTACTCGAGTATTTTCCCATTGAGTCACCATTTTTTGTGACCAACATGCCTCATTTTCAAAAAATATAAATAAGGACCCTTTATTTTTTTTAAATCCTAAAGTCTGTTTCCCATCAAAATATCAATTGACCCTAAAATAAATTAGGACCCAAATATACCAAAGCCTAAATTTTATCATTTACAATATTTATTTATAAAATTTGGATAAATTTGAGACATAAATTAATTAAATGGGGTTTATGTTTTAATGTGACTTATTTGACTGACCAAGCTGACCATTTGATTTTTACCTTTATCAAGTTTTAAAGGTCAAAATCAGTGAATAGGTGTCACTCACTCATTGAAACTTTGAGGACCATAAAAATGCATTAAAATTATAAAATAATTTAATCATGTTGCCTAAATTATATCTTTTCAAGTGTCCACTTATTGATGCATCACATGTATTCAACATAATACTCAGTTAAAAAGTCCCATTACCAACTATTGCATGAGATTCGGCCATGCATCTTCATCTCACTAAATCATGGCTCTTAGCCCATATTACTAAGTCAAAAATACTAGTGACCACCAAAGTAAGTGAGATCTATCTATAGAGTAAAAATTTTACTCTATGTTGCATTCTGATTTTCGGTTGCACACAACATATTTTGTTCCCGCATACCTTGGTCGTGACGGCAAAATTTTGAAACAGAGCGTGGGCTTGATTCATTTGATTCATTTTACATCTAAGTGTCAAAGAGTAGTAGAAGCTGCCAAGTGGCATTGTCTGAACATGGCTTCTTTTTCCCTTTTTTATTCTTTTGTTCCATTTTTTCCCAAGTGTTGAATTTGAGCAGAAGCTGCCAAATGTCACTTTCTGAGATACGAAACCGGCCAAGTGGCATCGTCTGAGGCACCTTTCAAGAGGGCTATGGAAATTTGCCATGTATCCAATAACAACTCATTGGAACACACCATGTGTCAGCATTTGCATTCCTTTTTAGCACCCACATTTCATCTATTTTTTTGCAAAAGGTTTCAACAAGCTAAGTATTAGGATCAAGCAAAAAGCACCAAGTGGCAATCAAAAAATGCTCTGGACTACTTTTCCAGAAGAATGCAGAAGTCACCATGTGTCGACATCTGATAAATAGTTGGTTCAATGCCTTGGTTCAACATTTTTGGTTCAATACCTCAGTTAATGTGTAAATGGTGCGCAGTGCTGAACCGTTGAACCATTTTTAGTTCAATCAGTCGGTTCAACAGCTTGGTTCATCGGGTAGTTCAAAGGAGTGTCCCAAAAACCAAAGGGGTTAATCACCCTTTCAGAAGGTAGTAAGGCATTGTTTCATTTTTGTTTAAATGTCGAAGACAAGCGGAGGCTGCCAAGTGTCACTTTATGAGCCCCTTTCTACTCCATTCCTAGGAGAAGTGGAAGCTACCACATACCCTTAGCAAGAGCAATTGAAGATGCCACGTATCTTCCCAGAAGCTATAGAAGCCTCCATGTGTCAACATCCGAGAGATCATCTTTGAGTTTTATTGCTGAATAAAGATTTTGTTGGGTCCCGAGTTTTATTTCAAAGGCCTGCAAAAGCTGCCAAGTGTCACCATCTAAAGGAGTCTAACATGCATCCCAAATATTTATACAAGCATAGCTAAAGAGAAAGTGGAGATTGCCACATACATCCTTTCCCATTTTAAAGGTTGCCCGGGCAAGGAATGTGGTGAGTCTTATTTTGTTGAAATTGCTAAGTATCAAAGAAGCGGATTGTGATAGGTGTTAAAGGCGAAGCGTTCTTGAGCAGAATATAGGGAAAGCAGAAAGTGTCATGTGTCTTTGATAACTTAGGTAGAAAGCACCAAGTGTCATTCTCGGATGTCTCCTAAGAAATAAGCAAATTTTTGGGAAATTGACTAAGTGTCCTTTTTCATTTCAACAAAATAGAGGGTCCTGTATAGACACTTCTAGCTCAATTAGAGTTTAGTTTGGGCCATAATTTTGGGAACACATGATCAATCTAGAGAGAAACTCAGTTGGAGTTATTTCCAGTAGATGGAGTAGTTCACTGAGTAGATTGTTGGGGCTGGCAAACATTGAAAGCACCATCTGTTTGTCCCCTGTGAGTTAAAGGTAGAATAAAATTACGTGGGAAAGGTGGTAATGGAATGAGACATCTGAGGCTATAAAGAGGAGTGTAGGGATCACCAGAAGGGATCATCATCATCATCAGAAGAAGAAGGAGATACTCAGAGAGAGAATTTTTTGAAGAAACGATTATCAAGAGTTTTAGACTTTCTAAAGCAGTGATTAGGAATATCATTTGCCTTTATTCTATTTTCTCGAGTTGTAAAGTTGATGTAATTGTGCATGTTTCTGTGCCTTTTATGTGGCTGAAGAATTAAGAAGAAGACAAAATTATGTGCCTTTGTTGGTGTTTCTTGTATCATTGTGAAGGTAGTCTAAAATTGCTTGCCTGTATTTCTATTGTTTCTATCTATTACATTAATCATGCCATAGTCTGCTCTTTGATGTAATTGAATCTTACATATAGTTTCACTATGCTTAGGATTAAGGATCAAAATTACACTCAGGCACATCACCATAACTAGATTTAATTTCTTGCATTTGTGTTTTTATTTAAATTCCTATCCTTTTTCACCCCACACTTGATATAAAGAAGAGACTAGCTTCTCTAAAATCTAGAGGTTGTTTCAAGACGCAAGTCCCACACCTTGAAAATTCCCATTGTTGTTGATTAGAATCAAGCACAATTTTAAAAATCAACAGTTTTTGGCACGCCAGTGGGACAAATCTTGAATTTTATTTCAAGACCGTATGAACTAGAGAGCTACAAGGAGTTGGAGATATGGACTAGTAACTAGATCACAATCTGCTACAAATCTAGGTATTCTTTTGCCACCTTTGGTAACAAGTCCAAGAAGAAGAGCTAACTAGTTTGTACCAATACCAATAGCAATACCAAATATGGGAGCCCCTATACCCCCAAGAAATTATGCAATCTAGAACACTGGTAGTCCCTTAATCCTCCCAACACCACCAATCATTTGGGATCCTATCCCAGTGAATGCCTTAAAAGCTCTGCCCAAATTTAGTGGGCAAGACTCTAAAACACCTGCGGAACATCTTCAACATGTATAAGATGTCTATGTTATACATGTTGTCACATAGCAAAATGTGGCCATAAGGTTATTAGCAGCTTATTTTAAAGGGAAGGCTTTTGAATGGTATCGGTCTTTGACCCCAAATACCATATCTACATGGGATCAGCTTGAAGATTTGTTCTTTGAAAGATTTGTAGAGAAGGGTGATAAGTCTTCCTTGTTACAATAGTTAATCACCATTCAAAGGGGACCATAAGAAGACATGACTAACTTCAATACCATATTTCAAAATACCTGGAATAGAATCCCCACTACAACTAGACCATTACCAGGTATGGCCATAGTTTTTTATCTCAAGGCTTTGAATTCAGATATATCTGTTATGATTCAGTCACTTGGAGGACACACTTTGCTAGAGGCTTATGAATATGCGGTCAGAGCTGAGAATCATTTAGTAGATGCTGGAAAGTTACCTCCAAGGCCTCCCATGCCCATGTTCCCAAAAATTTCCTTGCCATTACCTCAAGAAGTTCCTAAATCTATAAGCCCACCTGTGTCTATGTACACTTACCCTTAACCATCTGCGAAAGAACCTGCCTCTGCTCAGTCATTTGAGATGGATGATATCAAGAATATCCTAAGAACATTTTCCAATGAGCTAATCAATATAAAGAGATAGTAGAATCCTTACCCTAAGCCTCCATATCAAGGCTATCAAGGAAACATGTTTTCATTCCAACCAAACCAATATTAGGGTCCTCCAAACCAACTAACCATCAGCTAGCGAATCAATTAGTTGCCGTTCCCACACCCTCACAGACCATTCCTCCCAACTCAAATAGGGAGATGGTTCCAGGGTAGAATAATTATGTAGATGATACTAATGCCTAGTATTTCCCTTTCAATAATGCTCATACACCTAGAGATTGTCCTAGGGGTAATCTACAACAAAGGGTGGCAGAGCAAAGAAGAATGGATGGTCAGTTTGCCACTACCAGTGACAATCAAGCCTACCAGTCTCCTAGTATGCAGAATTCAGTCCTAGTGGCTCAAATACAAGGAATGTCCTTACAACAAGAGGAAGAAATAGCCCCAGAACATGCTTTGTTCTCATGGGTTGAGGATGAATAATCAATTTTCTTGAACGAAGCATCTACCTCCCAAAGACCAGTGGTGCAATTAGATTATTACACCAAATCAAAGAGGAGAATGGTGGAACAACCTGCAATTGTAAATCGTCAAGTCATGAATAATCCTCCATCTCAAGGGCAAAGAAACACTACTGTTAGACAAGAAGTGCCTCAATTGGTGCAAAATCAAGGGATTCCTGCCCAAATTTAGGAAAAAATGAGATATCCTTATGTCCAAAAAAACTCAGTCTTTAGGACTGATAAATGTAGTGGATCAATTAAAGAAGACTCCAGCCCAAGTATCGATATGGGATATATTGGCTATTCCTGAACATAAGACATTGCTACAAGAAGCTCTGCAAGGCCAAGTAGTGCCCAAAGGTACTGTTACCAAAGAAGGACCTGCTAGAAAGGAAAAGCTCAAAGATACAGTTCCTCATCAGACAACAGCCTTTGTGAATGATGCAGCACAAGTAAGTAAATCTAAACCAGAGCCTTTTTATTTGACCTTGATAGTTGGAAAGAAACTCTTGCATAATGCATTGATAGATTTGGGAGCTAGTACTATAGTGATGCCAAAGCAAATAGCTGATGCTTTGAAAATAAAATATGAACCCCTTACAAAAGGAGTTATGCAGCTAGATGGCAAAATAGTACAAACCATAGGGAGAATTAAACAACTCCCATTACAGCTATATACTTGTCCCAATATAATTGTCAACCAAGATGTAGTTATCATAGATATACCTCTTATTTTTAGCTTATGTTTATCCAGAGACTTTATAGCAAAAATAAAAGGATATATGTCTCTTGACTGGTCTCACCTCATCCTAAGAACCAAATATGGTTTGAAGATGAAAATTATATCTGAACCACTATCAAAAGACCATATCACCAACAAACCAACAACAAGATTAGAGGCAGATCATGCTATGTTAAATAAGGAAGAAAGGATTTTTGTTGAAGATCTAGGCGACTGGACTAAGCATGATTAAGAAGAAGAAAATAGCCAGTTGTTGGCTATGATACATAACAACCCATATGGGAACTATGACTCTACTGGTTTGGGCACATATGTCATTTTTGACAAGGACCAAGCAATCCCAAATGTTATAAGGGAAGAGGCACCAACTACTCAAAATTTAGATATTTGGACCTTAAATTTTGATGGGGCTAGAAGTAAGCATGGTGCTAGAGTAGGAATTTGTCTTACTACTCCAAACAGTGAGAAAATTTTAAGGGCTATCCGTTTCCAATTTTCTTGTACTAATAATGATGTTGAGTATGAATCTTTAGTGCATGGGCTCCTGTTAGCTAAGAAAAGGGGGATAAAGAACCTAATAGTAAAAGGAGATTTAGAACTGGTGGTAAAGTAAATTAGAGAGAAAGTAGTAGCCAAAAATGTAAGGATGAGATCCTATAGACATAGGATTTGGGACTTAATAAAAGATTTTGAAGCTTTCAATATCGAGATAGTCCCTAGGAGTCAAAATTTTGAAGCTGATAGGATGGCCCAGATTGGCTCGCAGTTTAATCTAGTAACTGGCCTATTAATTAACAATGAGTCAGTAGAAGTTATACTGAGGCCGACTATTCCAGATAATGATGAGAATTGGCAAGTATTTGAAAATGATGCTCAGGTAGTCTCCTTCTTACAACAATTAGATGAGTTTGTTGATCAGTTATAAACCAAGATTGAGGAAGCATATGGGGATCAAATTATACAATTGAAGACTAATAAGCTCCCTAAGGGCTTGATCACCTTAGAAAACTTATTTGATCTAGAGGATGTAAGCCTAGAGAAGAAAAGGTTCTAGGTAGACAAAGTAGATTATTATGAAATAGAGGTGAGTCAAGGGAAAAAACTAAAAGTTGGGAATTCTGCAACTCAAGTGGAAAAATAAAGACTAATTGAATTGTGCGAAAATATGATAGAGTCATAGCTTGGAGCTATGAAGACCTTCATGGGTACAATAGAGACATTATTTAATACACAATATAACTAATTGAGGGATATATGCCCATCAAGTAGAAATAGAGGCCCGTAAATCTAAGGATTGAGCCTCTAATGGTAGACAAGTTGTAGAAACTTTTAGATTCCAAAATAATTTTTCCAATGAAGCAGTCAACCTACGTATCAAATCTTGTACCAATTAGGAAAAAGAATGGAGATGTAAGACTATGTGTAGATTTTAGAGATCTAAATAGAGCATCTCTGAAAGATCACTATCCCTTGCCCTCCATGGAACAAATTCTATAAACTATGGCTAGATCAGAGAGGTTTTCTTTACTAGATGGTTTCTCTGGATACAATCAGATTTGGTTGGCTAATGAAGACCAGTACAAAACTATTTTTACTACTAAATGGGGAACATTTGCATACACTAAGATGCCATTTGGCCTATCAAATGTAGAAGCCACCTTTCAAAGAGATATGGATGTAGCCTTTGGGGAACTTATAAATAAAATCATCCTAGTTTATCTAGATGACCTCACTATTTTTTCAAAAAATGTTGTTGATCATTTTGATCATTTAGAATCTATCTTTGAGAGATGTCAGGATTTTGGAATATCATTGAATCCCAAGAAATGCATCTTTTTTGTGCCCCAAGGTAAATTATTGGGACATATAGTGTCTAAAGAAGGAGTTTCCATAGATCCTAAAAGAATTATAGATATAATGAACCTACCTCTTCCAGTAAATAAGAAGGCAGTTCACTCTTTCTTAGGAAAGATTAATTTTGTCAGTAGGTTCATATCTGATTTTGTAGGCTTGGTGAGGCTAGTGACACTCTTGCTAAAGAAAGACCTGATTTTCAAATGGACTCCAGAAGGATGGCAAGCCTTTGAAGAAGTCAAGAAGGCTATCTCAATGGCCCCAGTACTAAAAAACCTAGATTTTTCCAAGCCTTTTATAATATATGTCTATGGAGGAGAGTTAAGCATTGTTGCTGTCTTGACACAAAAGGATGATAAACATGAGGGAGAACACCCAATAGCCTTTTTATCAATAAATCTCAAGGATTATGAAACCAGGTACAACTTTGTAGAGAGACAAGCATATGCCATGGTAAAAGCCCTCAAGAAATTCAGGCATATGGTATCAGGGAGCAAAATCCTGATACTTGTAGCTCACCCAAGTGTCAGAGAATACATCATGGAGGGAGAAATCACTAAAAAAAGAGCCAACTGGATCACTAATATCCTTGAATATGATGTAGAGGTCAGACCCACCAAGTTATTTAGAGGCAGGGGTTTGTGCCAATATATGACCCAAGAGCTTGAAAAGATGTTACTTGAGGAGGCAGATTCAGAAAGAGAGACAGAGATGGTGTTAAAGATACAAGAGGTTGATCAAGAATCTTGGGTCACAAGCAGGATTCATTTTATGAAAAATAGGATTTATCTGAGAGAACTCCCTCAAAATAAGAGGAGATATTATAGGATACAAGAAGTTCATTTTGTTTTAATTGAACAAGTCCTTTTCAGAAGAAATTATGATGGAAAATTGTTAAGATGTGTAGAACAGGCTGAGGCTAAGAGAATACTACATGAAATGCATCATGGAATATTGGGGGGGCATTTTTTTGCAAAGACCATAGCCATAAAGATAAGTGAGGTAGGATATTTTTGGCCTACTTTATTTGTAGATTGTTACCAGCTGGTTAAGAAATGTCAATCTTGCCAATATTATATGGGGATGAGGAGGAATGCAGCCATGCCCCTTAGTCTTATAATTGTGGATGAACCTTTTGCTCAATGGGGTCTTGACTTCATTGGAATGATAAATCTAGTGTCCAGTATGGGTCACAAATGGATATTAACTACCACAGACTATTTCATCAAATGGACCAATGCAGTCCCACTTAAGGAAGCAACAGAGAATGTGATCCTAGATTTTCTAGGGAGTATCACTACTCGCTTTGGGGCTCCTCACACCGTAATTTCAGATAATGCTAAAGCATTCTTAGGGTCTAAAGTATCTGACTTTGCCTTGAAACATGGAATATATTTGAAAACTTCATCTAATTATTACCCTCAAGGTAATGGTCTGGAAAAATCAACCAACAAGAACCTGATCAGACTCATTAAAAGAGTAAGGGATGATCATCACAAAGAGTGGCATAAAGTGCTTAATCTAGCACTATGGGCTGATAGAATCATGCCTAAGTAGGTGATCAAAATGTCCCCATATGAATTGGTATATGGAAAATTGGTTGTAATTCCCCTAAACTTGGACATCCCTGCTCTCCAGTTGATCAAACAAATTGAAATTGAGGAAAATGACCCCATGCAGGTTAGGCTTGTAGAGCTTTTGGAAGTTCAGGAGAAGAGGGATATAGCCCATGATTCATTAATTAAGCATCAGGGAATGGTTAAGAACTATTTTGATAAAAGGACTTCGAATCCTCATTTGAAGTAGGCTCGATTGTTTTGAAATGGGATGTAAGAGCCGCCAAGCCAGGTTAGCATACTAAATTCAAAACGTTATGGACTGGCACATATAAAATTTGCACGTGTAAGCAGAGGAATTCATTTGAGCTAGAATCGATGGAAGGAGAACCTAAAGAGATTCCTATAAATGGAATCTATTTGAAGCATTTCAATTAAATTGGGTCTCTAATGTATTATAGTTAGATATTTTCCCCTTCCCATATTATTTTTTCTCGTTGTTGTTTTCCTGCTTTTCGTTTAAATAAGTGTTTTTAAACATAGAGTCGGTAGCTCAGGAAGTTTTTAAATAATAAAAGATCTTCAGATTCTCAAAGCATTGAATGTTTCCCAATCTTTAAGAAATCTCTGAGGTACCTTACCTGGCCACTTGCATAACGTGTCTACCTTGTTGTCCCAAGAAGATTGAGTAGTATTCACTAATAGTTGTCCAAATTTAATGCCTTTCGAGACTTGATAGGTCCATAAATACCATTAGCAAGAGTTAAAGTCTATGAACTCTCAAGCATTCCTGCATTTTGTGAGAAAATATATTCCTACTTGTAAAAAATTTTAGCGTTGAGTAAAGTTGCTTCAGTGAGAGTGTTTTGTTTGCAAAGGGTTCATACTAGTTACCATAGAGAGGACATAGAGATGGAAGGAGCATCATCTTCACAATAAGGAGCTAGGATTTACGAATCCCTTGATAGGTTTATGGCAAGTAAGTCATATGCTTCAGCTATTGTGCCACTATTGAAAGCCTATCCAAGGACTAGAATCCCAGAGGTTGGTCAGGCCAGTGACCTAGCAAAAGTAAAAGATTATGTAGATGGAATCATGGACCCAATCTTGTAAAGAGCTAGCAACAAAAACCTCAGAGAAGGGGCACATCAAAGGTGCCTTTAGAGAGCCAGAGCAGGGCAATATGAGATGTTTGGCATGAGGATGTGGACCTCACAACTGGCACAATTCCTTCTCCTAGCTATTCATCCACGCCTTGACTTGGTTGAATTATGTGCAAAATGGCTCCATGCACCCTCATGCACCATTCAACAGGGTCCTTTCATGGTGCAAATCACACTATAGGCTATCAAAGATATGCTAGCCCTACACCATGATGGTACAACAATGTTTCCCACTATTGCTAAAATGTAAAGGACGTGGGCTAACATCAATACTCAGTTAAGGTTCTTAAGAAATAAATTACAAATGGGCGATGATAACACTACTATGCCCACACTCCCTACAACAAGAGGCCAATTCACACAAGCCAGCTAGGATGCACTGTCCATGATGGCTTTCATCTTTAGCGTGAAGGATGATATGGTAGTTTATGCAGAGCAAATGGCCATCCTCTTCAGGTTGAAGACAGTTGACAAGACCTAGGAATATCGGCTCAACTTTTTGAAGTAAATCGCTTTTACAATGGTGGAGCAACTGGCCTAGTTCAAATCAAAAGGAGTGTTCAGGTACTCTTCTTATTTATTTCACCTCATGCTATAGAATGCTGACCTCTTCACCCAACATATGTATCTGGACATGTATGACCCAAGTTTTGACCCCTAAAGGACCATTCTTGTGTCTGCATGGACACATATTTTGTCAAGAATCAGTGACCCATATGATTTTTGGGAACTATTTGTTACCCCTGCTCTTTACCACCTCAGCCTCAAACTAGTCATAAATAGATTATTTCCCAGTGTTTCAAACCTCCTACCCAGTTTCCCAATTTCATGTGACTTTTACTTTGGATCCCATCATATGATTATAAGAGTTCATGGGTTTTGTGGGGAACCAATGTTGCTACCAAATATTATAACTCTTATGTTAGCATTTTTAGAAGTCACCAAGCAAGTGTCAATAGTAGAAAATGATTATGGTTCTGGGAAACAAAAGAAGAATATGTTTGATCTCTCATGGATGGTAGGCAACATAGTTTTAAAATCTAGGGACGCTGAAATCTTGTTGCTTCAAAAGCTAGCCTTCATGGGGTTCCTGTTAGTTGAAGACAAATGGGTATGTGACTTGAGTGGTTACACAGCTTTCTGGGTAAGGATGAACAGGGTTGCAACCAGAATTGCACATGAGGGTCACCCGTTTTGGGAAACTAGGAGAAATCCTGTAGAAGATGCTCCTAATTTTTATGTTGAGTTAACAGATTTGCCTCCTCTACAAAATAGACCCTAGGAGACTTTCTACGTTAAGTAAAGG
Source organism: Torreya grandis (assembly GCA_037957365.1). Lineage (NCBI taxonomy): Eukaryota > Viridiplantae > Streptophyta > Pinopsida > Cupressales > Taxaceae > Torreya > Torreya grandis. Next base: position 3,539,493 of record JARHVA010000027.1, read on the forward strand.
GATTATGATCCCAAAGTCAGAATGAATTTTGGCTTGAGGCAAGCGTTGAAGAATAAAGATTGGGATGCAAAGAAGATAGAAGCCTATTGGAAATATAGGCAAGAAATTTCTCAAACCACCCATTCTTTCAGGAACATGGACACAGATGAGAGATGGGAAGAACTATGGGATGAGTGCCACCTCTCTCCTATATCTATCCTAGAGACAATTGATTGCCAACACAGGGTTTAGAGCAGGAAGCTAGGCCAAGTTAAGAGCCACAAACCTCATAACAAACTATAGCTATAGCAACTGTGTCTGATTGGCCCCAACCTCTCAATGTCTCAGAGAAACAAGAGTATGGTTCATTCACCACTGAAAGCTTCCCCATCATCAAAAATAATTGAAGTTCCTAGTTCTCCACAAGCATCTCTGATGACAGTAGTGGATGTGGAAGGAGAGAGAACACAACCAGAAGAGGAGACACCCAAGAAATGATGGAGGGTGAAATTTTAGTTGGCTATGGAAGAGGACATAGACACCCAAAAATGCCAATTACAGAGTGCCATAATTACTCCTTAGGTAAGTATCATTCCTCCTTCTCCTTCTCAGTCTTTTTCTTCTCTCGTTGGCACGATGATCTCATCTACCCAGGTAACATCCCTTGCCACTTCTGTTGTTTCCATTTCTCACTTCACCCCATTTGTCCTCCTCAATTTTTAATGTTACCCCATTTCTCCCCCTCTATTCCCAAAAAATTTTCTCCTCAAATTTCCCATAGCTAATAATTGGTTATCCAATATGGTCTGCCACAGGGACATCCTTTTACAAGTGGGCACATTGCCTCTCCTTCTACCTTCCTGACCCAAGCAGATGTTGCATAGATGGCAAGGGAAGCTTGAAGAGAGAAAAAGAGGACAAAGGAAAATAAATCACTGGCTACAACTCATTTGTGGTCACAATTTGACCTAATTCAATAATAATTGACGGTGACCCATTTGTCACCAAATGCTATCAAGCTAGCTAAGTAGATGTAGCCTGAGGATTATTCAATGGATGCAGTGGCCATTAACATGTCCCTTTTCAGGCCCCAGGGCAAAATTGAGCTGTTGATTGAATCCACTTTTGCAGTCACTAAAGACTATATGAAGACATCATGGAGGCTACAGAAGATGGAGGCCGATTTGGCCAAAGAGAAGGCAAACTATAATAGTTTGACCATAGAAATCGATAGAAAGGACAATGAAATAGAAAATCTGAATAAATAGTTGTAAGAGACAATTTCTCTTCAAATTCACTGGGTAGTCCAAGCCCAAATTGATTCTTTAAAGGTAGAGCTCACACAGATAAATGATGTGGTGGGGACCCTGAGGTGGGAAAAAGTAGAATGGCAGCACAAGCTGCTAACCGAATAGAATAATACTATGGCCATTCGAGCCCAATTCTAGGTAGAGCAACAGAAAGCAACACAACTAACACTAGAGCTGGCTAATAGGCCAAGCAATGTCAGGGTGATAAAGCTGGTAAAGGAACTCTATGAATCCATGTGGAAAAGAATCTCCTCAGAGATTTTATAGCTCAAGCCTTCCCTCACCTTCCTGTTAAATGCATAAAAATTGTGTGAAAAGGTGGGAGATTCAGTGCAAAACACTCTGACTACAATTTTTGATAGAGTAACAGACTCTCAAACATTGTTGTAGAAGCTCTATGATGTAACAAATGTGACATTGGCAGCCATAGGGATCATTGACCGAATGGTTACCACAAAGAGAGTCGAGGAGGTTCTCAATTGCAATTCTACAGCCAACAATTATAGAGAGCTCCTCGACATCATGAAAGAAGGCATCAACGAGATGAAGTAGCATATCGAAGATCTAATCAGTTTGGGCCTTCCTTCTCCATTTCTTGATGATATCATAGTGCTAATGGTTGATCAAATTGAACCATTGTTGCTAGCCAAACAGAATGAGCAAACAATTTTTTAAAAATTATGGGATGATTCTTCAGTCTTAGAAGTGGAAGCTATTATGGTTCCTATTTCCTAGCTCAAATTCAAGTTGAAGGCTACAGTTTAGATTTTGCAAAAAATCTCACACAAGGATATTATTCACCTTGATTTAGCCTTCAATGAATTACAGAACAAGCAAGGGTTATTTGACCATGAATGGTCCACCTACCAGATAACACTTTTAAAGCTATAAATTTTGTAATTTTGACAGAGCGGGAGTTGTGTTTCTTTTTGAGTAGGCTCAAAAGTCTTGGGGGTTGCCAGTAACTATAGAGTAAAAATTTTACTCTACGTTGCATTCCAATTTTTGGTTGCACACTGCAAATTTTTTCCCCACATACCTTGGTCGTGACGACATAATTTTGAAACAGAGCATGGGCTTGATTCATTTTCTATCTAAGTGTTGAAGAGCAGCACAATTTGCACAATGGCATCATCCAAACATGGGTTCTTTTTCCATTTTTGATTATTTTGTCCCATTTTTCCCAAGTGTTGAATTCGAGCAGAAGCCACCAAGTGTCACTTTTCGAGATACGAAACTGGCCAAGTGGCATCATTCGAGGCACCTTTCAAGAGGGCTATAAAACCGTGCCACGTATCTAATAACAAATTAGTGGAACACACCATGTGTCGGCACCAGTGTTCCTTTTTGTCACCCACATTTCATCTATTTTTTGGCAAAAGGTTTCAATAAGCTAAGTATCAAGATCAGGCAAAAAGTGCCAAGTGGCAATTACAGAAGGCTCTGGACTACTTTTCTAGAAGAATGCAAAAGTCACCATGTGTCAGCATTTGAGAGACAGTCAGTTCAATGCCTTGGTTCAACATTTTTGGTTCAATACCTCGGTTAATGTGTAAATGGCGTGTAGTGTTGAACTATTGAACCATTAAACCATTTTTGGTTCAATCGGTCGATTCAACAGCTTGGTTCGTCAGGCAGTTCAAAGGAGTGTTCCAAAAACCAAAGGGGTCAAGCACCCTTTTGAAAGGTAGTAAGGTGTTGTTTCATTTTTGTTTAGGTGCTAAAGACAAGTGGAGGCTGCCAAGTGTAGCTTTCTGAGTCCCTTTCTACTCCATTCCTAGGAGAAGTGGAAGCCATCACATACCCTTAGCAAGAGCAGTAGAAGACACCACATATCATTCCAGAAGCCGCGGAAGCCTCCACATGTTAACATTCGAGAGATCATCTTTGAGTTTCATTGCTAAATAAAGATTGTGGTGGGTCCTAGGTTTTATTTCAAAGGCCTGCAGAAGCCACCAAGTGTCACCATCCATAGGAACCTAACATGCGTCTCAAATATTTATACAAGCATAGCTAAAGAGCAAGCAGAGATTGCCACGTACATCCTTTCCCATTTTAAAGGTTGCTCAGGCAAGGAATGCGGTGAGTCTTATTTTGTTAAAATTGCTAAGTATCAAAGAAGCAGATTGTGACATGTGTCAAAGGCGGAGCATTCCTGAGCAGGATATAGGGAAAGTGGAAAGTGTCACATGTCTTTGATAAATTAGACAGAAAGTGCCAAGTGTCATTCTCTGGTGTCTCCTAAGAAATAAGCAATTTTTTGGGAAATTGAATAAGTGTCCTCTTATGTTTCAACAGAACAGAGGGTCCTGTATAGACACTTCTAGCTCAGTTAGAGTTCAGTTTGGGCCATAATTTTGGGAACGTGCAATCAATCTAGAGGGAAACTTAGCTGGAGTTATTTCCAATAGATGGAGCAATTCACCGAGTAGATTTTTGGGGCCATCAAACATTGAAAGCACCATCTGTTTGTCCCCTGTGAGTTAAAGGCAGAATAGAATTGTGCGAGAAAGGTGGTGATGGAATGAGACATCCGAGGCTATAAAGAGGAGTGTAGGGATCACCAAAAGGGATCATCATCATCATCATCAGAAGGATATACTCAGAGAGAGAATTTTTTGAAGAAACTATTATCAAGAGTTTTAGACTTTCTAGAGCAGTGATTAGGAATATCATTTTCCTTTATTCTATTTTCTTGAGTTGTAAATTTGATGTAACTATGCATGTTTCTGTTGCTTTTATGTGGCTAAAGAATGAAGAAGAAGATAGAATTTTATGCCTTTGTTGGTGTTTCTTGTATCATTGTGAAGGTAGTTGATGTAGGAGCATCATTACACTAGGAATGTATTTATCATATTTTTGTTGAGTTTTAGCATGTCTAGGTGTATTAAGTGAGTTCCCTCCATTATCTAGGTTTTAAAATTTTTGAATTTGGCCAAATATCCTTTAAGCCTAAAAATCTAGTTTGTTGGGCGAGCTGTTAAACGGTTTGAGTTTTCCTATGCTAGGAGAACTATTTTATTCATTTTGGGGAGGTTGTTGTGTGATTCCTAAGATAAGATTTAGTGTCTAAGTTGAGAAATATGTTTGGTAGGAATATTTGTCAGGGAAACCCAGGAACAATAAACATGCTCCGATCCCTCCTGAGTCAGGATCTTGCTCTACCAATTAGAACACATGTGATTACTTCTTGTATTAGCAACTAAACACGGAATTATACCAGAATTAATAAGTAACTAGAAATATGAAACAACACAGGAATATGAGAGACAATACACAATTGTATTAATAATCACTCAGAAGAATATACAATAAGGAAGATGCCACTTCTTCCTCCACCTCGAAGGTTTGCCACACCTCAAGACCTTCTTCCCTCTCTCTCTTGGTCCCAACAATCAACTCCAATACAAAATTGATGTTCACCTCTCCAACCAGTCAGTAACACGCTGCCAGTTCACCAAGTACACAACCATACTCCAAGTAGATCTCCTGCTCTCTACTGCTACCTGCAAATCACTAGACCATACTCACCATGTAGATATCTCTACACCCCTGAAGAACCCTTGTCCTTGCCTCACCAAGTCCTTATGATTCTTCAACTAGCACCCCGGTGGATCAGCTCCTTGACCTTGCAACTCTCCCTAATCAAACACACTCAGTACCCCTTTGGAACTAGGAGGAGCTACACTAGCTCTCTCTAAAAGCTCTATGGCTTTCTAGCACACTTTTACATTACAATCATGAGTCCATATATAGATCTCATCCAAAAAATAATTAGACAATAATATAATAATTAAATCCACAGCTCTCAGTCTAAAAATAGATCTAAACATGTAAACACTTGGTTCATCAACCAACTGCCCGTAACATACTCACAGCTCGAACCACAGGTGACCGATGTCGGTGCCTAGCTGCCTGGGGGTGCCGATGCCAGCCGATCCATGAACGACATCGGTTGCCTTCCTGTCTCCCTCCTGCCATCGTCGGTTGTCCTGACCGATGCCAGTGTCTGTGACACTCCACAACTCTTCTGCAACCTCCATAACTTCTCCTATTTGCATCCTGGTGAAGCTTTTAGCTCCACAACCTAACAATCTCCCACTTGGAGATAAACAACTGCACTTGTACCTGTATCTGTAGCCTGTCTAATCTGTTTCTTGGTCTGTATCCCTCTTCAAGATGAATCCTGAAGACCACCCACCACACAACCTGTGATGCTATACCTGTCATTTAAGTAACTTGCCACATCCGAACCTACACATCCATGTAGTGAAGAACTTGACCCTACATAACAAGAAACCCTGCTACTAGTCCCACTGAACTGCCCTCCAGTACTCCTTCCTCGAATTGGATCCATACTTTCTGACAACCCCCACTGATTGGGAAAACTCAGATCTACAATAGACCTCATGTGATTTCAAACCCTATTTCAAGCTAAGCTTGAACTGTCCAGCCATTGGTGTGGTTACCGATTCTGAATCTTGCGTAATGAACCTCGCCAACATCGTCTTCACATCAGCTCCCATTGAAGATAAAATCTCCATGTCTCTTATGCCAAAGAATTTTGCTGCTCTAAATTCTTCATGACACACCTCTAAACTAACCTTACCTTTTAGCTCAGCAAATCCCTGTATGTACAAAACCTGCTAGCAAACCATCCACATACAATAACTGGATAATGTCACGACTCATCATCCACCTGGTAAGAACAAAACACAACATAATAGTTACACTGACATTGACTAAATCCATGCTTAGTCATCCACCTATCAAAACTTGTACCACTGTCCTGCGGCTTCTTTAAGACCTTATGCCTTGGCCTTCCGTCTCTTGTATCCATCCACTCTCTTCTTTAAAACGGGAATCCATCTCTCTCAGTGCTTTCTTCCAGCTGACAACTCTACCAACAAATACCTGTTTGGTTCTTCTCCAAGGACTTACTCCTCATCCATGCCAAGCTCCCACTGTATCTGGACTCTACCTGCATTGCTTCTTCCATCTTCCTGGTTCTTAACCATCAGTAAACAATATAAAGAAGGTGAACAATGAATATGAGGTTCACTTACCCTTTCTGACCTCCACATGAGCATTTGAGACTTGTTGTCCGCCCAATATCCGTTCCAGTGACCGATCTCGGCCATCTCCCAGTCTGCTCCCGACTGATGTCAGTTCCCTACACTGACCCTGACTGCCGACGTTGTCTCCCTGGCCGACACTGGTATCCATTCTACCGACGTTGGTTCCCTCATGACCGACGTCAGTCTTCTTGTTTCCGACGTCAGTTACTATGTGACCGATGCTGGTACCTGTGTTCGTCTGTGAGTGATAACTTTTTACCCACGAGCTCTCCATGGATCAAAATCCTAATCAAATCAACCCTGCTTTGCTTAGAGTAATTCATTTCTCTCACCTGATCTCTGTCCGTCATCTCCTCCATGAACACCAAGGCTTTCCAGTTCTTTAGCTTGTCAAAAACATCTATCTTCTGCTTCAAAACCTGCATTCTCCTTCTACATATGTAACCAAGCCTACAAAGCCACATCTCTGTAATAGAAGGTGAATCAGTAATATAAGTAGATAGATAAAGGATACCTACTTTCTTACCACCATCTAATTCAAGTGTATCCACTGTGAGAGTTACAATATATCTCCCATCACCCAAATTTTTTGAAGAAATTAGACTCATCTCCAAGACTGGTACCTACATGACTTCCTTCAACCACTGTGTGTCGTCCATCTGCAATTTCAGCTTCACTTCCCCTTCGTCAATAATTTGACAAGGCTCTCCAACTCCTAAATAAATCTCTCTAAAGTCTCCAAAGACATACCCATGAAAAGATGCTCTATTTCAAACTGCATGGAAAGAGGCAAAAGAATCTGTGAACCAAGATTCCACTTTATCTAGAACATCCTGTGCAACACCACCTACAACATCTGCTCCTCCCTGTTGATCTGTAACCAACCAACAATCTTTATTTACCTGCTCTTTCTTTTCATCAATCAGACCATTCGTGCTATTCAGTTTCTCCATTCGTAGCTTACTTACTTCTACCATTGCTATACTCCCACTCAATCAGAAACCCCTGTGAGCAACCTGTAATCAACAAACACTACCAGATCTAAAACCACCTGTTAGTAACCCAACCAAAAGCTCTGATACCACATGTCAAGGAAACCCAGGAATAATAAACATGCTCCGATCCCTCCTGAGTCAGGATCTTGCTCTACCAATTAGAACACATGTGATTACTTCTTGTATTATCAACTAAACATGGAATTATACCAGAATCAATAAGTAACTAGAAATATGAAACAACACAGGAATATGAGAGACAATACACAATTGTATTAATAATCACTCAGAAGAATATACAATAAGGAAGATGCCACTTCTTCCTCCACCTCAAAGGTTCGCCACACCTCAAGACCTTCTTCCCTCTCTCTCTCGGTCCCAACAATCAACTCCAATACAGAATTGATGTTCACCTCTCCAACCAGTCAGTAACACGCTACCAGTTCACCAAGTACACAACCATACTCCAAGTAGATCTCCTGCTCTCTGCTGCTACCTGCAAATCACTAGACCATACTCACCATGTAGATATCTCTACACCCCTGAAGAACCCTTGTCCTTGCCTCACCAAGTCCTTATGATTCTTCAACCAGTACCCTGGTGGATCAGCTCCTTGACCTTGCAGACCTTGTAACTCTCCCTGATCAAACACACTCAGCACCCCTTTGGAACTAAGAGGAACTGCACTAGCTCTCTCTAAAAGCTCTATGGCTTTCTAGCACACTTTTACAATATAATCATGAGTCCATATATATATCTCATCCAAACAATAATTAGATAATAATACAATAATTAAATCCACAGCTCTCAGTCTAAAAATAGCTCTAAACATGCAAACACTTGGTTCGTCAACCAACTTCCCGTAACATACTTGCAGCTCGAACCATAGGTGACCGACGTCGGTCCCTGGCTGCCTGGGGGTGCCAACGCCAGCCGATCCATGACCGACGTCGGTTGCCTTCCTGTCTCCCTCCTACCGTCGTCGGTTGTCCTGACCGATGCCAGTGTCTGTGACACTTCGCAACTCTTTTGCAACCTCCATAACTTCTCCTGTTTGCATCCTGGTGAAGCTTTTAGCTCCACAACCTAACAATATTTTCATGCAAAAATAGGGGATATATGTTTTGGTGAAATAATGAAGCGTGGGAGAGACCTGCAATGGCAGAAAAACTCTAGACATATGTTTTCTTGTTATATTAATAAAATATGTATTCTTTTGTTTGATGCAAATTGATTCTAAGATCGAATGTTTTCTTTTGTTTGATGCATTGGAGAAGGCCGTTACTTCTCAGCGCTGTTGGAGGAATGCATAGGGGAGCTGAAGTGGGACGCCAAGCATGATTTTGAGAGTGAAACAACATATTGGATGGCAGTTTGGAGGACATCTGTAGAAGCTTTGAACAAAGTTTATCAGCCAAGGAAAGATGCCGATGTCGTATTGTATTACTGGATATACCATCACCGTATAGAGGAGGGTCTGCCACTGAGGTTTTACTAGTAAGCACTGCCGAGAAAGCTTGTGACCAAGGGCTCATGAATGAGGTATGTAGGCCAATACAAAGAAGATTAAAATCATGTAGAATAGAAAGCTACGCAATGGAGTTGAGATGTTTTCTCGGATTGAATCCTATGCAATCTTGAGAACACACAGAATCCAATGTGTGCAAAACATCTAGTCTTGAATGGATTATCACGATACTGTTGAGCAGAGGCTACAATTGTAAAAACTGATATTCTCAATCATGGTAGTTTTTTGACTTTATTAGAGGCTCTTACATCAGGTGTAGTGCCCAGGTTGACCCTATGGTTGTGCTCTTTAAAACTTTCTATGTTATTTTTCTTCTTTACTACTAAAAAAAAAAGACATGTTTTATTCCTGTTTAAAAGAGATTTTTTGTTCATCACTAAATGTTTGTTCAAAACATCTAGTTTAGCTTGTTGGACATATGTCTTTTCATCATTAGTCTAAAACTATGAGCCTCTATTTCTATTGTTTTTGTCTATTACATTAATCATGCCATAGTCTGCTCTTTGATGTAATTGAATCTTACATATAGTTTCACTGTGCTTAGGATTAAGGATCAAAATTACACTCAGGTGCATCGCCATAGTTAGATTTCATTTCTTGCATTTGTGTTTCTGTTTAAATTCCTATCCTTTTTCCCCCCACACTTGATATAAAGAAGAGACTAGCTTCTCTAAAATCTGGAGGTTGTTTCAAGATGCAAGTCCCACATCTTGAAACTTCCCATTGTTGTTGATTAGAATCAAGCACAATTTTAAACATCAACATTATCCATGTGTCTCAATTTCATTTAATCATAGGCTCTAGAGCATAAAGCTAAGTTAAAAATATAAGAGACTGAAGAATTGAGATAAATCACTCCACATGTCATCATCTCACTATGTAGAGGTCAATATACAAAAGATAGAGCTCAAATATACATACCAAATGATGTAAGGATAAGTTCACACATGTCATTTTTTTCACATTCAGCTTCCAGATGTCATTTACTAATTGATCTATATGTCCATTTCATGACACTCACCCACCATGTGTCATGTCATGTGTCATCACCTTAATGATTTTTATGCTAACATGACCTAAGGACACAATGACATGTATAAATAAAATGATAAAGTAAAAATATGGGACACATCCCACAATCACATGGTCATCTTTAAAAATCCATGATTCAATGATGTAGTGACAACTGTAAAGATAGACTGGCATATTAAAACTTTAAGAGATGAATAAGAAACCAAAGATAGGGATAAAGCACCATGTGTTAAATAAACCCATAAAAGCTTACATTATAAAATCAAATTATAAATTAGAATAGATGGGTGACTAAGACCACTAATCTAAAATTAATTCTCAAGCATGGAGGATTCAAGAATTGAATTCTAAATGGGCTATATACTATGTCCCAATGTCAAATCAAATTACATTTTTTAATTATTAATATGTGAACTCCTATCTAGTTCTCCATATTGACTGAAAGCCCTAAAATTTGAAATTAATCACAAAACTCAATTTAGTTAACAATAGAAGATGAGAATCAACAACCAAATCCTTCCATTTTATATTTTGGAACCCAAAAAGAGTTCAAGGGCACAAATTTTTACCAAATTGCTTGGAGCAGTACATTCAAGTATTATTAGGCCATTTAAGTAGAGGTCAAGGCCATTCAATCATACAAGGAAAATGACAATCTAACTCTTGATGAAAGGGAATATAGAGTCAAACTAATATCAATCAATGGTAATAGATTTCACAAAGTGATGGTCAAACTTGAGGTATTTACCTACACAGAATTAGTTTATAATATATTTAAAATAAAAACATACACACAAGATATTTTTTAGAAGAAAAAAATACACAACTAGTAGCATATGTGGCTAACTTAGCCTTTAAAAAGTTATATATACTGACAAAACCATACATACTTCATAACAAAAAAAATTAGTGAGAAGTTCAAAGATAATAGTGTTAGTGGTACCTTAATAATATGGCCTCATAATCCTAATAAATTTTATATGAAGACGAATGTCTAAATTTCCAAATATAGATTCAATGTCATAAATTCCATGGCCCTATTGAATAGGCTAAATGGAGTCCCATATATAACTCAAATGTATGATGTCTAGGTCCCTTTACTATATATAATTTTGGAAGGTAAGGACATTCCTCCATTTGGGGAAATCATAAGTTTCAATTTAAAAACCTAGAGGGGCATGCATGATTGAGTAGATAAAAACTTTTACATGATTTATTATTTGGTAGACACCATCTATGGGACTACCAACCCTATTAGGACCCCTCTTCTAGAACCAAAAGGATAAAAAAGGATTTGTGATAACTTTGATCATCTACATATCTAAAAATCTAGGTAATATATGGATAATATAATAGAAACTTTCTATCCCATCCTTTATAAGGCAATAAATGGACAAACAATGCCAAGATTGTCTATAAAGATCACAATATCACTCAAGTCATTGAGTGACTATTGGTTCTATCTAGACCATACAATCATCATATTTAAAGTTACAATGGTGTCCCTTTTCTATCTACCTAAGTATGTGCTTGAAAAATTATTTGATTAAAAGATAGGTTATCAGCTATCTAATAGGGTGGATAAATTTTTAAGAAGGTCTAGATTGGCCAAGTATGATAATACACCCCTCAGCATTGGAAGGCAACAATTTCAAATTTGAGAATAGATGGACAAGAACTCTAAACATAGATGTTATTCCAATTTTAGATTAGATAAATTTAGTTTCTTAGACCCTAGGAAGGTAACAATGGAATAAATAAGTTTTAAATTTAATTTTGTAGACATGTAAATTTGGCCACTAAGGGCTTTGTATTGGACTATTAGACCAATTCGTACTAATCATAAAACATTTAACCTAACAATTTATATTAAACTGAAATTTGTATTTATAAACTTGAATTAAATCAATTTGTCCTATTAAATCAATTAAACAAGGCAAATACACATATTGAATTAATCAAAATCAAACAAATGACCAAATGCCTCAAAAAGAATTAATTAGCTTGCACACCCTAATCAAAATCAATTAGCAAGTTAAATCAATTTTAAATCTTAATTGAGTTCAACCATGAGATAATAAATCAATTACTAAAAAGGAAATTCAAGATCATCTTATAACATATTATAATACACTCATTACCTTTGTGAGTTGTCACTTTTAGAAAATATCTAAAAGAATATCCTAGAAAAATGCCAAACTCAACCAAACTTAATAAATTTAACCATGGTCAGATTTAACCTATTTAAATGGATTTGAAAGCCTCTAAAATCAAGCCTAGAGATATTCATTTAGATATCTCAATCAAATTAGAGTTATAATGTAGGAATAGATTTATGAAACTAAAATCCTAGTGTTATAATGTCAAAAATGAGCCAAAGCCATCAATCCATTGAATTAATCAAACCATCAAGCCATCAATCAAGCCAAGCATTGAACAAGGTGCCAAGAGTATATGAAGGTAGCCACACTCTATTGATGAAGACCTTTTGAGCATAAATTTTATTAAGCCAATGAAGAAGCCTTTTGGAGTAATTAAGGATTTGGGTAAGGAATTTGTATTTTTTGTTTAAATTTTCATTTCCTTCCATTTTTAGTTGAGTTCTCATGTAGTTTATTCATTATGATCCCCCCATGATTAGGCCTAAAGGATGTTAGATTTTTAGTTAGTTTATTTTTCATTGTTTTTGATACTAAATCTATACTAACCTCTTGCTTTGAGTTAAAATCCTAGATCATAAATGACACACTCAGTGGGTCACGATTGCCCACCCCACATCTTTGAACAAAAATGGTTGTTAAAATATCTCTTATTTTTAATCTGTTTATTATTTTTTCCTAAATTTTTATTAGGATGTTATTAATGGTGTCATAATAATTCTTTAAAATTTTCATTAAAATCTGATTTTTATTTTAGAAGTTATGACTCTTTTAATGACTGTCACTTTTTATTTTTCAATTTTCTGGTAAAAACAGATAGTACAAACCTAATAACTTTTTTTTATTCACTATTTTTATCTTAATTTTTTTAGAGAGGTATATCCTAGACCTATAAACAATATCTAAAAATTTAGTGATAAATAGACGTATATTTTAAAATTTATGGTTAAAATAATAACTAAAGGTTTTTATGATTTATGTGTTCAATTTTCTTTGTTTTAACCTTCTAACTTGTTGTTTGCATGTCTTATAGGTTTATTTTATTTTTTGAGTTTTTTATTGAGATTTTTTATAACTATTACCTAACCTAACATGTTTATATTTTGTGGTTTTAACTTTGGGTCAGCAAATTTTACCCTTCAAAGTTGCTTGTCTTATTTGATAAATAAGCTTTGAGGCTAAACAAAGTGTTGACCTTTTTCTTGCAGGGCCCATTTGAAAAATTATCAAAACAAGCTTAATTAGTTATTTCACACTTATTTTTGGATGTTTTAAAATGAATTAGAAATTTCACTTTGGGTTTAAAAAAAAGGTTTTGCATGTTTATGTTAAATGTTTTGATTGTTATTTCAAAGTTCACAACTTAAAGCCAAGGGGCTAAAAGAACACCACCACACATTTCATATAGTGCTATAAAATTGAATACACTTCAAAGTTTTTTCAAGTTGTTTTCATTATTTTTTTAGTCTAAACTTGTTTGAGTAAATAGGGAGTTGTGTGTGTGTATGCTCTCCCATATGTCCCTTTTAAAAGACTTTTGGGATCAAAAGCACCAAATTATTTTTGGATGGTTTGCAATTATTTTCATTTACACATATTAAAGCCAAGGTTCTAGTAATGAATCTAATCAAACACTTTTAATTTGGTGCAAATAAATTAACCTAACTTCAATTATTTTCAAACTTGATTATTGATTGTGTGTTTTGGTGAAAAGAGACATGAGTGTATGCTCTCCCATCCATCCCGTTGAAGGAAATTTTGGGATCAAAAGTTACATCTTACACTTTAAGCCTATTCCAAGGCATAGAAAGAATTCCATTTAAAACTCTCCTAAAAAACTTGTAAAAGTATTGGATGATCTTGAAGTGACCATAAAGTCTTTCCATTGTGTTATTTATTTTCATGCATCTTAGTTTGTGAGGGGGATGTCATTACCTCCCATAATTTATTTAGGGAAGATTTGAATCGAGGTTTCATCTCATAGCATAATCTTCAACCTATCTTCATGGGGGGTGTATAAATTAGGATCCCCCCACTAAGACCGATGGTTTGAACAGTTAAACCATCTCCTAGCACTGGGGCTAAGCCTAAGATGTATGATCATGTTGGACATCAAACTACACTAAGCAAGTGATGGATGTAGTGGTTGTAAAAAGGGTAATTTTTTTTACAACAATCCTTATGATGTAGACCCAAATGATGTGCTAATTCTCTTATTTGCTGATGTGAAAGTCAGTAGATATGGGATTCATCTAGAATGATAAAAAACCAATTAGTTTTAGTCAACCCTACTTTGCCACACCCTTGATAGGATTTAGAAACATTATACTTAGTTTTATTTTGGTCATTTATCTTTTTATTTCTTGGTGTTTTGAGACGAAAACTTATGTATTTGTTTATAACCACGTCAAAAACAATTTTGTTTATATATCACTCCCTTGTCAAAGAGGTGTTATGCTAACGATTTTACACCATACTTGTGCCTTGAAATTTTTTCTAAATATGTTTATGTGTGTGTTACTTGTTTGAGATGGGTACTATTATGTTTCCTACATCATTATTAATTTTGATCCTTTGAGTCTTTGAAACATAACATTGATTACATCATTATAGCAAGCTTACATCATTAGGCTAATCATTTTATTTCAAGAATTGTTTGACCTTGTATCAAAAAACATTATTTCAAACCATGTCACGTATGCCATTTAGACCTTGTTCATGCACCATCATGTTGTCCAATCTTGTCTAACTTGTTTAGTCTAATCATTGGTTTCAACCATTGAATTTTCAATTATCCTTTCTAAGTTCAAATTTAAACATTGATTAATTTATATTTAGGCCTCACTTCATATAGGTCGACACATAGATCTTTCTCTTTTGGGTTGCATAATTTAAGTTAATAGATTTCCTAAATTTAAAAACTATCATTTTTTTGTTTATTCAACCTATCTTCACCATTGTTTGTGCCTTTATTTGGGAAAACATAGTTTTTTCTTTAGGTGCCTTTTACCTTATGGCTTATACCAATTGATCATGTTTATGTTTGATTCCATGTGTCAGGTCTGTATCAAAGTTATTCCAACCTTATTAGATTAAATCAAATCACATCAACCTTTATTTCAAAGTCTATCTATTGACACTATTTGGTCAAAAGTCCTAGCAGATCATGTTTTTTTAAGCCTAGATTTTGACTCTATGTTTGGATGAAAGCCATAGCAATTCAAATTTTCCATTTCCTAGTTTAGACCTTATTTGGAACACTTTGGCCTAGAATTTGACATGTTGGTTTTATTCAGATGCTTGACCTTTTGTATTTATGACATTCGACATTAGACATTTGATGTTAAACTATTTTATTCCAAGTTTTAACACAAACTATTTTGGAGATATAAATCTATTTTTAGACCATGTTGGAGATACAAATCCACCCTTTTGACCAAGTTAGACCAAGTTTGAACAATTTGTCCTTTGGACATAATTTTTTAGATTTTATAAAACTCTAAGCCATTTATTTTTTAAGCTTTCTTCATTGATGTGGAGATGTCTAGTTACACTTATGGTAGAGTCACGTACAATCTAAACTATGATAGAATGGATGCACAAAATGGATTTGTTTTTTATGGATTTATTTAAGACCCCCTTGCTGGTAATATGGTTTGTGAGATGAAATTTTATCCACCTTGCACAAATCAAAGTGAGGACCAAATTCAAGACCTCATCTGGGATGCTATGGTTAGTGAAGAGGAATTGGGTACAAACCTCTACATTGATAATGTTATTTGGGAGATGGATCCATATCCTATTTACAATAATCAATACAAAGAACAAAGGTAAGGATAAGCTTAAAATCTAACTCAAGACCCTGAATGGGATGATATGGTTTATGAGGACTTGGATGCTTTAGATTATATAATAAATCAATACCCAAGATGACTAACCATTTGTATATCAAGACCTCATATTTTCACTTATGCAAGTAATAAAGCTCCACAACACCCTTTCATCATCCCATGACCTAGTCCTTTGGTTTGTGTGAGCAATCAATCTTCATAGTACCCTATTATTACTATTTCAAGACTTCATCCTTTAGATAATGCGAGCAATCCAATTCCACAATGCCCTAATATTATCCAACTATTAATCATTCAATTATAACCTAAACCAATCCAACCAAAACCTCAACCAATCCAATCCAAACCTCATCCAATAATTCAACTGTAACCCCAAATAGTCCAATCATTACATACCCAACTGAGCTAATCATTCGAAGCTAAGCTATGTTCAAAAATGGTATTTTCCAACTCATTAGAAACCAAGGCCAAGAAAACCAATGAATCCAAGATTCTTTTGTTGAACCAACCACTTTTGATAAGTCAACCTATGATGAATCACCTATTAATTATATACCTATTATCAAGGAGTCTCACTTTGACAAGCCAATTTTGTTGAGTTATTTCTTAATGATTATAACTACCTTTGGGAAAATCATTATCTTGACCATATGCTTATTTTTCAAGAGCCTCCTATTGACAAGCCAGTCTCTAAGGAGTTGTCTCTTGATATTTTCCCCTTCATTGAGGAGACTCACTATGAAAAACCAGTCTTAGTGGAGCCCATTATGCCATCATAGGCCATTACTTACCCACTACCAAACATTCAACAAGATATCATTGTAAAAGGGTACCCATTAAATGAAGAATTAGAATTAAATCTAGGTTATGCTCTTGTATTGACATCATATATATCATCAAAATTAGAATCAACACCAATCTTAACCTTGGATTCAAAGTCCCTTGAGTTGGAATCAAATTCAGATATAGAATATGTTCATGACTGTTATGACATTAGCTATGCATGCCTATCAAATCAATTTGAATACATTTGTGATCCTTCTAAATTTTTTGAGGATTATTAATTTAGCATCAACACAAGTTATCATAGTATATTCTATAAGGATTATGTAACCTTACCTCATCCCATTACCATTCCAAATGCCATTACCATTAACCATCATGGCCATATCATTGACATTCCACCTCTCACAAGTATCGATTGAGACTGAAAAATCACACTTGGTTGAAATTTATCTATATTGATATATCAGATGAATAAAAACAAGGAGGCTAAGACCATAATCGTAAAATAGAAGAACACTATCTTAGTGAAACCTTTTCAAAGGCACTAGGGAGAAATCAAAGTCATAACTTAGAATCTTTTAGTGAAACCTTTTTGGAGGCATTAGGGGACATTCAAAGTCAAAATTCAATGTTAATTAGTGAAAAAATATTGGAGGAGCTATGGGACAATCAAGACAACTTCATTGGTATAAACCTCTTCAAGGTGCCAATAAATTATCATAAAAGTTTCTTGACTTCTTGATGAAGACATTATCAAAGATCAAATCAAAATAACCTCCTATCCATAATCTAATAAAATGGTAGCTACTCTTAGGCCTAAAAATATAAAATTATGGTGGTCCTATCGAGTGTATATTCAAAATTCTTAAACCCTACCACATCTAAAGATATGTTGAATTTAGAATCAACAACATTGTGTGTGCCTGAACATCCCGATATTCATTTATTTCCCCACCATTATTCATTCTATTATCGTCAACCATTCCATTTCCCAATCAAACTTATAACTCAACATTTATCCCTATTTACCATCCATGGTCACACTTTTCTTTGAAGAGGCTAAAAATATACGTTATCTCGATGATTGAAGGAAATAGAGTCAATGACTGATGAATATCATAACAACATTATCAACATTTGAATCTACAACTTGTTCTTGACAAAGCAACTATTTAGATGAAGTGTGGGATAGAAATTTGCATGATTAAATATTCTAGTTGTATCATTTATTGATCAAGATGTGCATCTCCACATTAATAGTAACAAAAGAATCACTTACCCAAGCCACAAACATAAAAAACCAATGACCACCATCAACCAAAAACATGTACCATACCATTTCAATTTGCCATATCCATTTTCCATTATCACATATCCATTTGTCATTATCATATAATCATTTCCTTTTCCCTACCACTTGGGGACAACTGCCCTACTATTCTATCCAATCAATCACCTATCGTATCACCTATCCATTCTTGTGTTGTACTATGCCATCATACCAACTATGCCTGTTTGTTTACAATGGCTATTATACTAGTCAACTTCCTGTTGACCAAATTTTGCTCACAGGCCAAAATTGTTCACCTTTCTTCCCTACTATTTAATGCCAGTCATCTTTAGGTTGTTCAAGTTTAGCATGTTTGGTTCATGGCCTGGTTCAAGTATTTTGACAGCTTTTGGTTCAAAGGGTTCATCGTTCGGTTCAAGCATCTCATTTGTGTAGCGTTGAACCTTCGTATTGTTGAACCATTGAACCAATTTTTTTTGGTTCAATGGGCTAGGTTCAACGTACTTGGTTCAAGACATGAGTTTAACCAATGGGTTCAACCAAACAGTTTAAGGCAAGTTCAAATGGGCTTGGTTCAAAGGAAAAGGTTCATCGGCCTTAGTTCATCAGCGCGCTTGGTTGAAACTTTGAACCATTGAACAATTCTTGGTTCAACGGCTTGGTTCAAGGGTGTGTCCTTGGCCAAAGGGTAGTTCAAAAGGTACAATACCCTTCTGAAGGGTAGGCACTTCAACTTTCACAAAGGAAAATTGGGTAAGGCTCAAATTCATTTAAAGTTCTTTTTTTTGTTTTGTTTGAAAAGGACTAAGTCCCAAATTTCTTCGGACTTTTTGCCCAAAGGAATTCCTTCAGACAAAAATTCTGAAGGAATTCAGGTGTAGCCAATACAAAACAAAGCAGAGGGTGGACATAATTTCTGTGGGAAAATGTCCACAGACAAAAGTTTGTAGAGATGCACCAAGCCACAGACTCAGGGAAATTGTCCGCGGGAGCCCGGGAGGCCTTCCATGTAGTCAAGGGACCCGCCAAAGGACCCTGAAGGGTAGGTGCCCTTGCAGGGGACTTCTAGCCAAAGGAAAAAGGGATGCTTCCAAGGAGCTGAAGGGGTCACTTTCCCTTCAAGGAAATGTTAAGACAGGAAAATACAAGCAGAGGAATGCCTGAGGAGATGCCACGTGGACCCAGTGACATCCTAGAGGCCATCAAGTTTAAGAAGGAAAGATAGTCATTGGTGTTCAAAGCATGATGGCCACAAGGACATCAAGTTTAACAAAATAGGATGGCCATTTGTTTTCAAAGCAAAGAGAGTATTAACAAAGAGCCCAGATGCAGTGACCCACCAAAATGTTTGCCCCTGAGGGCCAAGAAACTAGATGAGACAAAATTGAGAAGGGACAAGAATGACATGGCACAGAAGTGACAAGGCAGTCCATGTGGCAAATAGAGGCAATTTATTGCCTGTTAAATCCCTAGATGGTGCAAATATCAAAGGGTATGGCCCACGCATTGAAAAGGGGACAAATCTTAGTCTATTTGCAAAAAAGAGGGTGCAGCTAGTGTTTCACATTAATGCTTGAATGCCAAAGTCAAATTTGGCACTCATACAACATGGTTCCATCAGGCCTCTTCTGAAAGATGACATTAGCCAAAGTGTTTTCCTCTTCCCAATGAGGGGACGTGACAGACCAACTTGTCAAAGAAGCACCAAGTTCCTTCTCCTTTCTTCTCCTATATATATATATATATATATATATATATTATAACTTGGTCATTTTGTAAGGATCTTCCACTTTTGCAAAGGTGCAGCCCTAGCAAAATTTCACTTGAATCAAATAAAATGTAGTTTTTACCTCCATGTGGATAGATATTTTTAGAGTATGTCTTGAGTGTTTGTCTGTGTCCATTCATTGTTTCTTGATGCTCTCACAGGTTCAACACCAATAGACCTATTATCTACAAGGTGCCATTTTTACAGATGAAAGGATAAGAGTTGTATTTGAGAAGACTAGAATAGAGGAAGTTGCTTATAGTGTGCATTCCATAGTGCCTTAGTGAATCTCTATTATGTTTTTTCCATTACAGCCTCCCTGCCAGTTTCTTATAGTTTGGTCCTTCTACCAAGTTTGTAGAGTACGTATGCATTTGTTTGATTTCAAGAGTGGATGTGTGAAGGTTGAATTATTTTGGTGCATCACCTCTTTAGAGTAGGTTTGTTTTCCTGCATCTTTCTCCCTTTTCATCCCCCCTATTATATCTATCTATATATTTGTATTTAGCACTTGATGAAACAAACACAATGCATCAAAGGGAGCTAGCCCTTATCTAGAGACTCTCCCCTCTAGCTTCGCTAGTCCCACAGGTGAGAGGGGAAGTTCCATGTTGCAAGGAGAAGGCAGGAGCTTAGCCTCCTACTAAGGGTGCAATTTTCCTATGTCAACAATTTTAGCACACCCAGTGGGACACACAGTTTGACAACACAATAAGGTATCAGGATTGATGCTGGTCTTGTTACAGTAAATTGAGTATTTTCAGCATCTAGCAACTCTGAGTTAAATCTATTGGTTAAGTGCAACCTGGTTGCATTCAAAAATCATTTCTTGTATGTATAATCCTTTTCCACAAAATCATGGGTTTTGTTTTCCTTCATATGAATATAATCAGGCTCCAGATATTCATGCAATCCCCTTAAGCAGCTCTTCTAGTTGCCCTACAATGATAAGGGAAATGGTGCTAGAATTTGAGAGGTAGATAATGAAAATTGACAAATTGGAAGAGCAGTATGGGTATCAGTAGGAGCTGATGTATAAAGAAGAGTGTTTGTTTAGGCAAGCACAGGCCTTGCAATCCATGGAGGAGGAGGTAACAAAATGGAGTAATCCATCTATTCAAGGTAGTCAGCCTTGCGCGCCCCCCCTTAATCTGAAAAAGGCCCCTTATTTTGCACCAAATCCTTTCTATGAAATAGCACTTGCTCACTCTAGCTCATCTAATGAATTCGCTCCCAATCCTGTGTGCCTAGCTTTCCAACACCAGATGGCATTAGAACAGCCTCCCATGGAGATGAACCTTCTAAATTCATCATATTGTGAATCTCCCATTGAGAATAGTACCACCAGCTAGTGTGTTCATCTTCAAAAGGCTCCTCCAATGCACCAACAGTGTTTTCCTTGCATCCCCCAACCTCTCCAAGTCCTTCAGCATAATGTGCAAATTCTGAGTTGGAGGAGGGAATGCCAAGAACTAGCTCTGAGCTTTGGAGAGGATCATGCTGGTGACCTCCAAGAAAGACTTTTTCAGGACAACCTAGCCAAACAAATTGAAGATTTAGAGGCCATGATGAGGCTGCTTCTTGAAAAAGAAATAAAATTTCTAGACCTTGTGGAGGAGCCTCAGGACCTTATGGAAAACAAAGTTGTTGCCTATTCACAGGGGTAGAATTCTAATTCAGAGATCCTAAATTGGGGAAGAATAGTAGAATCATGGGGCAGAATGGAAGAAAAACAAGGTTTTTCTCAAAACCTTGAAAAGGCTGATGCTGTGCCTGCCCATGATAATGCTGATGACCTCCAGGAAAAGCTTTTCCAAGAAGGTCTAGCCAGGAGAATTGTGGAGTTGGAGTCTAAAGAGAGATTCCTTAGCTAGTGTGTGATGGACGATTTAGACCCAATGACACATTCCATGTCTAAACACACCCCACCTACACATTTCCAAGAGAGATATCAGGCCACACCTAATATTGATGAAGTGCTGACCAAGTGGAAAGAGGAGAATCATTCGATTCTAACTCAAGGACTGCCTCCTCTTCCACATGTTTTCTCCACTTTGCCCCTTCTCAAGGAAGAACATGTTTTTCAAGAGGCAGGTGAGGAGAAAAAGATCTAATCCACAGTTCTTCAAGAGGCTATCATGGGTGACAATGAAGAAGAAATCATCATTGATGCTCCTTGTGAAGACCTTATCAGCAATGGAGAAGATGCAGGTCTTGCATATATGCAGATGTTCCAGCAATTTGAGGAGGAACAAATGCATGGTAAGCTCTCTTCCCCTATCTGTGATGAACTTCCTTGCTGTTTTGATGATGAGGTCGACTACATTGAAGAACCTGAGTTGGAGGAAGATTAGGAGGATACTTTTGAACATCTAGAGGTCCTAATTTTTGAGGAGGAAAAGGAGAGGTTTGTCTTCCTGGAGGAATGCAAGGAAGAAGAGAGTTTTGAAGAAAGAGGCGATGTTCTATGGGATGAGCAATCCTTTTGTGAGTCCATTTCAGACATCACCACAATCACCCTTTTTCAAGAAGACCAAGAGGGAGCAGAGAATGAGTCTGACAAGATTTTCAATGAGGCAAAAGGAAACAAGTCAGACCATAATACATCACAGAAGAAATGTGCAAATCAAAGGGCTTATGGTGATGAGCCAATAGCCATTGATTTCTTGTTGAGGAGCACCAATAGAAGGGACCAACATTCAACAGGCTTCTAAGGACAAGTATAGTACATATATGTTGAAAGCATGTTCAATTTTGATCCACTCAGATTCCAGCCAACTCAGGTGGTAGGCAAGAGGGGCAAGTCACCAAATCTCATTTTCATTCAGCTACTTGCCTAGCACCATAAGTCCTTTTGCCAGGAAGGGGACTTAAGAAGTTTTCCTTTTGATCTAGGAGGGAGGTGAACATACCTAGTTAACTATATATAATAGTTTGTTTTCAGTTGTTTTTTCCTATTTTCCCTAAGTGCAGTTGCACAGGTAGTGTTTTTTAGCCTTGTGTGTTTCCCTTCACATGTAGGGTAAAGGCTTCATGTTTGATTCTTGAATCTCTTAGGGCTATTGCTAATTCTTTCATAGTTGCATCTGACTCCACACCCAATAGACTATAAGGCAACTGGATTCTAAGCATAACAGGCATGCTTCCCCTATGAGTCACCAATATGTTGACCAATTTTTGCTCACAAGCCAAAATCATTCACCTTCCTCCCCTGCTATTTAATGCCAATCATCTTCAGGATGTTCAAGTTTAGCATGTTTGGTTCATGGCTTGGTTCAAGTATTTTGATAGGTTTTGGTTTAAAGGGTTCATCATTCAGTTCAAGCATCTCATTTGTGTAGCATTAAACCTTCATATTGTTGAACTGTTGAACCAATTTTTTTTGGTTCAACAGGCTAGGTTCAATGTACTTGGTTCAAGACATGAGTTCAACCAGCGAGTTCAACCGAACGGTTCAAGGCAAGTTTAAATGGGCTTGGTTTAAAGGAAAAGGTTCATCGGCCTTGGTTCATCGATGTGCTTGGTTGAACCTTTGAACTATTGAACCATTCTTGGTTCAATGGCTTGGTTCAAGGGTGTGTCCTTGGCTGAAGGGTAGTTCAAAGGGTAGTCCTTCTGAAGGGTAGGCACTTCAACTTTCATAAAGGAAAATTAGGTAAGGCTCAAATTCGTTTAAAGTTATTTTTTTATTTTGTTTGAAAAGGACTAAGTCCCAAATTTCTTCAGACTTTTTACCTGAAGGAATTCCTTCGAACAAAAAGTTTGAAGGAATTCAGGTGTAGCCAATACAAAACAAAGTGGAGGGCAGATAGAATTTTTGTGGACTTTTTGTTTGCAGGAAAATGTCCACAGACAAAAGTCTACGGAGATGCAAGAAGCCACAGACCTAGGGAAATTGACCTGGGGAAATTGTTCGTGGGAGCTTGGGAGGCCTTCCATGCAGTCAAGAGACCCACCAAAGGACCCAAAAGGGTAGGTGCCCTTGCGGGGGACTTCTAGCCAAAGGAAAAAGGGATGCTTCCAAGGAGCCGAAGGGGTCACTTTCCCTTCGAGGAAATGTTAAGACAGGAAAATACAAGCAGAGGAATGCCTGAGGAGATGCCACGTGGACTCAGTGACGTCTTAGAGGCCATCAAGTTTAAGAAGGCAAGATAGCCATTGGCGTTCAAAGCATGATGGCTATAGGGATGTCAAGTTTAACAAAAGAGGATAGCCATTTGTTTTCAAAGCAAAGAGAGTATTAACAAGGAGCCCAAATGCAGTGACCCGCCAAAATGTTCACCCCTGAGAGCCAAGAAACCAGATGAGACAAAATTGAGAAGGGACAAGAATGACATGGTGCAAAAGTGACAAGGCAATTTAAGTGGCAAATGGGAGGCAATTTATTGCCTGTTAAATCCCCAGATGGTGCAAACAACAAGGGTATGGCCCACACATTGAAAAGGGGACAAATCTCAATCTATTTGCATAAAAGAGGGTGTAGCTAGTGTTTCACATTAATGCTCAAATGCCAAAGTCAAATTTGGCACTCATACAACATGGTTCCAGTAGGCTTCTTCTGAAAGATGACATCGGCCACAGTGTTTTCCTCTTCCCAATGAAGGGACGCGATAGACCAACTTGTCAAAGAAGCACCAAGTTCCTTCTCCTATATATATTGTAACTTGGTCATTTTGTAAGGATCTTCCACTTTTGCAAAGGTGCAGCCCTGGCAAAATTTCACCTGAATCAAATAAAATGCAGTTTTTACCTCCATGTGGATAGATATTTTTAGAGTATGTCTTGAGTGTTTGTCTGTGTCTAGTCATTGTTTCTTGATGCTCTCACAAGTTCAACACCAATAGAATTTTTATCTACAAGGCACCATTTTTGCAACTGAAAGGAGAAGAGCTATATTTGAGAAGACCAAAATAGAGGAAGTTGCTTATAGTGTGCATTCCACAGCGCCTTGGTGAATCTCTGTTATGTTTTTTCCATTATAGCCTCCCTGCTAGTTTCTTGTAGTTTGGTCCTTCTACCAAGTGTGTAGAGTATGTATGCATTTATTTGATTTCAAGAGTGGATGTGTGAAGGTCGACTTATTTTGGTGCATCGCCTCTTTAGATTAGGTTTGTTTTCCTGCATCTTTCTCCCTTCAACACTTGCTGAAACAAACATGATGCATCAAAGGGAGCTAGCCCTTATCTAGAGACTCTTCCCTCTAGCTTCGCCGGTCCCATAGGTGAGAGGGGAGTTTCCATGTTGCAAGGAAAAGGCAGGAGCTCGCCCTCCTAATAAGGGTGTAATTTTCCTGCGTCAACACTTCTTTCAATATGGGATGAACTACTATGAACTAAAGGCATTTTGGGACTATATGGGTCATGTTTAATTCATGTTGAGGTCATCTTAATCCACCTTTATCCATGATCTCACCATTTTATGAGCATCATTTCAAGTTATAAATGCTCTCCCCATTTTGTGAGCATCATTTCAAGTTATAAATACTCTTACCATTTTATGAGCTTGGACCATTTTAGTGTCTCATCATTCTTTATTGAGTTAATATGTTTCAAAAATTCTGAAAACATTTAGAAAAACCAAAAAACATTGACCATTTCTTTGCCTTAAAGATTCTATGAACCCTCTCTAAGTCATAAACAAATCACTTGTTCCTTAGTTTCCCTATCCTTTTTGGCCTTTTATCCTAAGCTATCATTACTTTACGAGATCATCCCTATTCTTCTATCATATCCATCATGTCTTTTATCAATCATCATTTTCTTTCCATTTTTTGGAAGAACTACATTTGGCCTAAAGTTTCATTAGATCATCATATCCATGAAACTATGTAGGTAGCATCCACTTTCCTAGTGCATATGGAGATAACTTAGCCACCCCCTTCTTTTTCTTCTATTCCCCCATCTTATTTGTTTGTTCAATTGTCACCTAGTTTCTAGGGGTAATGTTCATCATGTTGTTTATACTAACTTAGGGACTAACACTTATTTATTTATTTGTTTATCTTGTTTGTTTCTTTGTTTATCTATTTTTTTTGTTTGTGTGTCTATTTGTTTTCTTTCATCACAATGGCCTTGATTCAATCTATGTGTGTTCATTAGGTGATTCCTTACACATTATTCTTGAATCTATCCATATTCAAACATCTACATTATCATCATGGTTTTTATCATTAGTATAATTATTTTCTATTGAGTATCTGATATTGGGAGTCATTCCTTATGCATATTTTGGCCAATTCCCCATGGTGTTCTATCATGAAGCCTACCATCAAATGCTACAACAAAAATCAGCTTTGAAAGGTTTACAACAACAATGCAGCATCACCATCTCCTTGGCATCAACATCATCAACAATCCCAATCCAATCCCAATCATATCCAAAATAGAGTAATTAAGTAATGAAATAATTTCAACCTTTGTTACTTTGGATGAGCATATCCCTACTATCAGGTTGTTTTAATTCATCTTTATCCTCTATATCAAGTTATCACTCATCAGCTATCAATCATGTTTTTTTATAATTGGGGTATATTGCATTAGCATTCTACACCATCCCACATGCATTCTCAATTATTATATAACTTGTTATGACAAATCATTATGTTATCACCAAATTTACTTTCTTTTTTGTCTATCCTAACTAGGGTAGCTCCATCTTCTCAATGATTATATTGCTTGCTAGGGAAAATCATTATGTTATCATACCTTGTTACACTATTAGGGTACAATACTTATAACCACCTTTGAGAAAACTATTGTACACCATCCCACTTACATTTCTTAGTGATTTTAACCAAATTTGGGTGAATCATTATGTTATCACCCCATCATCCTCATTCATTTTGTCCTCTCATTTTGATTCTTTCTTTCAAGGGACCATTTGTTGACCCACTTGCCAACTACTCCCTTGAGGGGGAAGCTATAGTTCAATAAATAACATTATAATCATAACTATAAAGAACCATTTTATTCTTTTAAAATATGTTACTATGCTTACAACTTGCAACATCTTCCCAAATAGGAGCAAACTATAGACATGTAAATTTGGCCACCAATGGCTTTGTATCAGACTATTAGACCAATTCTTACCAATTATTAAACATTTAACTTAAGAATTTATATTAGTCTCAAATTTGGATTTATAACCTTGCATTAAATCAATTTATCTTATTATATAAATTAAATAAGGCAAATACACACATTGAATTAATTAAAATCAAACAAATGACCAAATGCTTAAAAATAATTAATTAACTTGCACACCCTAATCAAAATCAATTAGTAAGTTAAATCAATTTAAAATCTTAATTGAGTTCACCCATGAGATAATAAATCAATTAAAATTACTAAAAGAAAATTCAAGAGCATCTTAGAACATCCTAGAATACACTCATTACCTTTGTGAGTTGTCACTTTTAGAAAATATTTAAAAGAATATCCTAAGAATATTCCAAACTCAACCAAGCTTAATAAACTCAACCATGGTTAGATTTAACCCATTCCAATGGATTTTAAAGCCTATAAAATCAATATTAGATCTCTTCATTTGGAGATATCAATCAAAGTAGATTTATATTGCAAGAATAGATTTATGAAGATAAAATCCTCATTTTATAATGCCAAAATTGAGCTAAAGCCATCAAGCCATTGAATCAATCAAGCCATCAATCAGGCCAATAATTGAAAAAGTTTCCAAGAGGAGATTAAGGTATCCACACTCTACTGATGAAGACCTTTTGAGCATAAATCCAAGCAAGCCAATGAAGAAGCCTTTTAGAGAAATCAAGGATTTGGGTAAGGAATTTATATTTTGTGTTTAAATTGTCATTTCCTTCCATTTTTAGTTGAGTTATTTGGTTTATTCATTATGATCCCCCCATGGTCAGGCCTAATGGATGTTATATTTTTAGTGAATTCATTTTTCATTGATTTTAAGACTAACTCTATACTAACCTCCTCCTTTGAGTTAAAATCCTAGATCACAAATTTAAGCAAATCTATGGACATTATGAGTATGAGCATGATTTGATCCTTTTAAATCTGAAGGATGATTATTAAGTATACATAAGGATAAAAATTCTAATATTTCCATGAATATTACTTATATGATACAATATAATCCATATATTACAAGGGATGATGTAATCAAGATAGAAAAAGAGGGGAAATCCATTTAGCAATTCAACATCACTAGGTATAAGAGGAAACAAAGGAATAAACTAATGAAAAATTGAATTCAAGAGTCATCAATAATATTACAAATCCAAATGATTCAAGGAAAAAATATATAGACACTAATACTCCCTTAGTACCAATAATCACCTTTCCTTTTACACTGACTCCACCAACTCGGGCTCTAGTGGTTAGTCCTTCATTTTATCCTCTTATAGTACACATTACAAATATTTTAGTTACTCCTCCTAAGGTAAATTATGTAATAATGTCTTATCCTAACATTATAAAATCCCCTATGGTCACACAATAAGAATATATGTTGTGAATAAGGATTACAATAGAGTGGAGGTTAGTATTGTGTTAGTCCAAGAAATAAAACTCAAATAAACACATTAAAATACTTATAACTCTATCCTAGACACTAGGGAGAGCCTAGGTAACAATAAAACATATGAAAATACAACTCAAACATAAAATAATACACTATTTTACCTTCCTTGGAACTCCAAATGACTTGTTCGACTTGTGCATTAAGAAATCTTCATCAATAGAACTTTGTTGGTTTCACCTTTCCTTAGCACCTTGGCTTTGATTTCTTGGATTGTTGAATTTGGCATGAATTTTACATGGTAACATTAACTCCAAATCTTTTCTCTCTCTAAATTATCATTATAACTTTGGCTTATGAGAACTTCAACATCAATGAGTATGGACTTTTATTTATTGCCTCAATAATTAATTCTTACCCAAGGTGAGTTAAGGTTGAGTTTAAACATGAATGGGTTAAATATATCCCCAAGTGAGTTGAGAATAACTCCAATTGAGTTAATATTTTTCATGTAATTATGATTTTTAATTACTAGGCATAACTCTCAAATTAGATATTTTGGGATATTTTGGAAGAGCTTGACAACTCCTAAAGGTAATGATGAAAAGGCTTGATATTTTGAATATTAGAATTTCAATTTTTATATATTCATTAATTTTAAGTAGATAATTCAAATAAGAATTTAATCTTGTTTAATTAGATAGTTGATTTTTATTAACATTTTATCTCTTTCAAGATTTGATCAAGTGCCCCACTTAATGGGTCCATAGGCCAAATTGACAGTTGTTATGTCGAAAGGTGATTAGGAATGAATCCATGAGAGGTTATTATTGTATGATATAATTCCATAAATATGGATTCATCAACACTATTTTGATCATTTATGAATGATGAATAATCTTTTTTGGGATGTTTAGTGATACCCAAGCTTAATTTGCAATGGTTGGTAGGAATTAGTCTGAAGTCTGACTGGAAGCCAGTTGTGGCCAAAATGATATGTCTAAAATGATACCCCCTCAAGGGAAGCTTATAATTATTCCCCCTTAAGATATTAGCTAGCACATATGATTGATGGATGGTCCCTCAAAAATAAGCAAGAAAAATAATGAAATTAACCCATGGGTGAGATTAATCCAATCACAATAATGCTTTCATGCATTGATTTAAAAATTATTATTTTCCCAAAGGTAATTATAATCAATAACAAATATTGAGAAATTTATTTATCCAAAGTAAGGTATAATTAGTGGCATAGGCATGTACCTTAGTAGGGTAAATGAGTCAAAATAATGATTTGCCCACATGAGGTTATAATCATTAAGATGATCTATATTGAATAATGATTTTTGATTTTTCCCTAGTAAGGTAAATTAGAAAGCATAAATAATTGATATAACCTATCATATAATTAGATATGAGTGGATGTAAACATAGATGTGATGGTATAATGATTGGAAAATCCATAAACAATTAGGCACATGAGGATGCACAAAGTTATAAAAGAGATGCTTGGAAGAATAAATGAATTGATTAATGTGAATGATTTGATCACACCTACCAATACAAAGATAATCATCCTTACTAGCATTGATACAAATATAATGGTCAAGGGTTTGATTTGATCAACAAGGGTGGGAGGATTTACCAAGGTTACCAAGGAGAATTTTATATGGCTCCATTGCTTGTAATATTTCTTAAACTAATTTTTGTTGTAGCACATGACGGTATACATCATGATATAAAACACCATGATGAACTAGTTGTAATGTGTATAAGGAATAACTCTTCATCTAATAAATAATGTAAAATAATTCACCAATGATAAAAACCATGATTAAAATGTTGACGTATGAATATGGATAGACTCAAGAATAATGCACAAGGAATCACTCAATGAATGCATATATACTAAGTTGAGGCACAACAATGATAAAAAAAAAATAGGCAAAAAACAAACAAATAAATAAACATAAAAACTAAGTAAATAAGTAAACAAAGTCACACAAAGCTTGAAATTAGAAGTAATAGACAATACAATGTCATCAACCAAGTAAATACCTACGCATGAAGGCTCAAGGGAAGGATAAATAGGTGGTTCCCCCAAGCAAGGATACTTATAAAGGGAAGTTCACACCCACAATGGTAGTGGAATGGATTAAAACAAACAATGGATTTACCCTAGCAGGGTAGATCAAAGATGATTTACTAGGTTGAAAAAATACAAATGTTTTTGGATTTTGAGGCTTTATATCTCTCAAGGAGATGGGAAGTTAGTTTTCTAGTTTTTAGGATTTTTAACTATTTTTTAATGTGTTTATAATTTTGAGGTATCTTAACTCATCATATATTGAAAAGATACCACTTGAAAAATGGTGAGAGAGAATTTGATTAGGTTTCTCACAAAATTATAAGAGCATATGGAAAAGGGGGACCAAGCTTAACTCAATGTGAATCGAGCACTTCCATTAGGACCTCAAGTTACAATGGTTCTACCCACACAAAAGGTGGTGAGATCTAACTAGGTAATAACAAGTTTATGAATTTAATTAAATGGAGAGGACAATACTAATGGTAAGGGTAAGGTAATGTGGTAATGTATGGTAAATATGTTGTTCCTAATTTACCCATAGGCAGTTATAATTAGGAAACAATGACATAGGTCTGTGATACTAATTTTCCCATAGGCAGATATAATAAGTAACACAAGATGGAACATAGATTTTCACAAAGGTGGTTATAATTAGTGGCACTAGTCAAGTATAAATTACATATGTATTTCTAAATCTACTGTCATACTAATTTCATATACTGTCGATTAAACACAATTCTAAAATTGTTAAAATTGGATCAGAATCCCCTTGTGGAAGGTGTCTAAAGAACCAATGGAACTAAGGTCAAAAAGGGGCAGGTAGGGTGGGTCAAACACAATTTTGTTTAACAGTGAAGGTATAATATAATGGTATAGGGCATGACATAGGGTATAATATATAGAAGGTGATGGTATGACAATTGGCTATAGTGGTAATAGGGTTGCCTCCAAGTGATAAGGTAAAGTAAATGATAGGGTCTGAAACAATGACAAGAGGAGTGTTAAATAAAAATGACAAGGAAAATGGAAATGAAAATATATGATTATGTTGTTCCTAATGATGTGGATATACACATATTAATCAACATATGATACAACCATAGTCAATCATGTTTAAATTGCTATCCCACACCTCTTATAAATAACTATTGTATCAAGAACCTACTACATATTTGGACTCTAAGAATGTTGTGATCTTCATTGGTCATTGATTATGTTTCCTTGAAACATCAAAATAAGATGTCTCTATAGCTTATGTAAATTAAATCATAGATAATGAAAGTAAATAAGGATAAATATTGGATGATAGGTTTAATTTAGAAATGTAAAGGTGGATGATAATTGAATGTATAATGGCTGGGTAATAAATGAAGATTGGGATTTTTAGGCACACACAATGTTGTTGATTCTAGATTCAACATAACTTTAGTTTTGGTAAGGCCAAATACTTTTGAATATGCTCTCGATAGGACCATTAGATTATTCTATTATTTGGGCTTGAGAGTATCTACCATTTGATTATGTTGTAGATTGGAAGTTGTATTGATGTTATTCTTAATAATGTCTTCATCAAGCAATGAAGAAATATTGTGCTTAGATATTGATGCCTTGAATAGGTTGTCACCAATGAAGTTCTCTTGATTGTCCCATAGCAAGTCTAATAAGGTTTCACTAAGGAATATTAAATTTTGACTTTGATTGTCTTCTAACACTTCAAACAATGTTTTACTAGAATATGTTGATTTTAGACTTTGATTTCCCCCTAACACCTCTTAAAAGGCTTCACTATGAGATTGTTATTATACATGAATATTCTAAAACTAACATGTTTCCATAGATGCAGTTTAATAAGGTGTGATTATATTGATCCCAATCGACACTTATGGAGGTAGAATGTTAATATAATGGATAGGTTGGTGGTGATAATGGTATGTGGAATAATAATGGAGTGGGAAGAGGAATCACAATCCTCCTAGAAGATACTAGGATAAATTTTGTCAATGCTGAAGTAATCATCCTCAAAAACTATGGTAGGATCACAAATATATTCAAATTTATATATAAGGCATGCATAACTAATATTATAAAAACCATGAATGTATTCTGTTTCTAAAGATGAGTCTAACTCAAAGGAATCTAAATTTGATGTTGAGACTAACATTGATTATGCTTCTAATGCTAAATCTGATATTGTTCAAGAATAAAACCTAACTTCAATGTTGATTTTTCATCTGATGTGGATGATAACATAATGATGTCTTATTGAATGTTTTGTATTGGAAAATTAATGACATGTGATGACATAATGGGCTCCACATAGACTATTTTGTCAAAGTGAGACTCCTAAATGAGGGGGAAAATGTCAAGAGACAATGCTACAAAGATTGGCTTGTCTAAGAGAGGATTTTTAAAAATAAGACAATGGTTGAGATAATTATTTGCCTAAAGGTGATTAAAATCATTAAGATGTGACTTAACAAAGATTGGTTTGTCAAAGTGAGACTTCTTGATAATAATTATAGTATCAAAAAGTGATTTATCATAGGTTCACTAGTCATAAATAGCTGTTTCAACAAAAACATCATGGATTGGTTGGTTCTCTTAGCCTTGGTTTACAAGTAGTTATAAAATACTAGTTTTGAACATATCTTGGTTTTTTAATGATTGGCTCAGTTGGAGAGGTACTGAATGGCTCTATTATTGCTCAAAGAATTCCATTAGTTTTATAAAGTGGGGGATGGTTGGTAATGGATGAAGATTGGTTGGTGGTTAAATAATGATCCTTTTATAAATAAGCTCATCTAATATGGGCTTAACAAAGACTAATACCACTCTAGGATAATAACTATGACTTGTCTAGTCATGATTGCATAACCTTGTTGGGATAATGAGATACCATACTTGGAAGGTCTAGGAATGGTAATGGTAAGGAATTATGAAGCCAGGTTACTTTCATAAGACAAAGGATGAGGGCTTGGTATAGTAATGGTAGGGCATTGCAAATCTTGGTTTCTATTATGAGCCAAAGGATGAGGTCCTACAATGGTAATGGTAGGGCATTGTGAATCTTGGTTGCTTACACAAGCCAAAGGATGAGGGCTTGGTATAGTAATGGTAGGGTGTTTTGAATCTTGGTTACTACCATGAGCCAAAAGATGGGGTCCTAGAATAGTAATCTTTAGATGTTGTGGAGATTGGCTACTTGCACAATCTAAAGGAGGTTTAATGGTATAGGTGGGGACTAGGTACCATTAGCATTGAAAGGGAAAAATTGGTACATTAATCAACCCAAAGAAGTTATAACTACATACTACACTTGAGGTTCTTGGATTTTTTCTCTAGATTGAGAATGGTAATAAGGATAGGGATCCGTCTCACAAACTACATCATCACCATAGGGGTGTTGAACAAAGTCATAATATATGACCACTTTATCATAGCTATAATTATATATGGATCCACTATGAGTGTAATGATGTGAAAATCAATGATGAATATTTTTAAAAAAGGCCTAGAGTTATACAAACTCTGAAAAACAAGTTCCAAAGGATAAATAATCTAAATATAGTCTAACTTGGTCTAAAAGTGGAGTTGTATCTCCAAAATGGTCTGTGCTAAAACTTGGTCTAAAATAGTCAAATGTCATAATGTGTAAAGTCTTACACATAAAGGTTAATTAGATTAATTAAAACTTAAATTACAAACTTAGGTACAAATTATTTCAATCAAGTCTAATCTAGGTCTAAATAAAACAAAAGGTTGTTAGGTCTTTTAAAAAATAAGGCACAAAAGGTAGGCTCAAAACAAGTATTGCTAGGTCTTTTGGAAAAGGCACAAAAGCTAGAATTTAAATAAAATGAGGTATAAAAGGTAAGAGAGTTAATATAAAAAATTTGAAACACTTTATAATAAACTAGGCATTTGGATTTAAACATAAAATGGGTCATTTGTCAAAATAAATTTAATTCTAGGCATATTGAAGATAAACTACTTCCCCAAATCTAGGCACAAAAATAGTCTCTAATTTGAAAAAATATAACTTAACTTACACAACACAAAAGTGAAGGATGAAAACCTAAACCAAAATTACACAAGGCATAGGCATAAAACCAATCAATGTTTGAATTTTAACTTGTCAAGGATAACTTCAAATGTAATTTAGAAGACTACGCTTTTCCAACATAGACAACAAGCTAGACAAGAATGAACAGTATGATGGTACTAGGTATAGATCCAAAAGGCACACGTAGATTTGGTCTCAAAATTAAAATTTGGACCAAGGAAACAAGTATTTGAACTAATTCAAGTAGCATAATGTTTTTATCATTCTCCAAAGGTATAACAAATGGTTTTTTTTCAAGAAGTAAAGGCACAAAATTTGAGATGATTTGGGAAACATAATGACACCCTTTTAAATCAAGTGACACACACAAAGATTTTGAAAAAAGACTAAGGAAAATGGTATAGTATCAAATGAATGGCATAATGTCTCTTAAAATAAATAATTGATGTGTAAACAAGACTCATTTTCAATGTGTCATGACAAATAGATAGTTGAACTCAATACCATGCAAGAAATGATAAAATGACACAAATACCTAAGTGTAACATCCTAAATTTTAAAATTGACAAGGTTGCATAGTACTATCAATTTCCATTTATATACTTGCTCTTGAGAGGATATTAAATTGTTAATCCAAAAAGTAAAAGCTCATGAAAATTAAGGTTTTTAAGCCCCCTATTCTCTTAAGAGTTCATTGTGGCATTGACCTTTGGGATACTCAACATGTATCAATAATATGTTTGTAGCAAGTGGGGTTATCTAAACTATCCATTTTCATTCATTTATAGATGGTCCCAAGTGTGGTTAACACTATATATGCAATCAGATCATTTTGATCCACATAAAATAGCATGTTTTTAAAAGGTCTTATCCTTTTCACAACCACTACATTCGTCAATTACTCAATGTAGTGCAATGTCTAAGTTGCCCCTATATTTTGAGGTTGGGTACCACTAACAGAGCTTGCTTAACCACTAAAAACAAACATCCCAGTGGGTCACCCTAAATTTATATACCCAACTATGGAGTGGGTTTGAAATGATGCTAGGAGATGAATTATCAGGTCAACACTTCCCTAGAGAACTTGTGAGGAGGTGATGAACTCCATCTCACAAGCTAAAATGTATAAAAATAAAAGACAAGTGGAAGGACTTTAGGGTCAATTTTATGTCACCCAAATAATATGGATTTTGGGGAGGACCTTAGTGACTTTCCTTCCATTCTTTTGGACAAAATAAAAAAAATAAAAGAGTGAGCATTGTTGATCACCTAAGTTCCCTAAAGGGGATTGGGGGAGAGCATACACACATCACTCATCTTGCTAAACAAACACTTCAATAAACAAGGAATAAAAAATGAAACTCTTATGAGTATGTACCTAATGTGAAAGTTCATTTTATAGAATTTGTTATTGATAAACTTTGAACAAAATGAAAATAATTTGAATGAAAGAGATTTTTAAAACACCAATTTTAAATGTAAAATTTGTAAGTTTAAAGTGTTTTAAATGTCTCCTTGTGGCTTTTGGGTCTTGTAAATTTTTAGAGGGTCTACCTACTTATAAGATCAAAATCAAGTGAGAAAACAACATTTCAAAATTAGTTCTCAAGTTTTATATTTTCTATCTCAGAGACTGATCATCATCGATCCACAAAGATCGATGTTGATCCATATAGATTGATGTTGATTAGGCATATTGTCGACATTTACTTATAAAACACATAAAAACATAGGTTTATTTTTTTATATAAAAATGGTTAATACAATGAGATTAAAAACCAAATATCTCACTGGATCCTATTAAAAAAGAGTTAGACAAACAATATATAGGTTATCAAACATATAATGAAGATAAAAATATCAATCAAAAATCATGTAAATTATGTTCCCATTATGCTCTATTTTTCACATAGTGATCATGATTGATCCCTATAATCAATGTTAATCTAGAAAATTTGAATTGATCCCTATCAATCTTAGAAAATAAGTGTCAATCCATACAACTTGGACTAAAAATTGATGTTGATCCATGTAACCTATGACTTGATTAAAATATAAAGATGTAAAAAATGAATTAAAAACTTGAAACTTGAAGATTTTTATGCATCCATTAGAAAAACTAAAAGTAATGATGAAGGGCATCATTTGTAAATATGAGAAATTAATGTATTTAATTATGTCTTGTGATAATTTTTGGTTTTATACTAGTGATATAAGTCATATAGGGATCTAATGAGGTTTTTAGAATCATTAGGTGTCTTTATGTTGGATGTTCTTAGGGAGAGTTTCCTACCAAAACTTCAATTTGAAATTTTGAACTATGTTATTAGATTTGGGAGGTGTTTTGTGAATTTAAATGTTTTTAATAAGTTATTTAGGTTTTAGGTGGTCTTATATATATATGTGTGGATGCATTTTCAATGTACAAGTGAAATGTACTTTAGAAACCAAGAAAGAAATGTAACTACCCCTTCATTTGTGGAGGTGGCAAAAAATAGTTAAGTTGGTAGTTACATGCTTGGAGGAATGTATAAGTTAATATACATGTTATAGATTAATTATGAATAATATATGGGTATTATAGAGTTTAGGAAGTATAAGGTTCAATAAGGATAGGAAAATGAAATCAAAAAAGAAAACACAACAATATCCATGAAGGGCAATGGTGAAGAAAAGAATATACCTTGTATAAAATGATCTTGAAGAATAAAAAAGAGTTATTTTTGTTTGAAATATGTATTTTTAATGATATTTTGTGTGTTTCATGAGTGAATATTGTTCAGAGTTATCCATTAGAGACTGGTATGTGAGTAAGTACATGTCAGCATATGCAGAGTTGAGTTGACAGTCTAGATTGAGAAGAATCATCAACATAGAAGAGTGTTTTTAAATATTAACCTTGATTAAGTGAATATTTAAAATTTTATTTATATGTTAAAAACCTTTTTTATTTCATTTATTAATTTATAACTTTCATTTATAGTTGATATAGGTTCCATGATAGAGGTTCCATAGACTGAGTTTCTGAATTGACAGTCACAATCAAGAAGGGACAAGGTGAGTTTCATTACTTTAAAAGGTTATAAAAGGTTAAATAACATTTAATGAGTTTTATAAAAAAAAATTAGACCTTATACATTGAATAATAGGTTTCAAAAAACAATCAAACTTAGTTTAGATCAATTAATGATCTCTTGGCCTGTGTGTAGGATTGAAACCCTAGAACATTGGAAAAATGGTGTTTCTCTATTTTAAACTATTAAAAAGTCTCATAAATAATAATTAGGATTATATAGGTTACTATTTAATTATTATTTTTGGTTTAAAAATAATTAGGGTTGTGAGGAGAGAGGAAATGGAGATACAAGGTTGCATATCCTGCTAAAATTGTCAAAGAAAATAGGGTTTTGTCAAAAAGAGTGGTTGGATTTTAGAGGAAAGGAATTATGATTGGATAAGTTTATGAGGGTTATTAAATACCAAATTAATGTCTTTAAATTGTTATATTAGATGAAAAATTCATTATAAATCATTTTTAAAGGTCTCGGCCAAGTCAGGACTGTCACATTCTTAGAACTAGGGTTTGTAGAAAGAAACTTGTATATCTAGACTTGTAACTATACAAAATATCTAAAAATGGGTAATAAAATGTAATTCATGGTGAAAAATAATATTTAATAGGTTTTTAATTTATACCACCCTGTACAATATGATCTATGTTGTCATGAGAGTGAATAGGCCTAATGAAGGGCTAATTGTCAAGAGGAAGAGGTGAAAAGGTGGTTGATCCAAGTGAGTTGAGTAATGAAACTTGCAGTGGAAATAAAAGAGGATAGAGGGTACTAAAAAATTAAATTATATTTTTAATACCAATATATAATTTTTTGTACGAGTGAAAAATTCTTTAAAAAGACTACAAAGAAGGTGTAGAATTGAGATGAGTTGCATAAGAAAATGTAAGGAAAGAATGAGGTTTGGAGTTGAGTTGGTGCAAGTCAGATATGAATAAGAGAATTTATTTAAAGTGTTTGAATGTGTTCAAGATATTTTTATAAATAATTAAAGGTTTAGAGCAATGACAAACTAATTGAGATGATTGGTTCAAAGTAGAATATATGAGTGTATTAAGTGCATATTATGATAGTTGTAGGTATTAGAGTCACAAAGAGGTATAGGAATGATAGAGAATGATGTATATCTACATCAAGTATCATATCAATCTCCTTGGTTATATGGGATTTTATGTCACATTGGGCATGCCAACATGTGAACAAGGATTACAATAGAGGGGAGATTAGTCTTGTGTTAGTCTAAGAAATAAAACTCAAATAAACACACTAAAATCCTAACACCTCTAGCATAGACACTAGGGAGAGATTAGGTGAAAATTAAACATATTAAAATACAACTAAAACATAAAATAATATACTCTTTTACCTTAATTTGAGCTCCAAATAGTTTTTTAAATGGCTTGCTCATCTTGTGCATCAAGAAATCTTCATCAATAGAGCTTTGTTGGCTTCACCTTTTCTTGGCACCTTGGATTTGATTGATTGGATTATTGAATTTGGCATGAATTGGAAATGGTAACATTAATTTAAAATATTATCTCTCTCTAAATTAACATTACAACTTTGGCTTATGAGAGATTCAACATGAATGGGTATAGCCTTGTATTTATAGCCTCAAGAATTAACTCTCACCCAAGGCGAGTTAAGGTTGAGTTTAAACATGGAATGGGTTCAAAATAACCCTAGGTGAGTTTAGACTAAATCCATTTGAGTTAAAAAATTTCATGTAATTATAATTTTGAATTACTATTCGTGACTCTCAAATTAGATATTTTGGGATATTTTGGAAGAGCTTGACAACTCATAAAAGCAATGATGAAAAGGCTTGATATTTTGAATTTCAAAAGTTCCATTTTTAGATATTCAATAATTGAAAATAGATAATTCAAATAAGAATTTAATCTTTTTTAATTAGATAATTGATTTTAATTATCATTGTATCTCCTTTAAGATTTTGTCAAGTGCCTTACTTAATGGGTTTGTAGGCCAAATTGATAATTGTTATGTCATAAAGTGATTAGGGATGAATCTATGAGAGGTTATTATTATATACAACATAATACCCCAAATAGGTATTCCTCAACATGATTCTAAGTATTTATGAATGATGTATAAACAAATTTGGGAGGTTCATTGATTTTTAGGCTTAATTTGTAATGGTTGGTAGGAATCAGTCTGAAGTCTAGTCGAAATCTAGTTGTGGACAGAATTGGATGTCTACATATGCCACCCCTTACTTGAGTGTATGACTATGCATCCCTAACCCTTACACAAAATATGACTATCTAGAGGAATATTCATCATAAGAGCATTTTAATGAGTCTGTTGAAGAATGGTATTTAGAGGAGAACTATGAATATGACCCAAAAAGAGAAGTTACGTTTGATATTTCTAGAAGGTT
Source organism: Torreya grandis (assembly GCA_037957365.1). Taxonomy (NCBI): domain Eukaryota; kingdom Viridiplantae; phylum Streptophyta; class Pinopsida; order Cupressales; family Taxaceae; genus Torreya; species Torreya grandis. The sequence continues at coordinate 3,579,396 of JARHVA010000027.1, forward strand.
CTTCCACATGGAACCTTTAGGACTTCAAGCCATAGTCCTCTTCATAATTAGAATAAAAAATAATTGTAGATTAGGAAAAAATACCAAGATCCTTATATGGATAAACGTGCAAACCAAATAGGCACAATAATTGACACTTTAGTGATTACATCATCTATTCTAATCTCCCTCCTATGATCATCTCATAAGATTCAACATAGGTAACTACCTCCCCTGTTTCATCTACTATTCTAATTTCTCCAGTCATCCTGCCAATTACCACTACTTCATTGAACTCCACTAGTATTTCTAATGTTTCTACTCTTGTATGTACTTTAGTTTTGGATTCTCTAGTCAATATGATTACTACTTCCACCACTAACCACATGAATGTCACCTATACATCATTGCATAATTGTTTCAAGGAATAACATAGGATATTATTACATAACCTATTTTTCTTACACCTAGCTTAAAAATCACATTGGATATCCCACATTTTTAAACTTTAGTGTATCCATCATTCTTTTCCACAATCCCTTTACAATAGACCTTTCTACCCAATTGTGGTTGTTAATAACAGAAGGTGTTCAAATAGAGTCACCAATAGTTTCAGTGAAAATTTTCATATAAACATATGAAAATAGTAGATCTAGAGTAAATTGATAAATCAAAGCACATAGGTCAATTATACACCACAAAATTAGGTGGGAAAACCTCCAATAGAGGTAAAAACCCACTGTGATTATTCAATGTTGAAACTATTCCCTCAATACATAACATCTTGATCTCACTTCTTCATAGGATGGCCTTCATAAAAACCTTGTTCACCTAAAAATATATCAAGTTGGAATGAATTTAAAATAGGGATAATACCCTATTTATAATATTCAAGAAGGGAGGTGACCATTGTGAAATAACATGTCTATCCATCCTGATAAACCTTTTAATTAAATTTGGTAATTATTAAATAAACATAAATTTATTATTTATTTTCATGAGTTTTTTACCTCATGTTAATAAATAATATATTATTATTATTTAATTATTTTACCAAGGCTAAGGGACAGTAGGCCCACTTAGAATTAAATGTTCTAATAGTTCCGTTTAATTCTAAGCGGGGATAAATGTCATAGTTACTTAGAAAGGAATTATACTATGTATACAATTACAGGATTTAAAAACTTTCGTCATGCCAAATACCACCTTTTAAAAAAAAATTATAATTCATAAACTACTTGAAAGTAAGTTTAGGGTAGCATAATCATGAGACTACATCTCACAATTTCTCATGAATAATCACTAAGTATATTTGGAGCCTTTTATAATATAAGGACATCCATTACAAAGCATGTTTTTAATGTATTGGGGTACAAAAGTAAAAATTACACATGATATTTACTCAAATCACATAACTTTCACATGAAGTTTACAATGATTTACAATGAGAATAAGTATAGATAAAGATAAGAAATACATGGCCGTTATGAATTGGCATTGTCTTGCACACTCCCCCTCAATAGAAACTTTAAGAGGCCCAACATTACATGAAACTGACAAAACTTGATAGCACCAAGTGGTTTTGTGAAGATATCTACCACTTATTTGTTCATAAGATATAACTACAAATAAATATCACCATTGAGTACTTTCAGATTAAATGAATATGAACTTAAATATGTTTATTTCTTTAGTGTTGCACTATATTTTTTGCTAGAGATATACAACTTTAGTTATCACAATGAAGGATGTTACTATGAGAAACATCCTTATGAATTTCTCCCAAAAACCTTCATAACCACATGGATTCTTAGACAACTTCCATAATATTTATATAATCTACTTCATTAGAAGAGATAGTAAGTTAATTTTTGTTTCTCTAAGTGAAAGCACCGACATTAAACTTAAACACATATCCAGAAGTAGATTTGTGATCTATAATATAACCATCATGGTTAGCATCACAATAACCATATATATTTATCATTATAAATGGAAGATTAAATTAAACCAAAATGAATTATTCCTTTGATATAACAAATAATTCATTTAGCTAAATGCAAATTATCCAAATATGGATCCTACATAAAATGAGAATTAATACCAAGAACATATGAAATATCTAGCCTAGTAATGGTTAGATAAATCAAACTACCAATAAGTTGTCTATATAAAGTAGGGTTAGATTTTTCAAATTTAAGTTTTGGATCAAGTTTAACACCAACTTCAATATGATTAGAATAACAATTACAATCAAGCATGTTAAACGTAATAAGAAGGTTATGAGCATATTGAGATTGTGTTACAACAATAAAATGTTTATCTTGAAATATAGACATTCCTAAAAAATGATGTAGAATGCCTAAATCAATCATTTCAAACATTTCATTTAGTTTATCCTTATATTTATTAATTAAACTAATTAGATCACCATTAATCAATAAATCATCAACATATAATACAATTAGAATCAAATGACTAGTTTTAACTTTAACAAAGAGATCATCATTAGAGTATCAATTAGAAAAACCTAATACTTTGAAGAAAAAAGTAATTTTAGAATACCAATCTTGAGGAGATTATTTTAAACCATATAAAGTTTTCTTTAACTTGTATATAAAATTTTCTCTATTAGGGTCAATGAAACCTTTAGGACGAGTCATGTAGATTTCTTCTTATAAATCACCATTTATAAATGTATTTTTGACATCAATTTGGTGGATAACCCAATCATTTTAGGTTGCAAGAGCATTAATAAGTCTAATAGTACTCATTTTTACTATAGGAACAAAGGTTTCAACATAGTCAATCTCAGGTTTTTGAGTAAACCTACAAGTAAGTAACCTAGCTTTAAATTTGTCAATTTTACCAGTTGAATTATAATTTATATTCTAAAGCCACCTACAATTTACAATATGCCTTTTACGTAGATGAGGGATAAGATCCCTATTAGCTATCTAGATAGTACCCTAATAGGGGTTAGATTCATTCAAGTCTAACCCATACATGGATTAACATGGGAATGGTCTAAGGTTATGGGTTGCCTATAACTAAACTAGACCTCTAGGATTTTTTATGAGGCTATCTCCTCAGATTTTATGATTTGGATCTTTACTTATAAAACCTAAGAATTGGCTAGGGTAAAAAGGGTTAAGGAGTTTACACAAAATAAAACCTATTCTAATATGTGGTGATGCACCAAGAATTTATTAGATCCACTCTTGAACTCAAAATCTTTAACGTACTAATGAAATATGACAGAAGTTAATGCAATACTTACTATAGTTATTATGTAATAGTATTTCATGTAGAGGCCAATTTGATATACTCAGACTAGGGAGCAATGAAAATAAGGTCTGATTAAAGACACTTAAATTTGACTATCCACCATATCTTTGAGAGATCAATGTTGAGACACACTATATGACCTAAAAAGAAATTTTATAGCACTTAGGTTGAGTTTGGATATGCAAGAGGAATATAACATTCACATTTGCATATTAATCAAACACTAAACACTAAATATAAATTAGTAGATGACTAAAAAAATACTCTATTCACTACTCCAAGAGGTGTCAAATATAATTCTAGAAGAGTCTAGTCATACCATCTTGATGGGTGCAAAATAATAGATTGAAGGCTATATTTATAATAGAATGGAAGAAAAAGAGAGGGAGGTTTGTCACTCAAAAAGGGAGATAAATGAGTTAAAATCTATTTTAAAATACATTACAACTACCTCTATGAATCAAACTCAGTTGAACCCTTCTTGATTGATCCAAGTCACTCCAGTCCATTGCATCATTACAATGTATTCTCTATGATGCTCCATGGCGGTTGCAATGATGAGATCAAGTTGATTTCAAGTTGATTTTAGGTATCAATGCAATTATAACACTCAAATCCATCATTTATAATCATGTCTTGTTGTAAACTAATTTTAACTGGTTATAATGCCATGCAAAGTGGAGAGAAAGAGAGATCACTTTCATGCAATTGATCTTGGGGATGATCTATTAGGGTCCACTTTCTTTCCTTCATGGTTCCCTTTGGAAAGTGACCTCCTCCTATCCAAAAATGGAAAACATAGTCAGAATATGATTCCTTTATGATGCAAACCCATGATCAAGAGGTCTATATTTAACCACATGGGTTATCCTTTTATGTTCTCCATGCTTGATTGCATCATGTTGATCACTTTGTGGCATTTAAACTAGATTTTATGGTGTCAAGATGAACCTAAACAACCCTATTATTCATGGTCAAAAATATCCTCTTAACTTCCATTAAGAATCCTAGGTTTCCCTTTTCTTCTAATTGGCTGTTGAAACTTGAATCATCCTAATCAAATTGTTCCATCCTATCTTTGTTCTCATTGGTTCCATGGATCCTAGCTATTAGATCCTTGACTTACTAACCTATCTCACTCTATTGATCTCAATTAGTATGAATGCTTAAGAACCATCAATATTCTACTAGTTAAACACATCCTTAACACTTGTCATACCCACATTTTCTCTTGATATTCACTAACCCTTTGGCCTCCACTCACCATTAGACCTGAGTGTACGATCTATTACAGACCATTAGATCAACTGGGACCCACTGTTTGAAGGCCAATAGCTAGTTCATGATCAGAAAATTTATATCCTTGATCCTATCAAATGATGTTCACATGACCATCAAATTTAAGCTCAAAAGTATTTCCTTTAATCTATCTAAAACTTGACATCTGCATGAATGTCTTATGCTTTTTATCAACTCTAAAGGCTTGGATCTTGAAGTACAAGAATCATGGAGGCATAAAATTTGTAAGAGGTGTTCTTGAGGTTAAAAGTAACAAACCCATTTGATTCATTGGTCTTGGGAGATTTCTAGGTGAAGATATTAAATTCTCAAGATGGCTGGTCCATACTTCTTTGTGATGTCCTAGGGATGGTCAAGCTCATTTGGCTAATTATGGAAAACTTAGTGAAATATGACTTCGAAGTCAACTTTGGACATGCATAAATTTAGTTTTAGTTTAGTGGATGACCTAAAAATTATTACATAGTAATTAGGGACCAAGATGGATAAACCCATGTGACCATTACATGTGTGATATATAGCTTTGTGAAGATGCTCACTCAAATTTATTGGAACTTTCTTGAAAATGGCTAAGTATGGAAAAACATGTAGAATGTGGTTAAAAAGACAAATTTGGACCTTTTTAACCTTGGATGCACTTGGGTGGAGGATCTAATATTTGGCATATATGATCTTGGAATAAAATTAAACAAACACACATGATGAATCCTCTTTGACTCATCCACACATGTCAATGGTGATGTCAACAAAGTGACTACTTAGAATTTTTGTTACTAGGCCCAAGTATCTCAATGAACATAATGAAAAACCAGATGGATCCCATGCACTTCAAATCCATTCCAATAATTTTTGGTATCCCATGGGCTATGAAAACCTGGTCTTATCCTTAACAAATGATAACTTACACTTTAAGAGAACCCAAAGTGTCTTAAAAGGCCTTATGAGAAAATTGAGATCTTAGACTCCTTCCATTTAGAATCTTGTCTATCTGCTCATCCATTAACAATTTTATCTATCTGAACATAAAATTTATATGTGGGCTAAAATGGCCAACATTTATGGTGACTCACAAGGAAGCATGCCTATTATGCTTAGAGAACCTAGACCATGTGCTAATCTTGTTTATGAAATTATAATTATAAAAGACTCTACCCAACTTTTGGAAACACCTTTTTGGAGTAATGGGGGGAAAATAAAAATAAATCAACAAAAGACAAGACAATAACCTAAAATAAAAATAGAAAAACCAAGAAATAATAATGTGTAAAAGTACTTGGAGGAAAAAAATAGACCTACTTACTAATGTATAAGGGGAAAGATATGAAACTAGTAGCATAACTTGAGATACCTCCCATTGACTAGGATGGGGAGGATCTCTCCATTCAATATGGCAAGTTCAAAGGCATTATTCTCTTTGTATCCTATGATGACATAAGGTCCACTCCAAAGGCTATCAAACTTGGAGTATTTTACTAGTTTTGCATGCTCCTCATCCCATTTGAGGACTATGTCACCTTGTTGGAATGTCTTTGATGAAGATATTTTATCAAAGGTCATCTTGACCTGCTATTGGTTAGACCACATGGCATGCATGGCCTCATCCATTATTTCCTCTAATTCTCTTAGTTCATTCATTCTAACCTCAATTGTATCACTTTCTAGAAGCTCTAGTTGGTGTGCAAGCTCCAAAGTCAGAAGCTCCAATGAAATTTGTATCCTTGCTTCTCTTCCATAGACTAAGAGATAAGGTGAATTACCAATGGCCTTCTTGGGGGTGATCTTATCAGACTATAAGATAGTCTTAAACTTTGTGTGCTAGGATCTTTGATTATCTTCAATTTTTTTATAATGATATAAATTAGGTTCTCATTAGTGGACTCAATTATTCCATTACCCTATGGATATTAATTAGATGAAGATGTCAGATAGATACCCTACTTAAGAGCCTACTCACATACCTTTGTACCACTAAATTCCAAAGCATTATTTAATATTATAGTGGATGGTGTTCTAAAATGGGTAAAATAGTATGTGGCTATCAAGACCCACTTATAATTAACACTGGATGGAAGATTAATCATACCAATGAAGTCTAAACCCCATTGCATGAAAGGTTGTTCAACTTGAATAGGATTCAGTGGCATAGTAGCTAGTTTCTCTTTCCCTTTAAACATGGCACATTTTGAACACTTCCTCACCCATGCATGTGTATCTATGAATAAATTGGCCCAAAAATAACTAGCTCTGATGATTTTTCTAGCTATGGTCTGGCTGGAAAATGGCCTCTTTGAGGACTATCATGAAATTGTCTGAGAAGCTTATCAAATTGGTTAGTTTCAACACATCTTAAGATCATGCCTTCAATGTATTTTTTGAAAAACACTCCATCAATCAGAATATATGGCACTAATTTTAGCCTAAAGTGTTTCTTTTTGATGCATTGAAACTAATTAGACACTCTCCTATTTGGAAAAATCTAGCAATATCCTATGTCTAGATGGATGGAAAAGTATCTTCATCTTCTTATTGAGTGTCTTGGATTACCAAAGCTATCTCCTTTTATTATCTCACATATTTTTCAAGATGTTCACATAATCCCTTACCTTAGACTAGCTTTGTGATCCTAACTTTAAGTTCATACTCCATACACTCAGTGACCCATCCAACTCTTTTTTCATTCAAGTCTTTGTTGAGGATAAAATCCTTCATAGTTGGAGGAGATACCATTAGCATAATATTTCTATTTAAAACTAGATGCCTGAATTTCATCAAACTTATTAAAAAAATAGCACATGTTTTTCAACAAATCTATGTATTTCTTCATAACCTTCCAAAGCTTGGCTAAAGAAAGAAGTGGGTTGTTCTAGGCCTTGATCATTTTACTACATAAGTATAGTTGAAGTTGCATCTAATGTAGATAAGGTGTACATATAAAATTCCCTTATGGGGGCATGAGATATGGCCTTCTTGATGGCCTCAAAGCTCCTCTTACCTTCTCTTGTCCATGTGAACCCTTTTCATGTTCTCAGCATACGAGTGAGAGGATCGGCCATCTATTCAAAGCTTGGAATGAATCTCTTGATGAAGTTGATCTTGCTTAAGAAGCTCTGTAACCTTGTCTTGTGTTTAGGTAGTGATAGAGCAAGTATTGATTTTATCCTCTTAGGATCAATTAAAAGGCCAAATTTAGACACCACATGCCCAAGAAGTCTTCCCTTATGTACTGAAAAATGCACTTTTTTGGATTCAAAGAAACTCTAAATTATCTGTATCTATAAAAAATAGATCTCAAATACATTAGATGATCATTAGGATTCTTTTAGAAATTTATTATATCATCAATGTAAACTAAAATTATATCATTAAAAAGGCCATGAAAATTAACATCCATTGCTCTTTGAAAGGTGGCTCCAGCATTGGAGAGTCTAAAAGGCATTTTATGATAGCCATTTTGTAGTGAAGGTAGTCTTATGCCTATCCTCCTCTTTCACCATGATCTTATTATATCCATCAAAAAATGAGAACCTTTAAGAACCTACCACCTTTTGTAGAATTTGATCCATGGAGGGCAGTGGGTAATGATCCTTTAGGGATAGGTTATTGAGGTCTTTGAAGTCAACACATAACCCAATCTCTCCATTCTTTTTCCTCACTGGCATAAGGTTTTCCACCCAAGAGGAATGCTTAATTATAAATAGTATCCTTGACTCAATAAATTTATAGAGTTCTCTTCTCATGAGATCCTCCACTCTTGGGTTAACAGGCCTCTATTTCTACCTAACTAGCTTGACATTGCTTTCTAATTCAATGGTGTGTTGTGCAAGTTTGGAGTCAAACCATTTCAATTCTTTGTACTCCCAAACAAATATATCAAATTTTTTCTGGCACAAAGTAACAAATTCAACTCTTTCTTCTATTTTATTTACCTTTTTGAGTTTTTACAACTTGTCCTTAAATATCTCTATCTTTTCATAGTGTTCTTCCTTAGCTGAGATGCATGATTTCCCTTTTATTACTTGTTCATATTCATTGAAGATGATTTATAATGTCATAAACCCTTTGGGTGGATTATTATATCTTAGTTAAACTATTTGATCATCATATTGATTCTAGAACTTGTCCTAGTTCCTATGGCAGAATTCTACCTCTTGCATTAGAAAACATATGATTTGATCATCATTTTCAAAGACTTACCAACTCACCTCATTAACAGGTAAAATTTGTCTACATATAAATTTGAATTTATCTTGGCTTTGGTTTCCTTTTACTCCTTTTTCTATCTCATATTGGGCACCAATGGTAGTAGTCCTATCTACATGCTGGTTTGATTCTCTTGGTATAGACTTGATATCAAATGTCAAGAAATCCATCATGAGGTCCCATACTCAGTACTTATAGGCTTTCAAATGGTAACTCTTGACTATACTTAGGACCCTCACCTATTTCACTACAAGTTCACTATCACCCTTGACTTTGAGGAGTTGGATAGCTCTCTTTCTTGCTTCTTGTAAACCATGCAAAAGAGCTTCATGTTCAACTATATTTGAGGTACAACTAAATTAGTGTCTTGTAGAAGAATGGTAATTTTAACCTAAGGGTGAAATCAACATGGATTCCACTCCAGTTTCATTCTTTGACCTTGATTCATAAAAGAATAAAATCCATATACCATCTTTTTCTTGAGCAGTGTTAGTTAAGGAAGGTATTAAAACACCTTCCTCATGCGTACAGTACACTCCTATGTCCATCTCTTCAATGGTGTTAATATGGATAAAATCCATGACTCTCATCTACCCATTCATCTAAGTATAGATATTATATTCCTTCAAGATGACTATGGGGTTCTTGTTTAATAACCTCTTCAAATATGGCACAACTGGCATTTGCAAGATTGGGCATATAGGGTTCTATGTGGAAACTAGAGATAGGCTCAGATCCTATAGTGACTCTGGTTCCATATCTGGTTATAAAAACCATATATGACCAACTAGATGAAAAATATCCCTCAATATTGGTAGTAAAGTCCCTAGAGAAGCATAGAGAAAAATATGGAGTTAGGTTTACCACCATTACATCTTGATTAATGACATAAATTGGATAGGCAGCTAATATAATTTGAAAATATTTCAAGATTCTTATTGTCTTAGTGGGGGAGCCATTTAATTAGAGAACCCCTTTTTCATTAGGCACATATTTGAGCCCAAAATTATCTATAATGGCTTTAGGAATAACTGAGGTTTAAGCACCTGAGTCTATCATGTAATTGTGTACTAAATGTTGTTCCCAAAATCTGTCACTCATTTTTTGGGACAACATATCAACTATTTTGGTTCAACAGGCCAAAATTCTCTCTTCCCTTCTCAAAAAAATGTTCTGAGCACTCTAGTTCTTCAATTATTCAAACATTTTTAGCTAAGGAACTTGCAGGTTCAACAAGTTCAACAACTTCAATAGGGGAGCTCTCATAAAGGAACAACTTCCAAACACTTAGGCAATTTCAAGGTTGGTTCAACGTCGAGGTTTAATTGAAAGGTCCATCAGCGGGCTTAAAACAAAAGATTGAACCATTGAACCATTGAACCCTGCCCTCAAGGTTCAAAGGTTCAAAAGGGTTTAAAGGTTCAACGACATCGACAGACTTCAAAAAGAGTTAAGCGCTCAATGAGTTCAAAGAAGTTCAACTGCTTTGAAGAGTTCAATGCATTTGAAGACTTAAGAAAGTTAAAAGTTTAATAAGATCAAAAGAATTAAAGAAAATAAGGCTTTAAATAAGAAATATTGAACTGTTGAACCATTGAACCTTGAACCAAAAGAGTTCAAATTTCAAAGGTTCAATGAGTTCAACAGAAAAGAAAAGGATCCACAAAGTTTGAAGGAACAAAAGATTCAAAGAAAGAGAATGAACCATTGAAATTTGAACCAAAATGGTTCAATGTTCAAAGTTTCAAAGGTTTAATAGAGTGAAAAAGACTTAGAGAACAAAGGATTCAAAGAAAGAGGATGAACTGTTGAACCATTGAACTTTGAACTGAAATGGTTCATCAAATGGTTCAAAGAGTTCAACCAGTTCAAGAAGTTCAAAGTTCACAAGGAAGCCTTGAGTGAAGGAATGAAATGGAAGATTCTAGAGATAAGTTCAAAGAAATGGTTTAATCGATTGAAATATAGAGCCGATTGAACCAAGGAGCCGATTAAACCAAGAGATCGCCCGGACCACCCAAACCATTGAACTAATGAACTCTCATGGTTCAAAGGTTTAAGGTTCAACATGGTTCAAGTGACCAATGATGTCCCCACAGATATCAAATTCAAGGTAACAAAATGCCTATTTATTTTCAAATGTGGTGTGAAACTTTAAAATAAACGTAATGACCAAATGAAGAAGCTGAAAGAGCCAGCAGAAAGGGAAGAGATAGCCTGAGAACTCATATCATGAAGATAAGGATAAAATACAACAAGGAAAGAGTGAACAAGAGGAAAAGACCAAAAATATCTGTAGGAGAGTTATTTCTAGTAGGTGAAATAGTCCACTAGGTGGACATCAGAGAGCACGAACACTCAAGAATGTGACCAATTTTTCTCTATCGAGTAAAGGAGAAGTGGACAGCTGTACAAATATCAGGAAGAGGAACAAGTGGCCTATACTTTGGAGGAGACACTTGAGATGAATTTACATGCCATAGTTAAGGTTGATGCCCTATTCCAGCATGGGCCCTTGATATAACTAAAAATGCATTCAAGGCATTGAATGCAGCATGGACCATTTTGTGAAATAAAGTGCCAAGTCATTCTTGGCTACTATAAATTGTATTCTCTTATTTTATGCAAGGGAGATCTTTTTGTTATCAGAAGCAAAACTCTACCCAAATTGAAAGGCATTACTGAGACTTTGAGCAGCTCAGATTGTTAATCATATTTCGTTATTTGAATGAGAAAGTAAGTGACTTTTTAGACTTTGTGCTGGAATAGCTTGTGTTGTTGAGGAAATTGTTCTTATGTCTATTTCCTGAATGCATTCTTGTCCATTTAATTAAATAAGAACTAGTGGAAATAACTAAGAAGGTGTCCTGAAGCCGATTGTGGAGAGACTTTGTGCTGCCACAATTGTCTTTAGTGTGTGTTTTCAGTTTGATTTTATGTAAAGGATCTTGGGATGACTTTGTGCCCTCATTATCCTTTGTATTTCACTCTTTGGCAGTTAAGGTGGAGACTTTGTGCTACATTTCATTCTGTTGTGTTACTGCGCCTTGTTCTATTTACTATTACTTTACAGAAAGAATTCTTGCTGTTTGTTATAGACCACTTCTGAAAAAAGAGAAGTACTATAGTAATCACCTAGGATTTATCCTTTGTTTGTGAACATCATCTCTAAAAAAAAAGAGATGGATGGTGTTGTCCTACCCTTGAGTGTTATTTTCAGCATATATATAGTATATAACACCTCATATTTATAGGGAACTTCCCCTTGATGAGAGGAGAGATTTTTCCCCTTTTGATGTGGTCGACCTACACATTTGGTTGATAAATCTCCCTATGTTGTGGTAGAAACACCCATTTTGCCCATCAATTATCTGGTGACAAAATATTCACCCAAAAAAATTTGGTGACTCTGTTGGGGATCATTTTGTGTAGTTTGAAGCCTCAAGCTTCAAATGGAAATAGTCCCTACCCTTATCCATTTTAGCTTCACAATCTAGCAGCTTCATGATATACGAGAAGCCAGATATCCAAAGGTATTGTTGACCCTATATTTGAGTTGGTACAGTAAAGTAATTTTGATCTATTTTCTTCACCATCTCACCTCTAATGAACTAGGATTTTTCCTCCTACAAAAGTCAGGTCTCCATTACCAGGCAAAGCATCCACTTTTGTTGTTAGTAGAGATTTGTCAATATATACCCTCAAACATTTGTTATCCTTCCCTTTAGTAGTCAAATTATGGCAGTTCAAAGCCCATGGGGTAACTCTTTTGGCCCACTTAACCTAAATCCACCTCTACATGAGCTACCATGTAGTTCAAGGAAGAATTTCCCCAAGTTCTTTGGTGATGGGAGAGTTCATCCTAATGAACATATTATAGCCTTCAACATAGCCTGTGGTGTGATAGGCATGGAGTATGAGGACGTAGCAGTCAGGCTATTTGTGGAAACATTACAAGGCACTATTTTAGACTGGTTCTATCATCTATAGGCCCAGACTGTGACTGAATGGAACACCTTCAAAGCCAAATTCAAAGCCAAGTTCAAGCCTACAGAAGATGTGCATGCCCTGTTGGCCCAACTTACATAGATGAAGAAGGAGCCTCATGAACCTATGAGGGACTTCATTTCCAAGTTCAACAAGTTAAGGAATAGGATCCCTATAATTACTCAGTGAATAGCTAAGAATCTCAAATGCTTCTTCATCAAATCTTAGCTACCTAAAGTGAGTTTTCTACTAAGATGTGCTGGTCACATAGACCTTACTATAGCTCAGGGTTTGGCCACTAAGGTAGAAAATGATCTTATCTTGGTAGGAAAGATAAGAAGAGATCCTAACAGAGGCAAATCTCCTTCATCTTCTAAATATCCATCTATAGGTACCACTAATCCAATGGTGTAGAAGTTGGAAAATGAATTGCTAGCCCTAAGGAAACAAATGGCACAAGGGACATCTTCTACTCCTTCATACAGAGATATACCAAGGAGAACATTTCCCAATCAGTCATACCAAGGTAATGCTGTCAGGAATCAAGGGTAGCCAAATCACCTTCCTCCCCCACATGAGAACCTTGCCATTGAATCACCTCCAACCAATTCAGTAGTTGGATATCTTGAGACAGAATCTAATTTTTCCTTCCAGCTTGAGTTGAACCCAGAAGATAATGCTAATCTCTTTGTAGCAAACTAAGAAGAATCAGTTGGTGACTCCAACATTGGTTTCCTGAATTACCAGGATGAACCTAGAAGTAAAGGTGAAGTGTTTGATGGAGCATATGTTGTATTCACCTGGTCCTAAAACCAGTTAGCCTAGTAAGCTGATAAGGAAAAAATAGAGGAGCATTCTCAACCAACAATTTCAATTGCTAAGCGGGGAACCACTTTGCCTTTTCAATCAAAAGACTCGGTGATCGTTAAGAAAGTAAGTACCCCAAATGTTCATGTACTTTCTACTTCAAATTTGTAGATCAGTCCTACACTCCCAAAAAATTAGAAGGATGAACTTCCTTCCCATATTCCTAATTCATTTTAGACATTTGAAATAATTGACCATGTCAAGAAAACTAAAATTCAAATGTCTGAATTTGAATTCCTACAATCCAACCCTAAGCAGTTGGATAAGTTGGTTCAATATGTAAAGGATAAAGCCATCCCTACAAGACAACAAATTTTGAAAGTAACTCCTGGTCTCCCCAAGAACACATCCACTTAGAATAACCTTGTCATTACTCCTCCAGCTGCCCCTGAGAAAATAAAACCATTTTATATTTCCCTGTTAATAAATAGACACCAACTGAACAACTGCATCATTGATTCCAGAGCTTCAAACAACATCATGCCCACCAAAGTAGCTGAATCCCTTGGTCTCACACTAACCAAGAAATTTGGGAGATGTTTTTCCATGGAGAACAAATAAGTGCCACTGTTGGGACAAATCAAGGATGCCCAATTTGCATTTGTCACATTTCTAGAAAAGAGAATCAAGATGACAGTCCTGGTGGCTGATGTCCTAGCCTCATATGGTATCCTTCTTGGGAAAAATTTCTACAAAGATAATGGTGGTGAGTTAAGCATGGACCTATCTAAAGCAAGGATCCTAGTCAAAGGCATAATGTAGAGATTTCTCCATGAGAAGGAGGCAAAATATGTTGTCACTCAAACATCAGCGCCTGAAGCTCAAATTATATTTGAGTCTTCAGGCATGGGTAATTACTTCTTATCCATGGAAGAGGTTCATGTGGCATCTAATGAAAATTTTGAATGTGATAGTCTAACAATTGATTCAAGTAAAATAGTAGAAGAATTGATAAGATGCAGTGTAAGTGTAGAAGAATTTCCCCCTCTAATTAAAGAAAAATCTAAGGAAAAATCAATTTTTGAGGATATTTGGATTCTAGAATTTAATGGCATTTATTCTTCTACCAGTTTAGGAGTCGAGATTGTGTTGATATCTCCACAAGGATATATTTTCCCCTATTTTTATAAATTATAGTTTAGCAACACCAATAATACTGCTGAATATGAATCGTTGCTGCTTGGATTAAAGGTTGCTCAGGACAGGGGCATCAAACTCCTTCATGCCAAAGGAGATATTGAGCTAGTGGTTTATTAGGTGAGGAACCTATACCAAACCAACAATGAGATATTACACCATTATCACAATCTGGTTTGGGATCAAATTGAAAGCTTTGATGTTTTCAGTATCTCTACAACACCTAGAGAGTTCAATGATCGAGCTGATACATTGGCTATTTCTACAACCCTAATGGTTCCTCACTTGAATTTTAAAGGAGACATGTACATTATTGAACTAGTCTTTTGACCAAGTGTGCCTGATAATGCCAATCATTGGCAAGTGTTCAATGGCGACAATCAAATCATTACCTTTCTAGAATAAAAAGATAGCTTTGAACAGCTTCACTTTGAAGGCAGTGAGCCTCAAAAACTTGAATCAGCCCTTGAAACAAGTTTAGATGCAGGTGAAGAATTCCTATAGCTAAAAAGAAATAAAATTCCCAAGGGATTGGTTTCCCTTGAGAAACTATTTGACAAGCATGACAGGTTCATCAAATAGCAACAAATGGATTCAAGCTCCTCCCAAGAGTTTGATCAGATAAATTTGGGTACTAAGGAAAATCCTAAGATGGTGAACATTGAGAAGTGTTGTACTCCAGAAGAGAAGTTCAAGTTTATTTCTCTACTTTACCAATACATAGATGTTTTAGCATACTCTTATGATGACCTGAAGTCACTTAGGCCTGAAGAAATTTGCCATGAAATTCCTCTCAAGAGTGATTTAGTGCCTTACAAGCAGAAATCCTGGTAGTATAATCCAAAGATATCAGGTACTATTCTATCTAAAATACAAAAAGTTGAATGCTAGAATAATTTTCCCAATCCATCATTCCACATGGATTGCAAACATAGTTCCTGTGACAAAAAGAATGACGAAATTCACCTCACATAGATTTTAAGAATTTGAATCAATCCTCTCTAAAGGATAATTACCCTCTACCCATCATGGATCAAGTCCTTCAAATGGTGACTAGTTTAGAGATGTTATCAATGTTGGACGGCTTCTCAGGGTACAATCAAGTAGAAGTTGGTGAAGTAGACCAACACAAGACTGCCTTCACCACACCTTGGGGCACCTTTGCATATCAAAGAATGCCATTTGACCTGATAACCTTTGGTGCCAATTTTTAGAGAGCAATGGACCTTGATTTCAAAGATGAAATGGGTAAGTTCATTATGGTGACCTTGATGATTTAACAATCTTTTCTAAGCATCATCCTGATCATGTGCACCACTTGCAACAAGTACTGGAATGATGTCACCAGAATGGCATCTCTCTAAATCCCAAGAAGTCTATTTTTGGGGTAATAGAAGGGAAACTTCTTAGACACATTGTATCCTGAGGAGGCATAAAGATTGACTCAGAAAGAGTCAAATCCATCCAAGAGCTTACTCTACCCATGAGTAAGACTGCGATTGACTCTTTCTTCAGAAAGGTGAATTTTTTATGAAGGTTCATTCCTGAGTTTGTCGAGAAGACTCACCACATTGTGGACATGATGAAGGAAAAAGCCACTTTTAGTTCGACTGAAGAAGGAAAATTGGCATTTTGAGACATCAAGATAGCTATTACCCATGCCCCAATTTTAGTTTGTCTAGATTATACCAAAGATTTCACAATGTATAGTTATGCTTCTGAGCACACACTTTTAGCAATTCTGGTTCAATAGAACCAAGAAGGTGTGGAATCTCCCATATCCTTCATGAGCTATCCTCTCAAATCTCATGAACTAAAATATTAAAATCTGGAAAAGCATGCTTATGTAGTGGTAAAGGCAATGAAGCACTTCTATTTTTACATCTTGAATTCACACACTATTGCCCTGGTTCCTAATACCACAGTTAAATCCATATTAACTCAGCAAGAGTTTAGAACCAAAAGGGGCAATTGGATTGTTAAAATATAGGAGTTTGATCTACTTATCAAACCAACAAAGCTTATGTATGGAAGATTCCTCTGCCAATTGATAACTGACAACATACCAGAATAAATAGGGCATGAAGAAGCAGGGGTTGAAGACATGCCAATAGTCCTCTTTGTCACCACCATGAATGAGTGGTATTCAAATATTTCTCATTTCCTTACCTATGGTGAGTGTCCTACTCACCTGTCTCATAAATGAAAGAGGACTGTCAAGTTGAAAGTTGCCAACTTTGTCTTGTGGGACAACGGGTTGTATAAGAGGAACCTTGATGGAGTGTTCCTTCGTTGCGTGGATAAAGAGCAGTAGAACCAACTTCTAGAGTCCTTCCATAATCTGGCCTATGGAGCACATAGTTTTATGCCTATAACTACCCACAAGATTTTGTGAGCTAGGTATTATTAGCCTCCTCTATTTCAAGATGCATACAAATGGGTACAAAGATGTAAACTGTGCCAATAGTTCGTTGGAAGACCCAAGTTAGTTGCTTTGCCTCTTAATCTAGTGGTAATAGAAAAGCCCTTTCAGTAATGGGGAATTGATTTAATTAGTGCTACAAATCTATCTTCAAGCACTAGACATGATTATGTCCTCACAACCACAAATTACTTCACCAAATGGGTGGAAGCTATTCCAACGAAGCATGCTACTTTATAAGTAGTATGCAATTTCCTCAAAGAAAACATCATTTCTAGGTTTGGTGTCTTAACCAAGATTGTGACAGACAATGCAACCTGTTTCTCTTCCCATGAGATTACTTAGTTCTATTTTCATTATGGGATTACCCTCTCCCACTCTTTTGATTATTTTATATAAGGAAATGGCCAAGCAAAATCGAGCAACAAAAACCTAGTGACCATCATCAAAAAGTTGGTAGATGAAAACCAACAAACCAATCATAAAGCATTAGTTGATGCTTTATGGGAATATAGAATTACACCCAAGAGGGCAAGAGGTATGTCACCTTTTCAACTTCTATATGGTCTCAATGTAGAGATACCAATCACCCTAGAATTGCCAGCACTGAAATTGGCAAAGGCAATTAAAGATCTGACATATGAAAGCTCCATCGACAAAAGGATCATGTGCTTGACTGAGTTGGATGAGCAGCGAACTATGGTGGTGGACCGAATTGTTGCGCATCAAAGTTTGGTAAAGAAGCTCTTTGACCAAAAATTAAAATCTCATAATTTTTATATTGGTGATCAAGTTTTGTTATGGGACAAGAGAAGAGAACTAAAGGGAATGTATGGGAAATTCAATTAATTATGGAGAGGCCCATTTGCTATTCATCAACTCAATGGTGAAAATAGTTTCTTGTTGAAGTATCAATATGGCACACCCTTTTCACTGCCTCATAGTGGGTAGCATTTGAAGCACTTCAATCCTTGAAGTATTAGGTGGCATCAGTTGTACATATGTATATTGTATAGTCTTTAGTTCTGTTTAGTGATTTTTATTTTGTTTTGTTTTTTGCACCTTGATTTTTGGGTAGCATGACTCCATAGCCCAATGTCATACTTAAAGGCACTAGAGATTCTAGATTCTACTCCCTTTGATTATTTTTATAGTCGATGGAAGTTCCCCAATTGGAGCTAGCTATTATTCTCAAAATTTGTCACTCATTTTTTGGGACAACATATCAACTATTTTGGTTCAATAGGCCAAAATTCTCTCTTCCCTTCTCAAAAAAATGTTATGAGTGCTCTAGTTCTTCAATTATTCAAGCATTTTCATCTAAGGAACTCATAGGTTCAACGGGTTCAACAAATTCAATAGGTGAGCTCTCATAAAGGAACAACTTTGAAACACTTAGGCAACTTCAAGGTTGGTTCAACATCGAGGTTCAACCAAAAGGTCCATCAATAGGCTTCAAACAAAATACTGAACCATTGAACCATTGAACCCCGCCCTCAAGGTTCAAAGGGTTCAAATGTTTAATGACATCGGTAGACTTCAAAAAGAGTTAAGCACTCAACGAGTTCAAAGAAGTTCAACCACTTTGAAGAGTTTAATGAGTTCAAAGACTTCAGCAAGTTCAAAGTTCAATAAGATCAAAAGACTTAAGGAAAAGAAGGCTTCGAAGAAGAAATATTGAACTATTGAACTGTTGAACCTTGAACAAAAAGAGTTCAAAGTTCAAAGCTTCAATGAGTTCAACAGAAAAGAAAAGGATCCAAAAAGTTTGAAGGAATAAAAGATTCAAAGAAAGAGAATGAACCATTGAACTTTGAACTGAAATGGTTCAAGGTTCAAAGGTTCAATAGAGTTCAAAAGACTTAGATAACAAAGGATTCAAAGAAAGAGGATGAACTATTGAACCATTAAACTTTGAACCAAAATGGTTCAAAGGTTTAAATGGTTCAAAGAGTTCAACCAGTTCAAGAAGTTCAAAGTTCACAAGGAAGCCTCGAGTGAAGGAAGGAAACAAAAGATTCTTGAGACAAGTTTGAAGAAATGGTTCAACTGATTGAACCAAAGAGTCAATTGAACCAAGGAGCTGATTAAACCAAGGAGCTACTTGAATCAAGGAGCCAATTGAACCAAGGGATCACCTAGACCACCTAAACTATTGAACCATTGAACCAATGAATTCTCATGGTTCAAAGGTTCAAGGTTCAATGTGGTTCAAGTGACCAATGACATCCCCATAGATGCCAAATTCAAGGTAACAAAATGCCCATTTATTTTCAAATGTGGCACAAAACTTTAAAATAAACTCAGTGACCAGATGAAGAAGAAGCCAAAAGAGCCAGCAGAAAGGGAAGAGATAGCCCAAGAACTCAGATCATGAAGAAAAGGATAAAATACAACAAGGAAAGAGGGAACAAGAGGGAAATACTATAAACATCTATAAGAGAGTTATTTCTGGTAGGTGAAACAATCCACCAAGTGGACATCAGAGAGCGCGAGCACTCAAGGACATAGCCTATTTTTCTCCATTGAGTAAAGGAGAAGTGGACATCTACACAAATATTAGGAAGAGGAACAGGCAACCTATACTTTGGAGGAGACACTTGAGATGAATTGACATGCCATAGTTAAGGCTGATGCCTTGTTCCAGCATGGCCCCTTGACAGAACTAAAAATGCATTCAAGGCATTGAATGCAGCATGGGCCATTTTTTGAAATAAAGTGCCAAGTCTTTCTTGGTTGCTATAAATTGTAATCTCTTATTTTATGTAAGGGAGATATTTTTTTTATCAGAAGCAAAACTTTGCCCAAATTGAAAGGCATTACTGAGACTTTGAGCTCAGATTGTTAATCATATTTTGTTATCTGAATGAGAAATCAAGTGACCTTTCAGACTTTATGTTGGAATAGCTTGTGTTGTTGAGGAAATTTTTCTTATGTCTATTTCATGAATGCATTCTTGTCCATTTAATTAAATAAGTAGAACTAGTGGAAATAACCAAGAAGGAGTCCTGAAGCCGACTGTGGAGAGACTTTGTGCTGCCACAATTGTTTTTAGTGTGTGTTTTTAGTTTGTTTCTATGTAAAGGATCTTGGGTTGACTTTGTGCCCCCATTGTCTTTCATATTTCACTCTTTGGCAGTTGAGGTGGAGACTTTGTGCTACACTTCATTCTTGTGTGTTACTGTGCCCTATTCCAATTACTGTTACTTTTCAGAAAGAATTCCTGTTGTTTGCTACAGACCACTTCTAAAAAAAGAGAAGTACCTCCAGTAATCACCCAAGATTTCTCCTTTGTCTATGAACATCATCTCTAAAGAAAAAGAGATGTATTGTGTTGTCCTACCCCTGAGTGTTATTTTCAGCATATATATAGTATATAACACCTCATATTTATAGCGAACCTCCCCTTGATGAGAGGAGAGATTTTCCCCCTTTTGATGTGGTCAACCTACACATTTGGCTGATAAATCTCCCTATGTTGTGGTAGAAACACCTATTTTTCCCATCAGTTAGCTGATGACAAAATATTCACCTAACACTAAACAATCCCCTATGATGACTGATAGATAAAATTGGGGAGGCTTAACAACCTCAAAAGGGTGAAAAATATTTTGAGATTGGATTTTCCTTAAAACTTTATTGGAAAATTGGTTAGGGGCTTGGTTAGGAGTTTGGTTAAGATGACTATTATTGATGAAAATAATGTTCACTTTATCAACTGACTTTTCCACTTAAGAAAGTTTGGAGAGATCTTGATGGAGAATCTAATTTTGCCTCAAGATAAATAGTGCATCATACATAGACATAGTTACATTAGCCTTCTTCAAATGATCCATAATATTAGAGGGAAGACTAGTACCTTTAGACTGCACCTTGGAATTGGAAGCATCACTTGGCATTTAAGTAACATGAGGAATGAAAGGGGACCTTACTACTATCCATGAGGTTGGGGCACTTGTTGATTTATAGGAGCCTTAGTAGTTACATTTGAAGAAGTAGGTTGTTAACTAGTCTGTAGAGATGATGAAGAAATCTTATATTTCCCCAAGTTGTCTTCCAAGATCATCTTCTTATCCCTTATATGAGTTGTAATTGGTTTATTTGTCCTTTGTGAAGCTTGTCTCATATTGGCTACTACATGCTCAAACACATATTCCCCTTGTTGAAAATTCATGCATGTGGTATCAATTGGTGCTCTACCCATGCTCCCTTATTGTTAGCTTTAAGCTTCTAATCATGACATGGTAGGCATGTTGTCTTGACTTGTTTTGTGGGCTTATGGTGGAGGAGGCATCATGTCATGACTTTGAAATGAAGGAGAATGTTGCCAACTAGGGTCTTGATACATGTCTCCATTAGTGGCCATCACCATCTCATTAGATTGTCCCTTTGATTACCATTGACCTTCCTAAGCATAGTTTTTATGAGTTGGCATAATATCTCTAGAATTACTTGGAGCATTAGGATTGTATTTCCTTGACTGAGGCTTGTGCTCTTATCCTTGATGATTCGACTAATAGGGTGGCCTATTATAATGATAGTTTTGATTATTATTTTGGTATGGCTTGTATGGTGGATCTTGTTTCCTTTCCATTACAATCAACTTGTTCTAAGATTTGAGAAGAATCTCTATCTTCCCCAGTCTATTAGTTTTCTCACCTTCTATTTGATAAAATTTTGTTCAATCTAGAACAATAAAAATAGTTAGGGTAGGAGGATGTATCTGTAGGAAGAGAGGAATTGGTGGCCTTAGAGCCAGCTTGCTTGCTTGTATAATTCAATTTTCAACCCTAATTTCTACTTCAAAGGCTCCAAGTAGGGTGTTCCCTCCCATGGATTGAATAATTATAACTACATCTAAATTAAGAGCCTTAAAATAGTATAGAAAAGCATAGTTGGTGTAGGCTTGATCACTGTAAGAATCTTATCCCAAGTATTCTAAAATTTATAGTTGAAATGCACCATGAACTCATGAGAGGATCTCTTGATTGTTTTAAGCTACTCCATGAGTGAAAGATGATCACTCTTATCCTCAAAGTTCTTTCACAAGACCTATCTAAACTCATCCCAAATATTAATTTATGCAAGGGCCAATCCTCTATACCATTGAAGTGATTTTCCTTTGAAATAAGTTGATAACAACCTCATTACTACATTTTCCTTAGTCACATGGTATATTGAACAAAGGTTAGCAATATTTACAATATGGTATATAGGAGTAACTAGATTTTATCTTGTATAATAAGTAAGAGCCTTTAAAGCTGTGACTGGGATATCATCCCATTGGGTAATATTTAGAGGACTACCACCATTGAATGGCACAAAGGCTTTCCTTCTAGGAGTATCCATATGAGGTATGGGGCTTATAACAGTGTTTGGCTAAACAATACTAGCTTGAATAGGAGTATTTTGTGTAAAATAGGGAGAATAAGAGGGGTGGGAGTAGGTTTTGGCTAAGAGGCCTTCTTATTTATTTATTGGAAAGGTAGCTCAGAGAAATCTATCTCCTTCACTTTTTTAGAGGATCTTGTGATAACTTTGGGGGGCATGAAAATTATGCAAATCTGGAAATGAAATCTAAAATTTAATACTATAATAAGATATGAAAAATTATGCGGTCCCACTAGGCATGCCAAAACTATTATATATCCAGATAACACCTTAATAGGAGTCAGATTTGTTTAAGTTTGACTGATACCTAGACTAACATGGGAATGGTCTAAGGCTGTGGGTTGCTTATAACTAGACCAGACCTCTAGGATTTTTTATGAGGATAGATCCTTAGATTTTATGATTTAGACCATTACTTCTAAAACCTAAGAATTGTTTGGGGTGAAAAGGGTTAAGTATTTTTCATAAAATAAAACCTATTCTAATATGTGGTGATGCACCAATAATTTATCAGATCCACTCTTAAACTCAGAATCTTTAACATACTAATGAACTATGAAAAAAGCTAATTCAATACTTACTATAGTTCCTCTGCAACAATATTTCATATAGAGGTCAATTTGATATACTCAAACTAGGGTGAAATTAAAATAAGGTCTGGTTAAAGACACTTAAATTTGATTGTCCACCATATCTTTGAGAGATCAATGTAGAGACACACTATATGACCTATAAAGAAAGTTTATATCACTTAGGTTGAGTTTGGATATGCAAGAGTAATATAACATTCACATTTGCATATTAAACAAACACCAAACACTAAATATAGATTAGTATATGACTGCATAAATAATCTATTCACTACTCTAAGAGTTGTCGAATATAATTCTGGTAGAGTCTATTTGTACAAGCTTGAGGGATGCAAAACAATAACTCGAAGGCTATATTCATAGAATAAGGGAAGTAAGAGAGGGATTTTTGGTGCTTGAAAAGGGAAAAAAAATGAGTTTAAATCCATTTGAAAATATATTACAAATGCCTTCATGAATCAATCTCATTCGAAGCCTTTTTGATTGATCTAGGTCACTTCAGTCCATTACATAATTATAATATCTTCTCTATGATGCTCCATGGTGGATGCAGCAATTAGATCAAATTACTTTCAAGTTGACTCTAGGTATCAGTGTAGTTATAACACTTAGATCCATAATTTATAATCATGTCTTGTTGCAAACTGCATTTAACTAGTTATTGTGGCATACATAGTGGAGAGATAGGTCACTTTCATGCAGTTGATCTTAGGGATGTTCCACTTACCTTCATGATGCCCCTTGGAAAGATATATCCTTATATCTAAAAATGGAAAACACAGTCAAAGTAAGATCCATTTATGATGCAAACCCATGAGCCAAAGGTCCATATTTAGCCACATGGTAAGTCATTTTATGTTCTCCATACTTGACTGCATTATATTGACCACTTAATGGTGTTTAAACTAGCTTCAATGGCATCAATATGACCCTAAAAACCCTATTATCCATGGTTGAAAATAGCCTCTTAAATTCCATTGAGAATATTAGGTTTCCCTTTACTTCTAATTAGCTATCAAAATTTGACTCAGCCCAATCAAAATTTTCCATCATGTCTTTGTTCTCATTAGCTTCATGGACCTAGCTATCAAATCTTTGACTTACTGACCTAGCTTGCTCCATTGATCTTGATTGATATGAATTCACAAGAACCATTGATCCTCTACTAGTCGAATGCATCTTTGACACTTATCATGCCTACATTCGCACCTGAGATTCATTGACCCTTTAACCTCTGCTCATTGTTAGATCTAAGTGTATGATTAAACATGGACCATTAGATGAATTGGGACCCACTATTTAAAATCTAATGGTTATTTCATGATCTTAAAATTGATGTCCTCACTCTTTTCAAATGACATTCATGTGACCATCATTAATGGTTTCACAACCATCAAATTTAAGCTCAAATGGATTTCTTTTGCTCTGACTAAAACTTAACGTCTACACGAATGTCTTATGATTTTTACCAATTCTAAAATCTTGGATATTGAAGCACAATAATAATGGAGGTATCAAATTTTTAGTATATTTTCTTGAGGTCAGAAGGAACAAACCCATTTTATCCTTTGGTCTTGGGAAATTTCTAGGTGAAGATATTAAATTCTCAAGATGGTTGGTCCATACCTGCTTCTTCATGATGTCTTGGTAATGGTTGAGATCATTTGGCTAAGTATGGAAAACTTAGTGAAACTTGACTTAGGAGTGAAATTTAGACATGTATAACTCCATCTACACTTTGGTGGATGACCTAAAACCTATCATGTAGTAACTAGGGACCAAGCTAAACAAACCCATGTGACCACTTTCCCTTGAAACTACCACACATGTGAGATATAACTTTATTAAGATGATAACTCAGATCTACTGGAACTTTCTTGAAAATGGCTAAGTATGGGAAAATATGTAGAATGTGGTTGAGGAGTCAACTTTAGACCTTTGTAACCTTGGATTAATTTTGGAAGAGGATATAAGATTTGGCACATATGATCTTGGCACAAAAGTGAATAAACCCACATGACCAGTTCTCTCTAACTCATACACATGTGGCAATGTTGATGTCAATAAAGCTCCTACTCAGAATTTTTGTTACTAAACTCAAGTGTCTCAATGAGCACAATTAATAACTAAATGGATCTTGTGCACTTCAAATCCATTCCAAGCATTCTTGGCATCCCATGGGGCTCTACAAATTTGGTCCTATCCTTAACAAATGGAAACTTAAGCTTTAAGTGAACCCAAATTGTCTTAAAATGCCTTGTAAGAAAATTGAGATATTGGACTCCTTCCATTCAAAATATTGTTTATATATTCATCCATTAACAATCTGATCTATCTAGACATAAGCTTGGTATGTGGGCCAAAATGGCCAACAATTCGAAGTTTGATTTTTAATTAAGGCATTATATTTAGCTTGCATAGAAAGATTCCATCTATCATCTTGAGTGGATTCTTTAAATGATTGAGGTTCACATTCATAGATAGTTATTAATTCATGATAAGAATGCTAATGTCTAGTTAATTTATTAAGGTTATCAACATTAGAAGATTAAATTATGGATTTTTCCCATTTAGGTCTTTTAGATTAAACATGAAACTCAGGTGGTTCCTTATACTCTAATCTATCCAAATCTAAATTAAATTCCTTAATGGCATCCATTTCATCATAAGGAGAAACATGAGAGTCAAATTATTCAACAAAATAACATTGAAGAGGTTCCAAAGAGGGCTAACAAAAGGATTTTTTGAGAATAATAACATTCCTATTCTCAATGACCTAACATTTATAATTATCATCCACTCTTAAACTTTTTGTCTTACCTCCATAACCTACAAAAATTCAAGAATAAGAAATGGGATCAAGCTTCTTTCTTTTAACCTTAGGAATAAAAATAGAAGTAATACTACCAAAGATCTTGAGATAAGCCACACAAGGTTTATTTTTAGTCCACATTTATAAAGGGGTAGAAAGATGCAAATATTTGGTAGGAAACCTATATAGAATATGAAGAATAATATTCATGGCTTTGGTCCATAAAAAATTAGGAGCATTTGGAGATTACAACATGGTTCTAGCCATTTATATGATGGTGAAGTTTTTCCTTTCAATAATACCATTTTGTTGATGGGAATAGGGAGTTTTTAGTTCCCTTTGAATACCAAAACTAAAAAAATAATAATCAAACTCTTTACTAAACATATTCACCACCATTATCATTTATTAATATCTTGATAGAAAAATTAGATGCATTTTCAACACTAAATTTAAATTCATTGAATTTAGATAACACATCAAATATATTTTTAATGAAAAAAGACAAGATCATTCTAGTGTAATCATCAATAAAAGTAACAAAATAAAAATAACCATTAAGAGATAAAACTTCAAGAGGTCCTAAAACATCAATATGAATGAATTCTAAAGGATGTGAGGAATTCACATCATGATTCTTGTGAAAGGGGTTAGTATGTTGCTTACCACGTAAGAAACCCTCACAAGTTTTATGATGAGAGGGGATAGAAAGAAGTTAAAAAAAAAAGATTATTTGCAAACATGTCATATACAATTCTAAAATTAACATCTTAATATTTTATGCCATAATTAGGACTCATTTTTACTATGCACTGAAAGAAAACATGTAGAAGAAGGAGAAAAGATATATAAACCATTATTTTGAACACCTTTAACAATCAAGGAACTAGATTGATATCTAATGGACTAGTTATATTTAAGTAATGTTATAATGAAATTATTATTTTAAAGTTGAGAACAAGATATCAAATTATTTTTAAGCTTAGGTACATATAAAACATCATTTATAGTAACATTTGAAAATAATGCTTGTAATACCCCTTATGGTGACCAAACGTACCGTGTTGATTTCAACGTGTTCATCACATTAGATGTGTCGACTCCCTTGTGTGGGTAACTAGTGAATGATGTCCCATATTGGCTTTTGACGAGTAGTGTCACCAACTATAACTTAGGGTATTATTATTTTAGTTGCATTTCCTCTAGTATACAATATAACTTTAACCTGAGATAATGATGGAGTTAAATGGATGCCACTATCTTTTGTTAATGGAAAATTATGAGAAATAATAGAATGGCTAATCAAGGTGGTATATGACAAACCCAAGGGAAGCATTGTTATACATGTTGAATCTGACATTGTATTATAATTTAAATAGAAATATTTAATAAATTAAGAATTAAAATACATACTTATTTTAATTATTAAAATAGATATGTGGATATATGTATATACACTTACTATATTAAATGTTTTATATATATATATACCTATATATAATTTTACTAATATAAAATATAAAATTATAAATAATGAATTTATGAAACATAAATTCCCCAACCTCATTATTCTTATAGCCATCATTCAATTATTTATTCATTTATAAATATCATTTACACATTCCATGGGCAAACTTCAAGACAAATGGGTAGCATGGATGTTTAGTATTGGTAGGTGATTTTGTTAAGGGGGCACATGAGGCACCCATATCCTATCATCCATGGCATTTAAGGAGAAGAGAGTCTTTAATAAGGAAATATTACTTGCATGATTTTGGTTGAGATGGGACACCACCCAAGTGGTAGATGGTGTTAAATGCATAAGTCCCACATAAAATTGTTGGGAGATGAGTGGGAAAACAAATCCATCATTTTGGAATAGGAATGTGCTATAGCGAGAGGACAAGTTAGAAGGTGTTGAATAAGGAGGGCATCATGCTTGGAATAATAAGAAGTTGAGTTGCTTCAATAGGCACGTGTCTTTCTATGATGTTCTTCCATGTTATCATGATATTGTATGGTTGAACATATAAATAATAATGTTTTAGCTTGTATAGGGGTGTATAATGAATATACCTCTTGTTTTATTCTTATCTTTATCATTTTATACATGCCACTCATCAGCTATTAAATGGTTTTAAGGCCCCTATTCATTCTTATAAGATATTTAGACTATATATTTTTATCTCTATTTGGTGTGGTGTTTTGGTAATGGCACTATAGTGGAAATTAGAAAAATGTTATAGTAGATGCAAAAAATAATAATTATAATTTTTATAGATTTGAATCTAGTGTTACAATAGTGAAGAGTGAAATACTATATCCATCTAGTTGATAGTTGGGAAATGTGCTTTCTATAGACCCATATATGCATTGGGTATAGTGTAGTTTAGGTGTTAATCGATTAATTGGTCCTTGGTCTCCAAATCCACCTGCAATCTTTAAGTATTATATTAAGTTAATTTCTTTTCTTTTCTTTAACCTAGCACAAGAACAACATCACCACCATTATTTTTATCTCAACTATTTCAACTTAGTGGAACTATACTCCACTTCAATCAAGGATTTCAATAGATGCTCAAAGCCCTCTATACTTTCAAAAAAATAAAAATGTGTGCATTATCTCTAAGTCTAGATAGGACATATATAATGGATATTTCCTATGGTCATGTTTCTTTCTGGGAGTGCTAGCACTTCACTTTTATTTCCTATGCTTAATCTCCTCAAATCATTATTATGCGCCACCATTCCAAAACTAGGTTGATACCATTTAGATGTTTTAGTAACTAGCCAATATAAAAATAATGAAGGATATAATGTGGTGGTGGTGGGGGGGGGGGGTGTAGGACAACCATACATTCTCTTACCTTCTTGAGTAGTGAATATACTTTTTTTTAGATAGTGAATTAAGGTGCCATAACATCACATTAGATTTTCACCCATTTTAATATGTCATCTTAAATACTTATAACTAAGGTTTCAAGGTGGACACGGCCGTGCTGAACCCTTCTCCTCTATTGGTGTCTGTGCGGCCCCTTTCCCTTGTTTCTATACGCAGTTTTTTAATGAAAGATCTTTATTGCGTGGAACTTTTGTGCTTTGGCTATCCGTTTAGCAGATGGACTGCTGCGGGGGAAGAGGGAGTGCGGCCGTGGATATGGCCATGCTGAAACCCACGTGGCCTTGCTTTTTAAAACCAGGTCCCGAGACCTGGGGTTGCTGAGCGAGGCGTGGCTTCGGCTCTTTTTTTGCATGGTTGGGAAATTTTCTCCCTGTTTTGACTTTCGATCCAGCGCGTGGTGTGGAGATGGACGTTGTGGTACTCATACAGAGCGCTTGGAGAGGGTTTGGCCGTGGGGTGGGCCTTGTTCGGCTCCCCGTGGCGGTTGTTGAAGTTTTTTTTTTTAGCAGATCCGGTGGGGATCTGTATCAGCTATAACCCCAGGGGCTAGATTGAAGTTGAATTTGTTGGGGGTGGTTGCCAGATCCAGTTATTCACCATTGCCTTCCGTCTGAGGGGTCGTAGCTTATGTTGAAGCGCTTCAAGTCGTCTCATGATGAAATTTAAATTACCAAGGCGGTGCTACCTCTGTGTTTTGCAGAGGGGATGTATGGGTTGACGATCGGATGGACATTTTAGGCGTTGGTGGTGCTGGTTCTAGAGTTTGTTTAGTTGGGGATGGGGTCTGAAGGCGAACATTTATGCGGCTCCCAAAAACCCTTCCTCGTGTTTGCGTGGTTCTGTAAGTGTAGATCTATTTTGCGTGGTTCTTTTTTTAAGGTTTCAGGTTTTTTGCATGACCTGGATTCCTGCTTCAAGTTGTTGTACTTGGTTTTTTTGTTCAGGTTTCAGGTCCTTGTAAAACCTGGGAAGCTTTGTCTGGATTATCTTGGTGGTTCCAGGGCCTTGTAAATCCTAGTTTTTTTACTGATGCTCAGTGGGTTTCCCTGTCTTGGCGGTTTTTATTGTCTTATTTTTTTATTTTTTTGTAAAGGGTTTCGGGGCCCCTTCAAAACCTGCTTTTACCTTAATCTAAAACTAAGGTTTCAAGGTCTAACACATTATAAATTTTATGATATAATCAATTTTATCATGAGAGGTCATAAAATGCATTTTTTAAACCTATGACCAAAACTTAACTTTTGGAGTACCAATATTTACGCATTAGAGTATCAATACTTGAGTCTTGTTTGTAAAGATGTGATTGGTTACTTCTAGTTTTATAAGATAAATGTTGAAAAAGTATTAGATACTAGATGTTCACCTTCTAGTGCACTTTATTTATACACACCAATATGTTTCATTGATGGAGCACATGTTAACAAAAGCCTTGTTCAATAATTGAAACATGCACAATGATTCAAACATTTCCCCTAGTTATTCATTGAAATGTTATTTTAGTGTGTCATTTAATAAGAAAGTTTTATCTTATCTTTAATACTATAATTTAAGGGAAAATGGTGACTTGTGAATGGGTAATACTCCCTTCTTCTGGGTTTGAGTTTGGTGGGGACAATATTAGCAAAAACATATTATTATTCTAGTTTTCTTTTTTGTATAGTCTTAACCTTAGACGTAATTATTTGAATGGAAAAGTATCACTTTATTTTGATATACTTTTCCTAGAGCATCCTTTTATTCCTTGATTCTCAACTCAACTAAAAATTTTAATTGCTTCATGAACATACCCCTTTATGTTGAAATTTGTATATCTTTATGATTAACATTAATTAATTATTACAGTTGAGATGTAATATTATTATTTAGATAGTAAAGAAATGTGAAATTGTGTATGTTTCTCTTAGTGTTAAAACATTTTATGTCTCATATAATACTTTAACCTTGATTTATGTTGGTCTAGTGATGAAAACATAGTTATAAATCATTATTGTTATATCTTTTTGATCTGTATATTATCTGGTAAATATGAAAGATTGTAAATGGATTTCAATTGCCAGCTTAAGTTGATGCACATGTTGATGTGCAAATGAAAATAAAAAAATATAAAAGATCATATGAGATATAAGATATCAAGTATTTGATGTGTTGGTTGTATTATTTACAAATATAATCTTTGAGTTCATTTGTAAATAAGCAAATAGTATAATATTTGTTATGATATTAATGTGGAATTAAAATACTTGACTTCTCGATTATGAATGATATTATGTTTAATTTACTTGACAAAAGCATAAAGCTATTATTCGTGTTATCCATATAGATATAATCATTCCCCTAATCTAAAATTTATTCATATTAGCATCATTAACCATGTGAAATTGGTAAATGAAATTGAGCCTAGTTATCTACTTGTGTCATAAACTTCATGGTCTAATATAGTTGTAAGAGCAAATTAATTTATTATGTGTAATTTTTATCTTTGTTAATCAAGCTAAAAAAAAGGGTTAGTTTTAGTAAAGTAACCAAATGATGAGAGACTCCTAATTTAGTATAATACTCAAAATACCTACTCTTTAGTCTCCTCATGAGATAGTAGAGAAATGTATTTAGTATTGTACTAATAAATGAGGGATTGATATGACCTATCTATTGGTTTAAAATTGGCAATCAAAATAACTATCGTGTATGGCATCATAAGTTGTAGAATGTCCTTCTCTAGTAGTCTCTTGTCAATATAGTGGGACTATTATGCATATTTTGACATAGGCAAAGTAAAATCAAACCAAGTGGTTGTCATTGAATTTATTAAATTAAGTTGGTCCTAGGATTATGAAGTCCTTAGAAGTGTGCATAACATTCTCTTTGGAGCTGAGAAGTAACTAGAGACTTTACTTTTAAAAGGAATTAATTTGAACTAGAAGCTTAATTAGTCTTTTCTAAGGCCTAGAGGATAAGTAATGTGAATCATTTATTCCTTAGAGTATAATACAAATTGGGTGATAAGTATAAAAATTAACATATCTTGAATCAATTTAGATTAATAGTAAACTTGGGTTAGTTGAATTATAAATAATAGGAAGAATTGTCACCTTGTAGTACGGATGTGAAAATCCCTTTTTATATCATGATATGTTGTACTTGAAAGTTAAATTGAGTAAGATGCATAAATCAATTGAGCAAGATTTGGTTATAAATAAATGAAGTGATCAAGGCCTTAATTTTGAAGTGCATAAGATATCCCTATTGAAGTGTAGTAGATGTTGAAAATTTAGCTATTGAAAGCCAACTAACCTTATCTCCAAATTAACCTTAGAATTAGACTTACATGTTTTATTGAGCCTGAATGGAATAGTTATTTTGTTGGTGTCTTGAGTAGCATTAGTAGATAATAAATTTTTTCACCTCAAGATTAATCATCTATAGATTTAATAAGCTTGAAAATTAATATTTAGTAATGTGAATGGGTAATTATCACTTTATCAAATCTAATAAATTTATCCCAGACTCCACCTTTTAAAATAGAAAACCTTGTTTAAATCAAAAATATATCTTTCAAACTCTAGATTTATGTAAATAAAATTAGGACATGCAATCATAACCTTCCTATCTCAGCCAAAACCATCTTGGTAGACCCATCTCTTGAGGCATCAGATGATCTTCTGTAGCTAAAGTTCTATTTCATCCCTCGAAGTGATTTCAAATTGGAGTTGGTAAAGTTAGTTAGAGGATTCCCGAGGCTTAACCATAAGCTTATAATGATTGATTTTATCTTTAAATTTATAATATAACTCTCTCTTAATATTTTAAAATGATTATTCTATTCTTAGTAGACCATTTCCAGACTTGAGTTATTCAAGAAATTGCTTGCAGAATAGAATTATATGCTAAATTCATTTTTGAATGCTAAGTGATTTTAGTGTTTCAATCAATGGAAGACACTTCATAAATTTCATAACATGAGACTATAAATAAAATAATATGGAATAAATTTTAGAATTACTTTCTTTATTTTGGGTTTAATTTACCCATCACCCTTTTTTGGGTGATTTAATGAAATTGGAATGTGATGATAAAGTATGCTTGGCAAGTCTGGATGCATCAAATTTGGATAATTCCATTTACGTTTGGAGGGTTGTGCTTTATAAGAGTACTCATGGGTACTAAAATGGTTAGAAGTAAGGTAGAGTGTTTTTAGAGGTTGTTTGCTTATGCAGATTTATTATACACATTAGTTAGAAATGTGTCAAAATTGAACTATCCTCTAATGTGAAGTTTAGTGTTGCTCAAGAAAAAAAATTATTAGCATTTTTATGGGTTTCTTTGGGGTGAAATTTTGGGCATGACATTTTGGTATCAGAGCCTAGGTTCCACACTAGGAACTCTAGGGGATTTTGTTTGATACTTGTGATGAAGTGGTGAAACTTAGCATCACAATATTTCTCTATTCAGTTGTACTCACAATGAGTTGAGATCATGAGTTGAATTGTGTGATCATGTTATCTATGTTTGGGTGAAGTTGAATTTTGAATTGGCAACTTTGTTGACGTGTCTATATATTCAAGTTAGTGTTTTATATAATAATTATTTGGTAATATATAATAATATATGATAGAGTTCTAATGTTGTATATAAATTATACATTTATTATGCATGTACTTAGATGGTATTTTACCTCAATATACTTCTTTGTTAGTCTAGTTTTTCATTTGACATTGTTTAGAGGTGGTCTAGAATATTTGTTTTCTTTAATCTCTTGTTAAGGTTTGAATATGTTCTTATGTGAAATTATAATTGTATATACTATGATTTGAATATAAGCATGAATGTAAAATCTACTTTAGTATACCTTACTTTGGTTTTCTACATCCAAACACAATGTTTACCCTTGGTTAATAATTAATTGTGGGCATGCTAGCTTAGACTTATTAATTTCCATGGATGTTAAGGTTAGAGTTGTTACATTCACCTCTCATTGACTTAATTTTAAGTATACTTATTGAATACAAATATGATAGGTTATTGATTTTAGGTATAAAACTATGGTATTTACCAAGTAGTTTGATGACAATAGTGTTATTCAGAGGTGAAGGAATGTTATTTACCTTTAATAAGTATAATTATTGATTTTATGTGAAGTAAACTAATGATAATTACAGGATTGTTATTACATGTGCATTGCATGGATTAAACTTAAAGTTATAGTAAATGTGCTGAAATGATTCTCCTTTATATCCAAGCTTGGCTTTATGAAACTTAATCAATTGTGAAACTGTAAATAGTCTTATGGTGTTAAAATAAAAGTGGAAATGATAGGAATATTACATACTTTTATAGATGAAGGAATGATTTTTTGATAATAAACTAACAGTTTAGTAATGATAGATGGACTATGAATGTTAAAAACCTTAACATAAGAGATTTATTTTGGAGATTTAGGTAATGATAATCCTAAATGGTTGTTCCTCCCCTTTTTTCAACAAGCTTGTGATATGAGTACTCCTTGATTTGATACCATATTAAATACATGCATCATGATATGTAGAATCCTATTTCCTCCATCTTATCACACCCTTATTTTGACTAGTGAAAGTTTGCTCATTTAGGGTATGTCTTAATGAGTGATGCAGTGGAGGTTCTAAATCATCTTAGTAGTGATTGTTTAGGCCATCTAGATGCTTCTAGTAATCACAATAGATAATAATTTTTAGTGATCAATACTCAAATATGCATATAGTTTTCACTCAATAGAACTTTAGTGAGCTATGTTGATAGTAATATTACCTATGAGATATGTCACTTGAGAGAAATTCCAGTTATAGATATGAGCCGATAATTTTGGACTAGTATTTTTGTGATACTAGGATTCCATATGCAAGAATTGATAGTTGTTATTCTCATTCATTTGTATCAGTTGATTATCATGATATTTAGTTATGTCAAATGATATTGGATACTTCATCTGTAGTAGCACTTTGTTATAATATGGATGCTATTCAATCTCTTCAGTGGTGATTAGTAATGACAACTAATAAAATTTCCACATGATACCTTGGGACATTATATTACTATATGTAGAGAGACTCAAATATTTCTCACAAGAGTTTAACTAAAGCTATAGAGATATGTTAGAAATATCATTCAGGATGTCATTATAACATCAATTAGACTGATGTTATTTCTTTTTCTGATATGTTCAACATGGTTATTCTCTA
Organism: Torreya grandis; assembly: GCA_037957365.1. Classification (NCBI taxonomy): domain Eukaryota; kingdom Viridiplantae; phylum Streptophyta; class Pinopsida; order Cupressales; family Taxaceae; genus Torreya; species Torreya grandis. The sequence goes on from JARHVA010000027.1 coordinate 3,614,482, forward strand.
TAAATAGTGATATTTGACAACAGGTTGGTTATAAGATAGTCATAGATGTGAGATAATATGATTACCTTAGTAATTTCATAGCAATGGGATGTTGTGTATGAGAATTTATCAGCTGATTTATGTGGTAGCAATATTATATATGATGAGGTACAGTTATTGTATTACATTGGGAATTAATTTATAGGTATTTTTCTTACCTATGAGAGGTAATAAACAATGTTCCTCATACCTCTAAGAGGTAATTGAGATGCCTCATACCTCTGGGAGGTAATTTACATGCCTCATACCTCTGGGGGGTAATTGAGATGCCTCAAACCTCTGGGAGGTAATCAGGATGCCTTGTACCTCTAGGAAGTAATCGGGATGCCTCTTACCTCTGGGAGGTAATTGAGATGATTTTTATTCCTTCTCCCCTTGGGTGACTTTTAGTGCTTTGTAGAAGTCACATAATGCTCATGATATGATCTATTTTTGCTTATGTTTTGCTGAGATTATTTATATTTGATTTAGTTTTGTTTTTAAGTTGATTGGAAACCATCACTTTAGTTTATTATCTTTGAATTTTTTTTAACGGCTGATCATGGGCATTGTTGTTGAATTTTATCTTGGATTTTTAGGTTTATATTTTCCTTTGAGGTTACTTAGTCTCATTTTTTTATTGGTTTTTCCCTCACATGAATGGTTGATTCTCTTGTATATTTATTTTGATGGTTGTTGGTGTTGGTTTCATATGCATTCGTATGTGTATAAATAGTACACCTATGGTGTGGTATGGGGGAGAAGAAGTAGCTTGGAATATAGCTAGTGGGTCGTGATGGGAACCGATCATGTCAATTTGTGATAACACCCTTCCAACCCCACTAGATGTGGTGGTTATGTATATATATATGTGTGTGTGTGTGTGTGTGTGTGTGTGTGTGTGTGTGTGTGTGTGTGTGTGTGTGTGTGTGTGTGTGTGTGTTGTCCTTGAATGGGGTTATAACCTTTTTGAGAGGTCTAGATAGAAGATTTGGTATGCAGTGATGACTTGTTATTTTGACATATACCTTGATTGGTTATTTCAACATGGTCATATATGGTTCAGGGTTATTCAATCAACTTTAGATGATATTTTCATGGATGGATACCTATCCTAGTAGTGTATCTTTGCCATGATTGACACTCATTACACTTATCTCAGTATGATTTAGACATTGGATGGATACTTGAGATTTCATGATTATGTGCTTCAATTGGTTAGTGACAGATGAAAATAAAATGACTTATATTATTATGAAATTTGTTTTCACTTGCTCATTTTAGAGGCTAATTATGTTTCAATTGGCACCTTATGATATTGATCAGTATAGCACAGTTTGGTAGTATCAATCAGTATGGGAGTTTGATTCAATATGGTTTAGTATTCAAGGTATTATAGTGTATAGTTCCTGATTGGAATTAATCTTAGCACAATGTACTTATTTCACATGACATGTTCACCTTGGGATAACACTAAGTTCTAGTATGAGTATAAAATAGATTGACACATGGTGTACATGTAATTTCTAAGTTTTTATAAACTTATTTTTGTGATATCAATTGGGTTATGGTAGTTAGTTATTATCAGTATTGATTAGTATTATATAATGTTATGTAGTTGTGCTTAGTATGGTTGGCCTTGGGTTGACACTTATAATCATATGAGTATATCAACCATTACTTGAGTTCAATTTCTTTCTAGTGAAACCTAGAGTATTGGTAGTTTTAATAGCATTCTAGAGTGGTTGAGGGTGATTAATTATTATTTTTTCATTCCTTATGAATTTTGCATCTCGGATGATGCTTTTATAAGAGGGAGAGTATGTAATACCCCTCATAATGATCAAATGTACCTTATTAATTTCAATGTGTTCATCACATTAGATGTGTTATGACTCCCTTGTGTGTGTGTGACTAGTGAGTGATGTCCCATATCAAATTCTGATGAGCAATGTCACCAACTATGACTTAGGGTATTAATATCTTAGCTGCATTTCCTCTAGTATATAATATAACATTAACCCAAGACAATGATGGAGTTAAATGGATGCCAATATCTTTTATTAATGGAAAATTATGAGAAATAATAGAATGGTTAATCAAGGTGGTACATGATAAACCCAAGGCAATCATTCTTATGCACGTTGAATCTAACATTGCATTATAATTTAAATAGACATATTCAATAAATTAAGAATTAACATAAATACTTATTCTCATTATTAGAACAAATATATAGATATATATGTATATAAACTTACTATATTAAATGTTTTGTGTATATACTTATATATAATTTTACTAATATAAAATCATTAATAGTGAATTTATGAAACATAAAAGCCCCAACCTTATTATTCTTATAGCCATCATTCAATTATTTATTCATTTATAAATATCATTTATGCATTCCATGGGAAAACTTCAAGACAAATGGTTAGTGTGGATGTTTAATATTGGTAGGTGAGTTTGGTAAGGGGGCAAATAGGGCACCCATGTCCTGTCATCAATGGCATTTAAGGAGAAGAGAGTCTTTAATAAGGAAAGATTACTTACATGATTTTGGTTGAGATGGGACACCACCTAAGTGGTAGAGGGCATTAACTTCATAATTCCCACATAAAATCATTGGGAGAAGAGTGGGAAAGTAAATCCATCATTTTGGAAGAGGAATGTGCTATGGTGAGAGGAGGAGTTGGAAGGAATTGAAGAAGGAGGGCACCATGCCTGAAACAACAAGAAGTTGAGTTGCTTCAATAGGAAAGTGTATTTCTATGATGCTCTTCCATGTTATCAATATTGTATGGTTAAACAAATAAACAATAATGTTTGAGCTTGTATAGGGGTGTAGAATGAATATACCTCTTATTTTATTATTATCTTTATCATTTTATACGTGCCACTTATTAGCTATTAAATGGTTTTGAGGCCCCTATTCATTCTTCCAAGATCTTCAGACTTTATATTTTTATCTCTATATGGTGTGGTGTTTTGGTAATGGCACTATAGTGGAAATTAGCAAAATGTTAGAGTAGATGCAAATAATAATAATAATAATAATAATAATAATAATAATAATAATAATAATAATAATAATAATTTTTGGAGATTTGAATATGGTGTTACAATAGTGAAGAGTGAAATACTATAGCCATCTATTTGATAGCTAGTAAATGGTGATTTCTACAAACCCATATATGCATCGGGTATAGTGTGGTTTAGGTGCTAATTGATTAAATAGTCCTTGGCCTCCAAAGCCACCTACAATCTTTAAGTATTATATCAATTTTTATTCTTTCCTTTTCTTTAATCTATCCCAAGAACATCACCACCATTATTTTTATCTCAACTTTTTTAACTTAGTGCAATCGTACTCCACTTCAGTCAAGGATTTCAATAGACGCTTAAAGTCCTCTACACTTTCAATAGACTACAAATGTATGTGTTATATCCAAGTCTAGACAGGACATATATAATGGATATGTACTATGGTCATGTTTCTTTCTGGGATTGCTAGCCACTTCACTTCTATTTCCTGTGTTTAATCTCCTCAAATCATTGTTATGCACCACCATTCTAAAACCAGGTTGATACCATTTAGATGTTTTAGTCACTATCCAATATAAAAATAATGAAGCGTAGAATGTGGGGGAGCGCAGGACAGGCATATGGTCTCTTACCTTCTTGAGTAGTGAATATCCTTTTTTTCAGATAGTGAATTAAGGTGCCATAACATCACATTAGATTTCAAACTTTTTACCCATTTTAATATGTCATCTTAACTACTTATAACTAAGGTTTTAAGGTCTAACACATTATACATTTTATGATATAATAAATTTTATCACGAGAGGTAATAAAATGCATTTTTAAACTTATGACCAAAACTTAACCTTTGGAGTACCAATAGTTATGCATTAGAGTATCAATACTTGAGTCTTGCTTGTAAAGATGTGATTGGTTACTTTTAATTTTATAAGATAAATTTTGAACAAGTATTAGATACTACATGTTCATATTTTGGTGCACTTTATTTATACACACCAATATGTTTCATTGATGGATCACATGTTAACAAAATCCTTGTTTAACAATTGAAACATGCACAATGATTTGGACCTCTCCCCTAGTTATTCATTGAAATGTTCTTTTAGTGTGTCCTTTAATTACAAAGGTTTATCTTATCTTTAATAGTATCATTTAAGGGGAAATGGTGACTTGTGAATGGGTAATCCTCCTTCCTTTTCTGGGTTTGAGTTTGGTGGGGACAATATTAGCAAAAGAATATTATAATTCTATTTTTATTATTTGTATAGTCATAACCTTGGATGTAATTATTTGAATGGAAAAGTATCACTTTATTTGGATACCCTTTTCCGAGAGCATCCTTTTATTCCTTGATTCTCAACTAAACTAAAATTTCTAATCGCTTCATGACCATACCCCTTTATGTTGAAATTTGTATATCTTTACGATTAGCATTCATTAATTATTACAGTTGAGATGCAATATTATTATTTAGATAGTAAAAAAATATGAATTGTGTATGTCTCTATTAGTGTTAAAAGAGTTTATGTCTTGTATAATACTTTAACATTTAGTTAGGTTGGTCTATTGATGAAAACATAGGTAGAAATCATTATTTTTATATCTAATTGATCTTTATATTATCTAGTTAATTTGAAAGATTGTAAATGGATTTCACTTGCTAGCTTAAGTTGACGCACATGTTGATGTGCAAGTGTAAAGAAAAAAGAGATCCAAGATCATATGAGATATAAGATATCAAGTATTTGATGTATTGGTTGTATTGTTTACAAATATAATATCTGAGTTTATTTCTAAATAAGAAAATAGTATAATCTTCCTTCTGATATTAATGTGAATTAACATACTTGAATTCTTGATTATGAATGATATTATGTGTACTTTACTCAAAAAAAACATAAAGCTATTATTGGTTTTATCCAAATAGTTATAATCATTCCCCTAATCTAAAATTTAATTATAGTAGCATCCTTAACCATGTGAAATTGGTAAATGAAATTGAGCCTAGTTATCTACTCATGTCGTAAACTTCATGGTCTAAGATAGTTGTAGGAGCAAATTAATTTATTATGTGTAATTTTTATCTTTGTTAATGAAGCTAAGAAAAAAAAGGGTTGGTTTTAGTAAAGTAACCAAATGATGCGAGACTCCTAATTTAGTATAATACTTGAAATACCTACTCGTTAGTCTCCTTGTGAGCTAGTAGAGAGATGTATTTAGTATTATACCAATAAATGAGGGATTGATATGCTTTATCAATTGGTTTAAAATTGGGAATCAAATTAACTATCATGTATAGCATCATAAGTTATGGAATGTCCTTCTCTAGTAGTCTCTTATCAATATAATGGGACTATTATGCATATTTTGACATAGGCAAAGTAAAATCAAACCCAGTGGTTTTCATTGAATTTATTTAATTAAGTTGGTCCTAGGATTATGAAGTCCTTAGAAGTGTGTGTAACATTATCTTTGGAGTTGAGAAGTAACTAGAGACTTTACTTTTAAAAGGAATTAATTTGAACTAGAAGCTTAATTAGTCTTTTCTAAGGCCTAGAGGATAAGTAATGTGAATCATTTATTCCTTAGATTATAATAAAAATTGGGTGATAAGTATAACAATTAACATATCTTGAATCAATTTAGATTAATATCAAACTTGGGTTAGACAAATTATAAATTATAGAAAGAATTGTCACCTTGTAATATGGATGTGCAAATCCTTTTTTATATCATGATATGTTGTACTTGAAAGTTAAATTGAGTAAGATGCATAAATCAATTGAGAAAGATTTGGTTACAAATAAATGAAGTGATCAAGGCCTTAATTTTAAAGTTAGTAAGATAACCCTCTTGAAGTGTAGTAGATGTTGAAAATTTAGCTATTGAAAGCCAAGTAACCTTATCTCCAAATTAACCTTAGAATTAGACTTACATGTTTTGTTGAGCCTAGATGGAATATTTGTTTTGTTGGTGTCTTGACTAGAGTTAGTAGATAATAAATTTTGTCACCTCAATATTAATCATCTGTAATTTAATAAGATTGAAAATCAAGATTTGGTACTGTGAATGGGTAATTATCACTTGATCAAATCTAATAAATTCATCCTGGACTTCACCTTTTAAAATAGTAAACCTTTCTTAAATCAAAAATAAATCTTTCAAGCTCTAGATTTATGTAAATAAAATTAGGACATGCAATCATAACCTTCCTATCTTAACCCAAATTGTCTTGGTGGACCCATCTCCTGAGGCATCTAACAAACTTCTATAGCTAAAGTTCTATTTCATCCCTCAAAGTCATTTCAAATTGGAGTTGGTAAAGTTAGTTAGAGGAGTCCCAAGGCTTAACCATAAGTTTATAATGATTGATTTTATCTTTAAATTTATAATATAACTCTCTCTTAATATTTTAAAATGATTCTACTATTTTTAGTAGGCCATTTCCAAACTTGAATTATTTAGGAAATTACTTGTAGAACAGAATTCTGTGCTAAATTCATTTTTGAACACTAAGTGATTTTAGTGTTTAAATCACAAGAAGTCACTTCATAAAGTTCATAACATGAGACTATAGATAAAATAATATGGAATAACTTTCAGAATTAATTTCTTTATTGTGGGGTTAATTTATCCATTACCCTTTTTAAGGTGATTTAATGAAATTAGAATTTGATGACAAAGTATGCTTGGCAAGTCTAGATGCATCGAATTTGGATAATTCCACTTACATTTGGAGGGTTTCACTTTATAAGAGTACTCATGGGTACTAAAATGGTTAGAAGTAAGGTGGACTATTTTTAGAGGTTGTTTGCTTGCGTAGATTTATTATACACATTAGTTGGAAATGTGTCAAAAATGAACTATCCTCTAATACGAAGTTTAGTGTTGTTCAAGAAAAAAAAATTAACATTTTTATAGGTTTCTTTGGGGTGAAATTTTGGGAGTGATAATGCTTTTCTCTATTTAGTTACTTTTAAAAAATAATTAAATCTCCTAAGTAAATTATTTTAGATATATCTCTAGAATCACATAAAATATCAAATAAGCACGTCATATGGTGTGATGCACAACTATCTAAAATCCACTCATTTTCATTTGAAACAAATAAAGCAACATACAAAGCAATAATATTTGAATCTTGATTGTTATTTTGATTCTTATGCTTGTTTTGATTAGATTTATTCCCTTTGTTATTTTTATAAGTTTGATTGTTATTTTTATCCTTATTTTTATAACAAATTTCCCTCCTATGACCAAATGTACCACATAGATTGTAATTTCCATTAAACTTAGGTTTATGATTGTTATTACCAGATTACTATTCCCATATTTGCCTTTAGCAGAATTAGGGTTATATTTATGGTTTTTAGTTTCAATAGAAATATTATTTAAAGTGAGGAGTACCTAAGTGGAATTATCTTTAGAATCAAAAGTGGTCATAAATTGCTTTTCTTTAATTAGGAGATCAAATAAGGTGATGATATCAGATATATATTGCTCAGTTTGATACTTAGAATTTAAAACTGAAATGAATTTTTTAAAATTTTCATGAATATTTAATTGAATTATAAAATAAATAAATTGATCCTAAATCAAATTACAATTACATCCATCTAACTGAGCTTTAATGATTTTTTTTATTATTAGCAAGAAAATTTCTAACTTTCTCATCACCTTTCATAGGTGTAGTTAGCAATCCAAGGATTAACTTAATAATATTTGAGAGATGAGTGCCCTCATGCATGTTTTCAAGGAGGTTTCAAGTATCACTATGATACTATTGATAACCAATGTGGATAATGAATTCATCCTTAACACTCTGCAAGATAATAGGCATTGCTTCCTGCAATTTTTTTATTGAAATGCATTGGTAAGCTCAAGGGTCACATGTCATCCAGAAAGGGTTTTTTCAATACCAATAACAAAATTTCACAACTTTAAGGACATAAATTTAGATTTAACATGAATTTTCTGTATATTATAGTTGTTTCCATTAAGCATTTGAAATTTCTCTAAGGAAAATTGAGGCAAAGCCATAGCTTCCTTTTAAACAGGACAATAAATTAATACTTAAAATAAAACATTTTAGTGTGAATTTTAAATAAATTTGATAGTAAAAAAAAATTTAAAGTGCAAACATATAATAATTATTCAATTTAATACTATACAAATTAAAAAATTAAAAAATATTGTGATAAAAAAGGGTGTCATAAGTGTCCTAAAAATATACTAATGTAAGAATAATTTTAAGAAATATAACCTTTTTAATGAGTTTTTATACATTGATTATAAAATAAATTAAATCAAAAGTGCAAATATACTTAATCACATAGCTTATATGTTAAATAATGCAAAAAATTGATTTAGAATCACATAAAACTAGGTGTCAAAAGAGTCACACTTAGAATGACCACCTAGACACTATTATTAAAAAAGTTATAAAATTAATAGTAAGAGGTTTAAAAACACAAAATGGACATGTATATATGTTTGAAAGGTGCCAAAACCTAAAGATTGACTAGTAACATGACTATACTTTTCTAGGTATTGACTAGGTTAAATGTCAAAACAAGCTCAATAATTTAACTAGGTTTTAAACACGTGATACTTAGCACACAAACCAGAAAATATTCTAAATTTAAATATTTTGACCAAGAAAATAAAATTGACTTGAACAAAAACAAAAAAATCTAGTGTTTTTTAAACACTAGACCCTTTTCTAACAAGATTCTAGAAAAATAATGGTATCCAACTCTTCTATACTATAGTTTGAAAGGTTACATGCACAAAATTATTTATAAATTTTATTTTTTTCTAATTTTTAAAAATGTGTGTGTGTGTGTGTAAATTTTAATTTGTAAATAAATCTTCTATATTTTTTAACTTTTGGTAAAAACAATTTTGAATAATATTGGGAGCCACCTTGTCTATTACATGGAATAATTGAAATAAGTAAATAACATATTTATTAAATATATTAGCAAACAATATACTCATCTTATAATCTTCCTGTAATAGGTATCATGATGGAAGAGAATAGAGTAGAAATAACCAGGTTTAAAGAGGCCACTAAAGGCCTTGAAAATTTGTGATTCTTTCTCAAATACCAATATAATGCCAACCAACACTTTAGAGAGGATGTTTTGAACCAAAACCTGATTTTTTTCAGCTTTCCAGGTCCTTACAGAGTTTATGGATTGTATAGTAAATTATATGGATCATCAGAAGCCTAAAAAATTGCAATCCTCTTAGTTTTTACCTCTTAATGTCAATGATGTCTTTAAAATCTAATTTTGGATAAAAAATGATTTTAAAAATAAAATAAAATAAAATAATACCAATTTTGTATGGTAGCACTCAAGGAGCATTTTGACAATACTCAAACCAGACCACCAAACACCTTGAAAATTTACCAATACTCCTAAAATGCTTAAACTTAGCTAGTAAAATCTTCAAAAATCAATCTTGGGTGAAGAATTCATATTTTTCACTGACCCAAGCCAACTATGTCACCCCTAGATGCTTGGAAAAATTTAGAGGTTGAATGGTTGATTCTCAGGCTCTAAAAAAGATCTAAGAGAGATTAAATATGAATAAAATAATCTTTTAGAAATAAATGACCAGAAATAGACTTAAAATAATTATTTTAGAATTTATTCATGCACCTATGTTGTACAAGTTCTCAGGCTCTAAATAAAAAAAACTTTTGAATATATTAAAATATCGATTCTTGATATTTTTCTCAACATAATAGGTTTGTTGATCAAATCCTCTCCATTGGATCTAATACCATGATAAATTTTATATAAACACATGAACACAGTAGATCTAGTGTAAATTGATAAAGCAAAGAACATAATTTAATTATACACAACACAAAAATTAGGTGGTAAAACTTCTAATGGAGGTAAAAAACCAAAGTGATTATTTAATGTTAAAACTATTCCCCCAATATATAAAATCTTCTCAATCTCACTTTTTCACAAAATGGCCTTCACAAAAACCTTGTTCACCCAAAAATATATTGATTTGGAATGAATTTACAATAGGGGTAAGATCCTATTTATAATATTTAGGAAGGGAGGTGACCATTCTAGAATAATGGGTCCATCCATCCTGATAACTCATTTAATTAAATTTGGTAATTATCAAATAAACATAGCTTTATTATTTATTTTCATGAGATTTTTACCTTGTGTTAATAAATAATATATTATTATTATTATTATTATTATTATTATTATTTAATTATTTTACCAAGGCTAAAGGATAGTAATCCCACTTAAAATTAAATGTTCCAACAATCAGTCTATGAGTCTCTTAACCTCACAAAATATGTATTCAAGACTCCTCCAAAAACCAAAATGTCTAAAGAGAATATGGTTATCCCACCTTTCCCTTCAACATCACATCTCCCATTTCTACTCCCTCATTATATCCATCTATATTCATTCCACCTCCATAGAGTCCTGTTGATGCTTCTAAATGTACCATAGGTGCTCTTCAATGTTGATGAACACTTCTCACTTTAGGATTTGAAAAAACAAAGGCATGAGTTGTAGTTTGTGATAATTCAGTGATGTCTATGGTGGAACAAAATTAGAGTATGAGAACTGTCCACAATATTTATTTAAGTTTAGTGGTTGGGAGCCACTAGGGTTTGACTATTTGGATCTTTGTGAATTTGATGATTTCTAGACTAATCTAAATGAATATTAACAATGATATTTAAACTAAAGTGAGTTTTGATAAAAAAAATTAATAATAAAAGGGAAGGGTAAGGTAGAAAGGAAACATGATTACAAATTCTCATCTCAAATATTATGAAAAAATTATAATTACTTTAAGCACACATGAACCAATTTATGTTATAAAATAACATGAACTCATATTACATCACAAATCAAGCAAAATTCTAAGAAAATATATAAATCATAAGTAAGAACCAAGTTTAATTTAAATGTTCTCTATTGTGGTCTGAATAGCCTAAGTACATCCAAATGTAGAGCAAAATAAAATGAAGTATACTTGAGATCTTTATAGTTAATCTAGAATTAGCACAAATTAACAACCCTATGACAAATAATGTGACTCAAAAGTATGGAGAATCATTCAAACATAAAATGACAACATGAAATTGAGAGACAACATTGACATTTAACAAACTATAAAGATAATCTTTTTAGAATTCCTTAGTTCTATTAAATTCTCTTGGTATAAATTTTTTCAAAAGATCTCTCTCTTATAAAATGGTAACCCCCTACCCATTTATAGGAAACATAGGTAGTTTACCAGTTAACCTTCTTAAAATATCCACATGTAGGATAAGGACAACTATCCTTAATACAAATATTATAATGTATATGACCTACTATGTCAAAATTGACAAAAGGAACCCATGTATGATAACAAGCGAGTATATATTTGTTACAAAGGGATATTATTTTACAAATTACATTTGTAATAGGCCCCTTGATTATCCCTATTTGAAGAAGTCCTTCACCTTGGTGTATTTCTCTTTGATCATCTCAAAATCCACTATAGACTTCATTAGAAAATCCTCCTCTTGATCCACCAATGTGTTGAAATCCTGGTCAACCTTAGTCATGAATTCCTTGATACATTGTGCTTATGTGATTTGCTTCTTTAAAGTAAGGATGGTGTCAAGGATATTTTTATTATCCTTGGTAGAATAGCCTTGATGAACCCTAATGCTCTGGATGTGGACACCAACTCTCTGCTTGAATTCTCCATCATTGATCAGGTCCATAGAAATGGTTTGAGAAGGGTTGTCCAATAGGCTCCATAAAATATTCTCCATTTTGGTTACTAGCTCCTTGTCTTCCTTGATGAAGTTGTCAACATTTTTTCACCAGGTGATCAAATCTTCTTGCTTATCCATCAAAATTGCCATGAGGATATTTAAATGTCTAAGCTTGATGATCTTGAAGTCCAGGGCCTAATTTATCCTATGCACATTGATTAGTTCTATCATCTGAGCTTGAGAATCCTACCATTGGATGATTAAGGTTTGTGCCATCTCAACTTAATGGTTTAAATCACTTAATCTAAGATTGATGTTATTTATATTATCAAATGTATCCAACAAAGATTTATTCATCACTTGTAATATATCCCCAGGAATTGAGAGTAGGACCTGAGCCTCCAAATCTTGCTTCTCCTTCTCCAAGTTGAGGATCCTTTGCTTCATTCCTTAGATTCTGGCCAAGGTCATTTTTATTGTTCCACCACTAAAATAGCCACATCCTCCTAATGGATGGGATGTTCTCCTACTCCCTGCCCTTGAATAAGAGTCAATCACATAAAAGGTTCCACCTTTTGAAAGGTGAGATCCTTGGTGCCAATGGTGGCCTTATTTTTCAGTATTCTCTCAAAACCTAATGTGTCTGGATTGAATTGGACCTTTGTGTCAGCCTCCTTAAATTGTGGCTACTCGAGAACTTTTACATTTGAACTCTCTAAGGCCCTTGGGGTCTCAATCCCCTAGATCTCTTTTTTATGAAGGATTTAGATATTTATTTTTGCTTGTTTGTTTACAATGTCCTAAATCCATGGATTGACATTATCTTGTACATCTATTCCAACTTCGGTCAAGGCTAATCATGGAGAGAGAGGTGTGATTTTGTGTAATTTCACTTAAACAAATGAGTTAGGAATGAGTGGTCCATAGATAGGGTTCTCATCACTGAAGAGGTTAACTTCACTGGTAGGGTGAGTGAAGGTTAACCTAGGCTTCTTTTTAGGTGCCAAGGGCACTAAGGCCAATTCTAATTATTTCTTTCCTCCATCCAGTGGGAAAAAAATCCTTGCTTATTGCATCAGAGGGATCTTCCTCCCTATCAAAACCATAAGATGATGCAATGTCAATAAGGGCACCCTCTAATGTTTCTCCTACCTCTAGGGAAATCATTTCAATGATTTCCAATAGGTAAGGAGGCCTCTATAGGGATGTCTAAGGTTGAGGATCTTTTATAGGTCTATGATCTATCCTTAGCTCTTCAGCCACAACTTTACCTTTTCCTTTTATATCCTTAGGTTGCCTAACATGGGATTGCTTTGTCAATTCTAATAGTAAGTTCTTAATGAGTATTCTTTAATTGTCTTGGAAATAAGTGATAATTTAAGGGATGTAATTTCCATCTCTCTCCTAAGGGTTTAGTCTCTGAGTAGCCTATGCTAAAACTAGATATTGTATCCTTTGATCCTAGACATGACCTCTTCAAAGTTTTTTGCCCTTGTATAGATACCATCTCCCATGCCTGGTTGATCTTTATATTCAATCTTTGGGACATTTTTATCTTAGATTTGGTTGGTCACTCTATTATTTAGGTCCCACATCTTAAGGTCATCTAGCTAGAAATCAAAATAATTTATGTGGATCACCATAATTTTAGTTGCTTCCAATCCTTGATTATAATCCTGCCAATGTCTAGTGGAAGGGGTGGACCTAAGACTTCTTATTTTTATTGCATGTCCCATCCACACCATGGATGATTTGATAGGCAGTCTCTTATTTTGAAATCTTACTAGGGACATGAATGGTCAATCGATAGGGTTGAATCATGATTCCTTATATTCTTATCATAGTGCAATCTGAATAGAACCAAACATCTCCCATGGCTTCTAATTGCCTTTTGATTTGAGGGTGGAGTCTTGGAATAAGGACATTGGTTATTGCCTTATAGATAGTTGGGAAAACACCATCATAGATAAATTGCATGTGGTTCCTATATTTGAATATATACAATTTAGAATAGTGGTGAGAGATTGTGGTCCTTCCATCAAGGGACCAATTTTGGATGATAGGCAAGGTTACAGAGGCCAAGAGTGAATCCAAGAGGTAGGACATCATAAATAATTACTTGGAGGTCCTTCTCTTGATGGATATTAATTGCTTGGCCAAAAAAAAAATTATTAGGTCTCCAATGGGAGTGGTTAATTTCCTTTCTAGCATAAAATAGACATAATATACCCAGACCTTACTTACATAAGTAGTAGAAGGGGAACCAAAGGATCTATTTAGTAAGGTCATAGATATCCTAATTCCCTCCCTAAATTTGACAATAGGAATCCCACCATTAGGGGACCTAAAAACATGGGAGCCTTGGTTAACCAAGGTATGAGGACTGAATCTAGGTCCTGAGTGTTAGTCCAATTTCTCAAGGATGGGAGATCAACATGAGGAAAGGGGAGATTATAATAATTTTTGAAGGCCATAGGGGTGATGTATGAAACCTTATTATTTCTTCCTTATTGAATGATCCATTCCTCATTTATTCTACAATCAATAAAAATGGGATCAAAGAAGTCAATATAATGCATTACCTTTGATTTGGTCATAGCATGGTGGAGACTTGCCAACTGAATTGAGACTATGTCATTGTATCTCTAGTGCATAATGTCATTCCTCATTTTCTCTTGGGAAATTAGCTACAATTTATCTATAAGGAAGAATAACTCAAACCAGTTTTTGATTCCATACATGTTTAGGGCTATCAAGTCTAGCTCTGTGTCTTTGAAGATCCTCTCCTCACTGTCTAAAGTTAGATAAATTTCTACTTCCATCTTCATCTATTTCCTACCCACTATCATTGATGACACCAAATTATATTTACAAGGTTGCCAAAGTTTTAAATAAGGCACTTGCTTCAAGGTTTTGTTGTGTTATTTTGATTTTTTTGTGACCAAATAAACTGACTCGGGTCTTCTTTATAGAGGGCTTAGAGTTTTTGAGCTTCAATGGTGTAAATATTCAATTTCTTAATATTATACATGCCTTAGATTTTATGGGACATTATTCTCATACACCCTATACTTTAGAGCTTAGGTGATATTTGATTTTTATTCTCCATGCTTATGTGGAGCCTATGTGTCATGGCTCTATGCCTTTCATGGAAATTTTCATAAATGATAGTTGGAGACTAGCTATTGGATTTCAAAAGATTTATTTATTTCACTCTAATAATCCAAATCTAATTTCCTATGTTCTTATTTGTACCTTGATCTTTATGCTCATGGCTATGCCACTTGGCACCCTGATAAATCTTCCCCATGTTGCTTATTTTTGCTAGTTGCTATCCTGACCATGAGTTGGACATGTGTCAAGCTCACAGGGCCTTTAAAAAGTCTTTGAGCTTGATGCACCATTGGATCAAATCCAATGGGTGAGTGATCACTATTGATTTTTACAAGGTCTAAGTTATTTAATTGAGCACCTTTATTAAGTGGGTCCCATCATATTTTCATCCTTCAACTAGTAAGGTACCACACATCCTCCTTGTGGGGCTCTATGTACCTCTATCAGTTACCCTAACCATGGGTAGGACACATGTCAATCTCATGAATCCTTTGAAAAGTCTTCAATCTTGATGCACCATTTGATCAAATCTAGTAGGCAAGCGATCACTGTTGGATCCTATAACATGTACACCTTTTAATCAACACCATGAATATATAAACTTAGACTTAAAACGATGTTCCTAAAGTCTTTTTATGTTAATAAAAATAAATTAACTTAGGTTATAGCCTTTTATTCTAAGTATTTCTATGTAAAAATTCTAGGAATTCCTTGGAAAGGGTATTTAGAATGCCCCCTTTTCTTAAGCTTTGAAAAGTTGTCTAGGTTAAATTTGGCAGGCTCAATAATGTCAACTACATCCTCACAAACATTAAATGATGGGAATGATCTTGTCAAATTTAAGACAATGGAATTGCTTTGATCTAATGACTAAGTGCCACACATCAATCTCTAAAGAATTCTTGGGGCTTTGGGGTCGATACACATTATCAGATTAAGGCCCCTAAGGTAGTGAGGACCACCAGATCATAATCTGAGTGCTTGATAGTGATTGGTCTCCCTTTTAGTGTTAGCTTTGGTTCACACCATTAGATCAAAATATCTGATTAAACATGAGGCATCAGATCTACAGAAGTGTGTGAGCTTTAAGTTAAGCCATGATATGTATAAAGGTTTAAACTAATGTTTTGACCTTTAAAAGTTTGTTCGTGCTTGTAAACACCAAGATATTTAAACCTTAATAAAAATCTAGTTAATCCAAAAGGGCTTTCAAGTTTTAAAGGGGAAAATAAGAGGTCAAAATCTTGATTTTATATTAATTTTTGGTCATGTTAAGAAACATTATCAAAGATTAATATAAATTTAGACTTTGTGTTTCTATAATTGAAAGGAAATATAATTTCCAACTAAATTTTTCTTATGGATATTTGAATTCAAACCCCTAGGGTTTACTACTTAGGAACCCTAGATTTATCCATAAAACCTGTAACTAATTACATAAAAAAAATCATTAATAACATTATTCCATAAAACATAATCATAGCTAGATACACTGAGCCTCATGTCTTTTAATTGAATTGCCTTTAAATTTCAAGAGAGAATAACCCTTTCACATTCAATCCAGAACACAGATGTTTTGAAACATTCAAAAGGGTCCCCTTTTAGCAAAAGAAAAAAATGGGGGTATGTTGGTCTCAAAAATTCCTTGATCTCCTTCTATTCTCATGCCTCTACTACAAATCACCTCATCCCTTACCATTCAGTCTTCTAGTCATACATCCTATAAAGGCTTGCTAGTAACTCCCATATGGATACAACAAATTCAAGGAAAGCAGTTGACCAAAAAAGAATTGGTTATCACTAAAAAACCCAAGTTATTTATATAATTTTATGAAACTTGAAATAAATTAAAAATCATGAGGATAAGAATAGTAAAAATAAGAAGGAATCCAATTGAGTTTATATAAGAAGAAGAGTTGTTCTCTATAAAAAAGAAGAGGAAAACTAGGCTTAGAGAGGAATATGAGATCCAAGATGACCCTATTTATATGGTTTATTCCACTAGAGGAATCCCAAATAATATGATTCATGGCATAAAATAAACCAATAAAATATTGGAGGCACAAGGTAGAATAGAGCCCCCAAAATACATTGAGTAATGTGCAAAGTTCTACTAAAACCCTTTATAATAGTGCATGTTCTATATGTCAATCAAGGGAATAATTAAAAAAATGGGGGAAGGTGGTGATTTTTTATGAATCTATAAAGATCCTAGATTCAAAGTTATAATTCATTATCAAGGGAGTAACACAAAAAAATCAACATCTTGATTTACTGCAACTCCCATACATCACTTTTCCATGAAATTATGTTACCAATAAGAAGGTTCATCTAATGGAATGACATAAAAAAATGTAGGAGTTGGTTTAGTAATTTATGAGACAAGATAAAAGGACATATAAATACTTGGAGATATGTGCATTACTGGCATATATAAACCACTTGGGAAAAGTAGAAAGTAGGCAATTTTTGGATAATTTGCTTTAGATTAATGTCAATAGTTTAAAGGCAAAAGTTGAAAATACCATATTCAAAAATAGTGATCAAGTGATACAATTGATAAAAT
This sequence comes from Torreya grandis, assembly GCA_037957365.1. Taxonomy (NCBI): domain Eukaryota; kingdom Viridiplantae; phylum Streptophyta; class Pinopsida; order Cupressales; family Taxaceae; genus Torreya; species Torreya grandis. The sequence goes on from JARHVA010000027.1 coordinate 3,631,995, forward strand.
TTTCTAAGTTCAAAGTAACACAAGCAGAAGCATCAAATTATTCCTTTATGGATTCTATGGTGTTGCAGAAGAAATTGATGGACACATTATTATTGTTGTCCAAACTGTCGATTATCAATTTTGAAAACATAGAGCTAGATATTGTTACATGTATGAATGAATATTAGAAGATAAAGGAACAAGAGAGATTGGATAGATAATATGGATATTCATCTTCAAATTTCAAACTTAGAAAACTATCTTATTCTCATATATTTACTATAGTCTATACTCTAATAATGTCTATATTCATTACACTTCCTTTCACTACAACTCCGTTACAATATCAATCAAGATCAACTATAGTTTCAAATGAATTAATATATTCAATTAATATAGTCACTATGGTAATGCAAATACCACCCATTAAAATTTCCATGTCATCATCCTCTACTTCTATTACTATTCAAATATTCCTAATTATAGTCCAGTCTAGTTCAAGTACAACATCAACTAGAAATTCAACTTAGACTTAGTAAAGTGATCACTAAGGTCTAATGTTGTTAGGTTTATTTATATACATGTATATACAAACTACAAAGATAAATTAAGCCTATTTTGTTTAAAAAAATGTTGCATCATGCACAACCTGCATGCTAAATTAAGAGTCAGTCTCATTTTCGACCTTGTAAAATAAGAAAAAAATTGATGTGAGCCCATCCAAATTTATTTATACATGTGTTTTACTAATTTTAAAGAGAGGATAATTTATAAATTAATGCAAGTGAATAAATTGTTTTCAACTATTATATGAGTTTGTATGAATGTGTTATCCCTTTCAATTTTATGTGTTTCATTGAATAATTTCCATTAAATTGATAAACCTATAACATGATGTGGATGTTTTTTATTTTTAGTTATTATATTGAACATTCTATTATTCTTAATCAATTATTTGGTTATAGATCATAATTACAACATGTTAGTGACATTGGATATGCATAACAATATGATACTAACAACATATTTGATTATAATCAGTGAGTTATTATATAATTATTTCATTAGGATCTTTAGTGTGTTTGATTATGTTTTATGCTTATAGGTAATCCACAACAAACATTTATTCATGACACATGTCCAATGTATGATAGTTAATAAGTTTGGGAGGGATTAATCTTCAACTGGATCATAAAGCCTCTTCTTTTCTACCCTACCTTTCCCTTATTCTATCTTTTATTTATTAAAATCACCTTAATTTAGATCCATCCATACGCCTCAAGTAGATTTTATATTAAGTGTTATACATCCATCATATTTGAACCATATGAGGTAAATAACCATTCCACTTACTACTATTACACCACATGGTTACCTATAAAATTGAGACTTGAAACTTGTGCCTTGGAGTGAAATTTTCACTAATAAAAAATTTAGGGATCTTCTCATAAAAATATTTGGTGTGCATAAAATTTAGGGATATTCATTAAAGTTGTCATAAATGTCACATGAGATATACTATTGAAATAATTGTTCACATTATCATTTTTAGGCATACCTCAAATATGTTTTTTCATTGTATATGGATGATATTTAGTTATTAATTTCGAATCATCAAGTTATACCCTTGGACCAATGGGTGTGAATTAAGTATGAGATAAATAATCAACTGAAAGGTTGAAGTTTAGGTTGTGTAGTTCATCATCTATCATATTAACCATGTTGGGTTCATCATCATCACTATCATAATAATCTAGAACATTCTTATCTTGTACTTCTGAATTGATGACTAAAGGGAGGCCAAGAATAGGCTTCAGTTGAACCAAAATATATTGGTGTTCTTTTTATACATTTTATTATGCATATTGTGCCTTATGTAACTTTTTTTATTCTAATTATAACTTTTTAAATTATTTTTATAAATTTTCCTATTCACGTTCTTTTGTTTGTAAATTTTGACTTTCAAATTGTTCATTTTATAATTGTTATATATGCAATCTTACATGTTTTTATTATATATTTTTAATCTATACTTGTAACTTTGTAATATTTTCAATTGGTTGAGTTACTTTTTCATTTGATGTAACTCTTGTTGTTTGATTTATTTTTGTTTTTTTATTGTTGTCAATACTTGATTCTTCAATTTCATATGTGTTTTTTTGGTCCTATGGGATTACTTTGGAAGGAGGGTTCATAAATCTATCATATATATTTGATTTAAATTCCTTGATTTTATAATATATAAACTGGGTTATCATCCACATGCCATTTATATGAGTACCCTTAATGCATGAATTTAAGAAACATGTGTAATGTATAAGGTACTATTTCCATTATATGTATCCAAGGTCACCCCAATAACAAATTATAATGTATATTATTGGCCTTAATGTGAAATAAATTAGACATTATTTTAGGTCCCAATTATATATCTAAATATATCATTCTAAGTACTTGTCATGAAGATTCATCAAACTCTTTAATAGTTTGATCTATTTTTTGGATACTTTCAATGTTAATACCCAATCATTGTAAGAAAGAAAAATTGTAAATGTTCACTCCAAAACTAATATCAATAAATACTTGTTTGATTCCTTTATTTTGTACTTCAAATTACATAAAAAGTGAAATATTTTATGTGATTATACATTGTCTTATAAAATCTTCTTCCTCTAAAGTGATAATATTTATAAGTCCTTAAAAAAGTTCATTATGGAAGTGTTATATCCCAAATTTTCACCCTAAATAAGTTTAATAAACCTTCTCAAATGTGGAATATCATGGAACTATCTCCCTTCATATACAAGCAACTACAAGAGCTAGATCTCTAGGTTTGAACAGGCTAGCTCCCTTGATCTATATTTAAGCTCACACACTACACTAGAATTATCACTATTGGGGTTGAAAACAGAAAAAGGAAACATAAATAAACCTAAACTAATGAAGGTGATACACCAAAGATAATTTCACAAAATACACTTATATTCACTAAGAAATAAGACTACTAAAACTGACCTCAACTCTATATCCTTTTAGCATAAGTGTTTCTCATTGAGGTAGATTGATATGTATATCTAGAGGTGGGTGAAAATAAGGTCTGATACTAGACAATACTAGTCTCTCTCACACTTCAAGTTACACTTAACAAACACATACACTTTATGAGACCTTTTAAAAGAGAAATCACTCAAACAAAACATGCAAGAGCAGAATGGAAGCAAGGATAACATATTCATCACTTGTCAACCACATAAAATAATTGACACACTTAGGAAAGAGATTACAGATAATAAATTATCTTTATAAAATTTTATTCAAATGCAAATGAGATGTCAAAACTAGTAGGGCTTTTCCATACTAATTTTGGATCCATTATAAAGCCAAAAAGGCTTGAATATATAGAGCATAGGAGAGGAGAGAGAAGAAGTTAAGATGAAGGCTCATAAAGATAAGAATAAAACTTTATAAAATAGTTAAAATTCAAGATAATCAAGTGAAAATATTTCATTAAGTCTTATTAGACAGGTGTCCATAAAAAAAATGACACCTTCCTTGAAGTTGGCATGGAAATCCCCATGGTCCTTAAAACTGTCTTCATGATGATGAGTAGTACATCTATATTGAACTACCTTAGAAAGCCTTGACACATATGATCTAACATGAGAAGATATAAATGATATCATTTTAGGTCTTTATATGCTTCTCCAACTTATGATCTTCCTCTTGACACTTATGTTCACTATTTACAGTTATTCATTAGCCTTCTAGGCTTAGACCTTCACACTTTTCACTTTGGTGACTTGAAGTTAGTCAAGGAATATCATTTAAGATGTGTTAATAAAATCAAATATGCCTTTTTTATCCTCTATTTTATCAAATATACCTCAATGAAACTCAAATAACACTTCTCACTATCAACCTTGACAATCACATTATCTTCTCACTATGCTTATTCAGACTACTTGCAATGAATGGATTAGCAGAGGGATTTTCATGCACAACCAAGGTGAGAAATAAATATAAGGATTTATTACAAGTTTATAAATTCATTTCATAATTATCTTCATTCATCAATCCCCTTTTGCACCTATGAAACACATCAAAACTTGTAGAAAACCCAGAATTAGGTCTATCCATATAAGTGATAGTATGGATCAATTGGGTATCAAAGAGATTTGGATATTTATAAAAATTTCCAAATAATTTTCAAGACCAAATTACCCATTTTGGATGTATTCCCATTCATTTCTTCTCCATCAGGTTCTTGAGAGGGTTTTAAGAGGGTCGTTGGATGTTTTATTTATTAATGATGATTCATAAAGGTTATACATTCAACCCCTAAAAAAATTCAAAAAAGTTGGATTATAATGACCCCATCAACTCTCCCCAAGTTATTTAGGCACCATTAACACCATCCATACAAATATGATCAAATGAAGTTGGCTCTCGAGATAGTTATTTACATTCTAGATAGGCCTGAGAGAGAATTAGGCCAAACTGACCACTCTTGAGCTATTTTATGAAACTCAATGGATTTTATAGAATTTAAAATAATAAATTAATGTTATAATTTTTTTTTGGAATATCATTTTGTCTTATGTATGATTCTAGAGTCCATGAGGGTTTATGTTCAGTTCTAGGCCTAATAGGCCTAGACTGTGTTTTCTACATATGGACAACTATAAATACTTCCTATTAATATAGGTAAAATTAAAAAAAATTTTAAAAAAAAAAAACTTAAAACCAACCTCACACATCATTTCATAGTTATCCCATTTCTTCATTCACCATTCATATATTAATTCTATAGGTTTATCTTGATTGTGGGGTGCCCTCTGTTTGAGACAACATAAAGAGAATATCCCCTACTGACACAGTCCAAAAGAGATAACAAAGGTTTATCTTATGTCATTATAATTATCTATACCAAGTTTTAAGTTTAGATCACCTCTCTAGGTCTCCCAAATATTTGAAACTCTCCACACTAGCTTTTAGGATTGTTAATGTGTAGGGTTTTGACTTGGCTGAGTTTGAGGTTCAAAAACCTAGTCTTTGCTCTATCTCATTTACCCATGAAAGTCACATGGAATTAATATCATTATTCTGAGGATTTATTCAACATGGTTAACCCCTTTATACATCTACCAACCTTCTAAACTAGCTTCTCTCTATTAGTTTGAACTAGTATGTAGATTGTTTTAATTATGTCACCTATAGGTGGCAATTAGGGAGGTCAATCAACTCCTATAGGTGATGATAAATTACTTGATTACTTTACACTTTTATATTATATTTAATTCACTAAGACAATTCCATACAACTAAATGGACTCATCTCTACTAGCAGACAATGCTCCCATCTATCTACTATTAATGCACTATAGTTCTGCATTTAGACTATAGATGTTTAATTTGGAGAATCATGAGATTAATTTATGTGGTCATATGCTTTAATTCCCTTACATAATTGTTTTTATTCAAGTCATATATCCTTCACACCTAAATAGACTCATTTATTCTTTGTGACCACGCGTCATTTTCTTACTAACAATGCACTAGTTGTCACTTGCACATTGTGTTGCCACATGTTAATTTGGCCTAAAAGGCACTATAGTTACTAAATGTTCCTAGTCATTATTTGTCTAAAAATAAACTTCACTCACCATCCTCTTCCTTTGACCTAAAATCTTCTTCTCATATTCAAATGTGACTTCTAGGTCTACGCTGCAAGAATAGAGCCATAGGACTTACTCAAACCTCATTAACACTTACCAATAAATGCTACTATGTGGAGAAAAGTCTCTTCTTCAAAAATATTAAGGTAATTATTCCCATTAATAAAATTTATCAATCTTTCACCTATAGACATTAATTAAGGGAGTCTTGACTATAGTCTATGAACCTTGAATGACTTTAGATTAAATATACCATGTGTCTTAGGTTTTGGATGGTCTTATCACTCTCCATACATACCTATAGGTGACTATAGGTGACCATCATATTGAAGTTTGACCAGTCCTTACTTAGTTCCTTGGAATCCTATCTCAATAAAATTTGAGTTCCATCAATGGAAATCTTTCATGAAAAAACTAGCTTCCATGATTTGATAGGAGAGACATAGGTGTACTACCTTGATTTGAAGTCACTTACAAAATACAAACACTGTCACTGATGAAAACAACTATTTTTCAGACTATAATGTGTTCAACCTTAGCACAAGGAGATGATCCTACTTACTTTCCATGACCACACATGAAAACTAGTTTGAAAACCACATGAAGATGAATAACATGCTCTACCAACCTACACACATCTCTTGGTTCATATAGGTCAATGCAAATATGTGATAAAACTAAAGCCATTAGGGTTATGTAGGTAACTTGGAGGTGATAAAAATATTAGTGATTTTTTATGAATCACATATCATCAAAATTACAAATATGATAATGAAATGAGAGTACACAGAGACTACTTTTATCCACCAAGTGCATTCCCTTTTACTCTACTTACTATGTCCATACTAACTACAAACTAGTTGACCTTACTAACTTGTCAAAGAGAGTGATGAAAGAGAGGGACCAATTTTCAAAAAAAAATGATCTATAAAATCAATCTAATCTTGGATATGAGATATGAGTATCTAAATAAACTTCCTTGAATCCTTCTCACATGCCAGTTGAGCTATACAGTTTGTACAACTAACTAACAATGTCCTCTTTTTAGTTAATCTTCTTGAATAGATGTTTAACCTACAATTTTTTAGTTATAAAATAGTTTATTTTACCATTTTGGACATGTGGGACATTAAATTAAACTTTGACACATTTTTCCTCTTGTGAAAACCATATAATTTCATTATATGACTGAAAATATGGCCTAAGGTGAATAAGACCAACTTGGACAAATATGACCAAGGTAAAAACATATTATTTAACCTAATTAATGACCATGTAACTAATTCAAACCTATGATACCATATGAAAAGTTTGGATATATAGGGATTTTGACCAAATTTGACCTAAGCTCAAATTTAGTCAATAGGGAGTAAAAGTCACAAATATTATATCACTAGAAATAAAATTGTCTCATAATGTAGCATAGAAAATATCCTTATAAACCAATGAAATATTTAGTAATTAAAAATATAAATTTTGGCATGGGTAGTTTTTTGGCTCACCCATGATAATGCCCTTTAAGTTTATTTTCTTATCTTGTGGGAGTTGGAGGGGGTTCAGAAAGAACATGTTAACTTGGTCCATGATGTGGTAGCATACCTCTTCAGATGTTAACATCATAGACATCATAATATAATATAACCCATGGATGAATAATCAGAGTGGTATAGTAGTTAGGTATATGAGGAAAGACAAGAAAAGGAGTCATACATGCCATTTATTATCTAGTAGTAACCAATATAAGTTCTAATTGGATATTAAAATAATAAGAATTGAGTAAGACTTGAGGTTGTTCATTAATTTTTATGTCTTTACTATATTTTATTTGTTTTATTACATGATTATTAATGATGTTATTATTCAGAGAAGAAAACTAGGAAATATTGAAGCAAAAAAATAAATAGTGTGCTCATCCATTATAGATGTCTTTTTTGTGTAAATTGTGAAGCAAACAACACAAAGCTAAAATTAAGGTTATAGCTAAGGGATAATTTTTATGTATGGGGATTAGTAAATTACCTTAAAATCCAAGGTTAAAATAATTTGATTTCAATGTTATATATCAAATCTAAGGTCGAAAGAAAGTTATTTTAGTGTTAGATGTTGAATCCAAGGTGGAAAGAAAGTTATTTCAGTGTCATATACTCAAAAAATTATCTAAACCCTAATATTTTTTTTAAAAAAATATCAAATAAAATGTATAGGTTCATGAATATGTTTTATCAAAATTTGTAATTAATTAGTGTTATTAACTCTAATTAAGATAAAATGAATTGAAGTGTAGAAAATGTTTAAATTGCTTCATTTATTACACCTTGGGGATTTTTTTATATAAATTCATGTCTTTTGGATGAAATAATGATGGATATAATTATCATCATGATATGACACATTTTACATGACTATATACATGATATTGGAAGAATATGTGGATGATTTATTAGCTAAATATAAAAAATGGAAAAATCATGTCATAAATTTATGACAAATTTTGAGCACCTATGAAAATAAAACATACATTAAATCCAAATAAATATGTGTTTGGTGTCACTTATAAGAATTTATTAATATATTATTAGGATAAATGATATATCGATGAGGAATTGAAGTGGATATAAAAAGGTAAAATTCAATTTAGACATGCCTCCACCAAAAGGGTTAAAGCAATTATGATATTTACAAAGAAAAATTCATGCAATCAGATGTTTTGTGGCTCAAATTGAAGATAACACATAATATTTTAAATGGTTCTTAAAAAAGGATACAAAATTTTAATGGGATGATAAATGTTAAAAAACATTTGGTGCTATCAAAGACTATTGACTTTAACCACCATTTCTCATGTTGCCTATTCCTGATAGACCCTTATTATTATACATCTCCACTACAGATCATGCCTTGTGGGATTTATTGGTAAAATATGATGATGATAAAAGGGAAAATGTGGTGTATTATGTCATTTTCACTTTGGTTGACTATGAAAATAACTATAATATATTATGAAAAACTATGTATTGCATTGGTTTTTGTTGCACAAAATTTATGACATTAAATGTTGAATAATTATACATAAGCTATCAAAAAAGTGGATCCACTCAAATTAATTATGTCCAAATCAAATATATCAGGATATATTTATAAATGGTCATATTACTCATGGAATTTGATTAAAAATTTATTTCTCATAAATCACTAAAAGGGCAAGTTATCACAAACCAACTAGTAGTAGCTACATTTATAGATATGCTACTGAATAATGATAATTTTAGAAATAACTTCAATTAATATCACATTGATGATGACATTTGGACCATTTAATTTGATGGATATAATTGTTCCATATGTGCTAGTTTTGGTGTTGTTTTGATTATACCTCAAGGTCACCTATGTTACTTTCATACCATTTGGGGTTTTATTTCACAAATAACATATCAAAATATGAAGCATTAATATTGGGTTTAAATACATCACACACATTACAAATAAAATCAATTCAAGTATATGGTTGTTCTCAACTAGTGGTTAATCAAGTGATTGATATATACCAAATAAAATAAGAAAAGTTAGTTCTATATAAAGAATTAGTACAATGGTTAATGACACATTTTGAATAATTTCTCATAGAAAGCATCCCTCTAAAAGACAGTCAAAATGTGGATGATATGGTTAGTGTTTCTCAATTAATCCCTATCAACATCAATGATGATTATGGTTTTTTTACTATACAATAAATAAAATAATTATATGTAAAGATATAGAAGCACTAGTAGTTTTACTCACAACATAATACATTTATAATGGTACAATGATATATATAATTTTTTTTATATAAGGTGACCATCCCAAAGAATGCCACACACAATGATAAATGAAAAATAAAATGTGAGACTACACATTATGTTCTTATCAGAGGATATATATTTAAATTATCTTTTTAAGGATAATTAATTTGGTATCTTAGCCACAACAAAGCTAAAATAGATTTATATGAAGTAATGACATTAAATGCGATGACCATTTTAATGGGAAAGCAATGTCTTATAAACTACTAGGATAAGGATATTATTGGTTTCTAATGAAACATGAATGTTATGAGTATGAAAAACCATGTTCTTAATGTTGAACACATAGTAAATTGAATCATACACCATCATAGGAATTATAAACCATTGTGTCACCATGGCCATTATCTCTTCAAAGATTTGATCTAGTTAGTAAGATTAATCCTAATCATCAAAAGGTCACAAATTTATCATCACAACTACAAATTATTTTACTAAATGGGTAGAGGATATACCATTATAAACAACTACAAGTGAAGATATTTGTAAATTTTTGATGACACATCATCTCACATTTTGCATTACCTTTGGTTATTGTCATAGATAATAGATAATCATTTGATAATACAATAATTAATATATTTTGTACAAAATAAAAAAATCATCACATATTTTCTACACCATATTATCCATAATGAAATGGTCAATAAGAAGTTACAAATAAAACTCTTGTCAAACTTTTAATCAAAATAGCTAAAAAACATGGTGCAATTGGTACAATCAAATTATTTATGCACTTTGAGAATATTGTATTAATGTTCATACACTGATAAATTCCACATCTTATTCTCTTTTAAATGGAACAAAAAATTTATTACCATTATAGGTTTAAATACCTTCTTTACATATTTATTTAAAATATATCTTCAAAGATAATGAATATTGGGAAAAACATCTTCATGAATTAGAAAATTTAGATAATATACACATATAAGTTATTGAGCATCTACAACTTTAGCAAGATAAATTAAGAGGTCATATGGAAAAAGAGTTCATAGATGAGAGTTTCAAGTGGGGTATCTAGTATAAAAATAAAATCATAAGAATAGAAAATGTGGATAAGGAAAATATATGAAAACTCAAACCCAATTGGTTTGGTCCATTTTTTATTACAAAAAAAGTTGGTACATGATCTTATTAGTTAGCTTCACAATAAGTGAAACATGTGAAAACCCATATGAACATCATGCACTTTCACATATACTATACTTAACATAATTAAAAAGTCAATTCTTTTCTTCTATTTTTTTTTCATGTTGTTTGATTCAATAAATCTTCTAGCCCTTTGATCTTTATGTATTTTTGGCATCTTGGCTCTTTTTTTTCACTTTCCTAATTTGAAAAAAACAAAATAGTGATGTGATATTATAACCTTTTACCATTTAGCATGTTGTTTTCATAGTATAAACAAAGCATACTATATTTTTTGTCATAGAAAATATCGACCAAAAACATTCAATATATATTGTTCCTACTATCTTAAACTTGATGATACTAACCCATAGATTTTAACACAATAAAATTAAAAAATAAGAAAACAAAGACTTAATACATCTAATTTTATATACTTTACTCAGTTACAATCTAAACAATAATATTATTTTATATTAAATATTTATATATGCACTCCATTTATCATACATGTGAATTACATACATTGACAAGAGTACATTTGATGAGATGAGGATGTAAAACTATTCCTCTACATCCCTATTCCATCCCCACATGAATTTAAACTAAAATTCACATATACAATAGGGTAATATTGCTCATATATGGCAATGCCATCATAATTTAATTTGACACATGTTGTAGATTCATTTCTTTTACTTTTGAATCCATGTTTTATCTTCTAGTCTATATTTCTCTTATTTCAAAATTTTAAAAAATACAAAAAATTCAAATATATAAAAAAATATAAAAACATTTAAAATATAATAAAAATTCAAAATTAGGTCTTGAGAATGATTATACATGTAGTTTACATTATTATCATATGTTATTAATATCATGGTTGGTAGATAAAATAATCTTTTTCTATCACACATGTATTTCATTGGTATTTTTGAATGTTATGCATGAAATAAAAATTTCAAATGGAATTATATTTTGGACTTTCTTCTACCTAGTGGCCATGCCATGCTAGGTTCATCATATCCTAAGGTTAAAATATTTATAGGTGTTATCATTCTATAACCCCTAATAATTTTGAGTTATATACTCTTTATAAATGTTTTTATAACATCTTTATCTTACATTATGTACATGGATATGCTATTTGTTAGTATATAATCACATTACATATACATGGCATCGATTATATTTCTAGTTATGTGCTCCATTGATGTTATTAATTGTACATAGTAAATTATACTTTACTTATCGATTATGTATGGCCCTTAGCACTTGTGTGTGAATGCGACATATTCATGTCCATTGAGTTAATGGCCATTATCCCTTGTGTGTGATTGTGACATATTCATGTTTATTTCATGTATAACACTTGGAATTATTATGTGTGGCCCTTGGAATTATTTTACTATGCACCATTCTTATGTCTTTTGAGTGTTCACCCTTGTCTCTATGAATGGCATTACACATGTTATGTTTGTGTGCTTGTTGAGTTTGTTGAGTTTGATGAGTGTCATGATCTATATCATGCATCAAATTTCACATAGGCTTCTTCTATTAAAACTAATATGATATTCATTTATAAATTTATCTAGATTCGATACTTTATGCCTTTCCTCGTATGTTACATACTTGATTTGAATGATACATAACTTACTATGATGAATTACATTTTCACATATGCTATGATATTAAATGATTATATATTTGATATGTTTGATATAATTAAATTTTATTTTGAGATGAGTTATTTTTAGGACACACCCCTCACCTTAAAGGGGGGAAATTTAGTGGGATATTAATAAAGAGATAAGCCTCTATGAGTATAAAATCAATTTTGGGTACAAAATAACATTTCATAAAATTTAAAATGGTTCAAAATTCAGAATTTGGTATAAATTATGGGGGCATATCCTATGCATATGCATTCACATTATAGGAACACATTATAAATTCATACATTTTTTGTGCATATGTGTACAAGCTTCAAATAAAAACTACAAATTTTTATATCTACATAGAGCTACATATTTTACATTTAACACTTTAAGACATGAAACAAATTTAAGCACACAATACTATTGTTTTAGATTCATGGAGAGAACTACTAATTCATGCACACATTTTTTAATATGTTAAAATTTGTGATAAGGGAAATTATAACTTCCATTATTCCATGTGATTTTTCAATTTCAAAATTCTATTACAATTATCACATGCACTAAGGAACAAAGTGATAATATAATATATATGCCATCTATAATGGTTTATTTAGTTAATTACATAATGCATATTAGAAATTTAGTGCCCTCCAACATTATATATTTTGAATTAATTGTGGATTCCAACATGTTTTCATCTTGGGGTTACAAATACCAACAACACAAATAAGGTTATGTGTCCCTCAATGGGTTATATTTTATACACATGTTCACTTAAAATTGGGGATTTATAGCCCTTAATTCTCCATGGTTCAACAAAGGAACCAATCCTTCCAAGTGATTAATGAGAATAATCAATTATCCAATGCTTCAAGGATGTATCATCTTCAAGCAAAGTTACAAGAGAAACATTGGTTTTACACATACATGTTTAATCCTTCCTTATTCTTTTTTTTTTTTAAAAAAAAAAATCAAGTTACATTTAAATTTAAAATTTCATATATGGACATTAAATACTTTTACATCATTGAAGGATTTACTATGGAACACCTTGCATGATTGGAGCTTCCTTCCAAACACAAATTATGTTGTACACACTTAAGTATATATTTAATTTTAATTTAGTAATTGAATTTATATATTAAAGGGGGACAAATATAAATACTCAAATTTGGTCATGAATAATTGATAATTTTAGTTTTAGCCCACCTTTGCCTTGATATGAGCATTTAAATTGGTCTTATTTCACCAAATCACTCTATCTTAAGTAATTGTATGGGCCCATCCATCCTAAGTTGTTTTAAGTTTACAGAATTATTATTATTTTCTAAAAATCCATTAAAACATATATATTGACATTTAAAATTCTTTATAAGAATGCTATCTTTTCTAGGTCATAATTAACCCACATGGTTTGGGATCGCCAATCGATCTTAATATTTAGAGCTGATATTGTATACACATATTTTTAAACTTTATTTATTGATGATTTATCTCTTGTAAAAACCTGTCTATTTTTAATCTCTCCAAGAGCACACTTTAAAGGGTTCACCTAGAAAGGGGTGGGTAGACCATTGGTGCTTCATAAGTGTCACATCCTAATTCCTCTTTAGACCTAAAAACATATTGATTAATAAATTTTATGATTATTGTTTGACTAATTAAATTTTTGGGTTAAGTTGGATTTTATATATTGATGTATGGACAATTATAAATTTCTTAATTGCATGATCATTAACTTGTTAAATTAGTTATGCTTATGTGTTATGTATATGATGATCATGTTCATTTAGTTCATTACAAGAGTATATTATTTCAAGCTAACTACCTTTTACTATTTTGAGGTGGATGCAGGATAGATTCATCCCTCAGACTATGATGGGGAGAGGGCATCATCAGAGAGGATGGTGTAGATGGAGGTATTGGGGGATGACATAATGAGAACCAAGAACCTGCACACACCATAATAATAAAATATGATTTTATATTCATTTCTTGATTTAATTTATGATATTTGATTTTAGATGTAATAATGTTTGTTGTATGGTTGTGTATTTTCAATAATGTTGTCCTACTTAGCTTATTTCACATGATTATGTTGTTTACACTCATGTTTTGAAATTTGTGAGTATTCTTACTATTGTCTTTGTGATATGTATGTGAATGTTAGAAAAATCAATGGCTTGTTTTATAAATACATTGTTAAATGGAAAGGGACTAAACTATTTATGTTAGTTATTGTTAGCTTTAATAGTTAAGAAAGGCATGGTTATAATACAATTTGGCATGATTATATTGCTAGTAAAGACTATTTAAAGTTAAATTGAACACTAATATTATGCTAAGTTCATGTTATTATAATTAAGCATAATATTTTATCTAGGAAATATTATAATATTTAAATAATTGTTATTTCCAACAATAGTTATATTTTTTAATGATTATTGGTGAAGTCATTATGTTTAGTAAAATATTATAATGTTTCCAATGAGATGTAAAAGGGTGGTAAAGTGGGTTGGTTGTGCCCATCCCGACACAAATGCAAATCTTATAGTTAATTTATAGGCTAGATGTTGTCGTATATGTTGACTTAGTGATTACAGTGGTTGGTGGTATCCGTTTATATTGGTTTAATAGTTCTTAGGGATTGGGCCCCTAGATTTTTCCCTAAAACTAGTTTGTATCTCCAGTCAAAAGTGAATATCAATAAAAAAATAAAAATATTATAATGTTTATTATGTAGTCGATGGTTTTGTTAATTTGCATAATAGATAAAAGGATTAAATTTATGTGGAAATATTGAGATTAGTGTTTGTTTAGTGGGTGCTGACTGGAGTAATCAGGTTATTATGCAAAACATAGACTTTATAATTGCATGGTAAAGACATGGAGTTATGCCAAAATTCTACCTAATATTTTGGGTTGCATGGATTTTTGGTAGAGATAGATAGGGGTAGTTTAGTTATCATGAAATTATAATGAAAGAGAATAGTATGGAAGAAGGAGATATCGATAGGGATGACATATGAAGGAGAAAGCAAGGGTTTGAGGAAATTTGGAGGAAATTTTGCTAGTAACCATTATAGTGATATTCACTACTAGGTTGGTTTTATTGATTAAATTCATATTGGTTTTTTTGGAATAATTATGACTGAGATGGGGGGTGAATTAGTATTCAAAACATTCATTCAATTCCACTTAACATTCATGATCCATTCATACAAATATATAGATCAATCAAAGCATAAACACCCATACATATGAACATGAAATACAAGAACACATCACATATGGGGGAAACCCTCAAGGGGAAGAGAACCCACTAAAATATACAAATTTATTATAATCCTAAAATATAAAAATAAAATTTATTGAATAACCAACTTCACATGGAGCACTAACCCCAACTATCTAGGCATCCACTTGACTAGGCTTTAGCAAACACCTACTTGCAAGGAGGCACTAACCCCTTGGATGAATTAGCACCAACTCAACCACATAATTTATTTGATAAAATTTAGAACACTATTTTTATAAAAAAATATATGATAACCACCTCTTCATCTCTTCACACTCTTATCCCTCTCAAATTGCCTTTTAGGCTTCTTCACTCAACTAGGTCTTTTCAAGACTGATTAGGTCGTATGACCTTGATATTCATACTCATAACTCTTATTAGATATTCATGAAATTAACTATAATATTTTATAATTTTATATAAGATCTCTATTAAGCACAAAATATACTGAGAGGGGGGGTGAATCAGTATATCATATATCTTACAAAAATTTCCCTTTATCAAACTCCACTTAATCAAACATTCAAGATATGCAATAAAACTCAAATAATAAACATCACACAAGAAAGAGAGAGACACCAGATATAACGTGGAAACCCAATGTGGGAAAAACCACAGAGAACAATCTCAAGTATATGAATGAGCACAAACCCAAACAATATTCACAAGCCAAACTTGCAGGAGCACCATACCCCTTTGCCGAGCACTACCCCAGCTACAATTCATGAGCACCAACCAATAAAAGCACCATACCCCTTTGCCAAGCACCAACCCAGCTATCATTTGTGAGCACCAACCCACATGAGCACCAACCACTTTGTGTATACCACACACCTATCTCTCAATGTTGCTATATCAACAAATGATAGTTCAATACAACATCTCTTTCCTCTCTCTCACCTTTGCTCTTCTAAGCTAGATATAACAAATACAAATCATATTCAATTCTCATAATTGATCTTTTAAGCTAGATAATACAATATCAAATCAACCTCACACTTCCATATTACAAATGGCTTCTCAAGCCTTTATTTATAGCTTTCCAAATGACCTTTGGCCTTCCCTCTTTGTGAACCTTCAATCCTCATGGAAAATGGCACCAATCTTGGATGACCCTTCATATTCAAGCCTTTAAAAAGTCATGTGGTGACCCTTCATGACCAAAAATGTCCTTCCCACTTTTGTCCTTATCTTTGGTGACTTTTCGTATTCCTCAAAGTGTCCATGAGAAATTGTGCCCTTACTCTTTTGTCTTCACTTGGTGCTTCTTGGTATTCCCCAAGATGACTCTTCATGGGAAAATGCATCCCATCCTTCTTTTGTCTTTATCCTGTGGCTTTTTGACTTCTCCATGGGCCATTATTTTGTCTCATATGCAACCAAAAATATATTCGTTAATATTTAATAAATATTAACTCACATTAGCCAAGATAAACAACATTAAATGCAATGGGGCCTATATCACCAATAATGCTAGACCTTTCACATCAATGACAATATTTCCAACAATCTCCCCCTTTGTCATTGAGGGCAACCTCAATCCTAAAACTACCACATCCTATCACCTGCACATACTGTCATCTAAAAATATATAGTAACTCCCCCTTACTGTAACAACCTGTACCTGTTCCTTGTACCTATTTTTTGCACCTATACCTATACCTATTATTCTCTCCCTTTGACATCAATGGCAAAGGGCCTACCTAGAGCTAACACTTAGCTCCCCCTCAACTGATGTTGAACCTCAATGGTAGGAAGTAAAGGAAGTTACTCCCAACTTCTCTCGCAGATACTCAAATGTGTCTTTTGGTAGTGCCTTTGTGAAAATATCTACAATCTACTCTATAGTACCAATATATTCCAACTTAACCTATTGATCTGCAACTTGCTCTCTCAAGAAGTGATATCTAATGGGAATATGCTTTGTTCTTGAATGCATTACTAGATTTTTCAAAATATTTATAGTACTTGTGTTATCACAAAAAATGGAAATAGGTTCTTCATACTTTACCTTGATATCTTCCAAAGTTTGCTTCATCCAAAGCACTTGAGTACAACACAATACTAATACAATATATTCTACTTCAACTGTAGAAAGTGATACTAAGTTTTGCTTTTTTGCTTAGCCATGATACTAAGCTATCACCAAGGAAGAAAGCTCCTCCACTTGTACTCTTTCTGTCATCTAAGCACCCTGCCCAATCTGAATCTGTATAAGCAACTAAAGTGAAATATTTACATATGGGATACCATAATCCATAATCTAATGTCCCTTTGATATATCTAAATATTCTTTTCACCAACTGAACATGACTATCTCTTAGAGATGACTGATATCTTGCAACCATACCTACTACATGCATGATGTCTGGTCTCGATGCTGTCAAATATAAAAGAATACCAATCATAGATCTATACAAAGATTGATCTGTAACAGGTGAATCTTCACCCTTGCTCACTTTATTTTTTGTACACATAGGTGCGCCAACTGGTACAAAATCCTCAAAACCAAATTTTCTCAACATTTCTTTGGCATATTTACTTTGAGATATAAAAATTCCTTTATTTGATTGAAATATTTATAATCCTAAGAAAAATGATAATTTTCCAAGCATAGACATCTCAAATTCTTTTTGCATTCTATCAGAAAATTCTTGTCATCTTTTCAATATTTCCTCCAAAAAAAATATCATCAACATAAACCACAACAATTAATTGATGCTCACCTTCTATTTTGATGTAAAGATTACTATCAGCAAATCCTCTCTTAAATCCTTGATCTTGCAGGTACTTATCAAGTCTTGCATACCAAGCTATGGGAGCTTGTTTTAATCCATACAATGCTTTCTTCAATATGAATACATGATTACTAATATTCGAGAGAATAAACCCCTCAGGTTGCTCAATGTAGACCTCTTCTTCAAGATTCACATTTAGGAAGGCAGATTTGACATCCATCTAAAATACTTTGAAATTTTTAAATACTGCATATGCAAGAAACATTCTAATTGCCTCTAACCTTGCTACAAGTGCAAAATTTTCTTCAAAATCTATTCCCTCAATCTGAGCATATCCTTTACATACTAATCTTGCTTTATTTTTGGTTACTTCTCCATTTTCATTCAGCTTATTTCTATAAACCCATTATGTTCCTATCACATTGTGATCTTTTGGTCTAGGCATTAATTCCCAAGTATCATTCTTTTCTATCTGATCTAATTCTTCATCCATAGCCTTAACCCAATGCTCATCATGTCTAGCTTATGAAAAATTTCTAGGCTGAATTTTAGATAACAATGAGAAATTAAGTTGTTCAGATTCACTTACCAGCATTCTTCTAGTGTGAATTCCTTTTTTTATATCCCTGATGATGTCACTTTCATTATGATTTTTCTAAACATATTTGGATGGAGTCTTGGTACCCTTTTTCTCCTTTTCCTCATCTTCATCTGATTCTTCAAAGCCTTCCTCTTCAATGATTTCAGGAATGTCTACTGTGTTGGTTGAATATTTTATCTATCAGCATACTGGTAAACAAAAGTAGGTCTGATCAGCCAAAGTAGGAAGACTAGTCATCCAAATGTGTAAGTTTATAACATCAAAAGGAGACTACTCTCTCCTCTCATCAAGGGGAGGTTCCCTGTGGATATGCTTTATATATGTATAAATAGAAAATAATACTCAAGGATAGGACAAGCCATCCATCTCTCTTTCTTCAGAGATGATGTGTACAAAACAAATTAAAAACTCAAGGGAATGACATATAGCACTCCTCTTCTTTCAGAAGAACTATTCAGCCAGCCACAAGTATACTCCTGGAAATAAAAGTAGAATGTAACTGAGGATATGATAACCAGCAAATTGAGATAGAGTACAAAGTCTCTACCTGAAATTCTCAAGAGTAATATACGAAGGACAATGAGAGCTCAAAGTCTTTTCAAAGTCCTTTACACAACAATGAAAATAAAACACACTGAAGGCAGCTATGGGGGCACAAAGTCTCTCCATAGTTAATTCTTCAGGACACCTTCCTAACCAATTTTACTAATCTTGCTTGTTAAATAAATGGGACAGAAAATAAATCAAGGAAATAGACATAAGAATAGTTTCCTCAACCAAAAAATATCACAGCACAAAGTCTGAAAAAGTCATTCACTTTCTTATTCCAGTAACAAAATATGATTAATAGACTGAGCACAAAGTCTCAATGATGCCTCTCAATTTGGGCAGAGTTTCGTTCAGATTGTCAAAAAAGAGATCCAATTACAATGAAAGAAAGTCTCTTATATAGCCACTTCAAGAAGGAATTGGGAATAGTAATACATCATGATGCATTGGGAACTATTAGGAAGATAGGCTAGAACTTTGGGGCATTTTACCCATTTGATCTTCTCAATGTAGATAAATAAGTCATGTAATTGAAAGATTGTAACTTTCAATGTCCACCTGGCGGTCTGATCTTGTCTTCATCACTCCTCCTTTTTTGGTTAATTGAATTGAGTCCTAGATTCATTCATTGTTCTATCTTTCCTCGCTTTCTACTAGTTTTAATCTTGAATTCTAGGAATGCATTTGGGTCTGTAAATTCAAAGGATCAACAACTATTTCACTGTCTTTAAAATTGACATTTAAATGCCCGTCAATGTGCTCTCAACAGCTAGTTCACTATCCTAAAGTTTGATGTCTTCAAGGGCGTCACCCCTTAGTCTTATTTTGGCTTTTATCTTTGTATTCTTTCAAATTGGACTTGCCCTTTCAAGCCTTGAGAAATGACCTATGTCGAGTCAGAATAGCCTTTTACTTTGGCCGCTGAGAGTCCCCCGCAAGGGCACCTGCCCTTCGGGGTCCTTTGGTAGCCCTTTGCTTTGGCGGTTCCCATAGACAAATCCTCAAGCTTTCTATTTGAGTCTCTTACAAACTATCCTTCAGGAAAATTCTTGGGTGTTCTCCCCCGTGGGTAATTCCCACAGACATTGGTCCTGTGGAAAATTCCTGCAGACAATTTGCCCAGGGAAAATTCTCATGGAAAAAAGTCCGCAAAAATTTGTTCCGCGAAGTCTTTGACTGGTCTTTGGATCTTTTGAGCCTACAACCACTTAGAATTCTTTCATACTTTTTGTCCAAATGAATTCCTTCAGACAAAAGTCTGAAAGAATTAAGTGTTAGCCAATTTTCAAAGCCTTAAACAAATTCAAAAGAATTACCTTTCGGCTTCCTTGAAAAATGACCCTTCCAAAAGGTGCTTTTATTGATTAAGTGTCCTCTGCAAGGGCACTTGTCCTTTGGGAAGTTTTCCTTTTGCATTGAACCACCCCTTTAAACTTTGACTTTGAACCAATCGGTTGAACCAAAAAATGGTTCAAGTCGATGGTTCAATGAATGAAACAAGCCAATGAACTAAAAATTGAACCAAACATAATGAACTTGCCTTTGAACCAATAGGAACTTTGATGTTGAATTAATCAATTGAACCAAGGCTTTGAACCAAAATGGTTCAAGACAATGGTTCAAGCTGATGGTTCAATTAGATGAACCGACTAAATGAACCAAGCCATTGAATGAACCTGTAGATGTTGAACCAAAGGATGAACTGAAAGAATGAACCAACTGAGTGAAATAAAAAATTGAACCACTTGGTTGAATTGAGTCATTTTAACTATTCCTTTGGTTGAACCCACCATTGAACCTTGAACCCATTGAACCTTTGAACCAAAGTGGTTCAATGGTTCAACGGTTCAATGGTTCAAGCCGCCTTGATTTGGCCAAGTGTCTTGAAGCCATGAACCAATTGAAGTGATTGAACTTTGAACCTTGATGAAGTGCTTAACTCTTGCCAAAGACATTGAACTTTTTGAACCTTGAACCCGTTGAACCTTTGAACCAAAGTGGTTTAATGATTTAGTGGTTCAAGTCTCTTTTTGTATTCAGATGCTTGTTGATGGAGATTTTTGATTGAACTAAGCTCTGAACCAATCCCTAAAAATGACTAAGTGTTGAAAACTGATTCTTTTGACTGAAACGAACTGTAGAAGCCTTTGAAACTATATAAATGAACCTACCTGTAGAATCTAAAGATACAAATTCCGTAGAAATAAACATGTAAAACCCATTGAACTTGACCTGCAAAGTCTGTGAATTTTTTGAGAAGCTTGGAAAATGAGGAATCTGAATGTCTAGGACAAATTTTTGGAAATGGAAGAAATAATTTTGGTCTGTAGGACCAAAATATTTCAAATGTTGTCCTAAAAATGATTGTTACTTTTGGGGGACAACAGTTGGCTACAGTTGGGGAACTTCTGTCAATTACAAAACAAATTGAAAGGAGTAGAATCTAGAATTTCAAATGTTTCCATGTGTACCATTGGGCTTCGAAGTCAAGATATACCACTATGAATTTTCCAATCTCATCTTTGAAGGCCATGTCCATAGCTCTCTGAAAGGTAGCACCAGCATTTTTTAAGCTAAAAGGCATTCTTTTATATGTAAATGAACCCCAAGGTGTGATGAATGCAGTCTTGTGTTGGTCAGCTTCACCAACCTCAACTTGATTATAACCTGAGAAGCCATCCAGCATTGATAACATCTCTGATTCTGTTACTGTTTGAAGCACTCGGTACATGATTGGTAAAGGGTAATTGTCTTTCAGAGATAACTGATTCAAATTCCTAAAATCTACACAAATGCAAATTTCACCATTCTTCTTCCTTACAGGTACTATATTCGAAATCCATGTATAATGATGGATTGGGAAGATAATTCTAGCATTTATCATTTTTTGTATCTCAAACATAATAGTACCTAAAAATTTTGGATTGTATTGTCTATATTTCTGCTTATAGGGCATTGAATCAGACTTGAGAGGAATGTGATGGCATATTTCATTAGGTCTGAGAGACTTCAGGTTGTTGGGTGAATATTTTGTCATCAACTAACTGATGACAAAATGGGTATATCAGCCACAGCATAGGGAGATTTACACCACGAAAAGTGTGGGTTTACCAGATCTGGACGAGGTAAATCTCTCCTCTCATCAAGGGGAGGTTCCCTATTAATACTTACGTGCAGGGTATATATAATTAAGCAGAAAATAACACATGGGGGTGGTATAACATTATCTACCTCTCTTTTTTCAGAGGTAATGTATAAAGAACAAAAGAGGGAAAATCCTGGTCCTTAAGCTAACAACATTCCTCTTCTTTCAAGAATGATATTAAACAGAGAGCAAGAAGTCACCTGAAGTGACAAAATTCACAAGAACACTCACGTAAGCACAAAGTCTTTTGTAGTTTCCTTTCACTGATCCAGAACAAGTATAACCATAGATTAAAGTGAATCACAAAGTTTTCACTTGAAACTACAAAAGATAACTAAATCTCAAAGATAAAAGTAGCACAAAGTCTATCTTCTACCTTCCATAAATGCCCTCAGATAATAATAACACACCCACTTTGCTTATTAAATTAGATAAACAAGATATTATCAAGAAAAAAGACTTAAGAACTATTTCCTAAATGACACAGACAATCTCAACACAAAGTTTGAAATGAACCTGCTTCTCATTCATTTAATAAAATATGATTTACAAATTTGAGCACAAAGTCTCAAAAGTTGCTTCAATTTCAGCAGAGTATTTGCTATTAAATTTTCCAAGATTATTTACAAATGAGGTCTCCACTATATATAGGGAGAAAATCCTCAAAAATAGAAAATTATAAAATATACAAAATATCTTGGTTAAAGATGACTCATCTTTGACATTTAGATATTTTTTCAAAATATTTACATGTAATTACATATTACAAAATTGCATGCACTTTTCTCAGGACAAAAGTGCATAAGGAGAGAAGAAGAAAGAGCCTCGATTCTTGCTGCCAGACTTCTTCAGATGAGCATCAACTTCTTCAGAGAAACTTCAGTGACCTGAAAGAACTTATGTTGAAAGGATGCCGATGAAGAGGGATCCTTTAGAGAAACTACAGCATGAATCATGATTATGCAATTAGGAGAAGAAAGTAGCGATCTAGGAGAACTGCACATTTACTGGTCATGATCAGGGAAATGCGCTTGAAAGGGATGAGACGTGAGCAGGTCCAAAAATGAAAAAAAGGGGAGCAGGCATGGAAAATAAATTTTTTTCAAAGATAGCAAAAATGAGGGAAAGGTATGCAGTGGTGGCAAAATTTTCCACCTTTGCATAAAAATATGCAATGGTGGTAAAATTTGCCACCTTTGCAGAAAAATATGCAATAGTGATAAAATTTGCCACCTTTGCATAAACATATGCAATGGTGGTAAAATTTGCCACCTTTGTAGACAATATGCAATGGTGGTAAAATTTGCCACATTTGCCTAAAAATATGCAATGGTGGTAAAATTTACCACCTTTGCAGAAAAATATGCAATGGTGGTAAAATTTGCCACCTTTGCATAAAAATATGCAATGGTGGTAAAATTTGCCACCATTGCAGAAAAATATGCAATGGTGGTAAAATTTGCCACCTTTGCATAAAAATATGCAATGGTGGCAAAATTTGCCACCTTTGCATATTTGCTATAAAAAATGACTAACTCATTGAAATTAATCAAAAATTTGGGCATTCAGATCACATTAAAAACACAATAAATTTCACATTTATCGAGAAATATAACTAAGAAAGGTCACAAAATTTTCAAAGATATCAATTGACAAAACTTGAGATCAAAATAAACTTGCTTCGAAAGATGAATTTAGAGAGAAAACATGAAACAGACAAGTTTCGTAGGGATTGTTTTAAAAATAAGCGCAGCTAATTTTGGAAATAACAGCTAGCTCCTATTGGGGAACTGCCTTCTATTGCAAAAATTAATTGAAGGGAGTAGAATCCAGAATCTCTAGTGCCTTAGAAGCATGCCATTGGGCCACAGAGTCAAGCTACTAAAAAAGAAAGGCTCCAAAAATGAAAACAAAACAAAGCAAAAGACTATACAAATATACAGGTGAATTTATTTGGTACTTTAAGAATTGAAGTACTTCAAATTCTGCCCCTCAAAAGGCAGTGACAATGGTGTTCTATCCTGATAAACCAGTAAGAGGCCATTTTCTCCCTAGAATTGATGATGTTTGAATGGAAACCTCCACCAAAAAACCAACATCCTGTGCCTTCCCTTTGATTTTCTCCTCTTGCTCCACAGCAAGATCTGTCTTTTGACTCGAAAGCCATGAATCTTTGTTTTCTTGGTGAAGAGTTCTTTTTTTTATCATGATACGCAATAGCATGGTTAGCTACCATAATTAGTTACTCTTCTGATTCTATCCAGCACCTGATTTGATTGTCCTCATTTAACACCCGCTACTAATTGGCACTATCAGGCCCACTTGTCGTTATTTCAGTTGAACCAATTTTCTGGTTGGCATTCTCAAGGGCTTTAACAGGCTCTTCATGAACCTCTTTTGTGGTCAAAAAATAATTACCCTTGCTTGAGGACTTAAATAGAATCTGAGCCACAGGAGATGATGTTTGGGTGACCACGTACTTTGCCTCTCTCTCAGGAAGCAAACTTTACATCACGCCTTTCACAGGGATTCTTGCCTAGGATAAGTCCATGCTCAATTATCCTCTGACATCCTTGTAAAATTTTCATCCAAGCAGAATGCCATATGAAGTTGGGACGTCAGCTACAAGAACTGTCATCTTGATCCTCTTGTCAGGGAATGCTACAAATGCAAATTGGGCATCTTTGATTTGCCCCACTAGTGGTACTTGTTTGTTCTCCATGGAGAAACATCTCCCAAAAGTTTTAGTCAATGTGAGACCAAGATATTTTTCCACTTTAGTAGGCATGACGTTGTCAGATGCACCAAAATCGATGATGTAGTTGCTCAGCTTGCGACTATTTATTAACAGGGAAACATAGAAAGATTCTATTTTTCTGGGAGCAACTAGAGGAGTCACGATAAGATTATTCTGGGTGGATACATTATTTGAGGGATCATGAGTTACCCTCAAAAAATTTTGTCCTGAAGGGACGGCTGTACCTTTCACATATTTTGCCAACCTATCCAACTGTTTAGAATGGGCTTGTAGAAATTCAAATTCAAACATTTGAATTTTAGTCTTTTTGACATGATCAATTATGTCAAATGTCTGAATTAGACTAGGGACAGAGGATGGAAGTTCACTCTTTTAGTTTTTGGGATGGGGAGGGCTGGTTTGCAAATTTGAAGTAGAGGGTGCAGGGATGCTTGGGGTACGTACCTTTTCAACAGCCACCGGGTCCTTTGGTTGGAAGGGCAGAGTGGTTCCCCGCTTGGAAACTGAAACTATTGGCTGAGGTTGCTCCTCTATTTTTTCTTTATCAGCTTGTCAGGCTGACTATTTTTGGGACCAGGTGAATACGGCATATGATCCCTCAGCCGCACTCCCCTCACTTTTGGGTTCATCCTGATAATTCAGGTAACCAATGATAGAGTCGTCAGCTAATTCTTCTTCTTGCTCTTCAAAGAGATTAGCATCATATTGTTGGTCCAACTCAGGTTGGAAAGGGGAAGCGTGTTTTGTTTCCAGATATCCAACCACTGAGTTGGTTAGAGGGGCTTCAAGGGCGAGGTTCCTCTATGGGAGAGGAAGACGATTTGGCTGCCCTTGATTCCTGGTAGCATTGTCTTGGTACGCTTGATTTTGAAATGTCCTCCTTGGCATATCTTGATTAGGAGAATTAGACATAACTTGGGCCATTTGTCTTCTGAGAGCTAGCATTTCATTTGCTAACTTTTATACCATAAGATCTGTAGTAGCTGTAGAAGAGCTTTCAGCAAATGAAAAGAATCTATTTTTACTTGGGTCTTTTCTGATCTTATCTACCAGGATAAGATCATCTTCAATCTCAATAGCCAAACTTTGAGCCAATGCTAAATCAATAGGGCCAACTCGCCTTAATAGAAAACTTACTTTGGAAAGCTGCGAGTTGATGGAAAAGCACTTGAGATTTTTTAGTGTGGGTTGAGCAATAGCTGGAATCTGGTTCTTCAACTTGTTGAATTTAGCTACGAAATCCCTCATGGGTTCCTGAGATTCTTTTTTCATTTGGGTTAGCTGGGCTAACAAAGCGTGTGCATCCTCAGCAGGTTTAAACCTAGCTTTGAATTTGGCTTTGAGCGTATCCCAATTAGTTATTGACCTAGCCTATAAGTGATAGAACCAATCTGCAGTAGCACCTTGCAAAGTCTCTACAAAAAGTCTTATTGCCACATCCTCAAATTCTACACCAATTACACTGCATGCTATGGAGAAAGCAACAATATGCTCATCGGGATGAACCTTTCCATCTCCAAAAAACTTAGGAAATTTTTTTCTAGAACTACGAGGTAGTTCATGCAAGGGTGCAGTCAAGTTAAAGGGACCAAAAGAATTGCCCCACGGGCCTTGAGCCATTATGATAGGAGGATTAAATGGTAAGATAACAAACCTTGGTGGAGTGTTTATAGGCAGGCAGCGATTAATAGCAGGAAAAGAAGTTCTACCTTGCGTTGGTGACCTGACAAGGTTAGAAGAAAAACTCCTAGACCATTGAAGAGAAGCTGGTGGAGGAAATAGATCAAAATTGTTCTATTGTGCCAACTTAAACACGGGGTCAAAAACACCCTTAGATCTCTGGCTTCTTGTGTAGCATGGATTTTCCATATTTTAAAATGAAAAAAAGGACCAAAACTGCTTCAAATTGAAGTTGGAGGCTTCAAAATGCACATTCTTCTCAGTGGCTCTAGTTTTGCAGACCAGATAATGTAATGGAGATGGATGGTAAAGCTATAATGATAATGGGTAAGACATGGAACAGAGTCGTCAGACTATGTAATGGATAAGGGTAGGGACTGCTTCAATCTGAAACTTGAGGTTTCATACTGCACATTCGAATCCCCAGCGGAGTCACCAAAAACTGTTGGGTGGATATTTTGTCGTTAACTAACTGATGACAAAATAGGTATATTAGCCACAGCATAGGGAGATTTACACCACAAAAAGTGTGGGTTTACCAGATCTGGATGAGTTAAATCTCTCCTCTCATCAAGGGGAGGTTCCCTATTAATACTTACGTGCCGAGTATATATAATTAAGTAGAAAATAACACATGGGGGTGGTATAACATCATCTACCTCTCTTTTTTCAAAGGTAATGTATAAAGAAAAAAAGAGGGAAAATCCTGGTCCTTAAGCTAACAACATTCCTCTTCTTTTAGGAATGATATTAAACAGAGAGCAAGAAGTCACCTGAAGTGACGAAGTTCACAAGAACACTCACGTAAGCACAAAGTCTTTCATAGTTTCCTTTCACTGATTCGGAACAAGTATAACCATAGAGTAAAGTGAAGCACAAAGTTTTCACTTGAAACTACAAAAGATAACTAAATCTCAAAGATAAAAGCAGTACAAAGTCTATCTTCTACCTTCCAAAAATGCCCTCAGATAATACTAACCCACCCACTTTGCTTATTAAATTAGATAAACAAGATATTATCAGGAAAAAAGACTTAAGAACTATTTCCTAAACGACACAGACAATCTCAACACAAAGTTTGAAATGAACCTGCTTCTCATTCATTTACTAAAATATGATTTATAAATTTGAGCACAAAGTCTCAAAAATTGCTTCAATTTCAGTAGAGTATTTGCTATTAAATTTTTCAAGATTATTTACAAATGAGGTCTCCACTATATATAGGGAGAAAATCCTCAAAAATAGAAAATAATAAAATATACAAAATATATTGGTCAAAGATGACTCATCTTTTACTTTTAGATATTTTTTCAAAATATTTACATGTAATTACATATTACAAAATTGCATGCACTTTTCTCAGGACAAAAGTGCATAAAGAGAGAAGAAGAAAGAAGGAGAAAGAGCCTCGATTCTTGCCACCAAACTTCTTCAGATGAGAATCGACTTTTTCAGAGAAACTTCAGTGACCTGAAAGAACTTATGTTGAAAGGACGCTGATGAAGAGGGATCTTTTAGAGAAACTGCAGCATGAATCATGATTGAGCAATCAGAAGAAGAAAGTAGCGATCTGGGAGAACTGCACATTTACTGGTCATGATCAGAGAAATGTGCTTGAAAGGGATGAGACGTGAGCAGGTCTAAAAGTGAAAAAAAAAGATTGGACATGAAAAATAAAAATTTTCTAAAGATAACAAAAATGAGGGAAAGGTATGCAGTGGTGGCAAAATTTGCCACCTTTGCATAAAAATATGCAATGGTGGTAAAATATGCCACCTTTGCATAAAAATATGCAATGGTGGTAAAATTTGCAACCTTTGCATAAAAATATGCAATGGTGGTAAAATTTTCCACCTTTGCATAAAAATATGCAATGGTGGCAAAATTTTCCACCTTTGCATATTTTCTAAAAAAATGACTAACTCATTGAAATTAATCAAAAATTTGGGCATTCAGATCACATTAAAAACATAATAAATTTTATATTTGCTAAAAAATATAACTAAGAAAGGTCACAAAATTTTCAAAGATATCAGTTGACAAAACCTGAGATCAAGAGAAACTTGCTTCGCAAGATGAACCTAGAGAGAAAACATGAAACGAACAAGTTTCGTAGGGGTTGTTCTAAAAATAAGCGCAGCTGATTTTGGAAACAACACAGGTCTTCATAAGAATACACTAAGACATCAATGTATTGACGGAGCAAAGAAGTGAATTTGAATCTTTCTTTAGGTGTGCAACACTTACCAATGTTGACCATGTTGGGATTTTCTTTGTTGGTCAGATTTACTTGGTCAAATCTCTGAGAGAAATTTGAATCTATTTATTGTTATTTGATGAATCTATCATGCTTGTCAAATAGCTTTTTAAGAGAAACCAAGCCTTTGGGAATTCTATTTCCTTTCAGCTATAGGAACTCTTCATTTACATCTGAAATAGATTCAAAGTTCTAAGATTCACTACCTTCAAAATACAGTTGTTCAAAATTATCTTTTCGTTCTAAGAAAGCAATGATCTGATGATCATCATTGAATATTTGCCAATGATCAGCATTGTTAAGAACACTTGGTCTATAGACCAACTCAATGGTATATTTGTCTTCTTTAAAATTTGAATGAGGAACTAAGAGAGTTCCTAAAATAGCAAGTGCATCATCTCTGTCATTGGACTCTCTAGGTATGGCAGAAATGTTGAAAGCATCAAAGCTCTCATTCTTGGTCTGATATAGATTTCTCACTTGACAAACCACTAATTCAACATCCCCTTTGGCATGAAGAAAATTAATGCCTCTTTTTTGATCAGCCTTCATGCCCAGCAACAATGATTCATATTCAGTAATATTGTTAGTATTACTAAATTGTAATTTATAGGATGAAGGAAACATATCTCCTTGAAGAGATATCAAGACAGTCCCAACTCTCAAACCAATAGAGGAACAACTACCATCAAATTCTAGAGTCCAAATCTCATCAGACAATGACTTTACTTTAGACTTTCCCCCATCAGAGATGGAAGGACCTTCTTCATCTGTATATAAAAAGTAGTTACCCATACTTGTAGATTCAAAAAGGATTTGAGCTTCAGGAGCTGATGTCTTGGTCACTACGTATTTTGCTTCCTTTTCAAGAAGTAATCTCTTCATCACAACTTGGAGAGGGATCCTTGCCTCAGATAGATTCATGTTTAGTTCTCCTCCCACATCCTTGCAGAAATTTCATCCAAGCAAAATGCCATAAAATGCTGGGACATCAGCCACTAAAATAGTCATCTTAATCCTCTTGTCTGGAAAGGTTGCAAATGCAAATTGGGCATCTTTGATTTGCCCCAGCAATGGTACTTGCTTATTCTCCATGGAGAAACATCTCCTAAACGTCTTGGTCAGTGTGAGACCAAGAGACTCAGTAACTTTAATAGGCATGACATTGTCAGATGTGCCTGAGTCTATAATCCAGTTACTCAATTTATGGCCATTGATTAACAGGGAAATATAGAAGGGTTCTATTTTTTTAGGAGCAGCTGGGGGAGTAATGATCAGATTATTTGGAATAGGCATATTCTTTAGAGAATCAAAAATTACTTTTTTAGCTTTTTGTCCTGTAGGGATGTTTGATTTTTAACATATTGAGCCAGCTTGTTCAATTGATCTGGATTAGACTGCAAGTATTCAAATTCAGACATCTATATTTTTGTCTTTTTGACATGATCAATTATGTCAAATGGCTGAATTGAGCTAGGTACAGAGAAAGTTACTTCAAATTTTTGAGTTTTTAGAGGGATGGGAGGTGGGCTGGTTTACGAATTGGGAGTAAAAGAGGAAGATGCAATTGATGTATTTACTTTTTAGGTGATTATCAGATCTTTTGGCTGAAAAGGTAGATTAGTTTCATGCTTGACAATTATGACTGCTAGTTGTGGTTGCTCTTCTATCTTCTCTTTATCAGCTTACTGGACTGATTAGTTTTTAGACTTAGTAAACACTGTATATGATCCATCTGAAACTTCTCCTTTGCTTTCGAGTTCATCCTGGTAATTCAAGAAACCAATGTGGGAGTCACCAGCTGATTCTTCTTGATTATCTTCAATGATATCAGCATCATTTTCCTGATTCAATTCAGGCTGGAAAAAGAATTTTGATTATGTTTCAAGGTATCCCATTGCTGAATTGGTTGGAGGAGCTTCCAAGGCAAGTTTCCCTTGTGAGGGAGGAAGGCAATTTTGTTGCCTTTGGTTCCTGGCAGTGTTGCCCTGATATGACTAATTTGGGAATGTCCTTCTGAATGTAGGAGCAGAAGACATTCCTTGAGCCATTTGCTTATAAAATAATGTCTTTTGGCTTAATATATGCTAGTGCTACCTTTTAGAGAGCTATGGACATGGCCTTCAAAGATGAGATTGGCAAATTCATAGTGGTATATTTTTATGACTTAATTGTCTTTTCAAAGCGTCGATCTGATCATGTATGCCACTTACAACAAGTGTTGGAGTGATGCCGCCAGAATGGTATTTCTTTGAATCCTAAGAAGTCTATTTTTGGAGTGACAGAGGGGAAACTCCTTGGACACATTATGTCCAAAGAAGGCATAAAGATTGACTCAAACAGAGTCAAATCTATTCAAGAACTAAATTTTTCTACAAGTAAAAATGATGTTAACTCTTTCTTTATAAAAGTTAATTTCTTACAGAGATTTATCCTTGAATTTGTTGAGAAGACAAGACACATTGTGAACATGATGAAAGGGAAGACTACCTTCAGCTAGACTAAAAAAGACAAATCAGCATTTTAAGATATCAAGACTGCCATTGGTCATGCCCCTACCTTGGTTTGTCCAGACTACCACAAAGATTTCATCATATATAGCTATGCATCTAGACACACCCTTTCAGCGATTCTTGTTCAACAAGACAAGGAAGGTATGGAATCCCCCATCTCTTTCATGAGTTTCCCTCTTAAAACCCATGAAATGAAGTATTCAAATATAGAGAAGCATGCCTATGAGTTGGTAAAAGCAGTCAAACATTTCTACTTCTATATTCTTAATTCACATACTACTGCCTTAGTTTCTAACACTACAGTCAATTCTATATTAACTCAGCAAGAGTTTGGCATAAAGAGAGGTAATTGGATTGCAAATATCTAAGAATTTGATTTGGATATTAAGCTGACAAAGCTGGTCAGGGGTAAAGGCCTTTGTCAATTAATGGCTGACAATAAGCCAAAAAATACACAATGTGAAGAAGCTGAAGTGAAAGATACGCTAATAGTCCTTTTTGTCTCCACTACCAATGAATGGTACTCAGATATTGCCTATTTTTTGACCTATGGTGAATGTTCTGCTCATTTATCTTACAAAGAAAGGAGGACTATCAGGTTGAAAGCTACCAATTTTGTCCTTTGGGATAACGGCCTGTACAAGAGAAACATAGATGGAGTATTCCTACGCTGTGTAGACAAAGAACAACAAACCTAGCTTTTAAAATCTTTCCACAATCTAGCCTGTGGAGGACATTTTTTTGCTCCTGTGACTGCTCACAAAATTCTGAGAGCCAAGTATTACTGGCCAACTCTTTTCCAAGATGCACATAAGTGGGTGAAGAAATGTGAACTTTGCTAGCAATTTGTGAGAAGACCCAAGTTGCCTGCCCTACCTCTCAAGCTAGTAATCATAGAGGAACCTTTTCAATAATGGGGACTTGATTTTATTGGGACTATAAACCCATTTTCAAGTATTGGACATGATTATGTCCTTACAGTAACTGATTATTTCACCAAGTGGGTAGAAGCAATCCCAACTAAGCATGCTACTTCAGAAGTTGTATGCAACTTCCTTAAAGAGAATATCATTTCTAAGTTTGGAGTTCCACTCAAAATTGTTACTAATAATACAGCTTGTTTCACCTCTCAAGAGATTATGCAATTCTATTTTTATTATGGAATTACACTCTCTCATTCTTTTGATTATTTTCTACAAGGGAATGGACAAGTTGAGTTCAGCAATAAGAATCTGGTAACCATTATTAAAAATCTAGTAGATGATAATCAAAGGACATGGCATAAAGCATTGGTTGATGCTCTGTGGGCAGACAAGATCACACCAAAAAGAGAAATTGGTATGTCTCCTTTTCAACTTCTTTACGGTATTAATGCTGAGATACCAATCACTTTAGAGTTACCAGCCTTGAAATTGGTGAAGGCCATTGAAGATCATACATATGAGAGTTCTCTTGACAAAAGAATCATGTGCCTGACTTAGCTAGAGGAATAGAGAACCATGGTGGTGGACAAAATTGCTGCTCATCAAAGTCTGGTAAAAAAACTCTTTGATCAGAAAGCCAAAAATCATGATTTCTAGATTGGGGATAAAGTCCTGTTGTGGGACAAAAGAAAAGAACCAAAAGGGATGCATGGAAATTTTGACTCCCTTTGGAGAGGCCCATTTATAATTCATCATCACATGGGTGAAAACAAATTTCTATTGAAATACCAAGATGGCACACTCTTTTCTCTGCCCCAAAATGGGCAACATCTGAAACACTTCAACTCTTGAAGTATCAAATCATTGCCTCTGTATATATGTATATTTATATAGTTTTAATTCTATTTTATTTTGTTTATTTTATTTTTAATGCCTTTCATTTCTGGGTAGCATGACTTCGAAGCCCAATGGTACACATGGAAACATTTGAAATTCTATATTTTACTCTTTTCAATTCATTTTGCAATTGACAAAAGTTTCCCAGTGGAGTCACCAAAAATTGTTGGTTGAATATTTTGTCTATCAGCGTACTGGTAAACAAAATAGGTCTGATCAGCCAAAGTAAGAAGATTAGTCATCCAAATGTGTAAGTTTATCACATCAGAAGGAGATTGCTCTCTCCTCTCATCAAGGGGAGGTTCCCTGTGGATATGTTTTATATATGTATAAACAGAAAATAATACTCAAGGATAGGACAAGCCATCCATCTCTCTTTCTTTAGAGATGATGTGTACAAAACAAAATAAAAACTCAAGGGAATGACAGATAGCACTCCTCTTCTTTCAAAAGAACTATTCAGCTAGCCATAAGAATACTCCTGGAAATAAAAGCAAAATGTAATTGAAGATATGATAACCAGCAAATCGAGACAGAGCACAAAGTCTCCACCGAAAATGCTCAAGAGTAATATATGAAGGACAATGATATCTCAAAGTCTTTTCAAAGTCATTTACATAGCAATGAAAAGAAAAGACACTGAAGGCAACTATGGGGGCACAAAGTCTCTCCACAATTAATTCTTCAAGACACCTTCCTAACTAATTTTACAAATCTTGCTTGTTAAATCAATGGAACAGAAAATAGACATAAGAATAGTTTTCTCAACCACAAAGATATCATTAAACAAAGTCTAAAAAAGTCCTTCACTTTCTTATTCCAATAACAAAATATGATTAATAGACTGAGCACAAAGTCTCAATGATGCCTCTCAATTTGGGCAGAGTTTCGTTCAGATTGTCAAAAAAGAGATTTGAACCACTGAACCGTTGAACCATTGAACCACTTTGGTTCAAAGGTTCAACGGGTTCAAGGTTCAACAAGTTCAATGTCTTTGGAAAGAGTTAAGTGCTTCATCAAGGTTCAAAGTTCAATCACTTTAATTGGTTCATCGGCTTCAAGACACTTAGCCAAATCAAGGTGGCTTGAACCATTGAACCACTTTGGTTCAAAGGTTCAACGGGATCAAGGTTCAATAGTGGGTTCAACCAAAGGAACAGTTCAATTGAATCGATTCAACCAAGTGGTTCAATTATTTATTTTACTCAGTTGGTTCATTCTTTCAGTTCATCCTTTGGTTCAACATCTACAAGTTCATTCAATGGCTTGGTTCATTTAGTCAGTTCATTCAATTGAACCATCGGCTTGAACCATTAGCTTGAGCCATTTTGGTTCAAAGCCTTGGTTCAACCAATTAATTTAACATCAAAGTTCCTGTTGGTTCAAAGGCAAGTTCATTATGTTTGGTTCAATTTTTAGTTCATCAGCTTGTTTCATTCATTGAACCATCAGCTTGAACCATTTTTTGGTTCAACCAATTGGTTCAACCGATTAGTTCAACATCAAAGTTTCAAGGGGTGCTTCAATACAAAAGGAAAACTTCTCAAAGGACAAGTACCCTTGTGGAGGACACTTAATCAATAAAAGCACCCTTTGAAAGGGTCATTTTTCAAGGAATCCGAAAGGTAATTCTTTCATATTTGCTTAAGGCATTTGAAAATTGGCTAACACTTAATTCTTTCAGACTTTTGTCTGAAGGAATTGCTTCGAACAAAAAGTTCAAAAGAATTCTAAGTGGCTACGGGCTCAAAATATCCAAAGACCAGTCAAAGACTTCATAGAACAAATTTTTGCAGACTTTTGTCCATGGGAATTTTCCCCAAGCAAATTGTCCACAAGAATTTTTCGCAGGACAAATGTCTGCAAGAATTACCCATGGGGGAGAACATCTAGGAATTTACCCAAAGGATAGTTTGCAGGAGACTCAAATAAAAAGCCCAGGGATTTGTCCGCGGGAACTGCCAAAGCAAAGAGCTACCGAAGGACCCCGAAGGGCAGGTGCCCTTGTGAGGGACTCTCGATGGCAAAAGTAAAAGGTTATTTTGACTCGACACAAGTCATTTCTCAAGGCCCAAAAGGGCAAGTCCAATCTACAAGAATAAAAAGCTAAAATCCGAAAGAAGACCAAGGGGTGACGCCCTCGAAGACGTCAAAATTTAGGACAGTGAACTAGCCGTTGAGAGCACATTGATGGGCATGTAAACGTCAATTTTAAAGACAGTGAAATAGCCATTGATCCTTTGAATTTATAGACCCAAATGCATTCCCAGAATTCAAGATTAAAACTAGTAGAAAGTGAGGAAAGATAGAACAATGAATGAATTCAAGACTCAATTCAATTAACCAGAAAAGGAGGAGCGATGAAGACAAGATCAGACCGCCAGGTGGACATTGAAAGTTGCAATCTTTCAGCTACATGACTTGTTTATCTACATTGAGAAGATCAAATGGGTAAAATGCCCCAAAGTTCTAGCCTATCTTCCTAATAATTCCCAATGCATCGTTATGTATTACTGTTCCTGAGTCCTTCTTGAAGTGGCTATATAAGGGGCTTTATTTCATTGTAATTGGAATATTTTTTTGACAATCTGAATGAAACTCTACCCAAATTGAGAGGCATCATTGAGACTTTGTGTTTAGTCTGTTAATCATATTTTGTTATTGGAATAAGAAAGCAAAGGAATTTTTCAGACTTTGTGCTGTGATATCTTTGTGGTTGAGGAAACTATTCTTATGTCTGTTTCCTTGATTTATTTTTTGTTCCATTGATTTAATAAGCAGGATTAGTAAAATTAGTCAGGAAGGTGTCCTGAAGAATTGACTGTGGAGAGACTTTGTGCCCCCATAGCTGCCTTCAGTGTGTTTTCTTTTCATTGCTGTGTAAAGGACTTTGAGCTCTTATTGTCCTTCGTATATTACTCTTGAGCATTTCAAGTGGAGACTTTGTGCTCTGTCTCGATTTGTTGGTTTTCATATCCTTAGTTACATTTTGTTTTTATTTTCAGGAGTATTTTTTTGGCTGGCTGAATAGTTATTCTGAAAGAAGAGGAGTGTTGTCTGTCATTCCCTTGAGTTTTTTCTTTGTTTTGTACACATCATCTCTGAAGAAAAAGAGATGGATGGCTTGTCCTATCCTTGAGTATTATTTTCTATTTATACATATATAAAGCATATCCACAGGGGACCTCCCCTTGATGAGAGGAGAGAGCAGTATCCTTCGGATGTGATAAACTTACATATTTGGACGACTAATCTTCCTACTTTGGCTGATTAGACCTATTTTGTTTACTAGTACGTTGATAGACAAAATATTCAACCAACAATTTTTGGTGACCCTATTGGGGAACAGAGAACCATGGTGGTGGACAAAATTGCTGCTCATCAAAGTCTGGTAAAGAAACTCTTTGATCAGAAGGCCAAAAATCGTGATTTCCAGATTGGGGATAAAGTCTTGCTATGGGACAAAAGAAGAGAACCAAAAGGGATGCATGGAAAGTTTGACTCCCTTTGGAGAGGTCCATTTATAATTCATCAGCACATGGGTGAAAATAACTTTCTATTGAAATACCAAGATGGCACACTCTTTTCTCTACCCCACAATGGGCAACATCTGAAACACTTCAACTCTTGAAGTATCAGATCATTGCCTTTGTATATATGTATATTTGTATAGTTTTAATTCTATTTTGTTTTGTTTATTTTATTTTTGATGACTTTCATTTCTGGGTAGCATGACTCTGAAGCCCAATGGTACACATGGAGACATTTGAAATTTTGGATTCTACTCCTTTCAATTCATTTTGCAATTGACAGAAGTTCCCCAACTGGAGCCAGCTGTTGTCCCCCAAATGTAACAATCATTTCTGGACAACATTTGAAATATTTTGGTCTTATGGACCAAAATTGTTACTTCCATTTCCAAAAATTTGTCCTAGACATTCAGATTCCTCATTTTCCAAGCTTCTCAGAAAATCTACAGACTTTACAGGTCAAGTTTAATGGATTTTACATGTTGATTTCTACGGACTTTGTATCTTTAGATTCTATAGGTAGGTTCATTTATATAGTTTCAAAGGCTTCTATAGGCCATTTCAGTCAAAAGAATTAGTTTTCAACACTTAGTCATTTTCAGGGATTGGTTTAAAGCTTTAGTTCAATCAAAAATCTCCATCAGCAAGCATCTGAATACAAAAAGAGACTTGAACCACTGAACCATTGAACCATTGAACCACTTTGGTTCAAAGGTTTAACGGGTTCAAGGTTCAAAATTTTCAACATCTTTGGCAAGAGTTAAGCACTTCATCAAGGTTCAAATTTCAATCGCTTCAATTGGTTCATCTATTTCAAGACACTTGGCCAAATTAAGGCAGCTTGAACCATTGAGCCGTTGAACCATTGAACCACTTTGGTTCAAAGGTTCAACGGGTTCAAGGTTCAATGGTAGGTTCAACCAAAGGAATAGTTCAAATGAATCGATTCAACCAAGTGGTTCAATTATTTATTTCACTCAGTTGGTTCATTCTTTTAGTTCATCTTTTGGTTCAACATCTACAAGTTCATTCAATGGCTTGGTTCATTTAGTCAGTTCATTCAATTGAACCATCGGCTTGAACCATTTTGGTTCAAAGCCATGGTTCAACTGATTAATTCAACATCAAAGTTCCTATTGGTTCAAAGGCAAGTTCATTATGTTTGGTTCAATTTTTAGTTCATCGGCTTGTTTCATTCATTGAACCATCGACTTGAACCATTTTTTGGTTCAACTGATTGGTTTAACTGATTAGTTCAACGTCAAGTTTAAAGGGGCAAAAAGGAAAACTTCTCGAAGGACAAGTGCCCTTGTGGAGGACACTTAATCAATAAAAGCACCCTTCGGAAGGGTCATTTTTCAAGGAAGCTGAAAGGTAATTCTTTCAAATTTGTTTAAGGCATTTGAAAATTGGCTAACACTTAATTCTTTCAGACTTTTGTCTGAAGGAATTCCTTCAAACAAAAATTCCAAAAGAATTCTAAGTGGCTATGGGCTCAAAAGATCCAAAGACCAGTCAAAGACTTCGTGGAACAAATTTCCGTAGACTTTTGTCCACGAGAATTTTCCCCAGGCAAATTGTCTGCGAGAATTTTCCGCGGGACAAATGTTCACGGGAATTACCTGCGGGGGAGAACACCTAGGAATTTTCCCGAAGGATAGTTTGTGGGAGACTCAAATAGAAAGCCTGGGGATTTGTCTGTGGGAACTGCCAAAGCAAAGGGCTACCGAAGGACCCTGAAGGGCAGGTGCCCTTGTAGGGGACTCTCAGCGGCCAAAGTAAAAGGCTATTCTGAATTGACATAGGTCATTTCTCAAGGCCCAAAAGGGCAAGTCTAATTTGAAAGGATACAAAGTTGAAAGCTGAAAGAAGACTAAGGGGTGATGCCCCCAAAGATGTCAAAATTTAAGATAGTGAACTAGCCATTGAGAGCACATTGACGGGCATGTAAACATCAATCTATTCAATGGTTCAAGTCACAGCCCTCCAACATTTTTACTTGTAGGAAAATTCAGTTCTTGAATAGATTTGACTCTATCTGAGTCAATCTTTATGCCTTCTTTGGACACAATGTGTCCAAGGAGTTTCCCCTCTGTCACTCCAAAAATAGAATTCTTAGAATTCAAGGAAATACCATTCTAGTGGCAGCACTCCAACACTTGTTATAAGTGGCGTACATGATCAGATTGACGCTTTGAAAAGATAGTTAAGTCATCAAGATATACGACTATGAATTTTCCAATCTCATTTTTGAAGGCCATGTCCATAGCTCTCTGAAAGGTAGCACCAACATTTATTAATCCAAAAGGCATTCCTTTATATGCAAATGTACCCCAAGGTGTGATGAATGCAGTCTTGTGTTGGTCAGCTTCACTAACCTTAACTTGATTATAACCTGAGAAGCCATCTAGCATTGATAACATCTCTGATTCTATTACTGTTTGAAGCACTTGGTCCATGATTGGCAAAGGGTAATTGTCTTTCAGAGATAACTGATTTAGATTCTTGAAATCTACACAAATACAAATTTTTCCATTCTTCTTCCTTATAGTGACTATGTTCACAATCCATGTAGAATGATGGATTGAGAAGATAATTCTAGCATTTAACATTTTATGTATCTTAGACATAATACTACCTGAAATTTTTGGATTGTATTGTCTGGATTTTTGCTTATAGGGCGTTGAATCAGCGTTGAGAGAAATGTGATGGCAGATTTTATCAGGTCTGAGAGACTTCAGGTCTTCATAATAATACGCTAAGACATCAATGTATTGATGGAGAAAAGAAGTGAATTTAAATCTT
This sequence comes from Torreya grandis, assembly GCA_037957365.1. Lineage (NCBI taxonomy): Eukaryota > Viridiplantae > Streptophyta > Pinopsida > Cupressales > Taxaceae > Torreya > Torreya grandis. Next base: position 3,671,976 of record JARHVA010000027.1, read on the forward strand.
TCTTCAGGTGTGCAACACTTACCAATGTTGACCATCTTGGGATTTTCTTTGTTGGTCAGATTTACTTGGTCAAATCCCTGAGAGAAATTTGAATCTATTTGTTATTGTTTGATGAATCTATCATGCTTGTCAAACAGCTTTTCAAGAGAAACTAGGCTTTTGAAATCTTTCCACAATCTAGCCTGTGGAGGACATTTCTCTGCTCTTGTGACTACTCACAAAATTTTGAGAGCCATGTATTACTGGCCAACTCTTTTCTAAGATGCACATAAGTGGGTGAGGAAATGTGAACTTTGCCAACAATTTGTTGGAAGACCCAAGTTGGCTGCCCTGCATCTCAAGCTAGTAATCATAGAGGAACCTTTCTAGCAATGGGGACTTGATTTTATTGGGACAATAAACCCATATTCAAATGTTGGACATGATTATGTCCTTACAACAACTAATTATTTCACCAAGTGGGTAGAAATAATCCCAACTAAGCATGCTACTTCAGAAGTTATATGCAACTTCCTTAAAGAGAATATCATTTCTAGGTTTGGAGTTCCACTCAAAATTGTTACTGATAATGCAGCTTGTTTCACCTCTCAAGATATTACGCAATTCTATTTTCATTATGGAATTACACTCTCTCATTCTTTTGATTATTTTCTACAAGGGAATGGACAAGTTGAGTCCAGCAATAAGAATCTAGTAACCATTATTAAAAATCTAGCAGATGATAATCAAAGGAAATGGCATAAAGCATTGGTTGATGCTTTGTGGGCAGATAGGATCACACCAAAAAATGCAATTGATATGTCTCCTTTTTAACTTCTTTACGGTATTAATGCTAAGATACCAATCACTTTATAGTTACTAGCCTTGAAATTGGTGATGGCCATTAAAGATCAGACATATGAGAGTTCTCTTGACAAAAAAATCATGTCCCTGACTCAACTGGAGGAACAGAGAACCATGGTGGTGCACAAAATTGCTGCTCATCAAAGTCTGGTAAAGAAACTCTTTAATTAGAAGGCCAAAAATTGTGATTTCTAGATTGAGGATAAAGTCCTGCTGTGGGACAAAAGAAGATAACCTAAAGAATTAAATATGATTTTTAGATTGGGGATAAAGTTCTATTTGAGGCAAGGATCCCTATCCAAGGTGTGATGAAGAGATTACTTCCTAAAAAGGAAGCAAAATACGTAGTGACCAAGATATCAGCTCCTGAAGCTCAAATCCTTTTTGAATCTGCAAGTATGGGTAACTACTTTTTATATATAGATGAAGAAGGGCCCTCCATCTCTGATGAGGGAATGTGTCTTGAAGTTGATGAACCAATTGAAGTGATTAAACTTTGAACCTTGATGAGGTGCTTAACTCTTGCAAAAGATGTTGAGCTTGTTGAACCTTGAACCTGTTGAACCTTTGAACCAAAGTGGTTCAATGGTTCAGTGGTTCAAGTCTCTTTTTGTATTCAAATGCTTGCCAATGGAGATTTTTGATTGAACTAAAGCTTTGAACCAATCCCTAAAAATGACTAAGTGTTGAAAACTAATTATTTTGACTGAAATGACCTACAGAAGCCTTTGAAACTGTATAAATGAATTTGCCTATAGAATCTAAAGATACAAAGTTCATAGAAATCAACATGTAAAACCCATTGAACTTGACCTACAAAGTCTGTAGATTTTTTGAGAAGCTTGGAAAATGAGAAATCTGAATGTCTAGGACAAATTTTTGGAAATGGAAGAAATAATTTTGGTTCATAAGACCAAAATATTTTAAATGTTGTCCCAAAAATGACTATTACTTTTGGGGGACAACAGCTGGCTCCAGTTGGGGAACTTTTGTCAATTACAAAATGAATTGAAAGGACTAGAATCCATAATTTCAAATGTCTTCATGTGTACCATTGAGCTTCAAAGTCATGCTACCCAAAAATGAAAGGAATCAAAAAAAAAAAAACTGTACAAATATACATATATACAGAGGCAATGATCTGATACTTCAAGAGTTGAAGTGTTTCAGATGTTGCCCATTGTGGGGTAGAGAAAAGAGTGTGCCATCTTGGTATTTCAATAGAAATCTATTTTCACCCATGTGATGATGAATTATAAATGGGCCTCTCAAAAGGGAGTCAAACTTTCCATGCATCCCTTTTGGTTCTCTTCTTTTGTCCCACAACAAGACTTTATCCCCAATCTAGAAATCATGATTTCTGGCCTTCTGATCAAAGAGTTTCTTTACCAAACTTTGATGAACAGTAATTCTATCCACCACCATGGTTCTCTGTTCCTCCAGCTGAGTCAGGCACATGATTCTTTTGTCAAGAGAACTCTCATATGTATGATCTTCAATGGTCTTCACCAATTTCAAGGTTGGTAACTCTAAAGTGATTGGTATCTCAGCATTAATATTGTAAAGAAGTTGAAAAGGAGACATACCAATTGCCCTTTTTGGTGCGATCATGTCTACCCACAAAGCATCAACCAATGCTTTATGCCATGTCCTTTGATTATCATCTGATAGCTTTTTAATAATGGTTACCAGATTCTTATTGCTGGACTCAGCTTGTCCATTCCCTTATATAAAATAATCAGAAGAATGAGAGAGTGTAATTCCATAATGAAAATAGAATTGTGTAATCTCTTGAGAGGTGAAATAAGCTGCATTATCAGTAACAATTTTGAGTGGAACTCCAAACTTAAAAATGATATTCTCTTTAAGGAAGTTGCATATAACTTCTGAAGTAGCATGCTTAGTTGGGATTGATTCTACCCACTTGGTGAAATAATCAGGTGTTGTAAGGACATAATCATGTCTAACACTTAAAGATGGGTTTATTGTCCCAATAAAATCAAGTCCCTATTGTTGGAAAGGTTCCTCTATGATTACTAGCTTGGCAGCCAACTTATGTCTTACAACAAATTGCTGGCAAAGTTCACATTTCCTTACCCACTTATGTGCATCTTAGAAAAGAGTTGCCCTGTAAAACCTTGCTCTCATAATTTTGTGAGCAGTCACAGGAGCAAAAAAATGTCCTCCACAGGCTAGATTGTGGAAAGATTTCAAAAGCTGGGTTTGTTGTTCTTTGTCTACACACCTTAGGAATACTCCATCTATGTTTCTCTTGTACAGGTTGTTATTTCAAAGGAAAAAATTGGCAGATTTCAACCTGATAGTCCTCCTTTCTTTGTAAGACAAATGAGTAGGACATTAACCATAGGTCAGAAAATAGGAAATATCTGAGTACCATTCATTGGTAGTGGAGACAAAAAGGACTGTTGGCATATCTTCCACTTTAACTTCTTCACGTTGTGTATCTTCTGGCTTATTGTCAGCCATTAATTGACAAAGGCCTTTACCCCTGACCAGCTTTGTCATCTTAATATCCAGATCAAATTCTTGGATCTTTGCAATCCAATTACCTTTCTTTGTGCCAAACTCTTTTTGAGTTAATATAGACTTGACTATAGTGGCAGGAACTAAGGCAGTAGTATGTGAATTCAAAATATAGAAGCAGAAATATTTGACTACTTTTACCAATGCATAGGCGTGCTTCTCTATATTTGAATACTTCATTTCATGGGTTTTAAGAGGGCAACTCATGAAAGATATGGGGGATTCCATACCTTCCTTGTCTTGTTAAACAAGAATCGCTAAAAGAGTGTGTCTAGACGCATAACTATATATAATGAAATCTTTGTGGTAGTTTGGAAAAACCAAGGTAGGGGCATGAGCAATGGCAGTCTTGATATCTTGAAATGATGATTTGCCTTCTTTAGTCTAGCTGAAGGAAGTCTTCCCTTTCATCATGTTCACAATGTGTCTTATCTTCTCAGCAAATTCAGGGATGAATTGCTGTAAGAAATTCACTTTTCTGAAGAAAGAGTGAACAACATTTTTACTTGTAGGCAATGGTACTTGCTTATTCTCCATGGAGAAACATCTCCCAAATGTCTTGGTCAATGTGAGACCAAGAGACTCAGTGACTTTAGCAGGCATGACATTGTCAGATGCACCTGAGTCTATAATATAGTTACTCAACTTATGGCCATTGATTAACAAGGAAACATAGAAGGGTTCTATTTTTCTAAGAGTAGCTGGGGGAGTAATGATCAGATTATTTGGAATAGGCATATTTTTTGGAGAATCAAGAATTAATTTTTTAGCATTTTGTCCTACAGGGACGGTTTGATTTTTAACATATTGAACCATCTTGTTTAATTGATCTAGATTAGACTGCAAGTATTTAAATTTAGATATCTGTATTTTTGTCTTTTTGACATGATCAATTATGTCAAATGGCTGAATTGAGCTAGGTATAGAGAAAGGTACTTCAAATTTTTGTGTTTTTAGAGGGATGGGAGGTGGGCTGGTTTGTGAATTGGGAGTAGAAGAGGAAGGCATAATTGATGTATTTACCTTTTAGGTGATTATCAGATCTTTTGGCTGAAAAGGCAGATTAGTTCCACACTTGACAATTGTGACTGTTGGCTGTGGTTGCTCTTCTATCTTCTCTTTATCAGCCTGCTAGATTGATTGGTTCTTAGACTTGGTAAACACTGCATATGATCCATCTGAAACTTCTCCTTTGCTTCTGAGTTCATCCTGGTAATTTAGGAAACCAATGTGGGAGTTGCTAGCTGATTCTTCTTGATTGTCTTCAATGATATCAACATCATTTTCCTAATTCAATTTAGGTTGGAAAGAGAATGTTGATTCTATTTTAAGGTATCCCATTGCTGAATTGGTTGGAGGAGCTTCTAGGGCAAGTTTCCCTTATGGGGGAGGAAGGCAATTTTGTTGCCCTTGGTTCTTGACAATGTTGCCCTGATATGACTAATTTGGGAATGTCCTTCTGTATGTAGGAGCAGAAGACATTCCTTGAGCCATTTGCTTTTTGAGAGCAAGCAACTCATTTGTTAATTTTTGCACCATTGGATCTGTGGTGCTTGTAGACACAAATTTAGAAGATGATGAAGCTCTATTTTTATTTGGATCTCTTCTTATCTTCCCTGCTAAGATGAGATCATCTTCTACTTCAATGGCCAAAAGTTGAGCTACAGTGAGGTCTATTTGGCCAACACGTCTCAAGAGAAAATTGACTTTAGGTAGCTAAGAATTAATGAAAAAGCATTTGAGATTCTCAGCTGTAGGTCGAGCAATGACAGCGATTCTGTTTCTCAATTTGTCAAATTTAGCTATGAAGTCTCTCATAGGCTCATGAGGCTTTTTCTTCATCTATGTAAGTTGAGTCAAAAGTGTATGTGCATCTTTTACAGGTTTAGATCTAGCTTCAAACTTAGCTTTAAGGGTATTCCAATCAGTCATAGACCAAGCCTGTAGATGGTAAAACCAATCTACAGCAACACCTTATAGTGTTTCAACAAAAAGCGTGACTACTACATCTTTAAATTCTACTCTGATTACTCCACAAGCTATACTAAATGCTGTAATGTGTTCATCAGGATGAAATTTTCCATCACCATAGAATTTTGGGGAATTCTTCCTAGAACTGCATGGAAGCTCATGTAGAGGAGAAGTAAGATTGAGAGGACCAAAAACATTACCCTAGGGGCCTTGAACTGCCATTATAGGATTCTGAAAAGGAGGGATAAAAAATCTCAAAGGGGTAATTATAGGCACAACTTTATTAACAACAAAAGTAGATACTTCACCTAGTAATGGAGATTTGGCTTTAGTAAGAGGGAAGATCTTGGTTCGTTGGAGATGAGATGGTGAAGGAAATAGATCAAAATCACTTTGCTATACCAGCTCGAACATAGGATCAATGATACCTTTAGCCCTTTGGCTTCGTGTATACCTTGAATCTACCAGATTGTAAAACAAAAGTGGAAAAGAATTGACCTTACTTCAGTTAAAGCTTGGGGCTTTAAACTGTGTGTTCTTTCCTAGTTAGTGTGGAGGTGAATGGATAGACTATAAATGGATAATGGGTATAATCCCTAGCAGAGTCACCAAAAACTATTGGTTGAATATTTTGTCTATCAACGTATTGGTAAACAAAATAGGTCTGATCAGCCAAAGTAGGAAGATTAGTCATCCAAATGTGTAAGTTTATCACATCAGAAGGAGATTGCTCTCTCCAAAAAATAATACTCAAGGATAGGACAAGCCATCCATCTCTCTTTCTTTAGAGATGATGTGTACAAAACAAAGGAAAAACTCAAGGGAATGAAAGACAACACTCTTCTTTTAAAAGAACTATTCAACCAGCCACAAGAATACTCTTGGAAATAAAAGTAGAATGTAACTGAGGATATGATAACTATAAAATTGAGATAGAGCACAAAGTCTCCACCTGAAATGCTCAAGAGGAATATACGAATGACAATAAGAGCTCAAAGTCTTTTCAAAGTCCTTTACACAACAATGAAAAGAAAACACACTGAAGGTAGCTATGGGGGCACAAAGTCTCTCCACAGTTAATTCTTCATGACACCTTCCTGACTAATTTTACTAATCATGCTTGTTAAATCAATAGAATAGAAAATAAATTAAGGAAACAGACATAAGAATAGTTTCCTCAACCACAAAGATATCACAACACAAAATTTGAAAAAGTCCTTCACTTTCTTATTCCAGTAACAAAATATAATTAACAGACTGAGCACAAAGTCTCAATGATGCCTCTCAATTTGGGCAGAGTTTCATTCAGATTGTCAAAAAAGAGATCCAATTACAATGAAAGAAAGGCCCTTATATAGCCACTTCAAGAAGGACTTGGGAACAGTAATACATCATGATGCATTGGAAACTGTTAGGAAGATAGGCTAGAACTTTGGGGCATTTTACCCATTTGATCTTCTCAATGTAGATAAACAAGTCATGTAATTGAAAGATTACAACTTTCAATGTCCACCTGGCAATCTGATCTTGTCTTCATTGCTCCTCTTTTTTTGGTTAATTGAATTGAGTCCTAGATTCATTCATTGTTCTATCTTTCCTCTCTTTCTATTGGTTTTAATCTTGAATTCTAGGAATGCGTTTGGGTCTGTAAATTCAAAGGATCAAAGACTATTTCACTATCTTAAAAATTAACGTTTACATGCCCGCTAATGTGCTCTCAATGGCTAGTTCACTGTCCTAAATTTTGACGTCTTTAGGGGCATCACCCCTTGGTCTTCTTTCAATTTTCAACTTTGTATTCTTTCAGATTGGACTTGCCCTTTTGGGCCTTGAGAAACGACCTCTGTCGAGTCATAATAGCCTTTTAATTTGGCCACCGAGAGTCCCCCGCAAGGGCACCTACCCTTCGGGGTCCTTCGACAGCCCTTTGCTTTGGCAATTCTCACAGATAAATCCCTGAGCTTTCTATTTGAGTCTCTTGAAAAATATCCTTTAGGAAAATTCTCGGGTGTTCTCCCCCATGGGTAATTCTTGTGGACATTTGTCTTGCGGAAAATTCCCGTAGATAATTTGCCCAGGGAAAATTCCTATGGACAAAATTCTGCGGAAATTTGTTCTGCGAAGTCTTTGACTAGTCTTTGGATCTTTTGAGCCCATAGCCACTTAGAATTCTTTCAGACTTTTTGTTCGAAGGAATTCCTTCAGACAAAAGTCTGAAAGAATTAAGTGTTAGCCAATTTTCAAATGCCTTAAACAAATTTGAAAGAATTACCTTTCGGCTTCCTTGAAAAATGACCCTTCTGAAGGGTGCTTTTATTGATTAAGTGTCCTCCGCAATGGCACTTGTCCTTCGAGAAGTTTTACTTTTGCATTGAACCACCCTTTTGAACTTTGACATTGAACTAATCAGTTGAACCAAAAAATGGTTCAAGCTGATGGTTCAATGAATGAAACAAGCCGATGAACTAAAAAATGAACCAAACATAATGAACTTGACTTTGAACCAATAGGAACTTTGACATTGAATTAATCGATTGAACCAAGGCTTTTAACCAAAATAGTTCAAGCCAATGGTTCAAGCTGATGGTTCAATTGAATTAACCAACTAAATGAACCAAGCCATTAAATGAACCTGTAGATGTTGAACCAAAGGATGAACTGAAAGAATGAACCAACTGAGTGAAATAAATAATTGAACCACTTGGTCGAACCAAGTCATTTGAACTATTCCTTTGGTTGAACCTGCCATTGAACCTTGAACCCGTTGAACCTTTGAACCAAAGTGGTTCAATGGTTCAACAGTTCAATGGTTCAAGCTACCTTGATTTGGCCAAGTGTCTTGCAGCTGATGAACCAATTGAAGTGATTAAACTTTGAACCTTGATGAAGTGCTTAACTCTTGCCAAAGATGTTGAAATTTTTGAACCTTGAACCTGTTGAACCTTTGAACCAAAGTGGTTCAATGGTTCAACGGTTCAGTGGTTCAAGTCTCTTTTTGTATTCAAATGCTTGTCGATGGAGATTTTTGATTGAACTAAAGCTCTGAACCAATACCTAAAAATGACTAAGTGTTGAAAACTAATTCTTTTGACTGAAATGGCCTGTAGAAGCCTTTGAAACTATATAAATGAACCTGCTTGTAGAATCTGAAGATACAAAGTCCGTAGAAATCAACATGTAAAATCCATTAAACTTGACCAACAAAGTCTGTAGATTTTTTGAGAAGCTTGGAAAATGAAGAATCTGAATGTCTAGGACAAATTTTTGAAAATGGAAGAAACAATTTTGGTCCGTAAGACCAAAATATTTCAAATGTTGTCCCAGAAATGACTGTTACTTTTGGGGGACAACATACTGGATCACTGATCTTTTGTGTTCCATCTTCTTCTATCTTGACACTTGCACTTTCAAAAAAATTCTTGGTTATTTTGTTATAACATTTATAAGCTTTACTTTTTCAAGAATAACCAAGAAATATACCTTCATATGCTCTGGATTCAAACTTACCAAGTTTTTCATCCATTCTCTATATGAAGCATTTGCTACCAAAAACTCTGAAATAATCAATTGTTGTTGGTTTGTCTTTCCATAGCTCATAAGGAGTCTTGTCGCTGTTGACTCTTAATAAAGCTCTATTCTGAATATGCACTTCTGTACCAACTGCCTCTCTCCAATATTTATTTTCTATCTTGGATTCATTTAGCATTGTCCTTGCCATCTCTTGAACTGTTCTATTTTAAAAAAATATACTCCATTTTGTTGTGGAGTTTTGGCTGTTGAATACTGTCTCTTTATTCTATGATCTTCACAAAAATCAATAAATTGATCTGACATGAATTCTCCTCCTCGATCTGATCTTAGACACTTAATCTTTAGATTAGTTTCATTCTCAAATAACGCTTTGAACTATCTAAAAGCTTCTGATTTTTTCTTTAAAAACATTATCCAAGTTATACATGAAAAATCATCAATAAGCAACATGAAATATTTATCACCTTGAGTACTTTGAGTCCTCATAGATCCACATAGATCAGTGTGAACAAGCTCTAGCATCTGAGTGGTCAAGTACTCTTTTATTTTGAACCACCTTCTAGCCTGCTTTCCATGCAGACAAGGTCCACAAAGGGTGTTAGATGGCTTTGTGATCATTGGAAGATTCCTGACTGCTTGCTTTTTGCAAAATTTGACAAGATTTTCAAAATTTATGTGCCCCATTCTCCTATGCCATAGCCAACTTTTTTCAATCTGACTCAAACAACATTTTTGACCTTTGATGTCTGATAGCATATATAAGTTATTACCTGTTCTCTGAGCATCTACAATCAATACATCTGAATCTTTTCTTCTAATTTCACAACCTTCTGCATAAAAATTTCGTGTGTGCCTCTGATCACACATTTGACTTACACTCAAAATATTATGCTTAAGACCTTCTACATATAAAACATTATCAGTTTTAGTTCTACCATTATCTAAACTTAGTGTACCTTTTCTAGTAATTTTGGCAATAGTATTGTCCCCAAATTTCACTGTGCCACCATTGATCTTTTTCAGGGTTATGAACTTGCTCTTGTCTCCTATCATGTGCCTCAAACATTTTCTATCAATAAACCATGGATTTTTTTCATTTCTTGCATGCAAAGCTGTCTGGACCAACATAGAACCTTCATATTGTTTCTTCTACCATGTCTAAACCTTTTTCTTGATGAATGGAGCCCTGAAACTCTGGTCCTTCTTGACTGACTCGAACACACTTCTACAATACCGAGCTATGTGTTCAAAGTTGTTACACTTGTAACAAATTATGGTCTCTTCATCAAATATTGATAGAGGAGCAAAAGAGTTATAGCTTTTGCTTGACTCTACATGACCTTCCTTTTCCTTATTTTTGAGATTGTTAGCTCTTTTTCTATATTCTAATTTCTTATGACCATATCCATTACAATAAAAACAATAACCATAAAAATAGGACCTATTTGTGAATCTCTGACCTGATTTCCTTTTATAGCTTTGTTCCTTCCAGCCTTCTTTGTCCTCTATATTATTCATTCCTTCCCTTCTTGTTTCTTTATTTGTAAGAGCTTCAACATAGCTCTTCTTCTTTTCAAAACTGATACCTATCTTATCTAATATTGCCTTTTGGCTTTCTAATATCTTATTCAACATATTAGTGCTATTCTCAAATTTTGAATCATTGACTATTTTATTATTGAATGCTTTCTCAATCTCTTCTTTTAAAGAGGCAATTTCGGTAACATACCTTTCACATTCTTTTCTTGATATTTCCAACTGTGATGTTAGATCTTCAATTATCTCCTTTGACTCCTTTTCATTCTTCTCAATTTGATGCTTTAATCTTTGATTTTTCTTTTCAACAATTTTCAACTCTTCTAAGGCACACATGAGTTCTCCTTCCATATTCACTTCGCCTTCATCCTCTTCTTCTTGATCAACTATTATTTTTCTTGCAGAGGCACCTTTATGTATGGCCATCTTGTGCTTTCCTGATCTACCTTCAAGCTATAAAACTTTTCGAAAAGGAACCTGCTTTGATACCAATTATTAAGCACAGAATATACTTAGAGGGAGGGGTGAATCAGTATATCATATATCTTATAAAACTTCCCTTTATCAAATTCCACTTAATCAAACATTCAAGATATGCAACAAAAATCAAATAATAAACATCACACAAGAAAGAGAGAGACACCAGATATAACGTGGAAACCCAATGTGGAAAAAACCACGGAGAACAATCTCAAGTATATGAATGAGCACAAACCCAAACAATATTCACAAGCCAAACTTGCAGGAGCACCATACCCCTTTGCTGAGCACTACCCCAGCTACAATTCATGAGTACCAACCCATAGGAGCACCATACCCCTTTGCTGAACACCAACCCAGCTATCATTCGTGAGCACCAACCCATATGAGCACCAACTACTTTGTGTATACCACACACCTATCTCTCAATGTTGTTATATCAACAAATGATAGTTCAATACAACATCTCTTTCTTCTCTCTCACCTTTGCTCTTCTAAGCTAGATATAACAAATACAAATCATATTCAAATCTCATAATTTCTCTTCTAAGATAGATAATACAATATCAAATCAACCTCACACTTCCATATTACAAATGGCTTCTCAAGCCTTTATTTATAGCTTTCCAAATGACCTTTGGCCTTCCCCCTTTGTGACCCTTCAATCCTCATGGAAAATGGCACCAATATTGGATGAACCTTAATATTCAAGCCTTTGAAAAGTCATGTGGTGACCCTTCATGACCAAAAACTGTTAGGTTGTGGAGCTAAAAGCTTCACTGATGCAGACATGGAGGAGGTTGTAGGATGAGTTGCTGAGTGTCAGAGGAAACTGGCATTGGTCTAGCCAACCGACGTCGGTAGGATAAGACAGGAAGGCAACCGACGTTGGTCAGAGATCGACCGATGTCGGCGACCCCAAAGCGGATAGGGACAGATGTCGGTCGTCTGTGTGGTTTGACTGCGAGCTTATTACGGGCAATTAGCTAACGAACCAAGTGTTTGCATGATTAGATCTATTTTTAGACTGAGCTGGTGAGCCTTGCCAAACAATTGGCAAAGGGGAAGTGAAGCTAAAATTGTAGGCGGCCAACACACAGGTGTTGATGAAGGTCATGCAGGTCCCAGGTTTGGAGATATGGCTAATTTCTTCAGAAAGATTGGGTGATGAGAGATGCACAAGAACTCTCACAGTGGATGCACTTGAATTAGCTGGTGGTAAAAAAATAGGTATTCTTTATCTACTTGTTTATATTACTGATTCTTCTTTTGTTGCAGAGACGTGGCTTCGTAGGCTTGGTCACATGAGCAGGAAGAAGATGCATGTTCTTAAGCAGAAGACAGATATATTTGATAGGCTTAAGAACTGGAAAGCCTTGGTGTACTTGGAGGAGATGGCAGACAGAAACTAGTGGATGGTGCTGGATACTTCTGAGCAGGGTAGTTTGGACATGAGTATTGATTCAAAGGGGCTCGCGGGTAAAACGTCATCACTCACAGGTGAACACAGATACCGATGTCGATTAGGAGGAACCGGTGTTGAACAGATAGGTGCCGATGTCGGTCATGTGCAGATCAAAGCCGGTGATGTTGGGCAGGGTAAGACCGACGTCGGTTAGGAGGACCGACGTCGATAGTAGGTAAGACCGATGTCAGTCAGGAGGACCGACGTCGGCAGTAGGGACACCGATATCTGCAGGGTCGGTAGTCAGGGATAGACGCATGGGAACCGACGTCGGTCAGATGTAGACTGTGGAGTGACCAAGGTCGGTCACTGTAACAGATTTTGGGTGGACAGCACGCTGTCAAGGAGTCTCAAACACCTGTACGGAGGACTGAAGACGTAATTAGGCCCTCAAATTCGTTGTTCCTCTTCTTTATACATGTTGTTGATTGTAGAGCAAGAAGGCTCTAGGAAATAGGTGTGAGCTTGGCATGGATGAGGATGTGATTCCTTGGAGGAGAACCAAACAGGTGTTTTTGGTAGGGTTGCCAGTAGAAGAAAGTACAGAGACGAATGGATACCTTAGTTGAAGAATAGAGAGAATGGATACGTGAGACGGAAGACCAGGTCATATGGTCTTGAGGAGCTACAGGACAGTGGTACAGGTTTTGACAGGTGGAGGACGAAGCATGGCTTTAGTCAATGTCAGGGTAACTACTATGGTTTGTCTTACCAGGTGGATGATGAGTCACGACATCATTCTATTTTTGTATGTGGATGGTATGTTTTGCTAGCAGGATTGTACATACAGGGTTTTGCTGAGCTAAGGGTAAGATTAGTTCAGTGGCATGTCATGAAGAGTTTGGAGCAGCAAAATTCTTTGACATGGGAGACGTGGAGATCACAGGTTGATTTTGTCTCGAGTGGGAGATGATGTGAATCAGGTGTTGGCGAGGTTCAGGATGCAGAGCCAGAGCACACTAAGGGCTAGACAGGTACAGTGTCCAAAATCACATGAGGTCTGGTATAGACCTGAGTATTCCCATGCAGTGGGAGCTGTCAGAGAGTTAGGAGCCAATTTGGGGAAGTGGGTTCTCAGGTATTTGAGAGGGACCAACAGCAGGAATTCATGCTATGCAGGGTCAGGAATTCACTACATGTATTTGTAGGTTCGGATGTGGCAGGGTACTCAGATGACAGGAGGTACATCACAGGTTGTGTGGTGTGTTGTCTTCAGGATTGATCTTGAAGAGGGATACAAACCAGGAAATAGATTAGATAGAGTATAGGTACAGGTACAGTGTAGCTGTTTATCTCCAAGTGGGAGATTGTTAGGTTGTGGAGCTAAAAGCTTCACTGATGCAGACATGGAGGAGGTTTTAGGATGAGTTGCTGAGTGTCAGAGGAAACTGGCGTTGGTCTGGCCAACCGACGTCGACAGGATAAGACAGGAAGGCAACCGACGTCGGTCAGAGATCGGCTGGCGTCGGTGACCCCCAGGCGGACAGGGACCAACGTCGGTCGCCTGTGTGGTTCGACTGTGAGCTTATTACAGGCAGTTAGCTAACGAACCAAGTGTTTGCATGATTAGATCTATTTTTAGACTGAGAGCTGCGGATCTAATTATTGTAATTAGATGTCTAATCATTGTTTGGATGAGATTTATATAATAGACTCATGGTTGTATTGGAAAGGTGTTCTAGTTTGAGTTGAGAAAAGTTTGCTCCTTCTGTGTGTGAGGTGAGCAAGGGTGTTCCTCCTAGTTCCACAATAGTACCAGGTGTAGGTGCTGGTTTTGGAGAGTCAGCAGGATTCTTCAGGTGTGTAGGATCTTGGTCACAGGTGTATGGCCTATATAGGAGATCTACATGGTAAGTAAGATCATTGATCTGCAAGTGTATGTGTGTGCAAGGTCAAGGTTCATAGGTGTGCAAAACCAGGTTGATTTGCAGGTGTGCAAGATCAGATAGGACAACAACACAACAGGGAGCAGTATCAGGCAAGATCTACTTGGAGTACAAGTGTGTACTCGGATAGAGAAAAGAGGAAGGCAAGGGTGTTCCTTCCATAAGTATGGTCTGTTGAATTGTAGGTTGTTTCAGGTTCATGGGAGATCTACTTGAAGTACCTTGAGTACTTGTGGAGTACGTGGAGTACTTGTGGAGTGCGTGGAGCACTTGTGGTGTGCGTGGAGCACAGGAGGTGAACACCAACTCTGTGTTTGAGTTGTGTATTGGGACCTGAGAGAGAGAGCTTAGAGGAAAGAATTACTATTCACTTGAGGTGTGGGAAGCCTCTGAAGAGGTGGTGGAGAAGAAGTGGCATCTTCTTTATTGTATTCTTTTCTGTATAAGTATTAATACAAGTTGTGTATTGTCTCTCATATCATGTGTTATTCTGAATTTTAGTTACTTGTGATTCTGGTTAATTTCCGCATATTAAGTTGCTTGGTTTGGTAATCAATTGTGTGCTTCTGGTTTAATCCCAACAAAAACGTCCTTCCTACTTTTGTCTTTATCTTTGGTGACTTTTCGTATTCCTCAAAGTGTCCCTTCATGAGAAATTGTGCCCTTACTCTTTTGTCTTCACTTGGTGACTCTTGGTATTCCCTAAGATGACTCTTCATGATAAAATGCATCCCATCCTTCTTTTGTCTTTATCCCGTGGCTCTTCAACTTCTCCATTGGCCCTTCTTTTGTCTCATATGCAACCAAAAATATATTTGTTAATATTAAATAAATATTAACTCACATTAGCCAAGATAAACAACATTAAATGCAATGGGGCCTATATCACCAATAGTGCTATACCTTTGACATCAATAAAAATATTTCCAACAATCTCATTCCACTCAATTATATTCTATCTCATTTTCTCCTTAATCTAATCCTCAATTCACCCAAATAGGCCTAATATGCCTTGTTTATATACACAATTTATGAACAAACACTTATTGGTCAGAAATAATCACTTAACCACTTAGATTTGGAATTTAATATATATTAACACACATTATCCTAAGTAATAAATTCCACAAATAAGTTTTCCACACCTTCATTATGCCTTATCCTCCTATAGGCCTTATGGAGACGTAATAGGCCTTCTTTAGACACACGTTACACTTTTCCTTCCTTGGAACTTTAAAAATCATTAAATGCTATTAAAATATCATATAATAATAAAATATACCCCAAATAATGTATTATATCATCTACATGACATTTTACAACAAAATACTACTTAAAACCCCTCATTAACATTGTTCACATTAGGCCTTTAAACACATAGAAAAGTTTATCTTGAATAATTGAAGATAACACATCATTCATCCATACAAAAATTATAATAAGTAACTTATATATAGCCTAAATTACCCAAAAAATATCACCATATATATAGACACTTCAACTTAGGGCATAGAGCTCAAACTCATCACTACAACTTGCTTACTCATTACTGTTAAGACTGTCAAAAACATAGTCATGAAACATTGAACTTATAACACCTATAAATGGAATTTAAAATAATTAAAATGTATGAAAATTATCCTATGACATATATATACCATATTAAAATATAAACATCATATGGTCTAGTGTAAACTATTGGTCTTACAGACCAATTTGTTGACCTCACTACACACAGACCTCACTGAGCTAGACCAGCCATTTTGTATTCATCATTTTCACCACTTAAACCATCTTTAAAACTATATAAAAAGTATTAATATTATATAAACTTATTAAAAATCATTTTCATTTACTTTGATCCATCATTCCACCTTGAAAACACACCAAAAAACCTCTTACACTGCCTAGGATTTGCACTATTTGTACCATTAGGCTTGTTAGCGATTGACCTACTTGGATCAAAAAATTAGATAAATTAAGTAATATAACCTATAAATTAATATTCATGGACATGAAAAATTATTATACCTTCTTCCTCCATCCATTTGCTTACTATGTCTAATGTAACTTTTGACTTCTACAACAACTTCTTCAAAAACAAACCTGTAACTCAACATTTTCTCTCAGTTCTCTCTAACCAATACCACTTCGAGGTACCTAGGAGAGTAAAATAAAATATAAAATATCTTAAATAATTAGTTCATCCATCTTGAGCATGTTTTATAAACACATTTAACATCGAGTCTTAATTAGGGTTCTAAGAGGTTTAAACCAGTTTTCACTCTTAACGATCATTCATAAAGCATATCCCATCAATTCAAAAACTAATGCCTATACTTTTGAGCTAGGATCCTTACCCATATATAATTAACTACTTAGGTTCCCATGCAAATTTTTTAAAATCTAATGAGCATAAGAAAAACCTTCTTGGGTTGAGAACCCTTCATTCTACACACTCAAGAGACCTCTAAAAAACTTTTCATGCATTTTACTTCACACTCTGACCTCAAAATATATGAACAAACCTAAAAAAACATACTTCACCTTTGAAAATTCTTAAATTATCTCAAACACCTTGAAATTTATTATGATCCCTCGTTAGGCCATACTCTCTCTCTCTCTCTTTGCTCTCTAGACCTTGACCTGAAAACCACATTAGGCCTTAAAAATGAACTTCATGCCTCTTTCCATGCACTCTCCACCTCATTCACATACTCAATCAACCTAATACAACCACTCATGCCTATGTGAACTAATCTCACCAAGCCACCATTCTCATACATTCTCACAAGGTCTCTTCATGTCATGATTAGGCTTAGGCTACTTAAGTACTTAGCCTTAAACATTTTATACCTATGCATTTTTAAAAAATAGAAATAACACAACACTCATAACCATTACAATACTATATTTCACACTACATACCTCCAATGATTATAAGCTTGTCATAACACACACTTAAAACTAGCCCTTATCATAACAATACTCTTGCAAACCTATTTTCCATTATACCTTCATAAAAACATTTAATGAAAACACTAAAAACTTCAAGATGACCTGAACCTTGACATCAACCAATAGAAAATACAATTCTCAAAAATCTTACCTTGTCATATCATGCATATACTTCAATGACCACTAATCATGTACCTTCACTAAATACACCTTGACATCAATGACATCAAACTTGACATCAATGGCTTCAACCTTGATAATAATGATAACAACATGCCAAAAAACTCCCCCTACATCATTGATGTTAAACACACTACAACTTGATCATTCTCATCTCCCCATTTTGGTCTTTCTCCCCATTTGACATTAATGATAGGATTTTCCACAAACTACCATCTAATATTTAGAAATAAAATTAAATAATAAACACAATGAAATGCTAAAAAAAACTCACCTTAGGTTCATACCAGTTGTTGTAGACAACTTATGGAACATTTGAATTGTACCTCAAGAAACCATGCTTATTACGACTTCTACTTAATTGTCTTGACACTTAACAAAATAGAGCTACAAATCTCCCCCTAAGTTGATGCTTCTCATAGACACTAGATGACAACCATGATAAAAAAACTCATCATTTTCTCAAAAAGATACATCTCCCTCTAGCATTCATTCTCCCAGAACTAGCTCTTTTCTCAAATAAAAATGATCACACCTAAAACATCTAGAATCACACCTTCTTGCAACAAAAACTCAACACACATAATATCAAGAATTCTAAGAAAATGTTCCCTTACTCCATGCATACCTCCTTAAAATGAACTCATATCACAAGATCACTCACCTTGTCCTTGATATGACTAATATGACTCAAAATTTTGGTCACACACTATGCCAATATATTATTGACATCAACTAAAGGATTAGGGATTCTCCCTTTATCTTCACATCTTGAGATCACCACATGAGTCATTTAGATTATTATACCATCCTCATCTTCCTTCAAATGTCTATCATGTACCAATAACACTTCCATCTCTATCAACATTATTCAACATGTCTTGATGATAACTAACAAGCTTACACTAACTGATGAGTGCCTCCATGAAATATAATGGAGTCATCCCTTACCACAGGGTAGTAAAACAATACAAATTTAGGATATTCCTAGATATCCATGGTCTCACAAAACTGATGATCCTTTATGATCCTTTTAGTCTTGATTAGCCTCTTTAGCTTGGCCTCTTCATCATCCATATGTTCAATAATCTGAGATGATAATGAACACTCTTAATACTCTTGAATATCTAGCTTATGCTCTACCATAGAAAATAGTACACTTTGGCTTGTATAATGATTAGGATTAATCTTGACTAGCTTTGGCTTTCACACCTTTCTTTGTCTTCTTTCTTGAACTCTAGGAGCTTGAATCTTCTTGTTCTGTCTTGGTAATTCATGATGATAGAATCTTTCAATATGACCAATGTTATGACAATTATAACAAACAACATCACTCATACATCTTGACTGATGTGGACTTTGACTCCTTCCATATTCCCATGAATACTCATTCTTGGAGGGTCTTCTACACTCTCTTTCTCTCTGACCAAACTAATTACATGAGAAATAGTAACCATTGAATGAATTTTCATACCTTATGGTGTTAGTCTATCTAAAAAAAATTATCTTTGTATTATTCTTGAGGTTGACCTTCTTTTTCACATTATCATTTTTCTTGTCCTCCTTTTGATCTACTTTGAAACCAAGACCTGCCTTATCATTGGCAAACTTTAGACTACTCAAAATGTCATCTATAGCCTTAGTGATCTTTTAAAACTTCTCATAGGTCTTCATATTATTAGTTTCTTGATCCAATTCTCAATTTAAGGACTCCATTTCTAATTCATACTTAATGCATTCTTATTCCTTAGCCTCTAGGCTAGCAGTGACTATCTCCATCTAATTTTCAACCTGATTAATGATCTCATCATGCTCCTTAGATGTGTTTCTTAGTCTCTCCTCAAACAAACCAATCTTCTCTTCATAGTCCTTAACTAATGATTTTGATTTATGATTCTTCTTTTTTAAAATTTTTAATTCTTCAAAGGCACTTATTATTTTTGCCTCAAATTTCACCTTAGCTTCTTGTTCATCTGATTCATCAACCATATCTCCACAAAACATGCAATCTTCTTTTTGGGAACAACCTGATTCTTTGGCCATGAAAAAAACTTCATTAATAACTTGATCAACACCTTCATCATCAATTTTAGAATCAATCCTTTCACTCTCATCAAAGGAACTACTGTCTACTTTGGTATATAATATTTTATTGTTCTTGAAAGACTTCTTCTTTCCTTCATAATTTATGAAACTCTTATTGCTCTTTTCAGACCTATAGGACTTCTTGTCCTCATCATGAGTTTCATCAACTTCTTCATCATCCTTAGCCTTATGATTATAAGGACATTTGTTAGAAAAATGTCAAATCTCACCATAGTTGAAACTTTTTAAAGGCAACTTACCCTTGCATGTACTAGATATAGTCTTCAATTTCATAGCAAACATGGTTATCAATTCATCATCATCAATATATGAACTTAACTCATCCTTTAACTTTTTTGTTTTTGACTTATTCTTAGATTTGAATGTTGCTTCCTTCTTGGGAGGTCTTACTTCATTTGTTCTCATCTCATAGGTAGTCAAGATACCATAAAGCCCATCCATTTGAAGTGTGTGTAGATCTTACATTTATTCTAATGTAGATACCTTTGAATAAAATTTATAAGTTAGGGATCTTAATACTTTTTTTACAATTATATACTCTTTCACTTCTTCTTCAATACCTCTAATGACATTAACAACTTCATCAACCCTTAACAAGTAAGATGCAATTCTCTCATCTTCTTTCATACTTAGACTTTCAAAATTCCTTCTATGGGTATGTAATTTAGCCATATTTACCTTGGTGTTTTCTTCATAGATAATATTCATATTTTCCCATATCACCTTGGATGACTCACAATGTATCACCTTCACAAAATCTGCCTTTGATAGGTCACATAGAATGACATTCATTGCCTTGAAATTGGTCTCACTTGCATTCTTACCTATTGTATCAGTTGGTGGTGTAGGAGGTGGAGTGTATCCATCCACAACTAATCTCCATGTGTCATGGCCCATTAACATTAGATATGTCCTCATTTTGATGATCCAAAATGGTGTATCACATTAAACAATGGAGCCTTATAGGCAGAGAAACCTCCTTGAACTTGACTACTAGCCATCCTTACTTATAAGATATCCTTTAAGATGTTAGGCCTAATTCAAAGGACCTGATCTAATACCAATTTTTGGAAGCATAATGACTAAGTATGGGGGTGAATTAGTCTTCAAAACTTTCATTCAATTCTACTTAACATTCATGATCCATTCATAAATATATATAGATCAGTCAAAACACAATCAACCATACATATGAACATGAAATACAAGAACACATCACATATGTGGGAAACCTCCAAGGATAATTAAAACCATTGATCTCTATAAATTAACCATAGTCCTATAATAAAAAAACAAATTTAGTGAAGTACTAAGCCCAAATAGCCAAGCACCCACTTGAATAGGCTTTAACAAGTACCTACTTGCAAGGAGGCACCAACCCCTAGATGACTCATCACTAACTCAGCTACCCAATTGCTTTGATAACCCTCAGAACACTATGTTACTCAACCAATAGATGATGACCACCTCTCAAACTATCTTCTAGGCCTCTTCATTTAACTAGGTTTCTTGAAGACTAATTAGGTCATATGATCTTGATATTCATACTCAGACCTCCTATTATATATTCATGATATTCCCTCTACTCTCTTTTGATGGTATATAATACATCCTTACACTCAAGGATCTTCTATCTCATTTGATCCTTAATCCAATCCTCTAATCACCCAAATAGGCTTAATATGCCTAATTTATATACACAACTTATGAGCACACACCTCTTGGTTGGACACAATCACTTAACCACTTAGCTTGGGCATTAAATAGATCTTAAAAAAAATTATCATCAAGAATCAATCATATAAATTAGTTCACCACACTTTCATTAGGCCTTATCCTCTTTTAGGCCTTCTGAAGACCCAATAGGCCTTATTTAGACACACATTACACTTTACCTTCCTTGGAAGACTTTAAACCTCCACAAAAATAACTAAGATATCATATAAAAATAAAATAGACCCCCAATAATTTATTATAGGCTCAAAAATACATTTTACAACAAATGACTACTTGAAACCCCTCATTAGCACTATTCACATTAGGCCTTTGAACACATAGAAAAGGCTATATTAAAAAAATAAAGATAAAACATAATTTAGCCACACAACCATGACAATAAATCACTTATACAGAACCTACATGATCTCAAAAATATTACCATATGTATTAGACACTTCAAATCAGGGCATAGAGCCTCAAACACATCACTACAATTTGCTTACTTAGAACTGTCAAGAATGTCAAAAACATAGTCATAAAACATTGACCTTATAACACCTATATATGTAATTTAAAATAATTAAAATGAATGAACATGATATTATAACATCTCTAGACCATCTTCAAATATAAACATCATATGGTCTATTGTCAACTATTGGTTTTAGAAACATGCCTATAACTCAACATTTTCTCTCTCCTCTCTATAACTAATACCACTTGGAGGTACCTGGGAGAGTCCAATACAAGATAAAATATATTACCTAAGCAATTAAATCCATCCAAATCACTTTTGATCAACATCTTCAACATCAGGTCTTCATTAGGATTCTAAGAGGGTTTAAACCAATTTCTAATCTTAATGATCATTCATAAAGAAAATCCTCTTAATCCAAAAAAAATGCCTAAAATTTTGATATATGACCCTTCCTCATCTACAATTAATTATTTAGGTTCTAATTCAAAGCTTTTATATTCTAATGATCACAATAAAAACCTTCTTGAGTTGAGAACCCTTCATTCTACTATTAGGGTGATTAAATCACCATTTTTAAATAAATGAGTAATATTAAATTACTCAATAGTTGATTGTAATACGGTTATTTACCATAAGTAGATTGGTAGTTACTTAGGTTAGTAAATATTGAAAATCTTTTATTGTTAGTAACTGTAATTCCTTATTTATATTTGATAAATTTTATAGTTTTATCTCTCCTATTTTTTAGGATCTATTATGAGCTCATATGTTTGTATAAATATGTAGCTTAGCTTTGTAATTCATGGTTGGATTCAATATATTTTAATTGACCATCAAGATCTAGTATCAAAGCTTCATGAAGATCTCTAAACCTATGTAAAAGGAGAATCCCAATCTCTCCTAAAGTTGATATAGCTCCATTATGTGAGGAGAAGCCCATGCACTCCCACACCAAAGACAAAAGCTGGAAAAAAGAAGTAGTAATTTAAAAAAAAAGAAGACTGGCATCATAGTGAAAGGAGTTGGCTTGAAAAGAGGTTGGTTTATTTTTTTAAGTCTATAATTTTAATTCTATAGTTCCTAATTTTTTTCTTAGGTGTCCAACAATTTTTAAATCCTCAAACTACTTGTTAAATCCTGAAAACCACCTCGTATTTGCCTCAAACCACCTATTTATTTCTCAAAACTACTTAGAAATATTCCTTTGCTACATTTTTTTCAAAAAAACCACTTATTAAGAAATTCATGGTATTAAGTGGAAGGGTGGTTTAAGGCTAAAAATTAGAATATTAGTCCTTTGTGTGTGTGTGTGTGTGTGTGTGTGTGTGTGTGTGTGTGTTTTTATATTATTGAAATGATCCTTAGGTGAGTTGGTGGAAAAGGCTTTTGCTAGAGGATAGGTCGGAGGTTCAAATCCCCCAAAAAAGATCTTAGAGAAATTTTTAGCAGCCCTTCCAATTTTGGCAAATCTTCTAAATTTATTTACAAACTAAGTAAATTAAAAGTAAATGTACTATAAAAAATTATTAAAAAATAAATTAATTAATTAAAAGGCAAAGTAAAAAAAACAAAATTGTTGAAAAGAGGCCAAAGAGCCCAAAATGAAAAACATTCTAAATTTCTTTTACAAAATATTATAATTGTATTTCATATTGCACAAAATCATGAGTTTTTCAAACTTGACATAGTGTTCGGTCATAACTGTGCCTCTGACTCACGCTTATGGATAATTTTGTCACACTTGAGTTATTACATACACAACCTAACATAGTTGTGAAAATGATATCTGGGCATTGTCTCTTTAAATCATTAGGGAGAAATAATGAACATTCACTCATATACTTCCCTTCATCTACTCACTCATTTCAATCAAAGGGCATAAATCCTGATTGGTGGTATTTCCAATTATATAACAAAGTTATGCATGCATATGCATAAATCCATCTAAGCAGGTGCTAGTGATTGGATGAACTCTTTTCAATACTATCTAGGTACCAAGTATCATATTCTCTCCCATACGTTTATGCCTCTTTCCTATACCACTAGGTATATAGAAGGGGCAAGCTTCTTCTCCGTACCAATAGGTTTAAAGGAAGGGGATGCATAAATAAAGGTCTAGCATATCAATCTGATGATATATAAAAAGTGAGACCTATATACCTAGAGTGATAAGGAACCAATCCATCACCCACAGTCTTAATAATGGCTGCACAAGCTCTAAAATTCTTTCTGTCAGATTCACAGTTACTCAAAGGTGACAACTACTCTTCTTAGAAGATAAAGCTCAGAACTCAACAGGATTTTGAAGAAATTTGGTCTATAGTAGATGGCTCATATACCTGACATGTCATAGACATTGATTAGTAATGTAAATTTGATAAATCTAATTAGAAGGCTAAGTTGATTATTATGTTTAGAGTATCGGATGAAGTTCAACCACACATCTATGAAGCCAAAATAGCTAAGGAAGCTTGGGATAAGATCCAAACTATATATGAGGCCAAAAATGAGAGCACAATTTTGTATTTACAAATTCAACTCCAGTCTCTTAAATAGATCAAGAGAAATAGTGGAGGATTTTTTAAGACATGTTGTAATACTAAGGGCACCACTTCAATCCTTAGGTGAGATAGTTTTAGATGACTCTGTTGTACCTATTATCTTGAGAGCACTGCCACCCTCATATAGGATTTTTGTGACCACTCTAACTATCACATAATAGAAACCAAGTTTTTAAAAATTGGTAAATATGTTTTAATAGGAAGAGGCTTTCAACACTCATGATAAACAATAAGAACATGTACTAGCTTCTCATCAATATAAAGTTAAGAAACTAGTCAAGTCTTCATCAAAACCTAATTCAAAGTAGAATTCACTAGGAAGAAAGTCACAGAAACAATGTCTCATTTTTGGTCATTAGGGACATGACCTAAAAAATTGTTGGTACAATACCTTCAAAAAAGGATCTTATAGTGGTAAAAAATTCACTAACCAATAATCATCCCTTGGATCATTGATTAAGTCATAAGGATAGAAAAAGGGGATTTGGCAGAAGAAATCAAAGCAATAAGGTAATATTGTTGAACAAGAAGAACATGATGAAGAAGATGACTACCTATGCTCTGTGGATACCCATGATGTATCCACATCACAAATTTACATATGGTATGTTGACTCAGGTGCAACCCGACACATGACAGGTAGAAAATATTGATTTTTCATTTTAAAAGACACCCAATAAAAATCATGTTTATTTGGATGATGATTCCTCATATAGTGTTTAAGGAATTGGAAACATTACCTTACCCCTAGTCACACAAACATGTAAAATCACATATGTTTTATATTTACCTAGATTAACCAAAAACTTGTTATCAGTAAGTCAACTCTTAGACCAAAATTTGAAGATTGAATTTGACTATAAAGGTGGAACCAAATTGTGTTTGATCAGAGACAAATCTAGAGACTCCAAAATTATTACATGAGCATCCAATGTGAACTGTATGTTTCAGCTTGATTACATTCAAAAAATCAATCAAGCACTAATTACAAAGGGCATAGACTCGACACAACTATGGCACATGAGATTTAGCCACATTATTTTGATATCTCGACACACTCCATCATAAAAACATGGTAAGAGGATTACCACCTCTTAAAAATGGTACAAACAAATGTTCTAATTGCTTATCAAGAAAACAACATCAAATTCCATTTTATAAAAAATACCTGTATATCCAATGGTAAACTTGATCTGGTTCACATATATCTATGTGGACCAATGACACCTAACCATGCTATATTTAAGTAATTTATGCTCTTTATCAATGATTGTTCTAGAAAAATGTGGATCTACTATCTAAAAATAAATTATCAAGATTTTGAAACTTTCAAGAAGTTTAAAGTGGCTATTGAAAATGAATTTGGTCGACACATCAAGACCCTCTACACAGAACATAGGGGAGAATTCACTAGTAATGAGCTTAAACATTTTTTATAAGCAAATGGTATTCATCATCATATGGAATATTCATATACACCACAACAAAATATAGTTATTAAATGCAGAAATCATACTATTGTAGAAATGTGTGATGTATGATACATGACTCAAGCTTGATAAAGGCATTTTGGGTAGAAGCTACCAAAACTACTGTATATCTACTCAATAGAATACCCAATGTAGCTCTTGATGGATAACACCACATGAAGCCTAGTCAGGGAAAAAGTCATCTATAGCAGATCTTCAATTTTTTATATGTCAAATATGCACATTCCCAAAGTGGAACAGACTAAGCTTGATATGAAAGCCAAAAAATATGTGTTCTTAAGATACAGTGAAGAAGCACTTGCCTATAAATTCATGGATCCAAAAACTAGACAAATCTACACTAGTAGGGATGTTAAATTCTTTGAAAATAAAGTAGAATTTCCTTATACAAATGCACCTGATAAACAAATTAGTCCCATATAAAATATAAAATATGGTGATATTTTAAATAAATACAATAATGATGGGAATAATGGTGCATCTCCACCACCCACAAGAACTATTCAACATATGCCTAAATTGTATACAAATACTCTTAGAGATGTAAAGTTGGATGATGTTCCAAACACATCCACCACTAGACCAAAGACTCATAGTATGGCTCATGGTGAGGTAAATTTGGCCTTAATGAGTACAGTTGTTGAATCTATCAATTCCTCTATAGTTCAAGAATCCCTACAGTTGAAACCTTGGAAAGATGCCATGAATGTAGAATATAATTCACTAATGAAAAATAAAACATGGAACCTTGTAAATCTTCCACCAAGGAAGAATCCAATTAGATGCAAATGGATCTTCAATAAGGAAAGACTAGTTGTGAAAGGGTATGCTTAGAAATAAGGTATTGACTATGAGGAGACATTTGCTCCCATAACAAACATAAAAATAATTAGGATGATTTTTTCTCTAGCTACATAGTTTGGCGGGAAAGTCCATCAAATGGATGTAAAAACTACTTCCTTAATGGGGACTTACAGGAAGAATTCTACATTACTCAACCATAAGGTTTTGTCAAATTTAGAAAAGAAGATAAAGTTTGTAAAGTTGTCAAATCACTGTAAGGTATTAAATAGGCTCCCAAGGCATGGTATATCAAGATTGATGAGCATCTCTTGAAACTTGGATTCAAAAGGAGTCCATATGATCTGAATCTCTACCTCAAATAGTTAGGAGGGGAGATAGTGATTGTAGTTGTATATGTCAATGACCTAGTCATCACTAATAGTTCAGTGAAGATGATTGAATCAACAAAGAAATATCTAAATCAATCATTCAACATGATATATCTCAAGCTTCTGCATTATTATCTAGGTTTAGAAGTTTAACAGAGAGAAAATCACATTTTTGTATCTCAACTCAAATATGCTAGGACAATGCTCTAGAAATTTCAAATGATGGAAAGCAAACCATTTACCACACTTCTAGAGATAAAGCTTTAGTTGTCTTGAGTAGATCCATCATAGGTAAATGTAACTCTATATTAGTAGTTGATAGGGAGTCTCATTTACCTAAACTACACTAGCTTAGACATTAGCTATGTTATCAATTATCTCTCAAGGTTCATACAAGATCCTAAGATCAGTCACTAGAAAGAAGGAAAGTGAGTATTGAGTTACATCAGATGAACTATGTATTTTGGCCTATAATACAATAATAATGATAACTTCTTCTTGATAGGATACTCAGACTTAGATCCTGCAGGGAACATTGATGATAGGAAATCCACTTCAAGATTTGCATTCTTGTTGGGATCTAGACTGATATCATGGGGGAGTAAGAAACAAAATTATTTTTCAAGGTCCACCACAAAATTAGAATATCACATCATAGGAGGAGATGTTTGTTAAGTGATTTGGCTCAGACGTATACTTGAAGAATTTGGATTAATATAGGATCAACCAACAATTCTTCATGTAGATAATGAAGGAGTAGTGAAGCTTATTCACAATCTATTATTTCATGAATGCACTAAACATATTGAGGTGCAAGTTCATTTAATCTACAAACATGTTTAGAATAAAAACATCCAGCTCCATTATTACCTTATAGATAAAAAAACATGTAGATATTTTTACCAAAGCACTTGCATGGGAAAAATTTGAGGCATTCAGAGAATTTTTCTCTTGTTCGCTTGAGATAATGCTAAATTAGGGGGGCAGTGTTAGGGTGATTAATTCATCATTTTTGAATAAATTAGTGATATTAAATTAATCAATAGTTGATTTTAATAAAATTATTTACCATAAGTATATTTTTAGGTTACTTAGATTAGTAAATATTGAAAATCTTTTATTGTTAGTAATTGTAACTCTCGATTTATATTTGAGATATTTTATGGTTTTATCTAGTTTTATCTCTCCTATTTTTAAGGAGTTATTCAAGATCATATGTTTGTATAAATATGTATCTTAGCTTTTTAATTCATGATTGTATTCAATATATTTTAGATGAACCTCAAGATCTACACACTCAAGAGACCTCCAAACAACTTTTCATGCCTTTTCCTTCACAATATGACCTCAAACTACATAAAAAAACTTGAAACAACATACCTCACCTCTAAAAATGGTTACATGAGCTCAAACACCTTGAAATTTGAACATGACCCCTCATTGGGCCACACTCTCTCTCTTTACTCTCTAGACCTTGACTTGCGAACTACATTAGGCCTTAAAACTGACCTTCATGCCTCTTTCCATGTACTCTCCACCTCAATCACATACTCAAGCAACCTCATAAAACCACTCATGCTTGTGTTCACTCATCTCACCAAGCCACCATGCTCATAACTTCTCATAAGGTCTCTTCATGCCATGACTAGGCTTAGGCTAATTAAGCACTTAACCTCAAAAATTTGCTAACTATGCATTTGTTAATAATGGAAATAAGACAACACTCATAACCACTGTAATAATATATTTCACACTACATACATTCAATTATCATAATCTTATCATAACACATATTTCTAATTGGCCTTGATCACAAAAACACTCTTACAAACCTACTTGTCATCATACCTTCACAAAAACCTTTAATGACAACACTAAAAACTTCAAGCTGACCTGAACCTTGACATCAACCAACAAAAAAAATAATGCTCAACAATCTCACCTTGTCATATCATGCACATACCTTAATGACCATTAACCATGTACCTTCACTAGATGCACCTTGACATCAATGACATCAACCTTGACATTAATGACAACAACATGCCAACAGGTTTAGTATGATTTAAATCAATGAAATTTTTATGTGTTAAGGTTTTTCATTTTATTGTTTGCAAGTGTAGAAAAACCAGGGTTATATGCATGGTACTTCAGATGGCTCGACCACCCACATAACCAAGTATGTGACCAATAACCCTAGTTTAAACCACCATGGATATGAACTCTTTGCCATATAATATAAAATGCTAAGTTATATTTTGTGTAGTATTTTTTTGTAAACTAACAGAATAGGTAATGTGGAATGACCTATGTAAACTTTTCTAGTTGATTTTATAGAATAAAAACCCTTTCAGGAGGTGTAGGTTAAATTTGAAAATAAGGGTTTTTATTTATTCAAAGTTTAACAAAAAATGGGTTTCAATATAATCTTAGTCTTTTAAATTATTCATTGAATCATTTTTGTTTTATTCAAATTAAACTAAGTTTTAATAGATACTAGATATTTTTTATGTTTAAATCTAGTTGAGATTTTTTAAACCCAACTAGGGCACGATTGAGTACAAAATAATGAGCTAAAATTTAAGATTGGTATTTTGTCTTAAGTTTTTTTAGTTTCAAGATAATTCCATATAATAATTTCTGATTGATTGGGTTAATTTTATGAAGTAAAGGAATAAACCAAAAACATATAAATACACATGGACATATACATATATTTCATGGGTATTGGGTAAAGCATTTAAGGACCTATAGATATGAATATGTCAATGTGTGTGTGTGTGTGTGTGTGTGTGCGTGTGTGCGTGCGTGTGTGTGTGTGTGTGTGTGTGTGTGTGTGTGTGTGTGTGTGTGTGTGTGTGTGTGTGTGTGTGTGTGTGTGTGTGTGTGTGTGTGTGTGTGTGTGTGTGTGTGTGTGTGTGTGTGTGTGTGTGTGTGTGTGTGTGTGTGTGTGTGTGTGTGTGTGTGTGATATAATTATCTATTTGCATATATAATTATGATTATATTGTGTAGAACTGGTAATAGAGATTGAATGTTAAATGGTTATTCACATGGGTTAGATTTGAGTTTTATCATATATAAATATGAGGAAGAATATAGTTCTTTGTAAATACTAAATGGCTAAGTACTCGATTAATGATACTAATAAGTCTTTGACAAAGTATTATACTCACTTATATTCAATTATATTAAAATATAGTTGGCTATGTTTATATAGGACTATTAGTATTTGATATATATCTTTCCTATATTTAAATCTATTTATAAATGCATACAATTAGGTTTGTTTTATAACCATGAGTTATTGAGGTATATACCTCGACTACAAGTTGATGGAAATTTACACTTAGCTATATAAATAGAAGTTTAATCTCAGTTTATTAAAAATAAAATAATTAAATATAGTTGCATAGTTGATTATTCAAATAGGCTAATATCTATATGTGATACTTGTAAATCTTTGACAATATCTTATATTATTATACTAGTATACCATATAAACATAACCAATAACAACTAAAGTTAGTCTATGTTGAGTGATGAAAAAGGGAAATTGAATATAGTGAAAATTTTAAATGTATACCTGCAATATACTTGATACTCTAAAATAATGGATAATATACTTGTCTATTTAGAGTATATCATATGTATGCATGTATATATAAATATATGGGATACTTGTGATTTGCATATTGATTTACAAATCTAAATTAGGTATACCATATATATATATATATATATATATATATATATATATATATATATATATATATATTATGTTCAATACTTAACACCATTACATGATATAGAAAATAAATTTGGGTGCTTTTGTTATGTGCATAATGGTTTGAAGGAACATCTACTTATGTATTAATTGAGATAAAATACAAACCATATTGATGTTGTTAGTATTAGAATAAAATTATAAATGTACTTTTGGTTCATGGATTTAAATTAATTGTCTTGAAAATGTTATTAGGTGTTTGAATATCATAAAATATAGAGTTACATGTTAATATTTAGTAACTTTATGTCTTGATATATTTCTTACTCGGATGGTTTGATTTTATTAAAGACTATTTTGAAATCTGTGTATGTATCTAATTTTATTGTGAAAAATATAAATTATATGTTTGGATTTATTATGTTTCATTTGACAAATTGAATGAATGTATTTGAGATTTCCTTTTTTAGTAAATATTATATCTGCTACTAGAAAAAACTCATTAGAAATCTAGTGGTTTTTATATTTTAAATATATAAACTGAATCTTGTATTAATGACCCTAAATAAATAAGTGAGATGGATTACACTTGCTTAATTACTGTCACTAATATGTAGATAGGGTGTAATTTGATTGAGTGGTGTGAATGAAATTGACTAATCCTAATGATAAATAACTATATGAAAAAATTGGCCAAAGTAGTGTTTATGGTTAAACATTGTCATTTCATCTATTTGATTTATTTTACATCTTTAGTACAATATCATATTAGAAAATATTTATTTATGATATATTGCATGTAATAGTTATCTTATAGCATATGGGTTCTAGTTTTCACTCTCGATTCCCACACTATCATTATCTACCCATCCATAAAGGAAGGACCATTCCCTAGTAGAGAGATTATGCAAGGGATCGATAGTTTTTGGTTGGTTTGTAAAATCACTTAGATGATTCTCTCCCTCCCCTCAATAGTACTTCACTCAAGATTACTTATGGATATTATGAGTTTGTTGAGACTTGCATGCTTTGTGGAGATTTGTATCATTGTACATTATTATTAAGACTTGAACTAAGCTAAAATTGTACTATTTTATTATTTATAGCATTACAACATTTACCTATAATATTGTATCAGTAGTGGCTAAATTTTTAATAATACTTTTATGACACAAATGCAATTTTCATTTCTATATTCAACATTATACTTGATCTTGATATTGTGATCATTAGGTAAATATATTAGCTATAAACCTTCTTATGGTTAGCTAAAAATTAATTTATTTAGTTAAACATCACTATATGTTAGTTTCATTATGATGGAATCTTTTTATTGAATTTATGTAATTATTTAAAAAAAAAAAAACTATTCTAGTAAAACCCAGTGGGGTTGTTACATTATGGAATTAGATTTGATGTTCAAACTCTAGGACTTAATGAGTCCATTAATGCAAACATATTATCCTATTAATCAAGAAGAATAGTGATACATGATAAACCTAGAGGTGAGGGTACTTCAAACACTAACCCTCTAGTGGATCCAAATTGATTTGCTGCTAAACAAGTTACAAAGTTAGACCAAATCCTTGTAGCCATGCATGAAACTAGGGACCAAATTAAAGCCCTAAAATAAGAAGTGTATGGGCATATTTAGGATAATTTTTAGGAAGAACTTAAATAACATCCTATTGAGTAGAAAATCATCAAGAGTAGAGGCATGAGGAAGTACCATAAGATGTAAGAGATTGATTAGCTACATATTTGGTACAAGATATGAAAAAGGTAAATCCACCCAAGTTCGATGGAACCATGTTAGGAGATGGAGTTGAAGCATTTATATTAGATATGAAAAATTATTTTGAGATTCAAAATTACTATAAAGTCACCAAAGTAATTTGGGGATAATATCAGCTTGCTAGAGAAGTAACAACTTGGTAGGCTAACAAGAAGCTTAAGATGAACTTCGACTTTACCACCACCTCTTGGGAATAGTTTGTGACATTTTTTAGGTCATGGTGGCTTCCTATACTATATTTTAATTAGAATCTAACATATTTTCAAAACCTTAATCAAGGAAACCTTTCTATGAATAAATGTTGAGAATAATTCATCAAGATCCTAAAGTATGTTCCATAGTATCAGGGGGATGAGAGGTTTTGAATTAGGAAGTTCATTATGGGATTAAAACCACAAATTGGATGTGATGTGGATTTGTATGGGCCATATATGATGGATCAAGTCTTTGATAAGGTAGTTAAATAGGAGCAAAAGCTAAAATCTCTTACTCAAGTTAGAGATAAGTTCAATAAAAAATTTAGAGGTCCTAAAATGGATTTCAAAAAGAATAATTGGAAGAGGATTAGAGACTCTAATAACTAGTTTAAGAGCCAAAATTCTAAGTTCAAAATTAGCTCAAAAAATGAGAAACCTAGAAATAGTTTCAAGGGATGTTTCAAGGGGAACCAACAATCAGATAGAAGAGGACCACCTGAAGGTTGCTTCATTTATAGAGGTGACAATTTTGCTTGAGAGTTTACTCAGGGTAACTTATATGGACAAAACAAGGGTTCTTATTCATAATAGTGAAATTTATAGAAGTGGATTCATGCAATTTTTGATAATCATCAGGTTGAGTTCCAAGCTTCTCCTATTGAAATAAAAGGTATTTTATTTGATCATCTAGTTTTTATTTTCATTGACACTAGGGATACTGAATGTTTTATTTCTCCTATAATGCTTAATAATTTATCTATAAAATTTGGGATTATGACAAATGCATGGTCAGTAAAATATGAGAATGATTCAAATATTAAGGTTAATAAGTGTCTAATGGAAGCTGAGATCAAGTTACCTAAATTCACTATAATAGTGGATATGTATGCTGCACCATTATGGTCATATGATGTGATACTAGGAGTTAATTGGATTGCAGAACATAAAGCTAAGATTGATTGTTATCTCAAGAAGGTAGAGTGTTAAGATGATTTTAGAAATCAGACACATCTTTAGGGTGAGAAAAGAGAGTTGAAGCTTAGGTGAGTTTTTTTAATTTAACTTAAAAAAGGCTTAGAGGAAAGGATGTTAGTCATTTATTATTAAAATAAATGAGATGGAGGAATCTAAGTAACCATCCATAGAGGATTATCCTTTTCTTAGAAAATTTTAGGATGTGTTTCCATAGGAATTGTTAGGATTACCACCCAAACATAAGTTTTATTTCTTGATTGAAATCATACCTAGATCTAAACCACAATCCAAGGCACCATATAGGATGATGAATACCAAATTGGTTGAGTTGAAGGCTCAACTTCAATATTTGTTATCAAAAGGGCAGATTCAACCAAATGTGTTACTATGGGGTGCACCAGTGGTGTTCATCATGAAGAAGGACTATATTATTCATCTATGTATTGATTACAAGATGTTAAAAAAGGTGAAAATCAAGAAAAGGTATATGTTACCTTGCATTAATGGTATCTTTGATCAAATACAAGGGGCAATAGTTTTATCCAAGATTGATCTTCAATTAGGGTATCATTAACTAAGAATCTGAGATGAGTATATTCCTAATACAATGTTTAGAACTCAATATGGGCACTACAAGTTCATAATGTTATTTTTTGGGTTAACAAATGCTCTGACAACATTTATGAATCTCATGAATAGTGTGTTCAGAGATTATTTGGACCACTTTGTGTTGGTTTTTATGGATGACATCCTCACATTTTTTTAGAGTGAGTAAAAACATCTTCAACATCTATAATTAGTTTTTTATTGGTTGGGGAAGCACAAATTATATGGAAAGTTATCCAAATGTGCTTTTTTTAGAGGAAATTTTAATACTTAGGACATATTATCTCCAAAAATGGAATTTTAGTTGATCCAATGAAGATAAGAGGCATATAAAATGGCCACCCTAGCTTCGAGCCTTGTTCCCCATCGGTCACCTCCAAGATTTAAAAAATTACATTACACACACACACACATACATGAAGTGAGGATTTTTATAGGTTGAATAGGAGATTACATGAAATTTGTTCCAAATTTCTCAAAGATAGATAATCTAGTTACATCTCTTCAATGTAAGAATGAAAGTTTTGTTCGGTCAAAAAAATGTGAAAAAGCCTTTTAGGAGTTGAAAATGAGGCTTACTTTGACACATGTGCTAAGATTTCCCGATCCTAATGGTTAGTTCTTAGTAATGATAGATGCATCTAGGGATGGACTTGGAATGTTTATTATGTAATATGGTTTAGTTGTATCATAAAAGTCCAAAAAGATCAAGCCTTATGAGGAAAATTTTTCCCCTAATAATCTATAACTTGTTGCAATAGTGCATACCTTGAAAGTTTGAAGGCATTATCTATTGGGGAAACCATTTGAGATTAATATTGACAACTTGGGACTCAAGTATAACTTCACTTAACTAAACCTAAATGTATGTTAGATATGTTGGTTAGAATTATTATTTTATTATGATTTTGATATTAACTATATCAAGGGTAAGGATAATAGAGTTGCAGATGCCTTAAGTCATAGAAGGTAGATAGTAGCCTTTCCTAATATCAAGAATAATTTCCATGATTAGGTAATTAAATTATCCTCAAGAGATGAATTCTATGAGTAGGTTAAGAAAGCATTGTCATAAAATGCTCAAAATCCCAAGTTTAAAAGATTCAAGTTAGAGAGTGATGGTCTTTTGAGGTACAATGGTAGGATATATGTGCCTGATAGAGAGAATCTGAGGAGAAAAATGATAAAGGAATTGCACAATGCCCCTTATTCAGGACATCCTAGAGTAAATAATCTCATCCCTAAGCTAAGACCTCTCTATTTATAAAATGGATCAAAAAGGATGTAACAAATTTTGTCTCATTGTTTGAAATGTCAACATGTGAAATCTGAACATGTCATTTGACAAGATTATTATACCCTCATGATATATTATAATGTAAGTGGTAGGTGATTATCATGGACTTTATCCAAGGGTTGTTATTATCATAGAACCATCATGATATGATATTGGTGATAGTTGATAAACTAACCAAGGTAGCTCACTTCATAACAAGTAACTTGATAGATGATACACCTATGCTTATGAAAAGGTTTGTGAAAGAGGTGCACCAATTACTTATATTTTCATAAAATATCATTTCTAATCAAGATTTGAGAATGACTTCTATATTTTGGTTGACTTTGAATTTAGCTCTGGGTACGTAGTTGAATTTTAATATTGCATATCACTTGGAAATAGATGGATGGATAGATAGATAGAGTTAACCAAGTTTTAGAATTATCCTTCAAATTTATTACATGGATTAGTAATACAAGTGGGAGGAGTACCTTAAATTGGTTGAGTTTGGTTACAACAACTCATACCAATTAACATTAAAAATGGCTCTATTTGAGGTATTATATGTAAGGAGGTATAAAACACCAATCAGTTACGAAAAGTTAGAATATAGGGTAGGCTTTGAACCTAAAATGTTTTTGGACATAGAATACAAAGTTAAAATAATCAAGAAAAGGTTGGCTGAGGCCAATGATAGACAAAAATGTTATACTAATCTGAAAAGAATAACAAGGTAGTTTTATGTTGACGATAAATTATTTATGTGAGTTAAGCCTTAGAAAATATTGATTAAGTTTGGTAAATTAGTGAAGCTTTCACCTAGATATGTGGGACACTTAAATTTTATCGAAGTGATTAATCATATAGTGTATAGGCTTGATTTACCCTAGCTCTAGATCTTTTACATAATGTTTTCCATATGTCCTATCTTTAAAAGTAGGTTTCCAATCCTTCTCATGTATTATATTGGAATGTGTTTTAGGTTCTAGATCCTAGGGTGGTCATAGTAGAACCAATCAAAATAAATGACACTTACAAACTTAGTTTTTGTAAAAGAGAAATGTCATAGTGCAAGGTCTAGCAGGACCAATATTCTAAAAATAGTTCCATTTGGGAATTATGAGTTATATATGTTGTTTCCTCATTTTTTTACTTAATATGTTGATGGATATTATTTAATTTTCTATATAATTATGTTTAATTTTAGAACTTATGTTGGAATAAGTGTCATTAGGGTGATGACCAGATTTAGGGGTGAAGGATATCACATCATGATTCTTATCTAGACCTAAAAACCTATTGATTAGTGGATTTTATGATTATTATTTTACTAATTACTATTTTGAGTTAAGTTGGATATTATATACTGATGTATGGATAGTTATAAATTACTTAATTACATGATCATTAACTTGTTGAGTTATATGTACTTGTGTGTTATGTAATGATGATCATGTTTATTTAGTTCATTACAGTAGTATAATATGTATTTTATAGTGTTTCATGATAACTACCTTTTACTATTTTGAGGTGGATGCATGATAGATTCATCTCTCAAAATATGATGGAGGGAGGGCATCATCAAAAAGGGTGTCATATATAGAGGCATTAGGGGATGATAGAATGAGAACTAAGAACTTGCACACACCATAATAGTAGAATATGTTTTTATATTAATTGGTTGATTTAATAGTTGATATTTGATTCCAAATGTGATCATGTTTGTTGTATGGTTGTGTGTTTTCAATCATGTTGTCCTACTTATCTTATTGCACATGATTATATTACTTACACTCGTGCTTTAAAATTTGTGAGTGTTCTTGTTACTATCTTTGTGGGGTGTGTGTGTGTGTAAGAGAGAGAATGTTAGAAAAATCAATGTCTTATTTTATAAATGCATTGTTAAATGGAAAGGGACTTAACTATTTGTGTTAGTGATTGTTAGCTTTAATAGTTAAGCAAGGCATGGTTATAATACAATTTGGCATGATCATATTGTTAGCAAAGAGTGTTTAAAGTTAAATTAAACACTAATATTATGCTAAGTTAATGTTATTATAATTAAGCATAATCTTGTATTTAGGAAATATTATAATATTTAAATCATTCTTATTACTAACAATAGTTTTATTGTTTAATGATTATTGGTGAAGTCATTATGTTTAGTAAAATATTATAATGTTTATTATGTAGTTGATGGTTTGTTAAGTTGCATAATAAATAAAAGGATTATATTTATGTGGAAATTTTGATATTATGGTTTTTTTAGTTGGTGTTGACTTGAATTTTTGGTGATTTCTATGTTGTTCAATGGTTTCCTGGTCGCCAATGTTTCTTGGTTTCCATATGTCCATGGTTTCCTGGTCGCTAAGGCAAATGTTTCGTTGCAGTTTCTGCATGGCAAGTTTCACCTTTCACCCAGCCGACCAGGTAACACCTAATGATGAACATTCATTGGGTTTTAAGTTTTCATTACATGCAGTATGGGACAAATCACCATCCTAGTTTCATTTGACTGTGGAGGAGTCAGCTCCTTTCACATTATGGGAAGAGGAGTCAGCTCATTTCGCCAACAGTCACAATTTCATTTGTAATATGTATAAAACCTAATACAAATTAAATGCAAAGAGACATTCAATAAGTACCGCTCTGCTAGGTGCTAACACTCCAAATTTTTGGCAGCACACTGTGCAGGACACATCACTCAGGCCCAACTTTGACAAGTAGAAGTTTAAATTTAAATGGATTATCAGTCTGTCAAATTTTTGGTAGCGCACTGCTCAGGACACATCGCTCAGGCCCAACTTTGGCAAGTACAAGTTTAACTTTAAATAGATTATCAGTGGATTGAGATGTCAGGGGAGGGTGAATTTGTAACTAATATTGCTCAGTCTTAGGGAAGTGACAAGGGTAAAACCCCCAAGGACAATGAAGGGATTAATCTTACATCAAAATCTGAAAACTTAGAGATACTACCATAAAGGCTTTCTTTGGAAATGACAATGTTTCTGGTCTACCAAACGAGGATACCAATGTTCCAACAACAGATGATGTCATAACAGAGGATAATATTGATGTTGGTAGGAAGAAAAGAAAAAGGAATGTAAAAATGGGGTGGGAGTGGGAAATGAAAAGGACTTTCCATGTTGATTGGGTAGCAAAGTACTGGTTTATTGAACCAGTCACAAACAATGATGAACCACCAACAGAATGCAAGTGTACGATTTGTACCTGGAAAACTAAAAGAGAGAAAAAGTTACAGTTAAAGCTCGACACTATAGAAAAACATATTGGTAAGGTTTATGAAAAACAAATCATAGATGGAAAGGAAGTAGCGGCAGTGAGATGGAAATCAAAGGAAGAATGCCTTCATATTAAGTATGCCATAGAATATGAAGAGCATTTGAAGAAAATAACAGTAATTGGTAGTGGCAGTAGTGGCAATCTAATCAAGGATGGGCTTCAACATGTAGCAAATGATGCAAACTTGGAAAAGAACATTCAGATGAGTGTTATTTTTCATATTCTATCTAGAGGGCATCTTATGAGAGACTTTTCAGAATATGGTAATTTATTATCTTTTTTGAGAGTTCCTCACTATCCTATGTCACATTGGTCAATAAACGCTAGATGGGAAATGGCAACCTATCTTGCTGAGGTGGAAAAGCAAAATGTACTGGAGAGAGTAAAAGAATCCAAGTTCATTTCATTATCCTTAGATGAAGTCACTGCGGTAGATAACACTGCTTGGGTCTGTATGCATGTATATACTATAAAAGATCATGTCTGTCAAGCTAATCTAATTTGTGTTCATAAAATGAAGGCCAATTCAACTACAAAAAATTTATATTTAGAAGTTAAGAGAGCTTTGAATGAAATTGCTGGTATGGATGACTTGACAATTGCAAAGAAGTTAGTGTGTGTCAGAGTTGATGGAGCTGCAGTAATGCAAGGGCAAAGGACTAGTCTTTGTGCAAGATTACAAACTAGTATTGCACCTTACATGCTTGGCATACACTGCATGGCCCACTGAATGAATTTAGCATATAAGATTGTAAGTACTTTTCCTACAATGTCAAAAGTTGAAGATCTAATCTGTATGCTCCACTCGTACTTTTACAGAAGTCCTAAACGCTTTGCAAAATTTAAGATTTTTTCTAAGGGAGTAATAGCAGGAAATAAGATTCTCAATGATGTTGAGACCAGATGGATATCTTTGCATGGACCAACAGAATGAGTTCTAATAGAATATCAATCATTGCTTGGAGTTCTATATGAGCAACACCTTATAGTGGATAGAGCTCCTGATTTGTTAAATAAGTTAAGTGATATAGAGAACCTATTAACTTTAGCCAATCTTCTCCCCATGATGGATTTAATGAACAAACTTGTTAAGAAATCCCAAGATAGAACTATGTAAATTCATGAGTATTTTGATTTACATAAAATGACATGCATGGCTTTGGATTCTTTGTATTCATATCTCTTAGGTCATAGCCCAATTTTTTCAAGGTGGGAGATAATTATAGATTTGAATCATGTTGAGAATTTTTTACAATTCAATGGGAAAAATGAGCTATGTGTGTTTGTGAAAGGATTTGAAATACCAATGCACCAATCTAAAACAACCAAGAGAGGCAAAGTACTACCAGTTAGAAAGGATGATTTTGACAAGATTGTTAAATCTGTTAGTGAAAATGTGAAGTCTATTTCCTACCAACTTTCAAGTGAGATTCATGAAATATTCCCTCGAGAAGAAATTCTTGAAGCCATGAGTTGTGTGTTTCCTCAATTTTGGAAAAAATTTGGACATAATCCAACTGATGCAAAGTTGTTTCATAATAAACTTGACGAATTGACAACACAGTTTCCAAAGCATACAGATTGCAATGGACAACTAATACAAGGAATCTTAGATTCAAATAATCTTAAAAATCAATGTAAAATTTTTGCATTGTGTATGAAAAATCAGATGGAAAACTTTGAGAATCCATTCAACCTTGGTGCAATAACAAGGCTCTGGAAAA